>OY755214.1:14050556-14650556 GCA_963576765.1 Draba incana | reverse complement strand
CAACTGATTGTGTCTAGGCCCATATTAACTATACACTTAGAAATGCTATGAGTTTATTTTTAAAAACTGAAAATAATAAGTTAGCAATTTTAGACGACAATAGTTATAATCGTGGTAATGTTCTTGGTAAATTAGAAGACCACTAATTTATGATGTTAAAATACCATACTCTTAGTATATATATATATATTTTTTATCAACAGTATATATATATATATATATATATATATATATATATATTATTAAATATAATACCATCAATCAGGAAATTAAATTAAATTAAAACTATTAACAAAATAGATAAAATGCAAAAAACCAAATGTATTAATCAGAATTGATTAAATCATCGCCTTCTTCGTAATTATCATCATCACATACAGAATATCCCAATACTGATAGATAAGAATATACACATAAATGAATATTTGTATTTATATTATTTAAATAATAGAATATTTACAGATTATTAAAAAAATTTGAATTAAAACAATGGTAATAAAAGCAATAAATATGGAATCGAAACCCAAAAAGGGTAATTATTAGGGGAAATTACCAAATCAAGCCACTTTTTTTTTGCAAAATGTCCCATTAAGATTTTATGAAACTAAAAATGTCCCAATAGGATTTTGCACTTTCAAAATTCCAATTCAATCATTAAATTTTAATTATTAGGGATTTTACAATATTTGTAAAATTAGAAAAGGAAATAAAATCTTTTACCATATCTTGTATTTTTTCACGGCAAAATAAAAATAAAAAAAATAATTTTACTAATTATTAAAAACAGAGAATAAAAAGAAATCGTTTTACGATTTTGACTCTTCCCCTTCCTCTACTCCAGCGTCTATCTTCTCCAGCGAAATCAATTCCATAAAATCCAATCTCTTTGCCGGAGGAGTTACCGTCTCTGTCATCTCCGGCGAGTTTAAAAAGTTTCACCCTCTCTTCCCGCGCTGTCTCTGTTATCTCGTTCTTCCTCTTCGTAATCTCCGCCGAAGCATAATCTATAAATCTCCGGCGACACGAATACTTGACGGCGAAGGTTTTTAATTCCAAAGACAATTCATGAATAAATCGGAAATCCATGATTCCAGTTTGTGCATTAACCTAAAATTTTAGATTTTGCAATTTCGCAATTAACCTAAAATCAGATTTTGCAATTTCAGTTGATGTGTCTTTCTCTTTCACATTTTGTTGAGAATCTCTACTTGTTTTGATCGATTTCTTGTTCGGTTTTGTGCATTTGTGTATCATTGTAGTCAGATTTAATAAATTCTACTGCGAATAGTCTATGATTTTGTTTATAGTTTGTAAACTTAATCTATGTTTGTAAATTGAATCTATGATTGCGAAAATTCTTGTTCATAAAATGAATCTATATAATCATCAAAACAAACATTGTAATGTTTATATTTCTTATGTTGTTTTCATAATATTAGAGATATAATTCTGTTTCTTCTATTGTTTTGGTTTAATAGGTATGGAAGGAGTTACCAGAAATGATTTTTGCCGAAGGAAAGGAACCAGAAGTTGATAAAATCAACAATTGTTGCAGAATGTATATTCTAAAGTTAGTGAAGAAGAGGCTCCCATCTGAATATGAAGTAGTTAGAAGAGATCCTGTGTTTGGTCCTATAATGGAAATCAGTGATAATGAGTTAAAATACTCAGCAAGACTCATCCATAGCTTTCTGATTAGGCAGCTTGATACATGTAAGTTGCATGAGCTATGGTTTGTTTTCGCTAGGAGGCCGCTTTGCTTTTCGATGCAAGAATTTCACGTCGTGAGTGGTTTGAAGTTTGAGGAAGTATGTGATAAAAATTTTGCTAAATGGGTTGATGATAAAGGTTTCAGGAGTCAGTTTCTAAAGGATGAGAAAAACACCATTTCCATTAAAACTGTAACACCCGGGTTTTTTTTTTAAATGCGGAAATTTCCCATAAAATAATTCATAGAATAACAATATTAAACCAGTCAATTCAATTCCAGAAATAATGATAAAACAAGTCTAACAACCTAACCGGGTTCACTAAAACTTGCAAAACATAAAAACCAAAAAGTCCTAATCATCCTCTCCCTAATGCCGTGATCCCGCGGTCACACTTTTCCTTTTCCTTTACCTGCAACACAATTAGGAAAAACGAGTTGCGTAAGTATTTAATAAATACTTAGTGAGACGGTACTACAGACTAAAATAACCAGATTATCATTAACAGATAATTTAAAAGATTAACGCCAGAATCACTAGGGTGTCGATCGACACGTCGCACGGTGTCGATCGATGCAACAATTTAACAAGTGTCGATCGACACGTCGCACGGTGTCGATCGACGCAACAATTTAACAAGTGTCGATCGACACATCGCACGGTGTCGATCGACACGAACCTCGCAGAAACAATCCAGATTTCGATCAACACGGAAACCACGATTCAATCATCCAAAACTCCGATTCCAATCACAATTTTCACACAAACAACTCGGAAACGAAACACAATTCCCTAAATCAATCTATTAACAACTCCCTAGCCATTTCGAGTCTATAGTCGCGCACTCACCTCGGGATTTCGACGAAAACGACGAAGAACGCGATGAACGGCGAAGAACACGATCTGACAGAACAAAACCGGTGAATCTCCCCACTAGAAATTACCCCAACACGGCTCCAAGGGACTCTCTACGGAAGGAGGATCTCACGAGAACGAGAAACCACCGAACGGATTCACGAAAACCTCCAAATCCCACAAAAATTCACAAACACTTTACTTTTCTCTCTCACTGCGTATTTCTCCTCGAATACGGCCCCAAATACGTATCCCCGTATTTATACGGAAACCCTAGGTTCCCTAACCGGTTCGCCAAACCGAACGAACCGAAACAAAATCCTCGGTCTGATTTAACCCCGTGTCGATCGACAGACACAACTGTGTCGATCGACAGGGGATTCTCTGCCCAAAACTTCGAGAGACAAACAATTCGTGTCGATCGACACGCAGACGCTGCGTCGATCGACACCCACCAAAAACACACTTTTTGGTTCACGGGCGTTACAATTATCCCCCACTAAACTGGATTCGTTCTCGAATCCCGAAATACGTCCACACAGGACCGAACTCTGGCCCACACCGGCCCAAACCACAAGAGATTCTCACATAATCTCAGAGACTCACAGATTAATCCTATGTTTATACGCACGTTCCTCAGACATTTATTACGTTTGACTCATCCACACACTCTAGGGAACCACCGTCCCCTCGGGAAACCACCGTCTCCCCGTACTATAGAGGAACCACCGTCCCGATATAGGCATTCTGTACTATAACGGAGACCACCGTCCCGGTATAAGTACTCAGGAAACCACCGTCTCCTGGAGAGACCACCGTCTCAGATACCACCGTCTCTCAGCATGTATACAAGAAACCACCGTCTCCGATACATACCCTGGAAACCACCGTCTCCAGCACATGAGTCATCCGTAATAAATACTAAAAACGCCTATAAACATCAGCGACTAAGTCACCTCACGTGGTCTAAACTCGATACTCCCACCGGAATATCCACAAAACACGACCCACACTGGTCCTCACACACATAACCTCAGAAAACACAATCTGATATGCAAGAAATATAAGAAAAAACCTGTCTTATAAATCTCCAAAAATGTATATCGTTACAACGAAATGAAAATACAAGAATCAAAATACAACACCGGCACCAAAGGCCAAAAGAAACTAGAACCACAAAGAAAGCTAAGCTCAAACGACGACCTGCTTGTCGAACCACTTCCTGAACTTCAGCTTCATCTTTGCCTCTGGCTCCCAAGTCTCCCCCTGGCAACCGCCACAATCCCACAAAATACGCAATAACGGAAACTTCTTCCGGCGCAGTTCCTTGACTCTCCTCTCGAGAATCCTCACGGGAACCGCCGGGACCGTCAAGTCAGGCTGCAGATCCGCAGGGATCTCATGCCCTAACACCTCCGACTCATGCAGGCACTTCCTCAACATCGACACATGGAAAACCTTATGAAATGCCTTCATGATCGGTGGTAACTCAAGCCGATAAGCCACTGGTCCAACACGCTCCACCACCGGGAACAGACCCATAAATCTCGGACTGAGCTTTTTCTCTGCTATGGATCTGTTAGGACCCCTCAACATAGCCATCTTGAGATCCACGCGATCTCCCACTGAGTACTCAAGCTCACGTCTACGCTTATCTGCATAACTCCTCTGTCTATCCTGAGCTTCCTTCATGTTCAGCCGAACAATACGAACCTTCTCTGTCGTCTCCTGAACATAAGTAGCCCCATGAATACTGCGCTCCCCCACTTGGGTCCAGCATAAAGGCGTCCTACATGGCCTCCCATACAGAGCCTCAAAAGGAGCCATACTGATACTCGCCTGAAAACTGTTATTATACGCGAACTCCACTAAGCTCAAGCGATCATACCACTGACCACCCCAATCCAGAACACACATCCTCAGCAAATCCTCCATAGTCTGAATAGTCCTCTCTGACTGCCCATCAGTCTGCGGATGATAAGCTGTACTCATATGCACCTTAGTGCCCATCTCTGTCTGAAAGGCTCTCCAGAACTCTGATGCAAACCTGGGATCTCGATCAGAAACAATACTGGCTGGCACTCCATGCAACCTCACAATCTCTCGCACAAACCTCGTAGCCAACTTAGCCGCTCCATCGGTCTTCTTAATTGGCAAGAAGTGTGCCGACTTGGTCAATCGGTCCACGATCACCCAGATAGCATCATACGTCCGCGACGTAGGTAATCCAACCACGAAATCTATCGTAATCATATCCCACTTCCACTCAGGGATGGGTAACCTCTGCAGCTTGCCACTCGGAACCTTGTGCTCGGCCTTGACCAACGAACACGTGTTACACTTAGACACAAAAGCTGCCACGTCTCTCTTCAATCCGGCCCAGTGATAATACTGCTTAAGATCACGGTACATCTTGGTCGCGCCCGGATGAATCGAGAACTTGATCGCATGAGCCTCACTCAGAATCTCCTGCCTCAAACCCTCATCACGAGGTACACAAACTCGACCGCGAAGGAGAATCGTCCCATTCGAAGAGACCACATACTCAGACCCAACTGCTCGCGACGCATCAATCAAACCCTGATCACTCTGCTGAGCCACTCTGATCCTACTAAGAAGATGTGCTTGATCCACTGCCTCTAAGCCCAACGACTCCTCAGAAATAGCACAAAGACGCAACGTGCTAACCTCGCTCACAAGCGACTCGATATCCTGCTCACGGGCTGAATCGGATCTCCGCCGACTCAAGGCATCTGCTACCTGATTGGCCTTGCCCGGATGATAGGTGATCTCCAGATCATAATCCGCCAACAACTCAACCCAGCGCCTCTGTCTCATATTCAGTAATGGCTGAGTAAAGATATGCTGCAGATTCTTGTGATCCGTGAAAATCTGCACTCTCCCTCCATAGAGATAAGACCTCTAAATCTTCAGAGCGAGCACAACTCCTCCCAACTCTAGATCATGCGTAGGCCGATTACGCTCACTACCCTGCAACTGCCTCGAAGCATAAGCAATAACTCGACCCTCCTGCATCAAAACGCATCCCAACCAACTCCTGAATCATTAGTATACACGGTATAAGGCTTCCCCGGCTCGGGTAGTGCCAATACCGGTGTACTAGTCAGCATCACCTTGAGTCTCGCAAAACTCTCTTCGCACTCCGGCGACCAGACAAACGGAACATCCTTACCGGTTAGCTTCGTCATCGGCTGCGCCATACTCGCAAACCCTTGACGAACCGCCGATAATAACCTGCTAAACCCAAGAAACTCCTGATCTCGGTAGCACTGCTCGGTCTAGGCCAATCCCTGATAGCCTCTATCTTCGCCGGATTCACTGAAACACCCTCTGAAGATACAATATGACCAAGGAATCCCATCTACCTCTGCCGAAAACTGCACTTACTCAACTTTGCAAACAGCTTCTGCTCTTGAAGCTTTTCCAAAACCAACTCCAATGAGCCTCGTGCTCCTCGGGACTCCTTGAACACTCCACGATATCCACTAAGCATATGATAACAAACGCGTCCAGGTGATCTCCGATCCCGACGCCACCTCCTGTGCTTACCACAAGCACACTAAACACACCAAGAGAATAACCACCACTCGAAATGCCCAACACTTGCCTAGTTTCGTCTAGAACCCACGATGCGACATTCTTAATCCGTCCGGGTCTGGCGGTCAATCGTACAACAATCAAACAAGAACATGTACAATTGCCCGTCAGTCCAGACCATACCTAGCCCAACTAGGTCTGGAAGTTGGCTGTACAACAATCAAACAAGAACATGTACAGCCATCCGTCAGTCCAAATTTGGATTTTGAATGCTACATCTATTTCCCAAACTCCACCATAGACCCAGCCTCACCAGCGATACCTCGACTCACCACCTGAGCCACTCGAACCGTCTATCAGAGACCAAAAACTTGGCTGCTCCAGCAAACACTACACGAGATTCCCACTCGTTCTGCAATCGTCTAACATGGACCAAAATCCCAGCCCAACACAGCCGATACCACACGAGATCCTCCCCTGACCTCAGAGGCTCCCTCTAATCCACACATGAAACATACCGCTCACACTCTTGGGACACCTCCCTCGAGCCAACGGTATCTGGGGATCTCACATCCCCGCAAGAGATCTCACATCCCTCGCTGCTTATCCCGGGAATACGCTTCCCAATAAGCACACAGGAGAACACACCTCTCCTCTGATTAGAGTCGCCTGACGTGGTATTGTCACAACATCCCCATCCTGGGATACCTCAAAAACTGACCAACCTGGTCCACCTATGTAAACACAACTAGGCACACAACCTCAAACCCACACGAAAATAAATAAGGAACACCATCTTATAAATTTTCAAAAATATAAATCGTTTCAACACCAACGAAGTACAATAAAATCCGGAAACAACAACACCAAAGCTCAACTCGGAAAGAAAACGAAAAGAAAACCGGAAAGAACACCAAAAACCAGCTCAAACCTCGAACTGCTCCTCTAGACCCTCGACCACTACGAGTGCCTCCACCAACTCTGCCCTCGAGGCATACCTAGAAGCCATGCATGGCTTCTTCAGCCCGATCCGAAGACCTGCCACGAACTTGCCCATCCGAAGACCTGCCACGAACTTGCCCAACTGGGCCCGCTCCTCATCCATGCCGCTACTCGCATAAACCACTAACCTGCTGAACTCAGCATCATACTCACGAACTGATCGACAGCCCTGAACCAAACTCTGGAACTGCAGCTCTAACTGCTCCACCGCCTCTTGAGGAAAATATCTAGCATTAAACTCGACCAAGAATTCTCTCCAAGACAACAATGTCCGCCTCCTCCTGGCTTGCACTCCAGCCCACCAAAGGCGCGCATTGCCTTCCAAGAACTCCATCGCTAGATCCACACAGAAATCCCCAGGACATCGGAGAATACGAAGCCTATGCTCCATCTTCAATCTCCACTCATTGGCCTCTTCCGGCCTCCCTCTACCTGAGAATGACAAGGGTCCCATGAGCAATAACTCATTAGACCACGCAAGATACTGCTCCCTCCGGGCCTCCACTGGAGTCTGCACTAGCACTGCACCCGGTAAACGCTCCAAAATCAACGCTAGCATCTTAGACACATGATCCTCCGGATCTTGAGCTCCGCCTGAAGCACCACCTGCACCCAGGTCTCTCGCCGCACCCGCAGCTCTAGCTCTAACTCCAGCTCCAGCTGAACTATCCGGCACACTGACAGTGCCCCCTGATAACTCCTGATACGCAGGCGAGCCGACCCCCTTATCCGATGACTCACTCTGAGTCTCCCACTCGAACGACATAGCCACACGACCCCGACCTCCACAGCCACGACTCCGGCCTCTACGGCCACCAGCTCTGCCAACACGACCTCTTGGAACTCTAGCCATCTCACACTGCACTTTTCACAAGTACACCCTAAGACACTAGAACTCACAATCAAAAACACAAACAATAACTTACCGCGGAATCTCTTTAAAGGCCGAAGAGGATGATTTCTAAGACTAAAAATTTGACTAAACACAATTAATCAATTAAGCACATAGTCTCAGTTTATCCAAACCTAACAGTCCTAAAACCGTCTAGGCTCTGCTACCAAAATGTAACACCCGGTTTTTTTTTTAAAT
The DNA here is from genome assembly GCA_963576765.1 of Draba incana. NCBI lineage: Eukaryota > Viridiplantae > Streptophyta > Magnoliopsida > Brassicales > Brassicaceae > Draba > Draba incana. The sequence continues at coordinate 14,642,342 of OY755214.1, read as the reverse complement.
GCGGAAATTTCTCATAAAATAATTCATAGAATAACAATATTAAACCAGTCAATTCAATTCCAGAAATAATGATAAAACAAGTCTAACAACCTAACCGGGTTCACTAAAACTTGCAAAACATAAAAACCAAACAGTCCTAATCATCCTCTCCCTAATGCCGTGATCCCGCGGTCACACTTTTCCTTTTCCTTTACCTGCAACACAATTAGGAAAAACGAGTTGCGTAAGTATTTAATAAATACTTAGTGAGACGGTACTACAGACTAAAATAACCAGATTATCATTAACAGATGATTTAAAAGATTAACGCCAGAATCACAAGGGTGTCGATCGACGCAACAATTTAACAAGTGTCAATCGACACGTCGCACGGTGTCGATCGACGCAACAATTTAACAAGTGTCGATCGACACGTCGCACGGTGTCGATCGACACGAAACTCGCAGAAACAATCCAGATTTCGATCAACACGGAAACCACGATTCAATCATCCAAAACTCCGATTCCAATCACAATTTTCACACAAACAACTCGGAAACGACACACAATTCCCTAAATCAATCTATTAACAACTCCCTAGCCATTTCGAGTCTATAGTCGCGCACTCACCTCGGGATTTCGACGAAAACGACGAAGAACGCGATGAACGGCGAAGAACACGATCTGACAGAACGAAACCGGTGAATCTCCCCACTAGAAATTACCCCAACACGGCTCCAAGGGACTCTCTACGGAAGGAGGATCTCACGAGAATGAGAAACCACCGAACGGATTCACGAAAACCTCCAAATCCCACAAAAATTCACAAACACTTTACTTTTCTCTCTCACTGCGTATTTCTCCTCGAATACGGCCCCAAATACGTATCCCTGTATTTATACGGAAACCCTAGGTTCCCTAACCGGTTCGCCAAACCGAACGAACCGAAACAAAATCCTCGGTCTGATTTAACCCCGTGTCGATCGACAGACACAACTGTGTCGATCGACAGGGGATTCTCTGCCCAAAACTTCGAGAGACAAACAATTCGTGTCGATCGACACGCAGACGCTGCGTCGATCGACACCCACCAAAAACACACTTTTTGGTTCACGGGCGTTACAAAAACCATAAGGAAAGAGCATCTTGTGAAGTGTAACCAATGGATGCGTGCGTATAGAATACGTTTGGTTTATGTGTGTGTCATTGCCGGCTTATTGTTACCAACTGATGAGAAAACAGTTATCTCACACAAGTATATCCGTCTGGTGATGGATGTGGCTAAGCTCAGAGAGTATCATTGGGGTCTAGATTCATTTGATCATCTACTAAAAGCAATCAAGACTGTGCATCCCAAACTGGATCAGCCATCAAGCTATTCACTGCATGGTTTTACTTACGCATTGCAAATATGGATCAAAGAAGCTATTCCTGACATTGGGACTATGTTGGCTACAAAGAAAACAGAGGATAGGATTGTGTTTCCTAGATGTTCTAACTGGACAGGTTCTTGTGTCTTGAAATATCCTGAACTCAGACGTCTAGAGTCAACTTTTAAATCAGTAAGTTTTTGTTCTTTGTATTATTTACATTATATCTTATGCTTTTCCATTTGTGGATACTCATAATGTTTAGTAAATTTTTATCACAGGCTGTCCTTCATCCATTCATTTCTTTTAGAGGAAATTTTGACACTGTCCACACTGTTGAGTATACAAGGAGGTCAGAAATGAGAGACGAACGTTTAGAGCTTATTTATCAACTCTACAGCAACAACAAAGACTGGAGTAAGCAACTCTGGAAAGTTGTTGTACCAAAGCCATCTTGGGAAGTTGTAGATGATGCAGAGAGAGTGAATGAGTCTGATCATGAGCATGTTGATGATGTAGAGATGGAGAATGAGAAGGTCCATGAGGATCCGTATGTGTGTACTACTATTCCAGAGGTCAGCTCTACCTCTTCTTCAAGGAAGGGGAAGAGCAAAATACGTGATTATGGTGTAGAGGAAAGGAAGCAGAAGGTGTTGTGTGAAAGAGCAGATGCTACAATGCAGCTATTAATGATGAGTATAAGTCCTCCATCAAAGGTAAGTTTCAAGCATCTTTTGCTGATTTGGAGAAGAAGATTCAGAAGACTATACATGAAGAGGTTGCTAACCTATTTGACAAAGTTCACAGCGAGTTAAGAGAGCTTAAAGATTTGTCCAGAACTAATAAGTTGTTCACAAGCCGAGTTGAAGCATCTACAAGCACTAAAGCCCCACCCATTGTAACTACGAAGAGGCAATCTCAGTCACAAAAGAACGAGGTAACATGTTATTTGGTGTCTTTTTAACCATGGTTAAGTACTCTATTATGCTCTGATTTATATTGTCTTGTCTTCGTTTGACAAACAGGGCAAAAAATCTGACATGCCTTCAGTGATGTTAGAGAATCTTAGGGACGTAAATGTAACTCAAACTTCGGACCTTGACCTAGATTTAAGCCCATATGAGTTTCTTGACAAAACCTTGCTAAATCTCTCAAAAAGATCAATTGTAAATGGTTTTAATCCAACTCCCTCTCCAGCAGCAAAGTTAGTGGTGGAACCCTCTTCAGCAGCCAAATCAATGAAAAATCCAAGTTCAACTGCAAAGTCAGTGGTACGAGCAGGATCAGCTACAGAATTAGCTGTTAAAACCAGATCAACCAAAAAAGTTGACGAAGAATGGAAGGGTTTATCTCTAGATGACAGTGAAGAGGCGTCCTACAATGAAACTGATGCTCCATTGGTGTTGGTCAAACAAAGGAGAATGACTTATTATTAGAATGGGGGCAGGTCTACAAGTAAGTCCAGTTATTTATGTAGTTTTAAGCCTTTAACTTCCTTGCAAACACATAATCTAACTAGCTTAATATTTATGCAGAACCAAGCCTGAACTCCCATTTGGGCCAACCATATTCAGCTATGACTTAGCTAACAGGTTTATGTGCCACATCGAATGGCTAAGAACCCAGGTTAGTTATAGACTAGTATGTAAATATGTACTGATTTACTGTAAAATCGATTTGCAAGATATGGATGCATTCATGGTCTTCTCTACATGAGAAGATATCTCAGGGTCATTTGAATGTAGGTCGTGTTGGTATGATGTCTTGCAATTTCAGTACACATATCACTGCTGAATACAAAAGATTTCTAGCAGAGAAGAAAAAGTATGACTTGAGTTCTTTGCTTGTGGATTACGGAAAAGGAGAACTACCAGCTCATGGAAGGACCAAGAAAGTGTGGGATGTGGATGTTAATCATATATATGTACCTTTCAATGTCCATAACAACCATTGGATCTCACTATGCATCAATTTCAGAGATAGGGAAGTTTGGGTCTTCGACTGTCAGAACGAGACACGTAGCAGGGAGTTAAACGCATTCCTACACATCATTCCGCGCATTGTCATGGCTGTTCAGTCAGAAGAAGACATTAAACAGATGAAGCTCGCAACATATAAAATTAAGTATAATCTATTGCCTCAAGGACTGAATGGCAATCACTGTCATTGCGGTCCGTATGCGTTGAAATAAATTGAGTGTGACATGCTTGGAATGGACTTCTCACTGCTTAACGATGAAAACATCAGGTGGGCTCGACATAAGATGGTGACAGATATGTTCATAGCCGTAAATGATCCAGTTTTTATTGAGCGAATGGCGAAGTATGTACAACCTATTACGCATTCAGATCCAAATATTGTGGACATAGCCTAAGATGGTGTACGTTGTGTCCATTACTGTTCTTGGTTCATTTCATTTTTATTTTCGGATATGTATCATATATGGTAGGTTTTATGATGTTTTCATCTTTTCTTGCAACTATTATTTTATCTTATTTTGTTGAAACTTTCAAATGGTTTTGTATGGTAAATTCTGCTTTTTTGTGTTAGTAAATGTTGCCTAAATCCTATACAGTTGTATATATGTCTGATGTCTATAAGTTTTAACCCAAACAATATCCGCAAGTGTACAGACAAAAGCAGTAGTATTTTAGGTATCGAATCCTCAGAGACCAAGGTTACTCTATGAAACTATGGATTTATATTTAAAGCTAAGACAAAATGGGGGTTGGTTCGTAATGAAACGAAGAACGAAACAGCGAATAAAAACGATGTAAATTCGATAAGAGATAGGCACTAGATTAAGGTCATTCGCCAGTGACTTCGGATTAAGGACTGAGCAACTATTCAGGATTCAAATTTAGCGCGGTCTAGAACTCAAACATAAATGTAATATTGCCCCACTTTCGTGATGCATCAATAATTTATCTAACACCCTAAATGCCTAAACTGTCGTTTGAATTCATAGATGTTGATAAGCATTAACAAGATGGTTCGATTTGTTCACAATCAATGGTAACAATCAACTGTCGTTGGTCACACACCGATTGCTCATCAATGGTTTATCTAGCAACCTAGAGCACTGTCGTGAATAAGTTTAACTTGAGAACATAGACAAGGTGATCAAATTAGCCTAAGCAATACGAATCCCAATTGATGAAGACAAATGATAACATTCCTATTTGGCTCAGTCACTAATCAATCCTAATTCACCATTGAAATTCCCTAATCTAGCTATGAGACTACTCAACCATGGAGAATAAAAAAGCAACAATCAATGAGAAGAATTCATCTCAATAGAAAGCTGTGGATGATCTTCCAAATCTTACAAGCAAAATCCAAGGAATGAAAAACACTTGAAAGATCTCAAGAACTTGAAGGAAATGAGTCTCAATCTCTCAGAAACGTGCAGTAGAAAAATCTCAGATAAAAGTCAACTTATGTTTTGGAAAGTGGCTACCTCTAATTTATAGTAAAAATTAGGGCAACTTGGTTCTGGGTGACCGACCGGTCGGTCTGGTCCAGGACCGGTCGGTCCGTCTTCATGTCGTCTTAGGATCTTCAATTCTTCGGGGTCGGGATCGGTTGGTCTTCTTATCCGGACCAGTCGGTCCGGATTCCAGTGGGTTTTTGGCTTCGGGACTCCAAGTGTGGACCGGTCGGTCCACTAGATAAGATCGACCGGTCGGTCTTGTTGAAATCTTGGCATCTTCTCATCGGGACCGGTCGGTCCTGTGGTTGGATCGACCGGTCTGGTTTCCAGTGAGCTTCAATTCTTTGAGTCTTCAAGCGAGCAGGTGCTCGCTCCAAACCGAGCAGGTGCTCGGTTATGAAAAATGCCATCTTTTCTCCCGATTCGTCCCTTTTGCTCCAATGACCTCCGATGACTCCAATCCATGCTTGAGAGCCTCCTAGAACTTGAAAAGACACAAAAAGAACTAGAAAGAACCGAAAAGACTAAAGAAACAATACGTAAAAGAGACCAAAATACTAATATATCAATGTCCTAAGTGATGAAGTAATGAAGGTAATATGTCTTGTATTTAGGCAAAAATTGTTTTTAAAAATTTCACTACTTGAAATTGAAACCACGACCTGATTGTTATGGTATGCATTGTGTGTAGAAGTTTAACCAGTATTACTGGAGGTAATTTCATGTTAGATATGTAACGAAAATTTACTAGTACGTTATTACCACTTGTTGAAACCCCAAAATCGAAACCCTAAACTTTGAACCCTAATCTAAAACATTTGTGAAGGCTAATAACAATATTAGCATATGTGATAGGGTTTCAAAGATAAATTTAAACAAAAGACTAATTTTGGTTATTTTTGGTATCTCTTAGAATGGTTGAAACCCTATACTCTATATACAACTAAAACTTTTTTCAGACTAATGACAAATCTTTTTTATTTTTTTTTAGTGTGTCAAAATTGATAACTAACAAAGATATATATGTCTCTTACAATGTATACAACCGAAAAGTATGAGTAAAAAACCATACATTTGTTTGGATATGAAATCACACTTTCATCATTTTAGTGTTTGAAACTTATTTAATGAGTGAATCTTGGTGGTGTGAATCATAGGGATAGTGATTGGTGTTGCTGGTTGTGATTATATGTTTAATGATATTAAAATTTTTATATAAGACACATCTTTACGAATGGTTTTTTAAATATTTCTGAAAACAGCAAAAGTGTGGTTACCTGTCCTCGAACACCCACACTGGAAGTAGAATGTATGGAGTGTATATAAATTGTAACCAATTTTGTTGTGTGTATTAATCTGTCTAATGTGGTATTCCAATTCTTATATACATAGTGTTTCTAAAATCCATAAACTTATGGCCAATCAAGATTTGCTATAGAAATATGAAGGCTTTGTCTTGTATCTCTGCTTAATTTGAGGAGACCCTAAATTAATAGTCTCAAGCCTACGGTGTCTTCGGCTCTTTCTTGTATCTCTAAGTCCCTCGATAAGCGAAGGTATATCAATTATGATCTCAATTTTGCAGATCTACAAACCATTTGATAAACAACATTCGATTCTATGTCTAGGTCAATCAATTGACAAGTATTTTGAATTTGGGGTTAATGGTGGAGAATTGAGTGGCTTATAGTTTCTTCAAATTTTGATTCTTTTGTAGAGATGAGTAACGTATCTTCCGGTTCAAGTTGTGGTAGCTGCGTAAGAGGAATACCAAGACATTATAGCTGTGGACAACAAATAATTAATCTACACAAATTTGGTGTAAATAATAAAATTTAGTTTATAATTCCATTAGAGGAGAGACATATATATGTTAATTTTGCCTCTACAAAGTTATCATGATTTAATGATTTTTTCAATTTGTATATTGATGTTTTTACTTTATAATATATGATCCATAGGAAACCAAGATTTATGTTAGTGTACCTCGGCGATTAGGAGAGAGGTACAACGATATGTTTGCGGAAAATCAATGGCGAATTGTTAACAATTTAAGAGTTGTCAATGCAGTCGGTGTATCGGACGTGGTTCCCAACAACCAAAGGATTGTGTTCACTGATGATACTAACGTTGATCCAACAAATTACGTTAACAAATGATTCTTCTTTTCGTTTGCGAACTATGGATCATTAATGAGAGGATCACCTGCAAGAAATTATTCACTGGGTAAGAGGACATTGTCCTTATAAATATTTATCACTACTCGAGGACTAAACGTTTTTATTATCTACAGATATGATCGGTTATGTTATTGAAACCGGTGAAATTAGCATGGTGCATTCTCTTATCACTAGACCCAATACAAAAAATTACATTCACGATCCACAATGAAAGGTATGTCCGATTTGTTATGTGTCAATTTCGTTTAATAAACTGACTGATTTAAATTAAAAAAAAACAAGAGCACAATAATAACTTGTATGTCATGGGGTGAAATAACGCAACAAATCAAAGACGGTATTAATAATGTCATCGATAGTAACAGTGTGCTCATTATCCTCCGATGGTAAAAACTTGGCACTTATTCAGGTATGTGAAGTATATCGTGTTTGTAACTTTTTATAACTATACGCATGTAAATTTAACAACATAAAAACGTTTGATTTGTTTAAGGCACATAGATTCGCACCATTGACGGTAAGGGCCGATTCATGATTAATCATTAAAAACTTGATATTAAAAAAGTAGATAGGTTTGCAGACTTGTAAGTAACAATAGAGCACCATATGACGAAATTAATCCATATAATTTTTTCATTATGCTCACTCGACTAACCGAGTTTATTGTCTTTATACTGATTTGATTCCGAACCGTCAAAAACAACATAATGGCTTATTAGACAATGGATGAGCTAGAGGAGTGACTATTGAAACACTTCCATGTCACCGTTATACATATTTTAGTTTTAATATTTTTGAATACTTATTGATACAATTTATCTAATGTTGGAACTTTCTATTTCATTGAGTTTGATATGTTTTCTATTTCGTTAAGGTTAACACACGTGATAATTGAAACATACCAAGACTGATATAATTATCAAATAATGTATGAACATCGTATGAACCTGATACACTACATTTTAACTAATATTAATATTTCATCAATGTACGCTAAATAATTAACTATTCAATTGAAATCCATAACGATGATTATTACAAATCTATAGTAACAATTATAACAACATTACAAATACGACAATAGTTTAATACTCAAAGAAACATAATAACGATTTTAGGATCAATGAACTCATCATCATTCGCCCCATGAGCCACAATTAAATCCTTGATAATTCCGAGTAACGGTGCTATCCTATCAAATCCAAGTTTTGCCCACATCGTATAAGGAGATTCTAGCCGCATGAGCTTCAAATCAATGGCATATTCTTCAAACTCAAGACGCTCAGCCTCGGTTAGTGATATAACGTGAATTTGGGTTTTCCTAACTATGATTTTCACAAGTTTTCAGAGTCTTTTGAGTCGTTTTGAGTTAATATCCAGGTTCATACTCGGAGATTTGGAACAGCACGCGTTTGGAAAGGAGATTTGAGTATTTGAGCGGGAATCAGAGTTTTTGATGACCGGACCGACCGGTCTGGTTGTAGATCGACCGGTCCATATTTGGTACCTCAAGACTGACCCGGAACAAGGACCGATCGATCCGCGGGTCGATGCGAAGCAGCCAAGCTCTATGGAAAGTGGACCGACCGATCCACATAATGGACCGACCGGTCCATACCCCTGATTTTTAGAAAACCCTTATTTCTCCGTTTTATCTTATAAATACCTATTAGGTTGAGACTTTTTAGAGACTCTCTTTCTCACGACGTTTTTACGGAGACTTTTAGAACTTTTGAGCAATTGTAAGCAAGGAGAAGGATTCCTCTACTTTTCGAAGAAGAATTTCTGAACCTTATTGATTTCTCTTTTATTGATTATGCACTTTTCGTTATCTGAGTTTGATATGCTTTCCATTATTTCTGAGTAGTTATCTTGTTAGGTTTTAGGGTTTCGATGGATTTCACAGAATAAATCAGACACAAATAGGTTGTTTATTAATTATCATCTTCATCACTGCTAGGCATAATGCTAGGATTGAATTGATCACTTAATCTCTAGATCTTAGGTTGATACACATTCTGAAAGCTTGTGTATCACTGGAATTGTTGTTGATGAGCAATTAGTCTTTAATCTCGAAAGTGAATTAGAGTCAATTGTGAACTGATCAAACCTAAACATTAATGCTTATCTAGGATAGCCGTGACCAAACGGAAGTTTAGGCACTCGGATCTCTAGGGAAAGTAACTGTTATCACGGAAGTGGAGCAATTTATATCAGCGTTTTGAGTTTAAGATGCATGCATATTAGAATCTGAATAGTTGTCTTGTTTATGAATGTGGCTCCCTGAGAATTCCCTAGTACCTAGCATTTTTAATCATCTAAATTTAAATCGTTTTATTTGCATCTTGTCTTTTAAGCTTGATAATATCACACCCAAAATCATTTTTCCTGCTTAGCTTAATTCAATTTTCTATATTTCGTTGAGTAAGCCATTGGTCTATGTGGATTCGATCCCTTAATTTACTACTGCGTGCCTGTGCACTTGCAGTGTTTATTTTGGATTAAAACCTGACCATATCAAGTTTTTGGCGCTGTTGCCGGGGACCAATTGTGTTTGCCATCGAATTTGACTTGCGAATTTGGTCTAAGTACTTTCTAATTTCGTTTTTCTTTTTGTTTTTGTCTTTGCTTGTGATTCTAGGTGTATGCAGAGGAGAAGTAATCGCACTGAACCTCTGATATCATTCACTAACCAAGAATTAGACAAACTAGAAAGGTCTAGCAGAGCTCAAAAAACCTCTTGCCAGTTATAGACCAAGGGAATCAAGCTGATAACCAGGCTCTTCAGGCTACCTTGTTTGACCAGATAGAGCAGATTCGTGCTGCAACTACTGCTAGCACACTCGCGGCGCAACAACAGATGCAGACAATGCAGCAGCAGTTTGCCATGATGATGGCACAACAGGTGCCGCCACAAGGACAACAGGTGCCGCCACAAGCACAACAGGTGCCGCCATAAGGACAGAATCCTCCGCCGCAGAGAGGGATTAGAGAAGGGGACAATGTGCATGCTTTCTACCAGAACAGATCAGCCATTCGTTTCCTTGAGATTCAGAGAAATGACTTCGAGATTAAGGCACAACTGATTAATCTGGTAGAAAGACATGTGTTCCATGGTTTGGCTACTGAGAACCCCATGGATCAAATAGAGAACTTTGAAGAGGTCTGTGAGACGACTAAGGCTAATGGGGTACCAGCTGATTACCTCAAGTGCAAGCTATTTAAGCACTCTCTCACTGACAAAGCTCTGTGGTGGCTCAAGTCACTTCCTCCTAATTCTCTTAACGGCTGGGAAGAAGCTAGAGCCGCCTTCTTGGATCATTTCTACACCAAGACCAAGACAGCTCAGCTCAGAGGCAGAATTAGCAACTTTTCGTAGAAAGGTGGAGAGTCATTTGCTGAAGCCTGGGATAGGTTTAAGGAGTACCGTAAGGAGTGCCCCCACCATGGATTTACTGAGGAGCAGATACTCAGGCCCTTCTACGATGGAGTCACCTGGGAATACAGAACCAGTCTTAATTCCTCCAGCAATGGTGACTTCATGACCCAGAGCATAGAAGGTGTTTACCGATTGATTGACAACATGGCACAGAGTTCCAGCAATCAGTGTGCTGAATATGACTGATCAAAGAGAGTCTGCAGTGTTGACACGCCATCTGCAGACGCGATAGCAGAGCTGACAGCTGCTAAACTCCGAGACTTTCTGCAAGGAAGCCATCAGGGTGTCAATATGGTTGAGGACGTTTCAGATGCAATCTGCTATTCCGAGGATGCAACGCTAGCCCCAGGGGATACTCAGGAAGTCAACTATGTGAATGGTCAAGGGATTGGGCAGAACAGAGGCTTCAACAACAATTACCGCAACCATCCCAATCTATCATACAAGAGCACCAACATTGCAAACCCTCAGGATCAGGTATACCCTCAGCAAGCGTCAGTTCAGGCTCATAAACCCTTTCTCAATTCATCAGGAACAGCTCCACCAGTTCAGGGATATACGGGCTACAATGCAGGGTATCAGAAGCAGTATGGACAAGGTTCAGGTTCTGGATACCAAAATCAGAATCAGTTCCAGCCTAGACAACAAGCTCCTCCACCTCAAGCTGCTAATCCCAATGATGAGTTGAAGGCTATGATGTAGCTCATGCTAACTAATCAGCAGAGGGTTTCCACCGACATTACAAACATTAATGGGCGTTTAGAAGCTGTGACAACTCACCTGAAGATGCTTGATACTCAAGTGGCTCAGAATGCAGAAGCTGTTAAGAGACAGCAAGGGACTCTTCCAGCGACTGCGTCAGCAATCCCACAACATGGTCATCACGACCCAGAGTTATAGCAGCACCCCCTCCTGGGCCCACTGGAACTCCCCGACCTATACCGGCACCAGCCAACACACTGGCACTAGGATCCACACTGGTCTTACTCATAGACCCCGCAACATGCATCTGGGACTCTAACGCGGTAGCCGCACTCTGAGATACACTCTGCGCCGCACTCTCCATTGACTCAGAAACTGGTCCTTGACCACGACCCCGGCCTCTACGGCCACCAACTCTGCCACCAAGGGCAACTGCTCTGCCCCCATGGGCACCAGCTCTACCACGACCTCTACCTCTGGTATCCATCTCACTGCAACACAGATCAATAGATAAGAACTCAAGAAGTCACAATCAAAACACATACAAAACTCACCGCGGAATCTCATTGAAGGCCGAAGAGGATGATTCTAGACTACTAATTGTCTAAGCTCACATAAACAATTAAAGCACATAGTCTCAGTTTCATCCAAACCTAACAGTCCTAAAACCGTATAGGCTCTGATACCAAAATGTAACACTCGGTTCTTTTTTTTTTAATTAATTCTACTATGGAAATAAAACTCATCAAACAATAATTCATAACCAAATTTCAATAACAATTATTCAAGTAAATAACCAACAATTATTCAACGTATTTCTAGCAACCTAACCGGTTCGCTAGACTAATAGAAACAAATCAAAGTGCTAACAACCTAACACCCTATCATCCTCTTCTCTGGCCATGATTCCGCGATCACACTTTATCTTTACCTGCATCACATGGGAAAAAGAGATGCATAAGTATTTCATAAATACTTAGTAAGACGGTCCTCCCGTCTACAGGCTAAGTACGCACAAACATGAAATTAAACAAATAAATCATTTTAAAAGTTTAACATTTAAATCAACTGGTGTCGATCGACACTACCACTAGGTGTCGATCGACACAACAACAAAACAGGCGTCGAGCGACATATCCTCACAGTGTTGCACGACGCTTGAACAACACTGGTGTCGATTGACACAACCTCTAGGTGTCGATCGATACCCTGTTCTTCATCCGAAAAATCAGAACAGAGAACACGATTAACAATTCAACAATCCATGATTTCAACACATCAAACACAATAACAACCAGTGATCAATCCGATAAATACCTAAAACAATCATTCGCCAAATTCCAAGCCTATACGAGCCTACGGTCGCGCACTCACCTCCATATTTGATCGAACCGGTGAAAAACGATGAGAAACGGCGAAGAACGACGAACACAGCGACGAATAGGCACGAACAGAAAATCTCCTTCTCTTGAAATCTCGAGGAACACCAACAACAATGAACCGCACGTAACCGAGCTTTAACGGAGGAGAAACAATACGAAGAACCGCTCACGAACACAATCGAACCTCGAATTCTCTCAGTTCAATCTCACAAATGATTTCTCTCCAATTTTCCTCTGGAAAATGCGGCCATCACGATCGTGAATGGTTTATATACCCGAGCCCTAGGCTCTCCTAAACCAACACGCAAAACCGACGGTTAAATTTTAAAACCGAACCGCAAATAAAACATGGTGTCGATCGACGCCACTCCCTGGTGTCGATCGACACCCTCTCCAAATTCCTAGAATTTGGTTTTGGGATGTTACAACTTGTCACCAAAAACACTATGATTTTAGATTGATATCATACAAGAATAATGGAAGAGTTTTGTTTTAAGCACTCTCAAAGTTACATCTCTTAGTGCATTACAAAAGTATTTATATGAATTTAGACATGCTAAGAACCTTTATTCTATGCATTAATGGATCTTTTGAGAACACATAGTTTGGCCTTCCAATGGATGGATAGTTTAATAGGTTTTTATTTTTTAATATTCGTTTATTTATGTACGTTAAAGGTGTTAGAAAATAAACTACTGTGTAAAAATCTATATTGTTGTTGTATAAACTGACATAGTAAAAACAATACGATTTCGGTAGCTTAATTAAACCACTTGTGAAAATATATTGTATTTCTACACACATTTTTCAATCTACACTCATTTACAAAATTCCCTAATAAATAAAACCCGTGATCGAAGAAGTCTACGATTCTGAAAAATCAATACAATATGTAAAATCTGCCTTTTGAAGAAAAAAATTGAGTAGCGTGGAAGATCCAATAGCTCAAACTATATGAAACACTGTGTCACCTATATTGGAAACTTAAAACACCATCCAACTGAAATGCGGATTACTTTAAGCCGTTAGCATCGATTTCAAATAGAACATTATACATGCATGACACTCCTTAGAATTGATCATATTAACCGGGAAAATTTTTAAATAAAAAGAATTGATCGTATTACCGTTTGAGAGGAGATGAGCCATTTTAATCTTGATGGTCTGTTTTTAATCTGCCCATCAAATGATTTCCATGGAAGAGGATAACAAAACGATGGAAATAGGTAAGACACCAAGACTAATCTCACAAAAATTGTTGCCTACCCAAACTATATCTAGTTTTGTTGCAAAAGATATAAATTCACACGTGATATTAATAGACACTTTTTTTTTTTTTTAATAGACACTTGCTTCAGTGTCCTTAGCTAACGTTTTCAAGTATTTAAGAGGTGAATTAACAATATTGGCCCATTTAAATTAAATTTGGCTAATAATTTAGTATTGGCCGCATAATTAAATCGATTATTTAAAATTTGAGTCGCTAGACCATCTTAGTCCAATTTTTAAATTTTTATAATATTAATTAGAAAAATTCAGATTTTTATTTTTGATAAAAAATTATTGACCATTAATTTCGTCGAAAATTTCAAACTTTTCGATCAATTGTTGCATCAAAAGTATTTTGACCATTATTTCTTGTCAAAAATTATTGGCTGTTTATTTGGTCAGAAAATAATAACCATGTTTAAACCAACCTCGTGTGGTCAAAATATGTTGATCAATTTTTGACGAAAAAATTATTTCCAACCAGCGTTTCTTGACGACCGAGATTTGGTAAAAAAAAAACATCAAAAATGGCTATTTTTGACCCATTAGTGATCAATTTCGTCGTAAAAAATCACCTTGTTTTCTTGTAGTGTGTTGGGGTACTTGGGTGTGTTGTAAAAGAACCAGCCATTCCTTCCTAGGCTACGGCATTCTCAGGAGTTCCCATCTACTTCTTTGAGTACTTGTCCTCTATCTTTTTCCATAGACAAAAGTCTTCTCCTTCTCGTACTTCTATTTGAACTAGAACAAGAAGAGATAGGTGAAGAAGAGAGAGAGGAGTGTGGTGAGAGATGATATGGAGGCAAATATGGAAAAAACTGAAGGAGAGGGGAAAATAAAGAGGAGGGATAGAAATCCCGGCGTTTTGTTTGGAAAGAGAACAAAATAGTTTTTTGTATGAAGTAGTAGACATACCCTGTGGTTTCGAAATAATTGATTAAAATGAATATGTTTTATCCTTTTAACATCAACTAGATGATTGCCCGCACCATGTGCGGGTATGAAATCATTTAGATGATTACGTAATTTTTAATTTTTCGTTAGTATTTATTAATTTGTTAAACTTATATATAAGTAGAAAAAAATATTTTAATGTTCTTCTAATAGTACAAATTTTTAGATTTGTAACTTTTTTGTATTTGTGTTGAAATAAAATGCAAACGATGAATAACAATATGTAAATAAAGAATTAGATATAGCGAGAAATTAAGGACATACATGAAAACAAAACTTCAAGAAAAAAGCACAAAACAAAACAAATAATTTTTAGTTTCTTCCTAGGTGATTCATCTGTGCCATGTACATACATGAAACTTTTTAAAACTCTATAATACATAATTTTCTATGCTTTGTTATCATTCATTCATATTTTTGTTTTTGTTTTTTTCATTTATATAAACACTTTTAATCAATGTTATAGTGGTCTATGTATATTTTGCTTTTCTTACGATCTTTGTTTATTTTTCTTCTCTATATTTTTTCACTATGTACATTTATATAAATTCTTATTATATCTACATTTAAAAGAAAATTTTCAACTTAAGAAAACTTGCTCAACAATTGTAACACACGAATGTTTGAAATATTTGGAGTTAATATAGGGTATTCATTTATACATTTTTTTGTTAATTATTCTCTCATATATCGAATGAATAATAATGTTTGAGAGTAACTATTTTGCCAAATTTAAAATGATATTGAAGACCAATATAGAATTTTTTAGTTATTAGTGTTTTATTTCCAAAACAGAAAATCTTTGAAATTAATAGATATTCTCGGTGGATGTTACTGAAATAAATTTACTTCTAATTCAAAAAAAAAAATTTAAGTAAAGAATAATTGTCGTGATTTTTTAATAATCCCAAATGTTCATATTTATTATTGAAGATTATTTTTAAAAAAATTATATTAATTGAAAATTTTAAATTATGTAACCATTTATTATATAGATATATTGTTGAGAGTATTTCAAATAAATGATTCAATTAAAAAAATCTATCTTTTTAATTAGCTTAAAGCCATGTCATTTTTACATGTCATCATTCCATGTCATCATTTATTTAAGAATCAACCAATAAAAACACCTAATCTCTTATAACTAAAACAACTTTGCATTTAATAGTAAGAGGATTGAATATGTTTTGTTTGGAATACCCTTTTTTTTTGTAAAAGTCGTAGTACGTAATTGATGGATTATTTGTTCAAGAGCTAATTAGTTTGTTAGTAAAATAAAAGATTGTCCAAACCAATTTCTATCAAACTGGTAGGTCCCAATATTAGAACAAACCAATTTGTTGATCAAACAAGCAAGTTAAAGATATAAACACTTAGGGCATGTTTATTGGAGATCTTATGGTGTCTTATGGGGTGTTCTTAAAATATAAAATTATTAAAATTTGAGTAAAAAGAAGAAAGAGAGTGTTTTTGTGGGGTATATTGAAATATAAAATTAATAAAAATTGAGTAAATGATGATGAAGTGTTCTTAAAGAGGAGAGAGAGAGTGTCTAAAATTAGACACTTTTGGAGAGTGTTCTTAATTAAAGTTGAGTAAAATGATGAAAGATAAGGTATAAAGTTGAGTAAAAGGATGAAAGAGAAGGTATAAAGTTGAGTAAAAAGAAAAGAGAGTGTGTGTTTTAATAATTTTATATTATAAGAACACTTCTTAAGACACGACGGTGTCACCAATGAACATGGCCTAAGAACATTGGTTTTTTTTGGGTAATTTTCATTACCTCTTTTTGTCTTTTTCATTTCTTTAAATAGGAAAACAATACATGAAGCAAAAGTGGGATCATGGATCCACAACAAACGTGGAAGAGAAAATGAGTTACTCTGCTCCTATATTCTAGGAAACATATTTGACTCAATTATTTGCAACATATGAAATTAAGAAACTAAGAAACAATTACTGATTTTTGGGATATGATTTCCTTGACCGGTTTGATGTTCGGTTTAGAGTTAAAATCATGAGCTGGCTCATCACAAACACGTAAGAAGACACTAACATAAGATTAGATGATTAACCATGTTAGTTGAGGGATTAAGATTTGGATTGTCTCGTAGAGGTAAATAGCGAGAATATCTGGTTTTAATACATACTTCGAAAATTAGTTTAAATTTTTTGGTTATTATAAAATACTTAAATCCGGAGTATTATCACCTGTCTAATCTTTCAACGTGAGTATAACTATGGAGTAGTGTATTCACCGAATTTTCTAATAAATTTAATATGTGACACTACTTTAAGTGGCCAAATGGATGTAACGCTTGAATATAATAAAACCATGACTTAAATTCACAAGACAATTATTCTTTCAGTTGAAACCATAGTCCACCATCACTTAATTTTTTCAATTTTGTAATATATTCTCATTTGCTTTTTTTTGGATCAAAATATTCTCATTTACTATATCCATATTTTTTCACTCTTTTATTCTAAGAACATCAATATAGATAATATAGATAGGTAAGATAGTGAGGTACTGTAAGAATTTTATACTATTAGTTGTATTGGGATTATCATATTTACTCTAATTTAGTTTTGTGTTTTTTTTAATGATTATAGGTAGTAAATATAAAGGGGTTCTAAAAAAAATTGATGAATTTAAATTTTTTTGTAAGTAAAATTTATTTTCTCCAAATTGAAAACATAGTATTTTCAATAAAATATAAAATTTTAAAAAATCAAAAACATTTTAAAACATAGATTTCTAAATCATAAACGGAAAAGAACGCTCAGTTGCAATCTTGATCATGTCCAAATTGTTATCCTGGACTTGCTTCCATGTTTTCCTGGACTTGCATCCGTTGTTAAAAATGAGCTTAGTAGACTGATGAGACTGTTGAACTTTGTTGTATTGAACTTTGAGGCCCGTTAGAAATTTTTCCCAAAACCCTAGGATTTTAGGAAATCCTCCATCTATAAATAAATCCCATTTTTACTCTATTTTTACCAAGTAACTCTTTCCAAAGAAAAAGGTAAACAAAATTTGTCCTGTAGTGATTTTTTATTTTTTATTTTTCTTAAAAAAAGATTTCTTTTCTTTTCTGATAATTACATGACTCTCGGTTGTCTATTTCTCCGAGCTGCTCCTTCCTCGCCGTCGATTTGCTCCAGTCGCCGGAATTGTCATTTCCGGCCTAGTCTTTTCCACCGTTGAAACCTCGCCATTGTTTTTGTTTTGTACAGAATCTCCACCGACCAACAATAACCGTCGTCTTCCTCCACCGAGCAAACCATCAAAACTCCACACTCGACCAATCACAACGACCCACATATGCTATATTTACGGCAAATATAAATTTTATCTTTAGAACCGTAAATATGTCATTGGGCCCACTTTTCTTTATTTTAATGGGTTTAACATTACAAACCCATTTATATTATCTCCAAATTACTCCCTATAACTATTATTTTTTCTTCCCACTCAAGTATTCTCTTCCTCGTTACTCTATATTACTATAACATTTACCATTCACACCCTAGGTTCATCTTATTCAAAGTTTTGACCATGGATTAGTATAATTTCGGAAGGTCACCAAAAAGATATAGATGTCAAAGTTTATCCATCAAATTCACCGACACCGACACCGACGTATCCGATTCTATAAATTGGACACAAGTTCCTAAAAGACGAGCACAGCAAATACTACATCACAAGTTCACAACTACAGAAATAACAGGAGAAGAAAAATGTCGTCCGGATGTTTTGGCAAGTTTTCTTTTGTACTATTCATAATTTAGTATTGTTGATTCACTATTGATTTTCTTTCATTTTTTTCTCCGTTCAAATCAAATCCTAAGAAAGAAAATTTGCTTCAAAGGTAAAAATATTCCAAAAAAATTGCTGAACAAATCGTAAAGTTATTTAGTACTTTACTCACCCTCGTAATTTCTTAAGCAAATGTTCATTTAATTACGTTTACTAACCGCTCCCTTATTCGTCATGCACGTGTTATACCAGGAACATATGGTACAATTGGCTAATTGCCATAATGAAATTTTGATTTCACACATAATGAAATTGCCATAATGAAAATAATTATTTTCAGTCTGTACATCTACAAAAAGTTGAAGAATATAATTTGAGTGAATATATAAAATTTTATGATATTGTGTCGATTTAAATAGGAATTATATGTTATAAACGTTTATTGTCTTGTGTGTGAAGATGAAAATTTAATCAATATAGGTCATGAAAAATGAAAATTCATATAACAACATAACATATACGGTCTCGTTATTTTCTAAATCTGTCGTGTAAATATATATATTTTTTTCCCACAATTGTATCTTGTATATTTTCATATACATGTAAAATATGTAAAAGCAAAAGTTATAGAAAAATAAATCATCAATAAACCAAAAACAATTCATCAATAAACCAAAAACAAAATTTATAGTTAATACAATGGATACGCTTTGAAATGCAAAACATTACATCTAATTATAGATTTCTCTAGAGTGGAACAATAATTGGTGGAATTATGTATTTCTCTAATGTTTACCGTTTGGATTGACATTTGTTTAAAAGTGATTCAACTTCTTTCATTAATAAAAAGTTGAATACATGAACAAAGTATTGAATATATCTCATATATAAAGTCACACATATTGAATGGCTGCACCTTCTAAAGAAGATTGCCTACGTACCCTTTAGAAGGGATCAAGCCAAACACGTAGTTCTAAAACCCAAACTCATAAGTTATGCAACATCCTTGCATCTCCTTATATAGAGAGTCTCAAACATAAACCTAATCCTAATAGGAAACATTACAATTTAGATAACTCCTAAAAAACTAATTTTCCTTTTCCATAACTCGGTAGGATTAGTAGCTTGCTCCTCAAGCTATTTCAAGCTTAAACCAACATTCTCCCCCTTAAGCTTGAACTCGATTTTCTCTAAGTCTCGAACACCAATGAGCTCCCTCATTTCTCTAAACTTGACTCTTCCCAAGTGTGTTCTGCACCATCGCTCTCTTCTCATTTAAGAACACGAGATTATAAAAGACTCACTCTTTTATTGCTTTAGAAAACTTACTCAAAAACTAAAGCTCACACAATCTCTCTTAACCTGTCATGCTTAACAATGGTTCTCCGAGATTCTCTTAATCTATGTCATAACTCAACATAAATTCTTCCTTTTTTTTTTTTTTTTTTTTTTATTGTGTCCTATCCCTGGCGATGTGCAAACTTCACTTAATCCCAACAATCAATTCTTCACTCATTTTCATATCATTCACCAATCCATCGTTTTCAAAATCCAATTTCTCAATCAAAATCTCCAGATTCGATTCTTTATCCTCCAAACGAATCACACTCTCCTTCAATGGATTCAAATCCTCACACTTGCTCTCTTCAGTAATATTCTCCTCCAAGGCAGGCATATCACCATCCTCCTCAACATTCTCATCCTCATCAATACTCAAGCCCACCTTTAACATCCTTTGAATCCTTGCAGCAAACGTGTTAGGCTTATCAAGACTGAATCCAGATGTCAACAGAGCCGTCTCGAACAACAACATCACAAGATCCTTCACAGAGTTATCGTTCTTGTCTGCCTCAGCTGTTACTTTATCAGGCAAAGACTTTTCTCTAGCCTCGGCACATGCTTAATTTCTCCAATCTTTCACGTGCATCGGCCAAGGCTCTCTGATCGAAAGCCATTCGATCCTTCTCCCTCTCTCTTTCTTCTTCTATCTTTCTTAAACGCTCCATCTCAACGTCTCTTTCTCGCGACGGTCTCGCCTTACTCTCTCTCAAATCCACCGTCGATCAATTCAGCTCTTCAATGCAACGGCGCTTCGAAGTATCTTCCTCTACAAAACAATCTCTCCGGTTCTCTTCCTCCTTCGATCTGTACTCTCCCACGGCACCGAGAGATTTATCGGTAAATTCGCTCTCTGGATTTCACCAAGTGTAAACAGCTCCAGAGACTAATCCTCGCCGCAAACAACTTCTCCGGTGAAATTCCGGGTGAAATCTGGCCGGAATTGAAGAATCTCGCTCAACTCGATCTCTCTTCTAACCATTTGACCGGCGAAATCCCAAAATCCCTAGGAAATCTCCCTGTTACTGTCTCTCTCGATCTTAGGAATAATAATCTAACCGGAGAAATTAAACAAATCGGCTCTTTCTCTAACCGCATTTCTCAATAATCCGAAATTATGCGGTTTCCCTCTCCAGAAATCCTCAATCAAATGCAACAGAGGAGGAGTAAGCTCGGTTGGAACACAAAAATGGAACTCCACGCTATAATCTTTCCACTTTCTCGGAGCTTCTGCTACTATGTCCTCATCATCTATCTCTTTACCCTTTCCTTTACTCTTAGACGCTTCTTTCGCAGCTGCAAACTTGGCCCTGTCTTTTACCTTCTCTTGTTGATTTCTCCAACCTCTGAATCCACATTTTGTTTCACCTTCTTCCTTTTCTTCTTACTCTCCTTCTCTTTGTTTTCATCAAGCTTTCTCTTTACCGGTTTCTTCTTCTTAGCATCCTCAAGTGGTTTCTCATTCCTTTCATCTCCAACACCATCAGCTACAGATTCAACACTTAATTCCTTTATTTCTCAACACTTATCTCAGACTCAAAAACAGAATCAGCCATTTTCTCCTTATTTTTTCTTCTTCGATTTCTTCACAACATCCATAGATTCAGAATCAGACCTTATCTCCTTCGATTCCTTCACATATCACCACTATTCCAATTTTCCCTGCGCCACTCATTCCTGCTCTTTCGGAATCCTCGGAGGAACTAGAACCCTCGAGCTTTGATTCTACACCGGAAGCATCACCTGCGCCGTCTCCGCCACAGTCGACGTCGGCCTCGTCCTCCGATAGACCGTCGCAGAATGGTGATTCTTCACCACCGTCATCGCCTGACCAAAGTGATGGTCACTTTACTTCTCCCGTGACTCACGACAATCTCTCATCTTCAATTGAGCCATCTCTTACAAATCCAAGTTCTCCACAACATCCTGAGGCCCAATCACCATCACATTCATCAGGCCCAATAATATTTCAGCCCATGAGTTCACACAACAACTCATGTTCGTCGACATCTGACACCGCCGTTCCTGCTCCGCCACCATCAATTCCTAATGAGCATCCGATGAGAACCAGAGCAAAGAACAATATCGTCACGCCCAATCCAAAAATACGGTCTCTCTTTCTCCTCTCCTCTTCTTCTACTCTCACGACAACTTCACTTCCTCTTCACTCTCTCCCCGTTTCGGAAATCTCAACAGATTAGAGGCCTTGTCTCTTTCCTCTAATGGGTTCATTGGTCAAGTCCCTTTCATCTTTAGTAACCTAACCAAGTTAACACAGTTGTATCTCTCACATAACAAGCTCACTGGTAGTTTACGACTTGTTGAGGAACTTTACCAAACTCTCCATTTTAGACCTTTCATATAGTCACTTCTATGGAACCATCCCTTCTTCTCTACTCATGATGCCTTTCTTGTCACTTCTTGATCTCCGATGGAACCATCTCACCGGTCCTATTGAGTGTCTTTATAGGGTACTCTCTCACTTAAAGTGCCTATCTCTGCTTAAATCCTGTCCAAAATCGTGTTTACGTCTCGCGTCATGTGCGGTTTGAAGAGACAATTTTTCCCTTTCAGTCTCTTCTTCGTTCAGAAAAACAAACAACCCATGAACCTGCAACTTCCTCTTCCTCATGAGAATCTTCTTCATCCGATGAAGAGGAAGCCAGTTTCAGCTCACTCTTACTCTCTTCTTCGCTAGATTCTTCCGATTTCAGATCTTTCTCACTCTCGCTTTAGTCACAAGTCTGACCTCGATAACATGAATTGCACCAACTACGCTTCGAAAAACGCATATAGAAGACAAAATAACCGTTCAATTGATGATCCAACCGTTGATTCTAAAGAAATTAGTGTCAAGAATCCTCAAAGTAGCTGCATCGGAACTGGCCTGGACTAGCATAATCAGGTTACGTGCGTCAGAAGAAACAAGTCCACACGGCGACTCGGGTGGAACTAGGGTTCCATCTTGATACCTCTGGAAAGCTGAAAATCTGACGGTTCTAACGCCACCACCGTCAGAGCCATCAGATGCTCCAATCGCCGTCGACGAAGCTCCAAAGTCGTCAGGTCTGAACTGTCTAGATTCCTCAATTCTCTCTACACCATTCGCATCTCCGATCTCCTTCTTCACCTTGAACCCATCAGAGCTTCGCTCACCGGTCATCACAGCAACACCACGATATTGAAAGCACCACGGCAACATCGCGATGATCCTCTTCTCCTAACATCGCAATGATCCTCTTCTCCTAACATCGTTACTTGCTTCTGTCGCTTCGCGTACATCTTCTTCAGCAGCCATCAATCATCTTATCTTCTCCTTGAGATCAACGACATCTCTCTCTCCGAGATCTCCAGGATCGTTACGCTCTGATACCAAATATTGAATATATCTCATATATAAAGTCACACATATTGAATGGCTGCACCTTCTAAAGAAGATTGCCAAACACGTAGTTGCACCTTCTAAAGAAGATTGCCTACGTAGTTGCTACGTACTCTCCTTATATAGAGAGTCTCAAACATAAACCTAATCCTAATAGGAAACATTACAATTTAGATAACTCCTAAAAAGCTAATTTTCCTTTTCCATAACTCGGTAGGATTAGTAGCTTGCTCCTCAAGCTATTTCAAGCTTAAACCAACACAAAGTTGGAGAAAAACATTCATCTACCAAATAGGAGAAGAATTTGTGGAACAAAAAAGAATCATTAATTTTCCACTCCTTCATTCTATATATTTCACTTATGAAAACCATTTGCACCCTTACCCTTAGTTCTCGATAATAGGAGCCAAGTCCACGCAATATTAAAATAACAAACCAGTAATCTAATTTTGCTCTTAAGTTCGCCAAAATAAAATGGAAGTTTAACCAGAGATTCGAAACCCAGAGATTAATACAAAAATATTAATAAATTTTTAGTTATCTCAAAACTTTACAAATATCATAAATGTCAAAGGAGGTGATATCAAATTTGGTTACACATTGTTTTGACTTGGTACCTACAACCTGCCCATGCCGAACCCTAAGCTACTCTATAAATTGGACTCAATCTTTTGATATATTAGTGAGGACCGCAAGTCGAAGCTTGGCCTGTTTGGACTGATCGCAAGTACACAAACAAAAAACAAAAAAAATGGCATCAAATGTCCTTATATTGGTTGGATTGGATTTCACCTTCATTCTCTAGAATTTTGAAGCATCTTCTATTAACATTATAAGTTATGGTCAAGCAATGCATGGTGATTTCTTTCTTTTTGTCGTCATGTTGATGTTTCAATTACCAATTCAAAATGTTACATATACCAAAATCTAAGTGGGGATATAGTCATGTTGATGTTTCAATTACAAATTCAAAATGTTACAAATACCAAAATCTAAGTGGGGATATAGTAGATGGGATGTATAAATATTCTTTTGAGAAATTTTCTAAGAAACCATATTTCGAAGTTTAGTGCAAAAAATACCAGCATTAGCTTTCTGTGGAATAACAAAAAATAAAACTAAAATGCTAAATATAGTTGACTAACCGATTTAATGTGGTTCCTTTGACTACGTACAGGGAAGACCGTATGGCCGGAGCTTTACAGAGCAAATGGAGATAGTGCAGTTTCGGTGATACAGGCTCAGAAACCGCGGGTCCATGCTGTTGTGGTTTTGTTTGGAACTCCGGTATCTTTAGAATTCAGGTGCGATCGGGTCAGGATTTGGGGTGATGCAGACCGCACGATCGTCATGACCCCTGCCGTGGGCTAGACTTGTAAATGGACCACGACTACTGCCAAACTGTGTCGTAATATGAATAAAATAAACTGTATACAACGCATTGTTTGGTTGGTTGGTCGTGATGTAATAATCTTACTTGCTTGAACAATTACGTGTTCGCTACGGTCACTGATGTCCAAAGTTATAAATAAATGTTATGTATAACGTACGAAAGTGTCAGGTAGAAAGTGAATTGATAATCCGAATTTAAAATCCGTGTAGATAAAGTAAACCAGACCTCATAAGATGATTTTTATAGTATATACAAATTTTAGAAATGTCGGTATGATAACAAAATTTATAAGATTTTTTTTTTGTCGGCAACAAAATTTATGAGATAAATATTTATAATCTATGATAAGCGTTATGATTTTTTTGTTTTCTTAAAATATTACAAATTAGGGATTGCCCACGCTTTGCGTGGATTTAAAAATTAAAATCGTTAAATATATAATAATTTCTAATTTATTGACTAATTATGTATTTAATATTACATAAATTTGATATTTATAGTGAATAATTATCTAGGTTAAATGACAAAATATGTGTAGCAAATTTTTGTACATATACAATATTATATGAAAAAAGAAATAGACAGCTCGTAAAATTATTTTTTTATATTTTATATCGATTTATTGATAAAGTGATCTTGTTTTTCTATATGCACAATTTGTGGTGGACTAAAGTTTTTTTTTGGTAAGTCTTGGTTAGAAGTGTTATGTCTCCTACAAATTGTATTAATTGCATCTTCAACCATAGTTTAGCATTCTAACAATTTTAAAAATCTTTTTTTTTTTGTTCATGTTACGTTTTGTTTTAACGAAGCTTTTTGTGACTTTTAAAAAAAAAATCACAATGATCTATATAAAAACCACATTTGTAAACTTTTTTTGTGTATCATATTGTTGAATTTGGTAAATAAAATAGTTTTTAAACTATTAGCACAAGAACACATTTAAATGTTGTAATTGGCTATTAAATTGTTAGAATTAATTGTTGAGGTTATAAAAAGACATTTAATTTTTCAAAAGAGTAGATGACACATGACATCCTCTCATAACTTGGACTTAGTGTAAACCTTAAAATATTATATAGATTAGAGAACGTCAAAAAAAAAAAAACATTTGACCGACTTACAAAGAAACCACGAGCTAACGGGTTTCATGGGTGGAAAACATAGAACAAGCGTTGAAGATTACAAACATATGACACGATTGGAGATAGCGTTGTCGATGATGCGAATGACGTGAGGAGTCTAATGACATGTATGTATGTTTATCTACTCATTCCTCTCCCTCAAAGATAATAGATAATGGCTTCAAATGCTAATCGAAGCAGGATAAAAGCCATCCATCTGTCAAACTAATGCGAGGTTAGATGGCTCATAGTGGTTGTCCCATCTGTATCTGCCATAGCAAGCTCGGCTTTTATTATTGGGCTGCCTAAAGCAACAGAAACATTTTGGCCCAAGAAAGAAATATTACTACAATCACATAAAATTGATATTATTCAATCCAACTACAACTCATAAAACATACCCTTCACGAAAAAGAAAAAAAACTCATAAAACATACCCTTCACGAAAAAGAAAAAAAACTCATAAAACATACCGTCAATCACTGTACTATAAAGTCTTTTATGCTTAAATGATGGCCTTAAAATTAGTAATTTTTGGTCATGTTAAGCCCTTGCTTCATGGGCTTTAGGTCACGACTGCACCGTAGACCCTAACAAGTCTTCCACAACTCTTAACCAAACGGTAAAATAGTATGGACACGCAAAGAACAAATAATCTCTAGACTCATTAGGTTCCCCACAAAAAAAACATGGTTGAACATACCCCCAACTCATCATAACCCGTTACAATCAATTTCTCATTGCGAGCCACATGGAAAACCCAAACCGAGGTACACCTTGCGAGAACCAAAAAAGTCTATTTCACACTTCCTTGTTATGTCGGTGTTGTAGTTGCTCCCAAGTGTTGTGAGCCGAGAGAGAATCTTTGTATTCCATTTCTTTATGACTGTAAATGATGCGATCCTCACCCGCATAAGAGCTAGGCACTGAATGCAATCGAATTTGGTCTAACACCATCCGCAGATGGGCGTGTCTACATTTCCTGATAAACGTATGACTGTTGTAGGTGTTTAACACTTACAATCGCAACCGTCCAAATGCAATGAAACCAATCAACCTTTTAGAAAAAGAATATATATATATTGAAAACACCATTAACGATAAAAGTATCAGAAACCTTGAATGTAAGTCCATTCAATATGATAATAATCACCATTATTTAACGAATCATGAATGCTATATTTTCCTCAAGATAAGCATTGAGTATTTGGTCAAAGCCCATAAATCCAAATGGTCCAAGCAAAATAATTTAGTTCCTACTTCTTACGGAGTTGAACTCAGACGTACAAAAGTCAAAGAGATGCAATCAGTATCTTTATCTTTATGTGAGTTTGGGTATCGATCAACAATCTATAATTTTCAAAGCTCAATAATGTCAAATGAGGTATTAAAAGCTTTTGCCAAACAAATTATAAAAGTCAGGATTGGCTACTTAATTTTTGTTTTTTTCGGAATTAAAATGATAAGTTTTGACTTTGAATCTACAAGTTCACCGTCACCGATCAAGAACACCGACACAACATCTACATAGCCGATTCTATAAATGGAACTCAAATTCCAAAGACGAGTATACCACAATACAACATAAACAAAGGGGGGGGGGGGGGAAATGTCGTCCGAATGTCCTCGTAAGTTTCGTTTATTGTTAATAATTTTATATTGTTAGGGTTTAAAAGGTTTTTTTTTTTTCTTTCTTACAAATTACAGCTATATGTAAGTTTCATTTTTAGTTGAATTTTCTTTCCTCTTCTTTTTTTCTTTCCGTTCGAATCAAATCGTAGAATTATTTAGTAGTCTCTCGTTTACTCCATAAGCTAATATTCTATTATTTAGTAGGGGATTGATTATGTATTGTTTTAGTTCCATGGAAATCGAGTGATGGTATTGATCTCTAACGTGGGTTCCTTTGCCTCCTCGTAGAGAAAAACGCATGGCCGGAGCTTGTGGGGAAGAATGGAGACTATGCGGCTTCGGTGATAGAAAGTGAGAACTCGAGGGTTGATGCAGTCGTGATTTTCGCAGGAAGTGCGGTGACTGGAGACTTTAGGTGCGACCGGGTCAGGAATAGGGTTAATAGTAACCGGATCGTCGTCCAAGTTCCTGTTGCCGGCTAGACTCTACTACTATGTGTCGTGATATGAATAAAATAAATTATATACAATGCATGGTTAATGGTGTAAGTTATCGTTTGCGTGAATTATTTTGGGTTTGGTTACCCGATTGATTAATACTGATTTCCAAAGTTATAAATAAATGAATGTATAACGTAATGATGTAAGTGAATAAAGTTAATGTCTTATTTTACTACTCCCTCTGTTTTTGTTTTGTTTGATGTTATAGAATTTTCACACTTATTAAGAAAACGCATTAATGCTTAGCTATAAATATTTTTTTTTTTTCACTAAACAATTTTCTATATTTCTAACCAATAATAATTCAATAAATCCAATTAATGTGTCTTGAGACTTACAATTTATCATTATTTTTTTATTAAAAATACATTGAAAATGTAAAAAATATCTTATTTTACTATTCCGTCCGTTTTTGTTTTGTTTGATGTTATAGAATTTTCACACCTATTAAGAAAATGCATTAATGCTTAGTTATAAATATTATTTTTTTTGCACTAAACAATTTTCTATATTTCTAACTTAATAGTAATTCAATAAATCCAATTAATGTGTCTTGAGTTTTACAATTTATTATTATTTTTTATTAAAAATGCATTGCAAATGTAAAAAAAATGTCTTATTTTACTACTCCCTCCATTTTTGTTTTGTTTGATGTCATAGAATTTTCTCACCTATTAAGAAAACGCAAAAATGCTGAGCTATAAATATTATTTATTTTGCACAAACAATTTTCTATATTTCTAACCCAATAATAATTCAATAAATCCAATTAATGTGTCTTGAGATTTATAATTTATTATTACTTTTTTATTAAAAATGCATTGAGAATGTGAAAAATCAATTTTTAAAAAATAATTTTCTTTTCTAAAACATCAATTAAAAAAACGTAGGGAGTAGTACTTAAGACCACCTCCAACCTATTACTCTATTTTTTTACTCCAAAATAGAGTAACTTTATTTTAAAGTAAGAGTTTTCTCCAACCCATTACTCTATTTTCACTTTAAAAAGAATATTCTAAGTATATTATTTTCATTTTCATCCTTAATTTATCAAAATTACACATTTTACCCAATTATTTTATAATTAGCAATAATTCACTATATTATTTTAATTGAAAACTTATTATAAAATAAAATTAAATTACACAATAGAAAAAGAGAAAATAATATAATCTAAACACTGGTATTAGTGAATTTTCCCCACAAATGATCAATTAAATCATTTGATTATCACACTACAAGAAAACAGGGCATATTCTGACGGCTTTCCGATGGATATGGTCCGCCGGTTCTATCTCGTCGGAAATCCGCGTTCTGTCGGTATTCCGTCGATCCACTCCGACGGAATTCCGGCGGAACACGGATAACCGGAATCCGTTGACAATCCGTCGTAATACCGTCGGAGAATAGATCGCCGACGGATTTCCGATGGTCTATGACACCGACGGCAACCCGACGGTCAACGACACCGACGGCAGTCCGACGGATTTAGGAAACCGACGGATTTCCGACGGATGTCGAATTTTAATTAAAAAATGAATTTTAAATGAATATTTAAATTAAATTAAAAATTAATTTTAAATTAATATTTAAATTAAAAAAAATTGAAATTAAAAATTAAAATGAAAATAAAATTGTTTTAAAACCAAATAAAAGTTATACATAAAAATTTAAAAGTCTACTGTGGACGATAATTACGAAAGAACTCGTCCATCCGGTCTTCCATCCCACGAATGCGCTGTGCATCTGCTAAGCGCTGGTCCTCCAACTCCTTCATCCGCTTTGCATCCTCTTCGCGCTGTGCCTCCATTGCTTTCATCCGCTCGAGAAGCTCAGCGTTTTGTGCCTGCAACCCGTTATCACCGTGAAATCGGAATGAAGACACGGAAGAGCTGAAACTGTCCTCCGGAAGACCGAAGACACGACCTTTGTTATTCCGAGTAACCTACCATATAAAATAAAACTATAAATGTTAAAACGTATATGTATTAGAAGTTATTTTAAATTCGTTACTACTTGAAATCATTACTAACCTCATACGTAAGCTCGTTGATCTTCTCGAATGGAACTTCGGTGAGCGGTGGAGTTCCTTCAATGATCGGTTGGGATAAGAGGTAGTCCTCACCGAGCCTCTCCACGCTTTCCACGATTTCACGAGCAAGTGGATCTTGAATTTCACCAGTCTTGCGGCTCGTATGCGCATCGCTGATCAACTCCAAATTTGAAGGACGCGTATCTTTCTTTTGGTACTATTAGCATTGAAAAGTAAACAAATACGTTAGCGATTATAAAAATAATTATTGTCATAAAGAAACTTACCAGTTGTTCTGCACAAGTCGCCTTGCTCGTCGCTCCGAGGCTATGGGTCGCTGGTCCCTTCCCCTTCCGGTCGCTCTTTCGGTTCGAAGACTGGGTGGCAGAGGTCGCCTTAGTTGCCTCATGTTCCCAATACGCAATGAGTTGAGCCCATAACTCGGGATTGTGTTTCATATCCTGAGGAATCTTACGATGTAGCCACAGTTCCTTCCACTCGTTCATCTTCCGCGAGTACAATCTACCAGCCTTGGTGTCGAACTCCCGTCGAACCCTACCGGTCATCTGTCTGTCCCAATTAAAATCTTGCTGCAAAGAAAAAAACCTTTAACGATTTAGTAATTATACTTTTAATGTAATAAAACCGCGAATTGTGTAAATTACAAAATTTAGAAATTACCGCAAATTGCCGAATCCAGCTGTCACGGTCTTCTACCGGCATCGATAAGTATGTGGGATACGGCCAAGTTATCAAACTATTAAGCATAGTGTTGATAGACGTCGATATCCCGTTTCCTGAAAATTGAAACCTAAGCAAAAGTAAGGACACATATTTATTATGTTAATTAAATCAAAAACATTTTTAAATAAAACTTACCATGTCGTGTTGGGAGGCAACTCCGGATCTAGGAAAGTCATACGATCCCTTCCGGGTTGTGAAACGAAATCCTCGATGCTCATTACTGTGGGAGCTGAGGTCGTCGGATTTGGAGACGGTTGTTGTGTTTCCAAATTGGGAGTGCCGGGGATCTGGGACTGACTAGAACTCCGACGCCCCCGACTGGAACTACCATCTCCAAAACTCTGCTGAAATCGTCCGTAATCCCTACGAATTACATAAATTTGAAATATTTTTCCATATATAAAATTAGTATGTGAATTTTAAATTTTTAAATTTTAAATTTATTATCGATATTACTGATTTAGGGATTTAGAGATTTATTGATTTAGGGATTTAGGGAAATGAGGATTTAGGGATTTAGGGATATATAGATTTAGGAATTTAGGATTTTAGGGATTTAGGGATTTAGGGATTCATGCATTTTCATAGTTAGGAATTTTCAGATTTACGGATTTAGGGATATAGAGATTTAGGGTTTAGGGAATTTGGGGAATTTGAAATTTAGGGGGTTTAGGGTTTTAGGGAATTTAAAATTTATGGATTTAGGGATTTTGGAAATTTGGGATTTAGAAATTTATGGATTTAGGATTTAGGGATTTTGGAAATTTGGGATTTAGAAATTTAGAGTTGTGAACACGATTAAGGATTTTAGCAAAAAAAAAAATTTTGTCTCACCAAGATTAAAGATTTTACAAAAAAATCAAAAATGATTTTACAAAATTTTTTTTTTTCAAAAATTCGTAATATTTTTAAATTTATAGATTATTAATATTGATTTTAAATAAATAAAACCCTAACCTCCTTAAATCCCAAAAACCCTTTATTTCAAAATCAAAAAAAATCCCTATATCCCTAAATCACTCAATCCCTAAAATCCTAAAATTCAATAAATCCATAATTCCCTAAATCCATATATCCCTAAATTCCTAAAATTCTATATATATCTAAATCCCTAAAATTCAATAAATCCATAAATCTCTATTTCAAGAACAAATTTTATATATCAATAACAATTTTTTTATCAAGAACAATTTTTTTTATGAAGAACAAATTTTTTTTTTCAAGAACAAACTTTAAAATCATCACAAACTTACATTGGGATGTAGAATTCGTGATGGAGGATGGGAATTGGGATGATTCCGGCGGTTTGTGTGGGTTTTCCGGCGGTTTAATGCGAAATCCGGCGGTGGATTTTTTTTTCTTTTGTTTTCTCTGTTGTGGTATCGGGAAGAAGAAGAGACTGAATTTATACAGGGTTTCCGACGGAATTCCGACGGACTGAGGTTTGCCGGCGGAATTCCGACGGATTGTGGCGCCTTTTCGATGAAAACGAGGTGTTTGACGGGAGAAAAATTAGGGTATTCCGTCGGAAATCCGTCTTAAATTTAAGAAGAATTTCCGACGGATTTTGTTTTTTATTTATTTTATTTACTTGGAACAAATTTAATTAATATATAAAAACAAAATCCGATATTTTGTCGGTATAAACCTTGTGTTTATCTTTCACGAAAACAAAACTTTAAACAAATTGTAAGGTTTTTTAAAGCAGAAGATAAGGTTATAATGTGGTTTAAAACAAATTTTAAGGTTTATTAAAGTTGATTATATGATTTAGTAATGGTTTTTAAAGGTAATTATAAGGATTTGAAAGTATATGATATGGTTTTAAAGTTGATTATAAGGGGTTTTAAAGGTAATTAAAAGAATTTTTAACTATGTCTTCAATGTTTTAAAGTTGATTATACGGTTTTGTAAAGGTTTTTCTAAAATAGATTATAAAAATTTAAAAAAAGATTAGAAGGTTTTTTGAAACATAGTATAAGGTTATAACCAACTACTATTTTTCAAATTGATGATGTTATTTTTGAAACATTATCATATATTTTACAAAAATCTTATAATTACTTTTAAAAACCTTATAATCAACTTTAAAACCTTATCATATACTTTAAAACCAAAAGAAAACCAAATCCGTCGGAAAGCCGTCTTAAATTTGTAACGGATTTCCGAGGGAATTGTTTTTATTTAATTCCATTTTCTCGGTACAAATTAAATTAATTAAAAACAAAATCCGTCGGAAATCCGTTACAAATTGAAGACGGATTTCCGACGGATTTGGTTTTCTTATGCTATATTTTATTATTTTTTCCTTGTATTTTTTAAAAAGTTTGTGGAAACTAAAAATTATTGTGCATTGTACGCAATTAAAACTTGTACCGTTGGATTTATTTTACTAATATCATGTAAAACACTAATATATAAGAATTAATTTTTTCTTCCTACAAAATCCGTAACTTGTACGCACCTCCCAACTCCCCGATGGTGTATCCTGTAGTCGACGGTACAAACTATTTATATATTTTACTTTCTTATTTTTGGAATGATTTGCGTATAAATTTGTTTTCTTGTTCCTGTTTTAAACTATGTCTTCAATGTTTTAAAGTTGATTATACGGTTTTTTAAAGGTTTTTCTAAAATAGATTATAAAAATTTTAAAACAGATTAGATGGTTTTTTGAAACATAGTATAAGGTTATAACCAACTACTATTTTTCAAATTGATGATGTTATTTTTGAAACATTATCATATATTTTACATTAATCTTATAATTATTTTTAAAAACCTTATAATCAACTTTAAAACCTTATCATATACTTTAAAACCAAAAGAAAACCAAATCCGTCGGAAAGCCGTCTTAAATTTGTAACGGATTTCCGAGGGAATTGTTTTTATTTAATTCCATTTTCTCGGTACAAATTAAATTAATTAAAAACAAAATCCGTCGGAAATCCGTTACAAATTGAAGACGGATTTCCGACGGATTTGGTTTTCTTATGCTATATTTTATTATTTTTTCCTTGTATTTTTTAAAAAGTTTGTGGAAACTAAAAATTATTGTGCATTGTACGCAATTAAAACTTGTACCGTTGGATTTATTTTACTAATATCATGTAAAACACTAACATATAAGAATTAATTTTTTCTTCCTACAAAATCCGTAACTTGTACGCCCCTCCCAACTCCCGGATGGTGTATCCTGTAGTCGACGGTACAAACTATTTATATATTTTACTTTCTTATTTTTGGAATGATTTGTGTATAAATTTATGTATATAAGTATTTCGAATCGTATTACACATATAAAACACCAATATTTCACAATCCCTAATAGGAAATATAACACATGACCACATTATACGATCGTACAATAGATACTATAGGACATTATTTAACATGAAAGCAACATAAAGTTTTTATCATAAAATTATTCTTAATCATGGACGAGTTGGCTGTTTATTCTTCATCGGAGTCTGGAACTGTTTCATATTCGTACCCGGTAGTTCCTCAATCTTCCTCCTCGATGGTAGATGCTTCCATTGGTTGGTATTCAGCAATCATCGAATTAGCACCGATTATCTGTTTGGAAAATGAATTTAGTTCAGCATTCCCATAAATATTTATAAACGTATACGGCAAATTTATAAATATTCCCATACGTATGGTGTATCTATCTTAACAATGTTTCGCTCTGTGATGTTCAGGTACTTTGGATTCCTATCAAAACGGCAAACGGTAACATTCTTCAGGATGACCACCGCACCTACACCAGTGGTGAGTCTGTACTCGTCCTGCTTGAAGATGTTATGGTGCATGGTTCCCTCGATTTTTCCTGAAGGATCTTTTAAGGTTACTAGCAGATCTCCCTGGTCATTGGGGGTTAAACTAGAGAGCATAGCCACAATCTGATAATGAAATAGAATATACTTGTCAGATAAATTGCATGTTTAAATGTTAATAGAATAGGTCGCAAAACGTAAACCTTTTTTACTTTCAAAAAATGTGAATGCGGGGATTGAATTTCTGCAACCTGGGTCCAGAATGGTGTGCTCCTATTGTTATAAGAACCTACATGTATGAATGATAGATTTAGTATTTGTCAGCTACAATCATTATTGTAAAAGTTACAGCGGTAATTATATATATATATACCTTCACGGATTATGTAATCGATAGTAGAAGTCCACCGAGGACTATTAAAATCCTGGTCGGCATGTGGTGCCTCATTAATGACCTCACGAATAAAATCTTGTGTTGGGCGTGGATGAGAACTTTCACCTCGCATCACCTTTGCATCATGAGACCTCTTTCGAAACAGGCCTCGCCGTACGACTTGGCCAGGTCCCAGTATTACGGGCGTTTGGTTCTGGGATTGTTGACTTGGATGGAGTGAAATTGTCGGTTCAGCATCAGTAACATTTAAGTTATCGTAAGGAGGGCTTGAAGGAACAAGAGGTTGTAGGAATTCGTACTAGGTTTTACCAGATTAATCTCTATTAATCCACCTACGTTATAGTTCCTTTTCCTAGGATCTAGGGCTTGTAAACGTAAAACTGTAAAAACGGATCTCGATGTACCTTTGAGTTTGCAGCGGAATTAGGGAATCGAGATTCTCAGCACTTCAATTGCCGTGCCTCTACTGGAAATCCACACGCACACAAGATGGAATCCGACGGAATGCTAGAACCGGTAGATCGGATCTCTTTAGGGATTCTGTGTTTCAAACGTGTCTGCTATCAGAAAAGGCTATGTCCAGGTCGTGGCTTATATCAGCTTTATATAGGCCCCTGGTAAAACCTAATTAACTCTGAACCGGTTCAGAATCAATTAAGTCGTTAAACCGAAATCCCTATTTCGGATTTAACTCGTGTCGAGCGACACAGCACATGTGTGTCGATCGATACACTCATTTAGCTCGTGTCGAGCGACACATCATATGTGTCGATCGACGCACACTTTAAAACACGAAATAATGTGTATCAAAATACACATCATTTAGATCATTACATTAATGATTATTCCCACATAAAGTATATCCAACTTGCTTAGGTGTGTGACCCTGTAGGATCATACGATACTAGCAATAAGTTCATAACTCATAGATCATCAGAGGTTTCTAGCAAAACGTCATGATCACCTAGTATCATATGAATGTCTAATCTCGACATTACAACTATCATTAGAGTGAATACAAGTCTGATTTCAGGACATTCCCAACAATCTCCCACTTGTACTGGAATCATCTATTCCTTTAATCCCTTTGTCGCTATATCCCGATCTGGCATAAGGCAAGAACCGTGTCATCCTTATTCAACCAAAATCATGTTCATCGAACTCCGATTTATACTAACAAGACAAACAGCTGACATTCAGCTCGTTTGAGTGCGGCCACACATTTCTTAGTATCAAATCTTCGATGGGCCCTGAGATATTTATCTCCTGCTATACAGGAGGGACAAATCCCATCTTGTTCCATCCCTCTGTTCCTTCACACACTTCATGATGCGCCCAATCAATGTCTTTATAGTCACCTTTTACGGATAACGTTTGACAAAGTCAAAGCGGACCAATTCACATGTAAGAAATCATGATGAACTCAGGTCTAAGGACTATACTCTATAGTCGTAATGAGAATCTCTTATGACACTTGTATAGCTATCTCGTAGAGTTCTCATTAGCGGGTCATGTCCAATCATATATTCTCCAACATATATCCATGTGATTGACTTTAATACTCTTATTAATGACTCCATGAAACTTAGTCATCAGTCACCTCATATGCCAGTCTCTCGCGGTTGCTAGTGTCCCACATTAACAACCTCGACCGGGGACAAATATAATCTATGACATTTAATTCTCATAGGGTTTCATGATCAAGTCCTTAACTTGATGACCTATAGAATGTCATAAATTATCTTGGGACTTATTATTTAAAAACACAGTTAAATAATACCGAAATCATATTTCATTAAAATAACCAAAATGTTATTACAAGAACATTAAAAACATAACTTAAAAACAAGACAACTCCCACTAAAATCAAGATCACATCTTAATTTCCTTAAGTCCTATAGCAGCCGTATGACTCTCATGCTTAGGTCTTGGGAGGGGCTTGTTCAGAGGATCAGCGACATTCTCATCCGTGGGAACTCGACTGATCTTCATATCTCCTCTATCTATTATATCACGAATCAAGTGATATCTCCTCTCGATGTGTTTGGATTTCTGGTGAGATCTAGGTTCCTTTGCCTGAGCAATTGCTCCATTGTTGTCGCAAAACAATGCTACAGGCTCCAAGATACTAGGAATCACACCAAGCTCAGATATGAACTTCTTGATCCAAACAGCTTCCTTTGCTGCTTCCGAAGCGGCAATGTATTCAGCTTCAGTAGTGGAATCTGCTACAGTGCTCTGCTTGGAACTTTTCCAACTTACTGCACCGCCATTCAGACAAAAGACATAACCAGACTGAGACCGGAAATCGTCTCTGTCCGTCTGAAAACTTGCATCCGTGAATCCACTTATGACTAGCTCATCACTTCCTCCATATACCAAGAACTTATCCTTCGTATTTCTCAAATACTTGAGGATATTCTTGACTGCTGTCCAGTGACACTCACCTGGATCAGATTGGTATCTACTCGTCATGCTTAAGGCACAAGCAACATCTGGACGAGTACAGAGCATGGCATACATTATAGATCCTATAGCCGAAGCATAAGGAAACCTATTCATTCGTTTCCGCTCAGCTTGTGTCGAAGGACACTGCTTCTTGCTAAGAATAACGCCATGCAACATAGGCGTGAAACCCTTCTTGGAATTTTGCATATTGAATCTGTGTAATACCTTATCAATATAAGTATCCTGACACAATCCAATTCGCCGATTTAATCTATCTCTATAGATTCTAATTCCAAGAATGTACGCGGCTTCACCCATGTCTTTCATGGAAAAACAACTTCCAAGCCAAGTCTTGACAGACTGAAGCAATGGAACGTCATTTCCGAGAATAAGTATGTCATCTACATACAATACTAGAAATGCAACTCCGCTCCCACTAGTCTTCTTGTAAACACATGGTTCTTCTTCGTTCTTGATAAAATCAAACTTTTTGACTGCTTCATCAAAACGAAGATTCCAACTCCTTGATGCTTGCTTCAATCCATAAATGGATCGATGAAGCTTGCATACTTTCCCAGCATTCTTAGGATCAGTGAAACCTTCGGGTTGTGTCATATACACATCCTCTTCCAGAATTCCGTTAAGGAAAGCTGTTTTCACATCCATCTGCCAAATCTCATAATCATAATAAGCGGCAGTTGCTAGGAGTATCCGAATGGATTTAAGCATAGCGACTGGGGAATAGGTCTCATCATAGTCGATACCATGAATTTGCTTGAAACCTTTAGCCACTAATCTAGCTTTGAATATCTGAATATTCTCATCCACGTCAATCTTCCTTTTGAAGATCCATTTACACTCAATGGGTCTTGCACCATCGGGTAAATCTACCAAAGACCATACTTGGTTTTCTGACATGGATCCCATCTCGGATCTAGCGGCTCCAAGCCACTTTTCGGAGTCAGGGCCCAACATCGCTTCTTCGAAATTCGCAGGCTCGTCACTGTCAATGATCAACAGTTCATGACAATCATTCACGAGAAACCCATAGTATCTATCAGGTTCGTGACGGATCCTTCCGGATCTGCGAACTTCAGGCATCACAGGTGGAGGTTCCACAACTCCTTGTGGTTCAGGTTCCACAACTCCTTGTGGTTCCACCTGCTGCTCTTCCTGATAAGGTTGAGCAGGTTCCTGTGATTCTCGAACTTCTTCGAGTAGTACTTTACTCCCACTATTCTTCTTGTGAAGAAACTCTCTCTCCAGGAAAGTACAATCCCGAGCAACAAACACTTTGTTCTCAGAACGGTTGTAGAAGTAGTACGCCTTGGTTTCCTTAGGATAACCAACGAAAAAGCACTTATCAGATTTGGGTGCGAGCTTATCGGATATTAAACGTTTTACATAAGCTTCACAACCCCAAATTTTCAGAAAAGACAAACTTGGAACATTTCCAGTCCACATCTCATGTGGTGTCTTCGCAACTGATTTTGATGGGACTCTGTTTAGTGTAAACGCAGACGTTAGTAGAGCGTATCCCCAAAAGGATAATGGAAGGTCTGTGTGACTCATCATTGATCGAACCATATCCAATAGGGTCTGATTCCTCCTCTCAGAAACTCCATTCCATTGGGGTGTTCCAGGAGGAGTGAGCTGTGAAACAATTCCACACTCTCTCAGATGATCACTGAACTCTTGACTTAAGTATTCTC
Source organism: Draba incana (assembly GCA_963576765.1). Lineage (NCBI taxonomy): Eukaryota > Viridiplantae > Streptophyta > Magnoliopsida > Brassicales > Brassicaceae > Draba > Draba incana. The sequence goes on along the minus strand of OY755214.1, from coordinate 14,603,396 downwards.
CTCCACGATCTGATCAAAGAGCTTTAATACTTTTGCCAAGTTGGTTCTCTACTTCATTCTGGAACTCCTTAAATTTCTCAAAGGATTCCGACTTGTGTCTCATTAGATAGACATAGCCATACCTACTGAAATCATCAGTAAAGGTAATGAAGTATTGATAGTTTCCTCTAGCACTTGTGTTCATCGGGCCGCATACATCTGTATGTACAAGGCCCAATAAGTCACTGGCCCTTTCATTTGGTTTGTTGAAAGGAGCCCTTGCCATTTTGCCCATCAAACAAGATTCACATTTCTCACATGATTCATAATCAAATGAGCCTAAAAGTCCATCACTATGGAGCTTCTGTATGCGTTTCTCATTTATGTGACCCAAACGACAGTGCCAGAGAAAGGTTGGGTTTTCGTCATTGGACTTAAACCGCTTAGTATTTATGTTATAAACGGGCATTGATTGGTTTAAAACGTAAAGCCCATTCTCTAATGGGCCGCTACCATAAAACATACCATCATGATTGAAAGAACAACATTTATTCTTAATAGAAAAATCAAATCCTTCTAAATCCAAACAGGAAACAGAAATGATGTTTCTGCTTATCGCAGGTACATAATAGCAATTGTTTAATTTTAAAACCAAGCCCGAAGGCAAAGACAAATGATAAGTGCCCACGGCCAACGCAGCAACCTTTGCTCCATTCCTGACTCGCAGCTCCACTTGTCCTTTCTTCAGCGTCCTACTGTTGCTGAGTGCCTGCACATTAGTACAAATATGAGCACCACAGCCGGTATCTAATACCCATGAGGTAGAACCTGTGGAAGTAACATTTACTTCAATAACATAAATACCTTTAGAAGTCGTCTCGTACGTCTTCTTCTTGTTCTTCAGACCATCCAGGTATTGCTTGCAATTTCTTTTCCAATGCCCAGGCTCATTGCAGAAATGGCACTTATCAGCACCAGAAGGGCCAGCCTTTGGCTTAGGAGTCGGCGCAGGTCTGTCCTGGTTCGTAACCTGGACGTTCTTGCCCTTTCCTTTGCCCTTGCCAAGTTTCTTAAACTTATTGCCCCCTTGCACCATAAGCACATTTGGGGCACCCTTCTTGATGTTTGGCTCAGCTGTCTTGAGCATGCCATGTAATTCAGTCAACGTCTTCGTCAAGCTGTTCATGTTGTAATTCAGTATGAACGTATCATAGCTTGACGACAGTGACTGCAGAATGATGTCTGTAGCCAACTCTTGGCTAAGAGGACAGTCCAGTTTCCCCAAGTTATCAATATAACCCATCATCTTTATGACGTGGGGACTCACTGGAGCGCCATTTGGCAGCTTGCACTCAACTAGAGATTTAACCGTCTGGTATCTCTCAGTTCGAGCCTGCTTCTGAAACATCGCTTTCAGGCTAGTGACTATCTCGATGGGCGACGCCACGTTCTCATATTGCTTTTGCAAATCTGAGTTCATGGTAGCCAGCATCAGACAAGTCACATCGACCACATCATTCGAATGCTTATCCCAAACATTCTTTTCTGTCTGCGGGGCATTGGCACGGTATTTCTCGGGGAGAACCTTATCAAGGACATAGTCCCTTTTCTCCTGCCTGAGAACGATTCTCAGGTTCCGATACCATTCCAGAAAATTAGATCCATTCAACTTGTCCTTCTCAAGGACGGACCTTATGGAAAAATTGTTGTTTGAGCTAGACATTGCTGAAACAAAAGAGGTAGAGGGTTAGTTATGATGTTCAATAAAAGAGTAAACTTAACATTTAAGAAAACTCGCATTATATTCAAACTATATTTCCTCTAAAGAATATAATGATCCAAGATCCATGTTTCACTAAAACCCGAGCAAGCCACTGGCTGTTACTCAAATCTCAGCTTTACAGGTAAGCAACACTTTGCTAATCATATCCAATATGACTCTTGGTTGTGGATAAAACATCTTATGTTTTTGTCCACCTGATGTCTATGGGCCCAGAACTTCTGATAGCCCATTCAAGTAAACCAATCTCTTCTGTCATGTAATAGTTGATGCCATGCACTGCAAGCCCATCAACACAATTACCTACTGCCTTATTCGTGTAACTGCAGATACCTTGCACTGCAAGCCTATCACGCAATGACACAAATCTTGACAGCTGACAAGATTGGGAAGACATCCAGAACACTTGATATTTAGTCGAGGAACTGAACATTTAATCCTAATACATATCAAATATGTATTCAGGAACCCAATCTAATTGAATCTGGTTCGGTTATTCGTTTTAGGTTCTCTAACCAATTTCAATAACCGGTTTGTGTCGATCGACGCAACATTTGCATCGATCGACATGACCAAACCACATTCAATTTCCGATAACCGGTCAATCCAATTGAACCGGATCGATAATTGGTCATGTCGAGCGACATACCAATTTATGTCGATCGACACAAAAATAAACCGAATCGATTTTGCGATAACCGGTCAATCCAATTGAACCGGGTCGATAACCGGTCAATCCAATTGAACCGGGTCGATCTTGGTCTGTGTCGAGCGACACAACACTTGTGTCGATCGACGTGACCAAATCGCATTAAACCGAAATAAACCAGTTTAATTGATTTGTTAACCAAGTTCGATAACCGGTTCAATCCAATTGAACCGGTTTATCAAATCGCAAGGCAGACTTGTACGTGTCGAGCGACACAAATCTTTGTGTCGATCGACACGCCTAGGGCTTTCTTATAAAACCACAGAGCCGATCGCGTCGAGCGACACAACCATTGTGTCGATCGACACGATCAAATTTCAAACCGATCAGGAACAAAATTTTATAGAAAACGTTTTTCGCGAAAATAATTTGATCAGATCGATTTACAGTTCTTACATATCAATTGTTAAACCCTAATGCTCTGATACCACTGTAGGAATTCGTACTAGGTTTTACCAGATTAATCTCTATTAATCCACCTACGTTATAGTTCCTTTTCCTAGGATCTAGGGCTTGTAAACGTAAAACTGTAAAAACGGATCTCGATGTACCTTTGAGTTTGCAGCGGAATTAGGGAATCGAGATTCTCAGCACTTCAATTGCCGTGCCTCTACAGGAAATCCACACGCACACAAGATGGAATCCGCCGGAATGCTAGAACCGGTAGATCGGATCTCTTTAGGGATTCTGTGTTTCAAACGTGTCTGCTATCAGAAAAGGCTATGTCCAGGTCGTGGCTTATATCAGCTTTATATAGGCCCCTGGTAAAACCTAATTAACTCTGAACCGGTTCAGAATCAATTAAGTCGTTAAACCGAAATCCCTATTTCGGATTTAACTCGTGTCGAGCGACACAGCACATGTGTGTCGATCGACACACTCATTTAGCTCGTGTCGAGCGACACATCATATGTGTCGATCGACGCACACTTTAAAACACGAAATAATGTGTATCAAAATACACATCATTTAGATCATTACATTAATGATTATTCCCACATAAAGTATATCCAACTTGCTTAGGTGTGTGACCCTGTAGGATCATACGATACTAGCAATAAGTTCATAACTCATAGATCATCAGAGGTTTCTAGCAAAACGTCATGATCACCTAGTATCATATGAATGTCTAATCTCGACATTACAACTATCATTAGAGTGAATACAAGTCTGATTTCAGGACATTCCCAACAGAGGTTTGGTTGGAGGGTTTTGACCGGGGGCTCGGTTATGGATATAGTAATTCCACAAATATCTATTTGCCATTACGCAAAAGAATTTTTTTGTGTTATGAATTTGTGTTGAAATTTGTTTATGAAGGCATGACAAATTGTGCAAACTTATGTAGATCAGATATCCGTTGGAATTCCGTCGGAATACCGTCAAAACACTCCGACATAACACCCCACCAATCCCTTCGGCCATTGCAGACGATTTATTAACCACTCAAACTTTGCCAACATCGGAAACCGTCTGCAATCCGTCGGAAATCCGTTACATAATTATGACGACATAGCTCCGTCGGAAATCCATCGGTACAGCTGACCAATCAATCTTTGCTGACATCGGAAACCGTCCGCAATCCGACGGAAACCCGTTACATAATTCTGACGACATAGCTCCGTCGGAAATCCGTCGGTACAGTTGACCAATCAAACTTTGCCGACATCGTGTAGTCTGAATTCCGTCGGTAATACGCACGGAATACCGACGGTTTATACATATAACTTCTACTATAAACACACTTGATGGAGTGTATATCTTCTACACCTCTCAGTAACAAAAAAAAAATGTCTTCTAGCTCTCCTAATGAAGACGCAAAAACAACATCGGAAGGTAATTTTTTTTATGTTCCAAAATACTCATGGGAAACCGAATCTCATTGCGACGAATTCACTCAAGAGATTCCCACTTACTCGTGGGAATTTGATACGTGCTCACCATTCCATAAAGAAGATTCCACATCAACAATAGTGTCTGACAGCCAGTGCTCGCCAAACATCAACCATGGCAATCCAATCGAAGCCGAACAACGACGTCAATTGATGGAAAAGTCAGATACTTACGGTGCAAGTACTTCAAACGTATGTAAGGATCAGTACTATGGTTATGAATTCGCCCAAAGCCCAGAAAAGCCAAACTTAAATTTAGATGTTGATGCAATCAAAAGTGAATTGTGCGACGGATTTATAGATTCTCCACCAAAGGATAATTACTATGATTTTGAATTCGCCCAAAGCCCATACAAGGCAAACATAAATCTAGATGTTGATTCAATCAAAAGCGAATTGTGCGACAGATTTGTAGATTCTCCACAAAAGAAAAAAAAGGGAAAGAACATCACTAAATGGTTCTAACAAATGGTAAGTTCGGAGTGGAAACGGACATATGATTGTAAAATGAGGAGTTTATTATGTACTTATACTATAACCGTTGTGTGTTAAATAATTGCAAGTCTCTAATGTACCTGTTTAAGAATACGTGTTTTAAATTTTATGTTTCATTACATGTTAAGTTTTATTGGAGGTGGAAGACCAATATTTATCGTTAATTAGTCATCGAACATGACTATATATATATATACTATTAAATAATATGATATACAAGATTTGTCCACAACTGAAATTATTATGCTTCCTTTATTTGATTTTTATTTGTATTTTTTATTTGATTTTTATCGGTTTCCTTTATTTGATTTTTATCGGTTTTCTTAATGAAATGAAAATAGTATAGGGAACATACAAATGTGAGAGAAGAACATGAAAAAGCAAACATTTATTCACAAATTATTATTCTGAATCTCCGGAGGAACCTTCACTAGGGATGGAGTCTGAATCGTCGTCAAATTCTCCACGTGGTTCCTCTTCGTCCGAATGCACTAGATCATCCCCGACATGTGTGACATCAATGACAAGGTCAATGTTATCCATCTCCTCAACAGGTCATTGATACACTTCTTGATGGTTGTAGAGCATCTTGTTCTGGAACTCCATAGATTTTTCCTCTCGGGTTTATTGGAGTTACTGTGATCCACGGATCTGTACGGTAGGCAACTCGAGGATATGGAATGTAGCAAACCTATTAATAATTAGTGGATATTGTTAATATACATGAACAAGAAACCTTAACTATGAGTACATAGGTAAACATATTAGTGTATTGATACCTGGTCTGCTTGAGACGCAAGGATTTAGTTTCCGGCTTGAATTTATCGAAATAACACCAAGAGGGTCAACTCGAACTCCTCGAGCATTGGATGGATCATACCAATCGCACATAAACACAATGCACCTCAACTTCAACATTCCTGGATAGCGGATTTCCAAGATTTCTATTAAAATCCCATAGTACATGGTATCGCCGGGTTGCGCCGAAATACCATAGTCCGCAGTTGACCTTTGACGTCCTTCCTCACGGATCCTGAACGAATATCCCCTAGTGCAAAACTGGGGATATGAAGTCACGGTGCTGCGTAAGCCATGAACAAACTCCACTAACCATGCCGGGATTGATCGACCACTTGCTAAACTTTTGGAAACCTAAAAATGATATAAGTAATATATAAGTTACATATGAACGTAAAAACGTGGAAAAGTAAGAGTAAGTAATTATATTAAACTTACATAACATTTCAACCACTCTTGAAATTCTTCGTCTTTCAAGACAGCAAGTTCGGCATCTGTCTTATCACAATGGTAATCACGTGCGAGAGACATGTAGATCCTGTAACATAACAGTCGTTAGTAGATGAAGTCAAATAATTCAATAAATTTAGTATGATAACTGATATATATACCTTTCGTACTCCAAAATTTCTTCACAGTTTCTGAGGATATACGTATGCAAATGTGTGACCTCTTGTGGTGATAGTGTGCGTTTCTTTCCTTTTCTACTTGCTCGACCAACTTGGGCAAAAAACTCAGGAACAACCACGACATACACTGCTTTCTCACCTCTATCATCATGTCGGGGAGGCCGTCTCGCCTTAGTACTAACTGCCGGTGGAAAGTAATATTCGAAAAAGTGTGAGACTTCCTCGTTTAGGCTTTGTGCGACAATAGATCCCTCAACCTTGCTCAAATTTTTAACCTTTTTCTTCAGGTGGAACATGTAACGCTCGAACGGATACATCCATCGGTATTGAACAGGGCCTCCTAAGGTTGCTTCTCGTGGGAGGTGAATAGGAAGATGTTCCATAATGTCAAAAAAAGACGGTGGAAATATCTTCTCAAGATTACAAAGGAGAACCGGGATATTGGCCTCCAAGTTACGTATCCTGTGGGAGGTAAGTGTTCTTGAACATAAATCTCGGAAGAATGCACCAACTCCTATATACAAAAATTAAACAAGTTAATACATATATAGTAATATTATGGTAGTAAGAAACTAATGGGAGTAAGAAATATACCTCCAATTGCTTGGTGGATAGGTTCTAGAAGAAGATATACAAATACAAATGGAAGAAGACGCTGCATCACGACATGACAATCATGACTCTTCATTCCTATAAACTTGCCTTCCGTCGAATCCACGCAATTACGTAGATTAGATGCGTAGCCGTCTGGAAATTTGACAAATTTTTTGAACCATTCAAAAAATACTTCTTTCTGGCCAGCATCTAACCGGTAAGCAGGCATCGTCAATCTACCGTTCGAAACATGAAGAGATGGCCTCGAACAAATCAATGGCAAGTCGAATCTAGACTTCCAGTTGTCTTTGGTCTTTCCTGGGACGTTTAATATGGTGTTCAAGATGTTGTCAAAGAAATTCTTTTCCACATGCATGACATCTAGATTATGCCGCAGTAGATGGTCTTTCCAGTAAGGTAAATCCCAAAAAATACTCTTCTTGTGCCAATTGTGATATTCCCCACAACCGTCGACGGGGGTAATGGCCATTACCCCCACATTCAGGAGTTCACTCTGCACCAAAATCTCGTAACTGTTCCAATATGCTGCGACCATCTATCTCAGGAGGTGGACCATGTAACACTTGTACATTCTTCCTGAAATGTCTTTTAGACAGACGATATGGATGATTTGCCGGTAAAAAACATCTATGGCAATCAAACCATGAAGTCTTCCTACGTGCTGCAGTTGGAATGCTGAAGTATTGTCTTGGCAATAAGGACATGCCAATCTTCCATGCGTTGTCCATCCAGATAACATACCGTATGCCGGAAAATCGCTTATGGTCCACATAAGAACCGCACGCATGTTGAAATTCTGCCGGATTGAAACATCATATACCTCAACACCATGCTCCCACAACATTTGCAACTCACAGATCAATGGTCGGAGGAATATATCGAGCGACCGTCTTGGATGATCTGGCTTGGGAACTAGAATTGAGAGAAACAGGAACTCTTGCCGCATGCACATAGATGGAGGCAAATTGTAAGGTGTTACGATGACCGGCCACAACGAATATTTTCTTCCATGCTTGCCAAACGGGTTGAAACCATTAGTGGATAAGCCTATGTATACATTCCGTGGTTCATATGCAAAATTTGGATATACGGATTGAAAGTGTTTCCACGCTTCCGCGTCAGAAGGATGCGTGATATCTCCATCTTGACTATGCTCTGCATGCCATCTCATAGCCGTAGCTGTGCGGTCTGATTCGTACAGCCTCTTCAACCTCTCCGTTAAGGGTAAATACCACATCCGTTTGAATGGAATCTTCACCCTGCCACTTGACTCTTGGAACCGTGGTTTCTGGCAAAATTTACATTTATTTCGGTTCTCGTCTTCTCTCCAGTATATCATACAGTTGTCAATGCACACGTCTATAACCTGGTAGGGCAAACAAAGACCGGCGACAAGTTTTTGGACCTCGTAGTATGATCCTGGGGCCAGATTATCTTCTGGCAAAACATATTTCACGAACTCGGCGAATGCATCAACACATTCTTTGGACAAATTATAATCAGTCTTCAGGTTCATCATCCTACTAGCAGAAGATAGCGGTGAATGACCATCCCTACAACCGCTGTATAGTGGTTGCTTTGATGCGTCTAACATATCGAAAAACCTTCGAGATTCTAAATTAGGTTCTTCAACCCTATCACCCTCATACCCACCCGACTGCAAATTATCTCTAAACGCATCGTTAACCATCGCAACCGTACTTACCCCAACATCTACTCCCGCTGTAGGTTCCCCTACGCTATCCGGAAAATAAGGTGCATTGCTACTAGTACTACCATATTCATAATTGGTTTCTCCATGTAAATATCAAACTTTATATCCCGTCCTAAATCCATATCTATATAAGTGGTTCCAAACAGTAGGAACCGCAACACTAATTCTATTACAGCAATTAGAACAAGGACATTTGATATTCTGATCTTTGGTGGCCGCCTCTTGATTTCTAGGTAACTGCATGAACTCGCAAATACCTTGAGCGTATTCGGTCGTTAATAAGTTAGACCCCTCTTCCATCATTGGCTCGTCCATCCATGACCAAAAATATGAAGAACTCATCTCTTTTAAATTTTTAGATAATGTGAATTGTGTTTCTTTTACAATGTGAATTGTGTTACGATGGCATGAAGGAATGTCGTAGCTTATATAGAACGCATTCCGTCAAAAATCCGTCGGAAATCCGTCACAAACCTCCGACATAACGCCCCACAATTCACATCGGCCACCGCTAACGATAAGGTAACCAATCAGACTTTGCCGACAACGGAGTCCGTCAAAAATCCGTCGGAATTGCGTTATAAAATTCCGACGTTTAGGAAACCGTCGGTGGAAGTTGACGGTTAACCGACGGATGTCTGACACTTTCCGTAGCCGTCGGAAATCCGTCGGTAAATTGTGACAGATTTCCGACGGATTTTTGGAAGTCGGACTTCCGTCGGCAAATTAAACTCTAAAATAGAGTGAGAAATGAGTTTACTTTATATGTAGAGTAAAAAGGTGAGTTACTCTATTTTGGAGTGGAATTTAAAGTGGGATTGAAGAGGATTTTACTCTAAACTTCTTTTTAGAGTGGGATTTGGAGTAGGGTTGGAGATGGCTTAAGGATCATCATTGACTTCATATCTACTACTAATATTTTAGGTTAATGCATTCTAATTAAAAAGTCATTAACTTTTTATTTTTTAAAAAAATAAAATCTCAATTGTTGTTTTATCATTGTTAGTGTAACATCCGCGAACACCAAAATTCTCCGCGAACCAAAAATGAGATATTTGGTGTTCGTGTCGAGCGACACAGTGCGTGTGACAATCGACACGACTGATCGTGGAGTGTCGATCAACACTGCTTATGTGTCGCTTGACACGAGCAATTGTTGAACCGCGTTATTAAGTTTTTTATCCTGATTTTGGTCCGATTTAGTGATGTTAACCTAGGGTTAACATATATATAAGCGTGTGCTTTCTCTTTACCGCGAGTTAGAGGTAGAAAAGGTGAATTTGAGAATGGATTGAGAGAATCCTTGTGTTCTTGCGATTTGTGAATCAAAGGAAGGTGTTTGGTGAGTTTTGAGAAGTTTGAATCGTTCTTTCTCGTGTTGATTCGGATCAGTGGGTTTCGAGTCATAAAGGGTATGTTCGTGTATTCCTATCAATCTCAATCCGTCTTTCCTTCATTCCTAGGCTAAGGTGAGTCGCGACCATGGTTTCTAGGCAATAATGGATTGTGTTGATATGTTTTTGTCAGGGATTTTCGTGTGGATTGTTTGTTTGGACTTGCTGTGAATGATGTGGTTTCGTATGGTTTGTATTTTGTGCAGGTTTGCGACTCGTGTAACCCGGAATTGAGTTGAGAGAGGAGAAACTTGTTTTTGGTGCTACATTGAGGCGTGTCGCGACACGAGTGCAGTTGTCGTGTCGATCGTCACCTTGTTGGTGTCGCTCGACACGAGCACTTTGGTCGTGTCGATCGACACCTTGATGGTGTCACTCGACACGTACTACTGTTGTTCCCAAATGGTTCAAAATGCAATGTTGTGCTTTGTGTGTGTTGTGTGTTGGTTTATATTGGTATTCGGGTTGTTTTATCTCAGCCTGAGTGATACGCCGTAGGTTAGGGGTAGGCGTTCGGGTAACCGTTCGGGTTTCGGTTCGGTTAATTTGGTTATCGGGTTTTCAGTTTTAGGAATATAATACCCATTCGAGTATTTTTTAATTTTGGATCGGTTTCGGTTCGGTTAGTGTCGGTTGATATATCATGGTTTTTACCCATTTTTATACCATGATATATGTCCGTTTTATAGAGTTTTTTGGTGTTTTCTAGTGTTTGGTGTTTTATATTAGGTACAAGGACGAATTGGACTCAATTGGTGTTTACTGGAGTATTTTGGAGCTTAACGGAATGAGCAGTCAAAGTGGCAAGTTCGGAGTCAACATTCAGAGGCAGTGTCGAGCGACGTGGATACTAGTGTCGCTCGACACCGAAGATTTGCAAGCATTGATCGACAGACTTAATCGTGTCGATCGACACGACCATCAGACCAGCCCAGATTCCAAGTTTTAGAAGATTTTCTTTTTGCGCCAAAAAGCCTAGATGTTTGCAATTGGGCCCACGACGGTTTTGTACCTTATAAATATGTATTTTCAGCCACTGTTTAGGCTATGCTTTATTTTACTTAGAGATTTTTATATTAGGGATTTATTATTCATGTCTATGTTTGAGTAATTCCCTAGTTAGGTTTTAGGGATTTTTCAAAGGTTTAATGAAGAGTTGTAGAGTTTAATTACTATTGGGATTTGCATCATATTTATATTCTTCACCTTGATTGCATTAACTCTGATTTAGCACTGAATTGGATATCTTAGGTTGTTTAATAGATGAGACATCATTATTGAATTACCTGAACTAAATCATAGGTGAGCAAGGATTCGATTCGCAACGACAGTTGGCTTTGAATCCTTGTGAACAATCGAACCTGAATTTATTGCTTGTATAGATCAATCTGATTTTGCAACGACAGTTGGTTTTCTAGGGTTTAAACATAGATAGTATTTGCAACGACAGTTGATTTACTTTACAACAGTGTTTCGAGTTCTAGAATTGTGCATCATCAATTATCCCAATAGTAACTTTATTCTGCAACTTGGATTTATTCCTGCGAATTCCCTAAGGCTTAGCGCTTTTCTCTTATTGAATTTAAAGTTTACAATCATCCTGTTTATTATTTCTGCAATCGTTTTTACTTACTTTATTCTGCTTAGCATAATCTGAAAACTATTAATCTATTGTGCAATCTGATTCCCTGTGGATTCGATACCCTAAGTACTACAATCGATCTCTTAATTTGAGAGAGTAGGACAAAGGGAAATTTGACCATATCAAATTTTGGCGCTGTTGCAGGGGAATCAAGCCATTAGATTTTTATCACTAGGATTTTATCTAAGTATTTTTTTTCTTTTTGTTTACTAAACTAGTTTTTAACTTTGTGGTTTCAGGTGCATGTCTGATCGTTGCACTAGGAGCAGCAAGGACAAAGAGCTAGTCAACTATGGACTTCAGGAACTCGCACGTCTAGAGCGTGAGAATAGAAAAGTAGCAACAATGGTTGCTCAAGGAAGAATCATTTTGAGACCAGACAAAGATGGAATCCTGCATGATCTGCAAGATTGAGATACAATGAGGATAGAGAAAGGATCGACGACAATGGAAACGTCATCGAGGACCATGCCGCCGCACAAGAACGTGAGATCGCTCGTCGCGAAGAGGAAGAACGACTGGCTCGCAAAGAACAAGAACGTGTCGAGCGACACCAGGAGGAGATCGCTCGACGGGTGGAATTACGTCGTGTCGAACGACAGCAAGCTCTCGTCGCTCGACCTGAAGAAAATCAACATGTCGAGCGACACGCGGAGGACGTCGCTCGACATGGGGGTGCAGAACCAGCCAGCTGGGCTGAGAAACGACGCGAATGCTGCTCCAGGACGTACACTTGCGGACTACAACAGGCCAGAGCAGTACTATGCCAACCGTTCCGCGATTTGCCCACCTCCTTTCCAAAGGAACGACTTCGAATTGAAGCCTGCTTACTTCCAGAACCCTTTTTGTGGACTACCTCATGAGCATCCAATGAACCACTTAGAGGTTTTCGAGGATATTGTATCGAGCATCAAGGCTAATGGAGTCTCCATGGACTACTTGTACTGCAAGCTTTTCCCCTACTCTCTCTAAGGGAAAGCTAAGAACTGGCTTAGGATGCTTCCACCAGGATCACTTACTACCTGGGAGGATACTAGGAATGCCTTCCTGGCCCACTTCTTTGACAATGCCAGGTCTGAAGATCTACGATCCAAGATAGCTGCATTCAAGCAGGGCGACTTCGAGGCATTTAAAGCAGCATGGAACCGATTCAAAAGCTACCAGATAGACTGTCCGCATCACGGCTTCATAGATGTTCAGCTGCTAATTATTTTCTACAGAGGGATTGCCACGAGATATGCTACCATATTAGATGTTGCGAGTAACGGAAATTTCAACACGAATTCTCCAGAGACAGCCTTGAGACTCATTGAGAACTTAGCTAGCAGCAACAGTACCAAGAGTGTTGATTTCGAGAGGAGTCAGGGTCAGAACATCAGTGGTAATTAGTTTGCAGAGGTCACAAAGAAGCTGGATTCGATGCATGATCTCCTTGCAGGAAAGAAGACGGTTCAGTTCGCTAAGGAAGTTGAGACGTTTGAACCTGAAGATGTGAACTACGTCACTAGATCTGGATATCAGAGGTTCAACAATCAGCAGGGATATGGTTCTTCATTCAAAAGACCATTTCAGAACAACAGCTACACAAGGGACTATGGTTCATCCTCTTATATGAAACCTCCACCTCCTACTGCAGAGAGTAAGATGGAGTCCACGGTTGAGCGAATGCTGGAAGGACAGCAAAAGATGACGGTGGATTTGAATGGCAAGCTGGATTTAATCTACAAGGATTTGAATGGAAAGATCGAATCTTTAAACATTCATGTAAAGAAGCTCCATACTCAGGTGGCACAAACAAGTGAATGGGTGAAGGGACATCACAGCAATATGCTCAGTTTGAAGTCTGGAACTGAGAAGAACCAAGCTCGAAAACGAATCGACGAGTTTCTGAAGGGAGAAAAGGCTGAGATTTTCGAGACAGAGTCTCTATCGATCGACGCTCAGATCGTGTCGATCGACACGAAGGAAATCAAGGCGTCGAGCGACGTCACATCTGGCGTCGATCAACACGAGGCAAATTCAAGTGTCGAGCGACAGCACGACAGTGTCGCTCGACACCAAACCCAGATCAGTCTCGATTCCGCAAAAGCTTCTGTTTGTGTAGTTCAACGTGTCTACAAGCCACCTCTTCCATTTCCCAGAGCTCCAAAGAAGCCTTCTACAGATGCTACTTCCAGAGACAGTGAGCAAGAGCCCAAGATAGTCGAGAAACCAGTGCTAAGGAAGCTGCAAAAGTTAGAGAATCCATGGCGGTTCATAGTTCCATGTTCGATAAATGGAATGGAATTGGAGGGCACTCTCTTGGATACTGGAGCTACTGTGAATGTCATATCTCACGATATTGTGAAGAAGTTGGGAATCACGAGTATAGAACCTTCAAACGCCCTTGTTGGTCTGATCAATTCTACTGAGGTAGCTGATGTGGGTTTCATCCCTGATTTAGAGATTCAGATAGGAGATTGTCTTGTACCAGCTGATTTCCACATCATTGAGACAACTAAGCCTATGGTTCTTGGTGCGTCATTCCTCACTTCTATTGGTGCGATCTTGGATTACCCGAATCAGATAATTTCATTTACCAAGATCAACAAGGAGGTTTTCTACCCAGCGATCCTCATGGATAACTTCTCTTGCTGGACGGTTGTTAAAGGAGAAAAGCTAACTCCTGCAAGTTTACCAGCTCACAAGTCTCCCATAGAGCAAAGGTACGCACCTCCAATACTTAATTTCAAGTCTTCTAATAGCAATTTTAAAGTTGACAAGGTTGTTCCGCACTCATGCAAGCAACGAGTTTCTCGTAGAATGCTTGGTTTTTCTTCTGATGAATGTGCAGGAATTTATGAGGAGTGCAAAGAAGAGGTGAATCCCATCAAGACTAGACGAAAGCAAGCTTCCAAACCATTCTCCAAGTTCAGGATCATTATCCCTTCAGATTTAAATGAGAAAGGAGAGGAAGTCATTCAGCAAATGACGCAGAATACGATGAAACTTTTCCCAGGAATAGTTTATGATAAGTTTGGGGGAGCTGGCAAGAAGGGCAGAACGAAGAACAAGGCTGCAACCATCCACCTAGATAAGGGAAGTACTACACTTCCCAGAGATCCAATTAAGTCCTGAAGGTCCTAACACGGTCAAGCTAAGGACTTAAAACAAGCGCTTAGTGGGAGGCAACCCACTTGTAAGTCTTTTAACCATTTCTTTTGTTTTATTTTTCTTTTCTTTTTCAATTTTATGTTTGGTTTTCGCTTTTGTGTTGATTTTCAGGAAAATAAACGTTTGAATGCGAAGGAGAATTCATGACAGACCACTGTGTCGAGCGACGCCATAGGCAGTGTCGCTTGACACCAAGGAAAATTACGTGTCGATCGATGAAGAACATAAGTCGCTCGACGTGACCAAACATTGAGCGTCGATCGACACGGAGTTCGTGTCGCTTGACACGACCCCCAGGTACCACATTCTCCTTCGATTTTCGTTCGTTTCGTTTCCTGTTTATTTTGTTTCGCCAATCTTAGATTTAATAACATTGGGGACAGTGTTGTTTAAGTCTGGGGGAGGTAGTCGCTGATTTTTGTGTTTTCTTTTGGCTTTTTTGAGTCAATTTTAAAAAAATTTAGAGTCAAAACCTCCTTTAGACTTGCTTTGAACAGCACTCAGGAACCATTTCCAATGCAAGTTAGTCGGTTTTACAAGGTGGGTAACTGGGAGTTGATCGGTTTAACAGAGTGAGTTCAGATTTCTGGAGAACTTAGAAAGGATGTCAAAGACCCCGCCCCCTACTGAACTAAAATCTCTTGTCTTGGGCGTTGGTAATCGCATGACTTGATTCAGCTTTCAAACACTTGAAAGCGAGGACGGACCACTCTTAAAACTTCTTCCCAAATGACGAATTCAACTGTCCTAGATCAACCAAAAAGCCTCATGACCCTGTCTCCACAAGAACACCAGTAATGAGAGCTGATCTAGTGAAGTCATAGAGATGCCAAGAAAATAAAAAAAGCAAGCAAAAGTCTACAGAAAAGTGCAAGCCTATTCAGAAAAAAAATTATTATATTCTGAAGAAAAAAGTTCAACAAAGGCATGTATCTCTATGACATCCTTAATTGGATACAGTTTCAGAGGGAAGAGAGAGGGTGAAACGTAAGAAAGTGTTCAAGGAAGTGAAAGAATCTAGAAGGTCCAGCGATCGATATTCCCTCGATGAGACCGCACCTAATTAAATGAAAGAGGTTTGCGACTGAAAGTCTGAGATTCTCTAAGGGGTTTGGATTCAATCTGAAGAACTGCTAAACTTTTAGGGAAACATCTAAGTATCACCGGATGACTTTGCTAAGGTATGTGGTTCCTAAAGGAGTGGTTACACTGTTTTGCTTAGGAACAAGCAAAAGGCTAAGTCTGGGGGAGTTGATATATCATGGTTTTTACCCGTTTTTATACCATGATATATGTCCGTTTTAGAGAGTTTTTTTCTTGTTTTCTATTGTTTGGTGTTTTATATTAGGTACAAGGACGAATTGGACTCAATTGGTGTTTACTGGAGCATTTTGGAGCTTAACGGAATGAGCAGTCAAAGTGGCAAGTTCGGAGTCAACATTCAGAGGCAGTGTCGAGCGACGTGGATACTAGTGTCGCTCGACACCAAAGATTTGCAAGCATCGATCGACAGACTTAATCGTGTCGATCGACACGACCATCGGACCAGCCCAGATTCCAAGTTTTAGAAGATTTCCTTTTCGCGCCAAAAAGCCCAGATGTTTGCAATTGGGCCCACGACGGTTTTGTACCTTATAAATATGTATTTCAGCCATTGTTTAGGCTATGCTTTATTTTACTTAGAGATTTTTATACTAGGGATTTATTATTCATGTCTATGTCTGAGTAATTCCCTAGTTAGGTTTTAGGGATTTTTCAAAGGTTTAATGAAGAGTTGTAGAGTTTAATTACTATTGGGATTTGCATCATATTTATATTCTTCACCTTGATTGCATTAACTCTGATTTAGCACTGAATTGGATATCTTAGGTTGTTTAATAAATGAGACATCATTATTGAATTACCTGAACTAAATCATAGGTGAGCAAGGATTCGATTCGCAACGACAGTTGGCTTTGAATCCTTGTGAACAATCGAACCGGAATTTATTGCTTGTTTAGATCAATATGATTTCACAACGACAGTTGGTTTTCTAGGGTTTAAACATAGATAGAATTTGCAACGACATTTTATTTACTTTACAACAGTGTTTCGAGTTCTAGAATTGTGCATCATCAATTATCCCAATAGTAATTTTATTCTTCAACTTGGATTTATTCCTGCGAATTCCCTAAGGCTTAGCGCTTTTCTCTTATTGAATTTAAAGTTTACAATCATCCTGTTTATTATTTCTGCAATCGTTTTTACTTACTTTATTCTGCTTAGCATAATCTGAAAACTATTAATCTATTGTGCAATCTGATTCCCTGTGAATTCAATACCCTAAGTACTACAATCGATCTCTTAATTTGAGAGAGTAGGACAAAGGGAAATTTGACCATATCATCGGTTATTTTCGGTTTCGGTTACCCGAAATATTCATACTTACTTAATTTTTAGCCTAATTTGGTTTGATTAATTTATTTTTAACTCAAGTTTTCCGAAAAATATATAACAAAAATGAAAATTCTAAATAATCTATCTAATTAAATTATTTATTTTAACCAAATATACCTACAAATCCCGAATCAACTGAAAAAACTATTAAAAAAACTAAAAAAATACATAAATTATGTGAACATTATATCTACATATATATATATATATATATATATATATTTTTTTTTTTTTATGTGTTGTGTAATTCGGATACCCGTTCGGTTTGGTTCGGGTTCGGATTTGGTTTTTCAGTTTTAAGAAAATGAAACTCATTCGGGTATTTTATAAAATCGGATTCGGCTCGGTTCGGATAATTTTGGGTCGGGTTCGGTTTGATTTTTCGGTTTCGGATATTTTGCCCACCCCTACCGTAGGTGGTATGACCGGCTCACTGAGTAGTTATTAAATACTTACGCAACTCATTTTCCCATGTGTTGTAGGTATATGAAAAATGTGATCACGGAATCAAGGCATTAGGAAGAGGATGATTATGGATTTTATTGTTATTTCATTTTAGTAGAACATGGTGTTTAGGTTGCTAGAAATACTAGATTGTTATTGGAATTGGAATTTGGTTTATTTGGTTTAAATTGAATTATTGGATTTATTGGTTGGATTTAATTATGTGTTTTCCGCTAGTTATTGATGTTTGTTGAATTGACCGTTGAGAATTAATAATTATGGGATTATTAATTCGGATTAATTATTTAAAGAAAAAGAGTTGGTTGTTTCAGGTAGTTTATTTGTGGTTGATGAACTTTGGTTTCCATGAATAATAATAATCCAGTCGTTTAAAAAATAATAACAGTTATTATCTATCAGACACAATTCAACCAATAGAAAATTAATATGCAAAATTTAAACGGTAAAAAACATCACTAAATTTTGCATTAAAATTTGAAAATATCACTTAGTTTGAAAAAGAAAAAATCCTCTAAAACATCACTTAAAAGCAAATGGGTGGTGTATCAGCTAGTTGCTTCATATACTAGCTAGTGTCATATATATAGGATATACGTATAGTGTTTAAAGCAAGTAACGGACAATAAAATCAAGTAGTGCAAAGCATATCAAACCTACGATTCAGATGAGCTTCTCTCCAGTGGTTTTTCTCCTGATAGTTGCCTCCTCGCCATCCACTCCGGCGACGACAAATCGATCGAATCTGCTCAGCCCTGGATTTCGTCGGAGGATGACCGTCCTGTCGCCTCTGGTGTCGCTGCCTCCGCCGGATCCACCGGACCCGCCGGACAAAGCTCGAGTTTTCAAAGATCTACTTCCCCTGCCTCCTATTCGACCATCTCAACCTCCGGCCTCAGATTCTGCCTCGGAGGTTTCAAGATCTACTAGCTCGACGAAGATTTTCTGGAACTCCTCTCATCTCTGGTCCCTGGTTCTCTTCGGTGGCTTCTCGACGGTATTTTTGGCACCTCAAAGGATAAGGTGCTCGAATCCATTGGTCGTGATTCTGAAGATGCTAGAACAGAACCGGGAGCGAAGTCTTTGGATCACCATCCTTAGATCCGGTGAACTTCCATAGATCCAAATTTAACACCGTTGTCTGATTGTGAAGTTCAGCCGGTGAAACCTTATTTACCGAAGACTTCCATAGATCCGGTGAACTTTATACAGTGCTCGTTAAAATTGTCGGCCTCCAAATCGAGCCTGGAGTGTCTTATCACCGTCCACCTCGCGGTTAAACTTGTCTCACTGGTTGTTTTGACTCCAGTGGAAAATATGCAGAGTAAGCCTCCTTAAAGGCCTTCTGTCTCGAGGTTCTCCATCCGAAACTCTGTTTTTGATGTGTACCGGAGTTGTCTCGATGTTGTGGCTAGGTTTCTCTCCGACAAAAGACCTCCGATGTTCAAAAGACTAGCCTCAAGCTCTCTATGGTGGTATTTGAAACTAACCAGACCAATTGTTGGGTTTGGTCGATGTTGCCTTCAGGGTCAATCACTCAAATTGCTTGTGAGTCAAATTCTTAGCTTCTTGTTGTTAATGATAAACCTGCTTTTGAGCCCACTATTATCTACTCCAAGGTTAGATTAGTGTTTTCTGGATTTGGGGTAGCAAATCTTGTATTAGTACCATGAAGGATTGATATTGGTTCTCCTCAATTGGCTAACCGTGTCTTCTATATATCTTTTTCGCTCTGGATTATCATTACCACCGATGTAACTGCTAGTTGTTTAGCTAGGATTAGCGTTGCGGTTTGCATAAGAATGGATATAAGTAACCCACGGTCTTCCTCCTTCTCAATAAAGGTTGTAGCTTCAAGCCTTGATCTAGAAGGCTCCATGAGTGGTTCTACTACTTTGCTAGTTTTTGTAGACATTTGGTGTCTAGAAAATGGTATCTGAAATCGATGATACGAGTGTAGGAGGTAGGATCCCAACTATAAAATCACAATTGCCAGTGATATATTCAAGAGTTCCTGACTTGGTCATGGAATCTCGCTTGACGCATCCGAGATTGATCTTGGATCCGCTGTCCCTCATCTCATGTGATGAACAATCTATCTCCTTTTCATATTTTATGCTTCTTATGTATGTTGTTAGTAAGATCAGAGGATGTTTTTCTCTCTTTGTCAGACTACAAATGTTTGAATGAATGAATGAAAGTTGTTGACCAAAAAAAAAAACCTACGCGTGTAGATGAACTAAAGCAATGATATACTCCCTCCGTTTCAATTTAGTTGTCGCTCTAAGTTTTTTCATACAAATTAAGAAAACAATTAAATTTTTTATTTTACCCCTAATCAATACATTGTTTTATGTAATATGAGTAATTAATGAGGTTAAAGAGTATGTATAAAAATGTAAAAATTGACATTAAATATGCATTGAAAATATAAAACGACAAGTAATATGAAGCAAAAATTTAACTCTAGAACGACAACTATTATGAAACGGAGGGAGTAAATAGAAAATTTAATTGTTTTCTTAATTTGTGTGAAAAAACTAAGGCTTCGAATGGTGACAGTGCAGTGCGGGGCGGAACAGATGCGGTGCGGGACAAATAGTAACAAAATATAAATATATATATATATACATGTATAAGTATAGATTTTTGTTAGATACACATATATAAATATATATTTTTGGAACTGTTCACAGCCTTAGAACGACAACTAAATTGAAACGGAGGGAGTAATAATCACTACTCCATGTGTATTTCAATAGTTTGATGTTTAAGATAATGGCACAATAATTAAGAAACTTAATGAATAATGTAATTTTTGTAAACTTTTAATATTAAACAGTTATTTATTATTTAGAAAACACCAATTCAACCAATCAAATAAAATACTGCAAAATTTAAATAGTCATAAAAAGTAAAAAACATTAAAATTTTATCTAAAAAAATAGAAACATCAACTAATTTAATATATATATATATATAATTTTCTAAAACATCAATTAATATGATACAGAGGAAGTATTGTTTTTTGAGTCACATATGTTATTTTAGAAGATTAGCCAAATTGATGTATTATTTTGAAACATCAATTAATATGATATGATTCGGTAACCAAATTTACAAAATCTAAATCTAAAATCTAAAAAGTTGAAGATCAGTCCTGACTATTTTCGAAAGTGAGCATATTTTTGACAGAAGTTTCTCTCAAGCTCACCACAAGTTAAATATCTAGAACTTCAGAAATCCAAGTGGTCCAAGCAAAGTAAACTAGCTTATACCGCGAATCGAACTTATGTGTACATAAGTGAGAGATCCAATCTCATTTCCCTAGGTCGGTCAATGCTCTATTTTTATTTAATCAAAGTTTGGGACCAAGTGTTGGTAGCTCTATTAGTCATTGATTGAATTCCATAGGAGAAAAGTTCAAATCTTGTTTGGAATGAAATTATCTAACTTCCGATGGAAAGATGTATGGGCTTAATTTTGTCCAGAACTCCTCAATTAACCAAATATCAAAAACGAAAAGAAGTTCTTTTTGTCAACAACAATCTATAGCTTTTGCCAAACATATTATAAAAGTCAGGGTGTATTTAAAGCTGGCAAAAAAAATTTGGTTAAAAGGCTAGTAAAGTTTTGACTTTCAATCTACATGCTCACCGAGGACGCCGACACGCATCTACTTATCCGATTATATAAATTGGACTCAAATTCCCAAAGACGAGCATATCAAATACATCACAATTCACAACTACACATATAAGAAGGGAAGAAAAAATGTCTTGTAAGTTTTTCTTCTCATACTATAATGTGTTATACTGTTATGGTTTTTAATTAATTTCTATCATCATATTTTTTTCCCTCCAATCATATAGGTAAAAATATATAGTAGTTTACTCCGTTTATGTCTGTTTATAAACTAATGTTATATACTCCCTCCAATAATATCGGCTGTTAGTGCAAAACCAGGTACACAAATGACGAATTCTTTTTGGTTTTCCTGATTTTCAGTGTCTCCTGATCCTAGTAAATACCTAAGTGTTACATATTCTGTTCAGATTTTACACCAACTGTGAACAATAAGCCACCATCAAAAGGAAAGAACAATACTGGTACAATCGTGGGTGTTGTGCTTGGGATAGGACTTTTGAGCATCTTTGCAGGTGTGGTTATCCTTCTTTTTTTTATTTTTTTTTATTTTGATAACTCAGGGTAAATCCCGAGCCACACAGGCTCAGACTAATCCATGGGGAGAGGTTGGCCCACGGATAGGTTACCCCCCCCGGGTTTGCAAATGGGCCGAAAGCAAGGGCCTATATCCGTGTGGGTGTCCAGAAAATCGTGAGGGATACCCGTTGGCGGGAATCGAACTCAGATGGTGTTTGCCACCAAAGCCCGCCCCTTACCAGTGGGCCACGACGTTCCGGACAGGTGTGGTATACTTGTGTAGGAAATGAGGATTTCTCCAGAGGGATGAGGATTTCCCTGTAGGCGTATTGGGATGAGGATTTCCCTGTATGCGTATTGGGATGAGGATTTCCCTGTATGCGTATTGGGATGAGGATTTCCCTGTATGCGTATTGGGATGAGGATTTCCCCTGTGTGCGTACTGGGATGAGGATTTTCCTGAGTATGGTTGTGGGAGATGAGTAATTCTCCAGAGTATAAGGACTGTTATTGAGTGGGATTAGGAGATAAGGATTTCTCCAGAGGGATGAAGATTTCCCTGAGTGTGGTTGTGCGAGATGGGCATTTCTCCAGAGTATAAGGATTATTCCTGAGTGGGATTGGGAGATAATGATTTCTCCAGAGGGACAAGGTTGGTTCGGTTGTGGTTAGAGATGTATTATGGAAGTCAAAGCTAGGGTTGATATTACGTTTAGAACTTCAAATCAGATGACCCTGGTAAGGAATGAAGCATTTTTGGTTGTGCATGTTCTTGTTTGATTGTTGCGCGACCAATCAAGCGACACGAGTCAGGCGAATTTGGTCGGGTTTGGGACGGAGATGTTAACCTTAGTGAGACGGGTTGTGAGTCTCGGAGATCAAGAGTAATGATCTCGGGTATTGCTGACCTAGTCGCTTCTGCATCCTACTCGACGAGCTTTGTGATTCCCAGAGACAGCGATGCTAAGCCAATGCTTGGACTCAAGATCAAAGAAAGAAGATAACAAATAACAATGTCTCTCCTCTCTCTCTCTATGATGCCTATAGTGATGTTTGTGTGTGTATATGACTATTTTCTTCTTTCCTTGGAGAAACATACATTGCACTTTGATTCAATAACATTTAAGTTGTTGATTGATTCAAAGCATTGCCTATTTGAACTTGTTGTTGTGTTCCCAAGTTGCAATAGACAAAAACTGATTTCATGAGAGAAGGCTTGAGAGTTTTGGACAATTAATAGAGGTAGCATGACGTCTTGGTTACGTAAGAGTTAATTTCGCGTTAAAGAGAGTGGGTCGGAAAATAACAATAACAGTGTCCACCGATGATTCTGATGGTTTTGGAGGTGTGTCTAGTCCACACACATACATGTCAATGAGTATAAGTCAATGGATATCATCAATAATAGAGAATTTAAGAATAGACTGTGATGATTTATTAGATGAATGTTTACACCTTTTTATACATGTACAAGAAGGTAACTAGGTTATAGCTAAATTACAAGTAGAACCCTTAACACTTAAATTACATATACCCTATATTATATCATACAAGTCAATGAATATTAGCCAATGACTTATAGTCAATGGATGTCATCATAAAAAGAGAAATTTAAGAATACAATAAGACACATACTACCTTTTAAGATAGACACTAGTCAATGTTGTTTGGGTTCTGAACCAACCAAAAAGTTAAACCACCGTCGATGATGCCCACTTGTCTGCTCCTCACCTTCTGGTTCTTCCTCTCCAGTTCGGTTCAGCTGGTTCGAGCTCAAAACCGAACACATCCCGATGAAGGTCTGCTTTTCTTTGAAACACTTTTTAAGTTAATTATGTGTGTTTGTGTTAGGTAACTAAAGATGAATCCAAGTTTTGGATACAATAATTTTCTGTTTTTTCGTCTAATGAAATGAAGTTCGTTACATAGAAGTACATAGATCCTCTTATATTGAGAGAGGATTCCGGTTAAAATAACCGAATCTGAATTAATCTTGGTTTCACATCAAACCAATCTATCTCACTCTCTAGTATTTGGTTAAAATTAACCAGCTCGAGCTTTGAACTCAATCTTCGCGGCTTGGAAGATCCAGGCGCCGAAGGAATGGAACACCACCGGCGATGTTTGCTCCGGCGCAGCCATCGACGAAAGCATCACCATCGACGACAAAGCTCATAATCCTCTTATCAAATGTCGATGCGATTTCCCCAACTCCACTTGCCGAATCACCGCTCTGTAAATAACACAGTCTCTTTTTTTTTTTTTTTGCACACCATGTGTTCGACGATTTCTCCCACTGAACGTTGTAGCTTTTATTTTTTGCAGCAAGGTTTATGCGATAGATGTTGTTGGACCTATACCTCCACAGCTATGGACACTGATATACCTCACAAATCTGTATGGATTATTATTATTATTACACAATCACTTACCTTTATTTCTTATCATCAGCACAAAATGACATACATCTTCTTCCTTATCTTTTAGGAACCTGGCTCAGAATTTTCTTACAGGATCTCTGCCTCCTGCAATTGGAAATTTGGTTCGAATGGAGTGGATGTAAGTCTGTTGATTGAAACCTTTTTCTCTCTTCAAGTAAAATTTCTTGTCTCTCACGACTTGCTCAACTGTTTCTCAACTAGGACTTTTGGGATCAATGCTTTGTCTGGCCCTGTTCCCAAGGAAATTGGTTTGCTTACAGTCTTGAAATCACTGTAATTGCTTACTTCTTCATTCCTTGAATATGACTATGTCAGATTTATTTGATGTTTCTCTTATATACCTATCTATTATATTTTCTGCAGTAGTATCAGTTCAAATAACTTTTCTGGTTCTCTACCAGCTGAGATTGGGAATTTTACACAACTACTAAAAATGTTAGTGTTTAACTGTCTAATCTTTTATGTTTTTTTTCCTTTTTCTAATATAGATATGAAACTTTGACCTTCAAAATCATTTAGTGTTTCACCCACCATTAAGTTTCCTACATCTATTGCAGGCACATTGGTAGTTCTGGACTCACCGGGGGAATACCTTTATCATTTGCTAATTTTGTGGACCTGCAAGACGCGTAAGATATATTGAATTCAAATTCAAGCTTTATCATACGGCTATTTGTTTGGCCTTTGGGTGATCTTTTCCTTGATGTTGTAACAGTTGGATTATGGATCTAGGACTTATAGGTCGGATACCAGACTTTATAGGAAAATGGACTAAACTTACAACCTTGTAAGTAGATTTCATTTTTGCAAAATTATAATAATAGACTTGTTCCATTGCTCTTGTTATTTTATTTTCTATATGACAGTTACATTTGGGATTCAACAATTGGTTCATGTTTTACTGCAGGAGAATTGTCGGCACTGGATTGAGTGGTCCAATACCATCGTCATTTTCCAACTTAACGTCTTTGGAAGAACTGTAGGTGTTGCATTGGTGTCAGAACCATTGTTGTTTACTGCCTCTCTTTCTTCCCCTTTCTCCATATCTTTGTATTCTATATGTAGGAGGCTTGGTGATATATTGAATGGGAGCTCTTCTCTTGAATTCGTCAAAGACATGAAGTCTCTAAGTATATTGTAAGGAAACTTCGATTCAGCTTCTACTTCAATTCATCGTCAGATTAATGTACTACTGAACTCTTTCTCGCTCATCTGTGTATTTTAACATTTATGATATATGCCGCAGAGTGTTGAGGAACAGCAATCTCACTGGGACAATACCGTCTGAAATCGGAGGATTCTCAAGTCTCCAACAACTGTAAGTACATATGTCAGTGTGTTTCTTCAAATTCTCTGAAAGCGGTTTCAGGGTCTATTCAGTAAAAAGAGTGAGATGATTTGTGAAAGTCACGAAATGATCTTAAATTGCTTATAATGGACTTTCTTATTTTTCTCATTCGTTGCTAAACATGAATGGTTTAATGTGTTACAGTGTAATTAATGTCTGTTTTCCAGTGATTTAAGCTTCAACAAGCTACATGGACCAATTCCGGCTTCACTTTTCAACTTAAGTGGACTTACTCACTTGTAAGTTTTCTGCTTCTTTTTGGGTCTTTATGTACAACTAGCCTGATATAATTGTGGAAGTACTTTTTTTGTCTTCATATTAGGTTTCTGGGAAACAACACGTTCAATGGTTCCTTGCCCACTCAAAAGAGTCAGACTTTAAGCAATATGTGGGTAACAAAATCCTTTATATTATATTATATGGTTATCAAAAAAAAAAATCCTTTATATTTTTTTCGTCTTTGAAAGCCACAACGTATCCCATAATTTTTCGAGGGTTTTTGAACACATCTTACTGATATAGACTCAAGTTTCATACACCTTTTACTTGGGCTCTTATTCAAGTTGAATAAGGTTCCACTCTTGGCGAACAGCATACTTGCGAAGATAATCATGAAACTATTTTCGAATATATAACACATAAAAGTAGATCTTAATTATTGTTCATTTATACTTACAGAGATGTGTAGTACAATGATTTGTCTGGGAGTCTTCCTTCATGGGTCAGCTTACCAAACATGACACTGTAAGCGAACAAAACACTATATCTCTACTTATATTCACAGTGTTTTTCAATCTCCGAATTTTTTTCCTTGTGTATATTCATTAATTTCTTCATATCCAGCATGAAGCTTCTTTTTGTAGGAAAATATTTATTATAATCATAACAAAACTGTATGCTATTTGTGCAGCAACCTAGTTGCTAACAACTTCACATTGGACGGTCTTGACAATAAGTAATTTTCTTTAAATATGTTTTTCTTCTATTCTTTACCTGTGTATGGAATTATCAAGGCTTTCTTAAATCTCTCTTCTTTTTGTTAGAAGGGTTTTATCAGGACTGCACTGCCTGCAAAAGAACTTCCCCTGCAATCGAGGCAAAGGAATATGTAAGTGTAACTAAGAGTAATCCTCATAACTGTTGGTTCTCTATGTGCTATGAGAAACCACATTGTGACAATGTTTGTATGTATTGTTAGGAAAAATTGCTTAATGTTTTCTCTATTGACTGGTGTCTAGATTCTGATTTTTCGATCAACTGCGGAGGTCCCCAAATACGATCTGTTAACGGAGCAGTATTTGAGAGGGAGGACGGGGATCTTGGACCAGCTTCATTTGTCGTAAGTGATGTACAGAGATGGGCAGCTAGTAGTGTAGGACTTTTTGCCGGGAGTAGCAACAATAGATACAAAACTACTTCACTATCACAATTTAGCAACACTTTGGACTCAGAGCTTTATCAGTCAGCAAGACTTTCTGCATCTTCCCTAAGGTATTATGGATTGGGGCTAGAAAATGGAGGCTATACCGTAACACTTCAGTTTGTTGAAATACAAATTGTTGGGTCTTCTTCTAACACTTGGAGAGGTTTAGGAAAACGCCGTTTCGACATTTATGTCCAGGTTTGTACTACTTGATCGAACCTTCCACGTTTCAAGTTAACTTTTCAGTGTATCTTCTTCCAAATTTGTTTCTGGTGAATTCTAAGACTTGGCTCCATTTTTCC
This sequence comes from Draba incana, assembly GCA_963576765.1. Taxonomy (NCBI): domain Eukaryota; kingdom Viridiplantae; phylum Streptophyta; class Magnoliopsida; order Brassicales; family Brassicaceae; genus Draba; species Draba incana. The sequence continues at coordinate 14,576,020 of OY755214.1, read as the reverse complement.
AGGGAAGACTTGTTGAAAAGGATTTTGATGTACGAAGAACAGCTAATGACTCTACTTCTCGAGCAGTTCAGACAGTATATAAAGCAAATGTATCAGAAAATCACCTCGAGATTCATCTTTTCTGGGCTGGGAAAGGAACATGTTGTATTCCTATTCAAGGGGCTTATGGGCCAATAATATCGGCTGTTAGTGCAAAACCAGGTACACAAATGACGAATTCTTTTTGGTTTTCCTGATTTTCAGTGTCTCCTGATCCTAGTAAATACCTAAGTGTTACATATTCTGTTCAGATTTTACACCAACTGTGAACAATAAGCCACCATCAAAAGGAAAGAACAATACTGGTACAATCGTGGGTGTTGTGGTTGGCATAGGACTTTTGAGCATCTTTGCAGGTGTGGTTATCTTCATCATCCGAAAAAGAAGAAAGCAGTACATAGATGATGAAGGTATAGATGCAATAAGAACACAAACAAGCCCTTGAGCTAGATAATTTTGGCACTCAGATTAAAAATTAAACTTGCATATCATTTTTCAAATTGGTTCATTTTTAAAAGACCGAATTATTTTTGGCAGAGCTACTTGGTATGGACGTAAAGCCTTACACTTTTACTTACTCTGAACTTAAAAGTGCAACTAAAGATTTCGATTCCTCTAACAAGCTTGGAGAGGGAGGATTTGGGGCTGTTTATAAGGTGAGTCCCATAACAAAATGGACAAAATATTACTAAGAAACCAGAGTATATGTAATAAGTTTTGTTATGATTAAACAGGGAAAGCTCAATGATGGAAGAGAGGTTGCGGTGAAACGCTTGTCGGTTGGATCCCGACAAGGGAATTTGTTGCAGAAATTATAGCAATATCTGCAGTTCTGCATCGCAACCTAGTGAAACTTTACGGGTGCTGCTTTGAAGGAGATCATCGTTTGCTCGTATATGAGTATCACCCTAATGGAAGTCTCGATCAGGCACTATTTGGTAATGAACAGAAACGTCACTTATTTATCTCTGCTTCTACCAAGGTATAGTACTCATTATGCCCTCGAGTTGGTTGTTGCAGGGGATGGTAAGACTGTACATCTTGATTGGTCAACCCGTTTTGAGATATGTCTGGGAGTAGCTAGAGGTCTAGTTTATCTCCACGAGGATGCGAGTGTTTGTGTAGTACACAGGGATGTGAAAGCCAGCAACATTTTGCTTGACTCTAACTTAGCCCCAAAAATTTCTGATTTTGGGCTTGCGAAACTATACGATGACAAGAATACCCACATAAGTACCGCAGTGGCAGGGACGATGTAAGTATCCCCAAACACTGACCTTTTTGGTTTCCAATACTAATATATAACACATATGGTTGTACCGATGTAGTGGATATCTTGCGCCCGAATATGCCATGCGTGGACACCTAACAGAGAAAATAGATGTTTATGCCTTTGGAGTTGTGGCTCTTGAGCTAGTAAGTGGAAGGAAAAACTCCGATGAGACGCTGCGCGATGAGAAAAGATATCTTCTTGAATGGGTACGTCTCCTTGTTAGTTCAAAATTTGATTGTGGAAATGGTAATCAATCTTGGTGTGTGTATACACACTACAGGTATGGAATCTACACGAGAAAAGCCGTGAAGTTGAACTAATCGATGATGAACTGATTGAATACAACATTGAACAAGTGAAACGAGTGATAGGCATTGGTCTGTTATGCACTCAGGCATCTCATGCCTTGAGACCTTCAATGTCAAGAGTAGTAGCCATGCTTTCAGGAGATGTTGAAGTCAGTGATGTCACTTGTAAGCCAGGCTACCTAACCGACTCGACATTTGACGACACCACAAGCTCCTCTTACAGTGCCTTTCAAACCAAAGACGCAAGCTCAAGTGCATCCTACTCGACGAGCTTTGTGACTCCTAGAGACAGCGACGCTAAGCCAATGCTTGGACTCAAGATCAAAGAAGGAAGATAACAAATGACAATGTCTCTATGATGCCTATAGTGATGTTTGTGTGTGTATATGACTATTTTCTATACATTGCACTTTGATTCAGTAATGTTGTTTATGATATTACACACTTTGATTCAATAATGTTTTATAGCGGTTTAGTCTCGTTATTGGGCCTTTATTAATTAACTTACAACATCGTTAATGGGCCTGAGATATTAAATTTGTGGCCCAGGTTAGAAGCAACAAGTCCTATATTAAACCCTGAAAACCCTAGTTTCTGTGTACTGTGAGGTCCATGCCTATTCATTCGATCGCTCATATTGAATTAGGTTTAGGGTTTTAGTTTCTCCTCCTCCCTCTAGAAATGGCTGCTCTGTATCTTCTCTACGAATCTTCTTCTGGTAACGCCCTCTTCCTTGCGCACGGAATAGATGAAATCGGACAGAACACTGAAGCCGTCCGGAGCTCTGTCTCCGATCTCAGTCGCTTTAATCGTGTTGTCCAGCTCGCAGCTTTTCATCCCTTCGAGTCTGCTCTCGATGCTCTTAACCAAGTTAACGCCGTCTCTGAAGGTAAAAACTCTTCACCATAGCCTCTTCTTCTTCTTCCTTGTATTGTATATTTGTTATGTTCTGGTGTTTCTGGGAACTCTGCTTGTTCATAGATGTAGAGTAGTTTCTCGTAGCTTCTCTATTGTTGTTTAAACCATTTTACATAGAAATTGCGTCAATTCATGGTTGGTATGGTATTCTGATTTGAAATGATGTCATTGACTTGTGGTAGGTGTTATGACTGATGAGCTTAGAAGTTTCCTGGTGTTGAATCTTCCTAAGGTTAAGGAAGGCAAGAAACCTAAGTTCAGTTTAGGATTAGCTGAGCCTAAACTCGGTTCTCATATCTTTGAAGCTACTAAAATCCCTTGCCAAAGCAATGAGTTTGTTCTTGAGCTTCTCCGTGGTGTTCGACAGCATTTTGATTGGTTCATCAAGGACCTCTTTGAGGTGCTCTCTTTCTTTAGCTGAATTCGTTTGGTCTTTTTGCTCAAGTCCATGTGCTTTGTGTGACATTTTGTTATTCAAATGTAGCCTGGTGATTTGGAAAAGTCTCAACTTGGATTAGCTCACAGCTACAGCAGAGCTAAGGTCAAGTTCAATGTTAACCGAGTGGATAACATGGTTATTCAAGCTATCTCCCTGCTTGACACACTTGACAAGGATATCAATTCCTTTGCCATGAGAGTCAGGTTTGTGTTGTGGTTTTTTCCTTCCAGATTATGCGTTGGCCTGAGAAAAATAGGTAGCTGAGGTGTTGATCATGTTTATACAGGGAATGGTATTCGTGGCATTTCCCCGAGCTAGTGAAGATTGTTAATGACAACTATCTTTACGTCTGCGTCTCAAAGATGATTGACGACAAGTCAAAGCTGACTGAAGATCACATCCCAATGCTTACTGAGGTCTTAGGAGATGAAGATAAGGCAAAGGAAGTTGTCGAAGCTGGAAAAGCATCCATGGGTAAATTTCTTGAGCTGTTAGTTATTGTAGCTACAAATTAATTGTTGTTTCTAATCTCTCTCTTTCTTAATTCTGAGATGTTTATTTTCTTCCCTCTTGACAGGCCAGGATTTATCACCTCTTGACTTGATTGACGTACAGAACTTTGCTCAGAAAGTTATGGACCTTGCTGCCTACAGGGAGAAGCTCTATGATTATCTTGTTTCTAAGATGGGTGACATTGCTCCTAATTTGGCTGCTTTGATTGGAGATATGGTCGGTGCCCGTTTGATTTCACATGCTGGAAGCCTTACCAACCTTGCTAAATGCCCATCTTCCACCCTCCAGATTCTTGGAGCTGAGAAGGCGTTTTTCAGGTGCAGTATTCATGTTCCTGTCTGTTTTATATGTTTACTCCAGTTTCTATTAGTGCAATATCATGTGACATGAACCCTGTGTTGTTGTAGGGCGATGAGAACACGAAGAAAAATTCCCAAGCATGGGTTGATTTTCCATTCTTCGTTCATTGGGCGAGCATCAGCTAAGAACAAGGGACGTATTGCTCGTTACCTTGCAAGCAAGTGCTCTATAGCATCCCGGATTGATTGTTTTGCTGGTAAAATTCTGTAAACACCCTGGATAGAGCTCATTGGATGATTTATGTTGTAAAGTGTGTTAAGTTCTGTTCTCTGATATCCTATGCAGATGGTGCAACCCCAGCCTTTGGTGAGAAGCTTCGTGAACAAGTAGAGGAAAGGCTAGACTTTTACGACAATGGTGTTGCCCCACGCAAGAACTTGGATGTAATGAAGGAGGTGATAGAGAATCTGCAAAACAAAGGTAGGTTTTGTTTCTTTGTTTTCCCAAAGAGAATCCTTTTTCGTTTAGTGTTTGATCTTGTGACTCTTCTTATAGATGAGGCTGAGGCAATGGATGTGGAAAATGGTGATGTAAAGTCGGAGAAGAAGAAGAAGAATTTGTTTCTTTGTTTTCCCAAAGAGAATCCTTTTTCGTTTAGTGTTTGATCTTGTGACTCTTCTTATAGATGAGGCTGAGGCAATGGATGTGGAAAATGGTGATGTAAAGTCGGAGAAGAAGAAGAAGAAGAAGAAGAGGAAGATGGAGACAGCAGAGGAGACTGAGAAATCAGAGAAGAAGAAGAAAAAGAAGAGAAAAGCTGTAGCAGAAGAGACTGATGATGGTGAGAGCAAGAGTAAGAGCAAGAAGAGGAAGATGGAGACAGCAGAGGAGACTGAGAAATCAGAGAAGAAGAAGAAAAAGAAGAGTAAAGCTGTAGCAGAAGAGACTGATGATGGTGAGAGCAAGAGTAAGAGCAAGAAGAAGAAGAAGAAGTCTAAGACTGAAGATGACAACGAATAGGGGGATGCTGCAACCATAACAACAACCCTGTATGCTCTGTTTTTTTGTTTAGCTAAATGTTTTTGCTGTTTCTTATGCTTAGTAAACTTTGGGATAATCGGTGTTTTGGTCTGAAAACGATTTAGTAGCATCATAAGTCTTGTCTACCATTTTAGGCCTGTTGGTTATGTTCCTGTGATTTTGTTTTCTTGCTGCAACAAGTTTACAAGTCCCCACTATCATAGGAGAATCACACATTGCGGTTATTTTAGTTTTCTTTTGTAACGAAATTGTTTTTCTTCTTATTTGAAAGATATTATTCAAAAAAAAAGAAACTTGCATTTCAAAATGTGTCATTTTGTATTTTTTAAAAATGCATTTCTTATGTGAAAATAGAAAAACAAAATGATATAATTATAAAAAGTGAAAACGTGGATGGTGACAAAAAAAGAAGAGGTGATAATGTATATGCTGATTAATTGTATTAATTAGCACAAATTAGCAAATAACTGGTTCAATCTATACATCTTTTTTTGCTTCTTTGTTATTTGTAATATTAACAAAATTGGTAATTGCAATAAATCTCAGACTCCTTGACAGTTGTATACATCTTTTTGCTGTTTGGGAAAATTACAAACAAAACAATACAACTGCTGCTTGCAATTAGTTGCTAATAAATCTTTAATGGGTGACTGTAACAAACTAACAAGGAAATAGTTCTACTTAGGGAATTAATGAATTATTTAATATAATCATATTAATGGTTGGAGGGTAGCTGTATATATATCAAATTTAATCTAATTAGAAAAAATGTATAAAAATTAATTAAAAAGCTCATCAAAATGAATATGAGGCCATATAATCCTATGTTTTTTGTTTTTTACCTAAATGGAGAAAAAGAAAATGAGCAGATTTAATTGTATATGACTCAGAAAAAAAAATGTGTAAACAATATGTCAATCAGCATTAACAATAGACAGTGACTTGTAACCAATCACATTCCCATATTCTTCCTTTATATCAACCATTTCACTCTCACAACTCTCAACACAAACCGACACTCAAAAAAAATTATCACATAATCATGATGATGAAGATGATCAAGTTTCTTTTGCTAGCTCTTGTGGTAATCTCTCCTCCGATGATTTACGCAGACAAGGACCTCATGATAAATGTATGTCACAATGCACCAGTCCCAACCACATGCATGCAGTGTCTCGAATCCGACCAAGCCTCCCTTCATGCCGATCCTCATGGCCTCGCCAACATCGTCCTAAACTGTCTCGACTCTCACCTCCATATCCTCACCAAGCAAGTTTTGACTTATAAATAAATTACCAAATTACCAAAGTATATATTTCTTCCTTTGGCAACTTCTCTAATCATTTTCTTGTAATTTTGTTGTTGGTGTTGTAGGAACGTTACTGAACTATTGGCAACGAAACAAAAAAGTGTTGCAATAAAGAAAGCTCTCGCGTATTGCAAAATGGGCTTGAGGTATGCAACTTCGACACTACCGGAAGCGAAAACCGGTCTGAAAAACGGTGACTACGACAAGGCCGGAACATCTTTAAATGTTGCGCTTATGTTTCCTATGAGATGTAAATACCATCTCCAACAAGCCAAGTTTGATAAGTCCGAGTATCCTCAAGTTTATAATCAAATCAATATCTATGGACAACTCTCTGAAGCTGCTATGAGGATTATCGATCGTTTCTAATATAATTAATCATCATGTTTAATTTCTCTATGTAACTCTTTACAAGAGTTTTACGATGCCAATTACCACAAATCTAAATAAAAATTCTTGGTTTATTCGAGATTTCTTTTTGTTCATTTCATAATTTTATATATCCAAATTGTTATTTCTCTACCTTATATTACCTTCTGCAAAGTTATTGCATAATTTTTAACTAGGTAAACAAGATTGTTTCATTTGTTTATTATGTTTTTAAATTTATAATTAACATTAGTTATTTTAGTTCGTTTGTTTTATTATAGGTTCTAGGTAGGTAGGTAATAAATGATTTTTTAATACATCTTGATAAGGTGGAAGTAAATAAAGAAAGTGATTATGTATATGAAGACTAATTGTATTAACATTTAGCATTAATTAGCAAGTAGCTGGTTCACTGTGTATATCTTCTTTTTTTTTTTGCTTTTATTTATTGTTTATGTAATTAAATTGCAAAGTTTTAAAAAGATATCAACTACACATTAGCAATTAACAGTTTAAACTCCAATACCCCAATATTTTTTCTAACTGGGGTATGAACAAAGAAATATAATAATTTGAATAATAAAGAATTTGATTTTATAAACATGGTGTAATTTTTTTTGGATAATCAATAAATTTAAACTCAATAAACTTTAGTTATTCAAATCTTTATAATATATTAGTTAAATATATGAAATATCAAAACTATTATTGTTAGATTGTTATTTAATTTGATTTAAGTTTATTGTAGTTAATGTAGTAGTAATATTTATGTTTAGTAAATAATTACATTTGACCCCAAAAAAAGTAATTAATTAATTTATAAATGAATAAAATACATATATAAAAAAGTAGATGACATATGTCATCCTCTCATAGCTTTGGTTTTGTGTAAACATTAACATATTATATAGATATTAAGCTTGTGAAGATTTAATTATAAAAATAACGTAATTTAATTAGAAAAAAAAAGGCAATTAATCACCTCCCCGGATTCTTAGTTTAAATAAGCCATCAACTCATATCCCCATTTTATCAAAAACCAACAACAACAACAACAAATAAACAAAATGATCAAGTTTCTTGTGTTAGTAGTAATACTTCTTGTAGTCTCTCCTCTGATCTCGATTTACGCAGACAAGGACCTGATGATAAATGCATGTCACAACGCACCAGTCCCAGCCACATGCATGCAATGTCTCGAATCCGACAAAACCTCCCTTCAAGCCGATCCTCATGGCATCGCTAACATCGTCCTAAACTGTCTCGACTCTCACCTCCATATCCTCACTAAGCAAGTTATCACTTTATAAATTACCAAATTATCAAATTCTATATTTCTTCCCTTAGCTACTTCTCTAATCATTTTCTTGTAATTTTTTTTTTTTTAATTAGGAACGTTACGGATCTATTGGCAAAGAAACAAAAAGCTGATGAAATCAAGACAGCTCTTGTGGATTGTCAAACGTACTTGTCAAAAGCACTTACAATGCTACCTGATGCGAAAACCGGTCTGAAAGACGGTAACTACGACAAGGCTGGACACTCGATAATGCTTGCGCTTACGTTTCCTCTGAAATGTCAAGACAGTCTCCAACCGGAAGGCTTTGAGAAAAAGGGTAAAGAGAATTTAGTTTGCCGCTTGAAGAAAAGCCTTTATGGATGAAAGCAGGCACCGAGTAAGTGGTACAAGAAGTTTAATTAAGTCAGTTATGGGGGAGCATGGTTACAAAGAGACTACTTCTGATCATTGTGTGTTTGTGCAGTATTTTGGTGTTGATGATTTTATCATCTTGTTGCTGTATGTTGACGATATGTTGATTGTAGGCAAGAATTTGAGCAGAATTGAGGAGTTGAAGAAGCAACTTAACAAGTCCTTTGCCATGAAAGATTTGGGTCCAGCGAAGCAGATTCTTGGTATGAGAATTGTCAGAGATAGAGGTGAGAAGTTGATTCACTTGTCTCTCAGGAGAAGTATATTGAGAAGGTACTTCAGAGTTTTCACATGGACAAGTCTAAAGGTGTAAGCACTCCTCTTGCTACCACTACAAGAAAACAGTCCATTAGTGACTACGGTTTGTGACTGAAAAATCAGTCACTAATATTTGCGACTACTTTGAGACGAATTTCCGACTGATTTACCACGCCAATAAAAGGCGTCGTAAACTAATCGCTAATTTGCGACGCCAGGAACTAGTCGTAAGGTAGTCACAAATTAGTGACTACTTTGTGACACCTAAAAGTAGGTTCAGAAGTCGTCACAAATCAGTCACAAATTAGCGACTCCTGGAAGACGATTATAGTGTCGCAAAATTGTTACGGATTTGTGACTATTAGAGGAGTCACAATTTAGCGACGCCTTCAAAAGAGTCACTCAAGCGTCGCAAATCCAATGTCGACACAAGAAGATATTTTTTCTAATGGTAGTCGCAAAGTAGAGGCTAAAACGTCACATATTTGTCACTCTTTAAAGAGTAGAAAACAGTCCATTTGTGACTGCTTTGTGACCGATTTGTGACTAAATAGGGTTTAGGGTTTGGATATTCGAAACACTTTTTCGACGCGGGACCAAAATTGTGACTCATTTGTGACGATTTGGCCACTACATAACATTTTTGGACATTAAAATCAATAATTTAGGTATCTATGATTCATATTTGTATTTAGATGATAGTAAACTTAAAGGCAAAGTATAATTATGTGTTAGTAGTGAAAGAAACAAAAAAGTAGAATTTTGAATTTATATACAACTTTATAAATGCTAGAAGTTTATAAATTTATATAACTTTTGTCTCATATTTGGTAAATTTGGTGTTGTAACTAAATTACCTTTGTTATAACTATTTTAGTGGATATGTCGGTACATTTAGGGTATAGGGTATAGGGTATGGCAAGAAGACCATAGATTGGGTTAAATTGTTTAGGGTTTGAGGATTTCATTTGTGACACCCTATAAAGCGTCACAAAGTAGTCATAAATTAAAGACTACTTTGAGACGTATTAGTGACGAATATTTGGGCGGGTTAATTTCCCCCCATATCGAAATTTTGCGACTAATTAGTGACTGATTAGCGACGCAATTTATTGGCGTGGCAAATATAGGGTTTAGGGTTTCAACATAACAATTTTTAGTGACGAATTTGTGACTCTTTAGTGACTATATAGGGTTTAGGGTTTTGGATTCTCAAACCTATACTAACGTCACAAAATAGTCACAAATATACCACTATTTTGCGACGCATAAGTAAATTTGCGACTGATTAGTGACTACTTTGCCACTCCATTTTACAATAATACACATTAAACCCCAAAATGTATGCTTCTATGATTCATAGTTGTATTTAGCTTGTACTAAAGCCAATGACAAAGTAGCCAAGATATGGTTGTAGTGAGTAAATCAATTTCTAAAAAAATATTTATATGAGAACAACATTAATGTACTTTAGCTTATAAACACTTAGAAGTTTAAAGTAAGTTTATGTAAGTTGATGTTTTTGTAAATTAGCTTTGTTAGTGGTGGTATAATGGTTATATCAGTTTATTTAGGGTATATGGTTTAGGAAAAGGGAAGAAGAACAAAATTTGGGTCTAAATGTTTAGGGTTTAGGGATTTGATTTGTGACTAACTTAAAATTGTCACAAATCAGTCACAAATTAGTAACTATTTTGTTACTCTTTTGAGACTAATATATGGGCGGGAATTATTTGGGGTTTTGGTGAAATAATTTGATTTTTTGGTGAAATAATTTGATTTTTTGGTGGGAATTTACTCTCTAAAACAAAGAGTCTTATGGTTGCAAAATAAAAACAAAAAGTCTGCATTATTCTCTTTTTTTCAGATCCCTAATTTATCTCTCTCAATTTCACTTTGATTCACTCTTCTCCTTTGTCTTTTCACTAATCTTCTTCTTCTTCCTTTCTTCCTTTCGGATAAGAACCCTCGATTTCCTCTTTAATTTCTCATTATGAGGAACCAAATTTACTCGGCGACGGAATCGGAAAATGTACTCGGCGATTCGCTCGCTTCCGCTCGATGGTGGTCATGCCGGTGACTACCATGGACCTCTCGACGGAACCAATCTTCCCGGCGATGCTTGTTTGGTCTTAACCACTGACCCCAAGCCTCGTCTCCGGTGGACGGCGGAGCTCCATGAGAGATTTGTTGACGCCGTCACGCAGCTCGGTGGTCCTGACAATGAGTACACTGATTTACTTTGGATTGTTTATTCTAATTCTTAATTTGAAATTTCTGGATCTTGAAATGAAATGTGTGTATCATTTCTTAATCTATTGCCTTGACTTGACCCATTATCGGCGCAATAGTTACTGTAAACCGCAGAATTCCGGTGAGAATCAAACCGTAATGGAAGTTGGATAGGGGAAAGAAAGTACAATGCAATTTGGCAATATCTTATCTTCAAGGTAACCTTCAATGCAATTGGAGTTGTTTAGGTTGAGATTTTGTGGACTGATTGTGGTATCTAGAAATTGCGATTGAATTGATGGATCTAGCTTATTGTTGAACAATTTGGTGATGAATCAGTGGAGAGTTTTCTTAGAGATTGATTATTTCTACCTGCAGTTCAACCTTCAAATCCGAAGGAAGCAATGAAATGGTTAAAACAATCTGCGGAAAACGGCTACGTTCGAGCTCAGTATCAGTTAGCTCTTTGTTTACATCAAGGTCGTGTCGTGCAAACCAATCTGCTAGAAGCTGTATGTTCCTTTCTTCGTCTTTCTAGTTTAGATTCTAAATTGAAAGTTGCATCTTTGAATGTGGTCCTTGATGTTTATGGGAACTGATAATGCTATATTTGGAAGTTTGCTTAGTTCTTTTATGGAAATGTTTGATTTCTTGTCTCTTTTGCATAAGGTTTTTCAGCCTTACACCTCTCCATTTTGTGCAGGCTTCTTCTCATTATCATGTTCATCTCTTAGTGATGAACAACTTCATGGAGGCTTCAGCTCTGCTCATATCTCTGTAATGAGCAGCTTCCTCTCATTTCTTATCAGGTCCGGATCCTCTTGATCTTCTCTGACCAAGCTTCAGGTCAGTACCTCTCTCTTCTTTTTCTTCTTTCTTCTTTCTGGTTCTTCTTGTTCTTGTCTTGTTCTTTGTTGTTCTTCTTGTTCTTGTCTTGTTCTTTGTTGTTCTTGTCTTGTTCTTTGTTGATGGCTCTCTCCATCTTTCTCCTCTCTTCAGTCTCTGTCTTAGACTGACTTCTTCTCCTTGAACAGGCTCCAAGGATAATCAGCTCTGATACCATGTTGGATTTCTTGCATCTAACCATTGTTTTACTCTCAAAGGTTAATTCTCTCTATCTCTCTATCTCTTTGTTTTATTTTGTTTACTTGTTCTAGAGAGAAAAGAACAAGAAACGTTTCTCTTTAAAAACTACATTGTTAACATTCATTCTTGGTTTTCTTACACAACACATACATGCTATATAGTAGTTTCTCGACTTACTACACAACACACACTTTTGGTTAATAAAACATTTGGAATTTGATATGAAATTGCAGGTGGTATTGCTTACGGATTAGATGAGATGGTGATGATGCTTGGAGGTGCTAGCTCCATAAGAAATTGAAAAAGTTTGTATTTTTGTTGTTCTTGTTTTGTTTTTGGTATCATTTTATGTATTAAAAGAATTTCTTGTGGAGCATTCTTTGTAATGTTTGTTTTGTAATATAATTTTGCATTTCAAGTTTTTTTATTATTCACAGCATTTGGTAATTGAAAACAACACAAACAAACACAATTAGTAGCATTTAAGTGACTGAAAAGTGACTTGAAAGAGATTCAATTTAGTCACTTCTAAAACAAAAGCGTCGCAAATCAGAGGCAAATTAGTGACCAAAATGTGACTAACCCAAAACATGACAACAATAATATAGTCTCTAATTAGAAGCTAATTAGTCGTTAATTTGCGACGAATATAGTAGTCATAAATCAGTCGCAAAATCAGAAGTCGCTAATTAGTCGTTTATTTGCCACGCCAAAGGCAGTCTCAAATACGTTGCTAATTAGTGACTACCTACATGAGTCACAATTGTGTCGCTTATTTGCGACTGAGTTATGGAGTTATTAATCCATCACAAATTAGCGATGAATTTGAGACTGAGTTATGGAGTCCTAAATCCGTCATATCCGTCACTAATCAGTCGCAAATTAGCGACGAATACGCAACGTCACAAATTAGCGACGGCGTTTTTGCGACGACTTGTATTCGTCGCAAAGTAGTCGCAAAGGCCTCATTAGTGACGAATTTGTGACGTTTCTGGTAGTGACGATATAGCTTTTGCTGTTGGTGCAGTTAGTCGTTTTCTTTCCAATCCAGGAAGAGATTACTGGAATGCTGTGAAGTGGATTTTGAGATATCTCCGAGGAACTTCTAGTTTGAAGATTACATTTGGACGAGATAAGCCTTTGCTTGTTAGTTATACAGATGCTGATATGTCTGGGGATATTGATTCAAGGAAGTCTACTTCTGGTTACTTGGTAACATTTGCAGGGGGAGCTGTAGCGTGGCAGTCAAGGTTATAAAAGTGTGTTGCACTTTCTACCACTGAAGCTTGTAAGGAGTTGTTGTGGATGAACAATATTCTTGATGATGTTGGTTTCAAGCAAGATAAATATGAATTGCTTTGTGATAATCAAAGCGCAATTCATCTCAGAAAGAACTCTACATTTCATTCGCGTTCGAAGCACATTGATAGGAGGTATCATTGGATACGAGATATGATTGCTTCTAAGGAAGTGGAACTTTCAAAAGTTCATACAGATGATAATGGAGCTGATATGATGACGAAGTCATTGCCGAGGGGGAAGCTTGGAGTTTGTCGAGAGATAGTCGGAATGGCTGTTTCCTCCACCTAGTCGGAGGGGGAGTTTGTTGGTTTTCCTCCTAGTGGGGAAACCACTTTGCCTCATTATAATATTGGCTCTATTATTATTATGAGGATATATATATATATATATATATATATATATATATATATATATCAGAGCTGCTCAGAACAATTATTGGAGTAGGTAAGACACAAAAGTAAAGAGAGAAAATTTCGGAAAAAAAGAAGGAGAGGATCAGTTTCGGCACAGTTTGTTCAAGAGAACGTTTGGATATTCTCCGATTTGGCTGAAATTTTGGCTGAAATTTTGTTGGTAGCTTCGTGACTCAGTGGTCTTGATATTCAACGGTGGAGATTCTGTTTCAACGGTTGGTTCATCGCAGATCATAGTTTTAGCGTGGTTGTTTGTGTCTGTTGCGAACACAGATTTCAGATGGAGTTGTCTTGAGTGTTTGGAAGATCCGACGGTGAATTCTTCTTGGATTGAGCTTAACTCCCTATAACTCGCATGCTTGTACGATTGCACTTAACTCCCTCCCAGCGGCAGCAATCGCTCTTTGTGTCATTAGTCCAATTACGAAGAATAAAGCCGGATCGCCATTCATCCGTAATTGAGATCATTGACATCACATATTCCTTGATCTCAAATAAAGCCTTCCTTTCTTTCTCATTACAACTTTTGTATCCATGTAGCTGCCCCAATAGCAACATCACCCGTATCAAGTTCTGACACAAAAACACCTTCCCTTCCATTGGTTTGAGCCAAAGATTATCAGAAATTGAAAAAATGGATTGTTAGTTTGATTATGTCCATGTTTATATGCATTACTGTTCTTTGGCAAAGAAGGTTTGATAAAACCAACTTGCAAAGGAATATATATTTTACTAATTCTATATCTTATGAAAAAAAAACTCATATTTTATGACATACATGTGTCGTGCTTAGCATCATCAACTTGATCAAAGCTTTATCTTCAGCTAACAAAGACAAATTGTACGCATTAACAACAATGATTTACTCATCTTGAAGAATGTACAAGCTCAGCAATAATTAGTGTTTGAAACTAAATTAATTTCATAAAACCAAGAAACCCTTCATTCATTAAATTAGCAGCAAAAGGAAATGGGACTTCCACATTTCTTTACTTGTCTTCACTTCAATTAATTTCCGTATTGGTCATAAATCAACATGTGAAATTATTATCTCATATATATATATATATATTTTTTTTGCTAAAAGAATTATTACCTCATATGTGAAGTATAAATCTACATGTGCAATATTAACATATGTTTAGTTTAGATCTTAATTTCTTCATGCATGTTCATTGTCCACGAAATCCACATTCATCTCATCTATACATGAATTTGTAGAGTTGTAATATCTAACATCCAGAACTCGAGCAACTCTTCTTCACTTTTATCGAAGGTAAATGTACGTAGCATGAGAAGAATGATACATAACGCTTGTATCACCTAACACTATGTTCCTATGCTTGTTAATATGGTAGAATAAAGTATGATTTGTATGGTGCAATTGGAAAATCATTTCTTTGGAGTTATATCAATTTTTTTTAGCTCACTTGTATAAATATTTAGGAACTTATAATTTTAATAATTAATCGTAGGATAATACACTCTAACCTTGTATATTTAGGATAATATATCAAGATCTAAATATAGGTTAGTCCACGCTTAATGATATCGCTTTCACAGGGAAGTTTACATATCCATTCTTCAGTTCCACACCACTCACCTTGTATATCAACATTGAAGTGATCAAAGACTTGTATTAACGGGGCTATCGCAAAATACAAGGATTAAGGCCATGCCCACTGAACATTATTTTTTTGAAATAGATGGACAAAGTTTAAGAGGAGCGTATAAGTAGAAAAAAATTGCGTGAAGAGTGAAGACCAAGAAAATCAAAGATTTGCCACACAGAAAAAAAAAACACTTTTGTTGGACTATCTCAACACGAAATGATACACGTAATCGAGAAGCTCTTCCGCAATGATATTCTATTGATCGGATTTTCCGGCCAGATTTGCTTTCCACACAATTCGACCAAATTGATCAAAGAGGAGGAAGTTGGTATTGTAGATTGTTGCATTGTTACCTCACAATCTCCAATACTATCCTCTTCCTCTTTGATTAATATGGTCGCATCGTGTGAAAGACGAAACTACCAAAAAATATTATCAATAGAATATCATTGGTGGATCTTGTAGACGACGACTAAGTAAGTATAAGCAAATCTTGACATGGTCAGAAGAAACGAAACCAATATATAGAAAAACGAAGAGGAAAGTGTAAGAACGGGAACACTCATCCTCGCATATATTTCTTGCTAATGAAAAAATTGGTTTCCATTATATATTGGTTATTAGTTAAGATTTAAATTAATTTTTGTGAAACCGAAAAATGAAACCTTCATTAATTAAATTTGCAGACAAACGGAAATGGGATCTTAACATTTCTTGACTTGTTATCACTTTCAATTAATTCAACACAACTAACTTTCTCGATTAGTCATAAATCTACATATGAAATTAACTTAATTTCTTCATGCATGTTCCTTGTTCACGAAACCTACATTCCACTACTCTAGTATTGTTATCAGTTACATCTGTCGATACTTTGAAAGTGTATATGTTAAATAATATTTACATTGTGCATCCTTTTTCCGATGATTTTATGCAAAATATAAAAGAATAATTAAAGAAAGCAAGAGGAATACAATATAGTTTTTTAAAAAAATACTACAATTTTAGTTTACTTTAATCGAAAAAACCGTAACTATAGATTAATTTAATTTGATCACCGGAGAGAGCAAAGTAGAGAAGTCAAAAGGCAATGAAGATGTTTAATTCATTTCATCTACATGAAGTTGTAAATTTGTAATATCTATAACATCAGGAACTTGAGCAATTTTGTTTTACAAGAATGATAGAGAACGCAACTGCATGTCAGTATCACCTATAAATATGTTCCGATGCATGTTAATATGGTAGAATAAAGCATGATTTGTGTGGTGCAACTGGAAAGTGTTTTCTTTGGACTGATAGAAAAATCAATATATTTATTTTTAGCTCACTTGTAGAAATATTTAATAACTTATAAATTTTATTATTCAGTTCCCAACCACTCATGAAAGCCGATGAAATTGTGAGAGAGATTGTGTCGAAGAAAGTCGCAGCAAACCCTAGCCTGGCTCCCAAGTTACTAAGGGTCCATTACCATGACTGCTTTGTTAGGGTATGATATAAAATTATAATTCTAGATTGATGAACTAATATTGTTCCTTTAAAAGTTCTTTCCTTTTCCGGACCTAACATCTTTGTGATAATTTAAATGATTAAGTCTAATGTGGATCATTAAATGATATGTAGGGGTGTGATGCGTCGCTGCTTTTAGATTCGGTTGCTGGAAAAGCCGTGTCCGAGAAGGAAGCCAGGCCTAATCTCTTGCTTTCCGGATTTGAAATCATAGATGAGATCAAGTCCCGCCTCGAAAAACAATGCCCGAAAATCGTCTCTTGCGCTGACATTCTCACCTTAGCCGCCCGAGACGCCGTTTCCTACCAAGTAATAATATAAACAAACTCAACTAAATATACAAGACTAGAAAATAGAAATCTACTTATCAATAGGCGATTCTCATTCATTGTGTTTCTATATATGCAACCGTAAATTATTTAAGTGGCAAGAAAATCCAGATTGTTAGAAGAATTAATTTAATATTCATTTACGCGTTTATAATAATACATGACTATTAGAAAGGCAAATATATTGTGTTTTGGAAAATGATAATATTCGGAATTTGATGTTATATAGTTTGGACGACCTCTATGGAATGTCTTTACCGGACGTGTTGATGGAAGAGTTTCATTGGCGACGGAGGCCGTTAGAGACTTACCGTCCGCCGGAGCGAACTTCACCTCTCTACAAAAACTCTTTGCCGAGAGCGATTTGGACGTCGTTGACCTCGTCGCTTTATCAGGTTTAGCATCGATTCATTATGTTTTTTTAATTCTCATGTGTATAACAATATTTGTACGTTACTTATCATAAGAAGCCAAGAAAATTAAAAAAAATAGGGAACAAGAAAATCGTGGGAATATCAGACCACGTGCATGTCCCATGTTAGGAACTGTATGGGACGCTACAATCTTCAAGGACTAGTATATCGTATAAACTATATACAACGATATGCATATTCAACATCAAATATTTGAGGAGAATCTCGGAAATTGCTTCGCACACATCCAATTATTTTTCTTAGAAATAATCTCAGTTTCACTCATTCATTAAGCTAACTTTTTTTGCACTTAACATGTGATTTCTATAACAGCTTAGTAAAGCAAAATTATAAGTTATATATACTCATAATTTATATCAATCGTATAGAAACCTTTTAATATGGATCGGGGATTAAAGATTGAAGAAATTTTATGAAACAAGAGCACACACAATAGGAACGGCACACTGTGGTGTGTTTAGTCGGAGGCTCTTAAACTTCACCGGAAAAGGAGACACCGATCCTTCCTTGAACCCTAGCTATGCCTCCTTACTCAAATCCCAATGCTCCGACGAATCTCAAAGACTCGACTCTTCCGCAGTGGTCGGAATGGACCCTACCGGACCTCTAACCTTCGATGCAGGCTACTTCGTGTCTCTCCTCGAACGCAAAGGACTCTTCACCTCCGACGCTGCCTTGTTAACTGATCCCTCCGCCACTTCCATCGCTAGTGTTTTCCGAGACTTGGACACTTTTCTTGATCAGTTTGGTCAGTCTATGATCAAGATGAGTTCCATCAAGGTCCTTACACTTGCAGATAATGGTGGTGAGATTCGCACAAATTGCCGTGTCGTTAACTAATAAAATCACTTTTCATCTAAATGGTTATTGTAATATGATTATCATGTAATCATCTTTGAGATTTGTTTTTCTTATTTGTTTTACAATATTCTTGATGAATGCAATTGTAACGACCCAAAACCAAATTAGGGATTTTTGGTTATGGTGTCGATCAACACCGTGTGGTGGTGTCGATGGACACCAATGTTGGTCGGTTCGGTCGGTTTATTTTAATTCGCCGGTTTGGCTCGGTTAAGGGTGCGGAACCCTAGGGATCGCTTATAAAAGGATCCTGCAGTTTGTGGCCGCGAGGAGGCAGAGAAAAAGAGGGTTTTTGAGAGGTTTTCGGGAGAATCGAGTGTTTCGATTCGTGTTAGAGCCGTTCTTCGTGTTTTCTTCTCCGTGAAGGCTCGTTCGTGTGCGTGAGTCGTCGATCAGCGAGTCTCGTCGATTTCCAGTGGAGAGGAGTCCCTGTTCATCGCTGTTCTTCGTGTTAATTCCCTTTTCTTCCGCGTAATCGAGGTGAGTGCGTGATCGTGATATGGAATTAGGTTATTAGGGAATTTGATTGGTTGTTTGTGGTGAATTGGATTGTTTGTGATGAATTGGATTGATTGTGATGAATTGGATTGTTCCTGTGGTATTTCTGTGTGATTTATGCGTGCTGGAATCGTGATGATCTCGCGAGATGGAACGGAATCTGAGCCGTGAGAGGATTTGGCTCGGTTCAGGTTTCTGCGAGAGGTGTCGATCGACACCTAGTGGTAGTGTCGATCGACACCACTGTTTTATGATCACGAGGATCGTTTGCTTCTGTGAAGCGTCGATCGACACCAAGTGGTGGTGTCGATCGACACTGTCTGGTTGATTTGTGGAATTATTAATTATTGTGAACTGATTGTTGCATTATTCATATGTGTATTGGTGAATTGGTTAATACTGGTTATATGGTGGTAATTGGAATATTGTTGACTGTTGTTTGATCGCGTAGAATTGATAGTCTAATTCCTATTATATATCTGGTAGATGGGATGACCGCTCCACTAAGTATTTATTAAATACTTACGCAACTCTGTTTTTCCTTTTGAGTTGTAGGTAATAAGAAAGTTTGATCGCGGAATCATGGCAGAGGAAGAGGATTATAGGATGTCTTTTAATTGTTATGTTGTTGGTTTTAGTAGCCTGTTAGGTAACTAGTGATGTTCTGGAATTATTTAGACTTGGTTTTTCCTGAATTGGTATCGTTGGAATTTGGTTAATTGTGTAATTGGAATTGCTTGGGATTATTAGTGTTTATGTTTCCGCGTGTTGTTCACCTGAGTTGTTGTGATTATTTATTTAAAAAAAAAAAATTTGCGGGTGTTATATTTTGGTATCAGAGCCTATACGGTTTTAGGACGTTAGGTTGTGTGATTTGAGACTATGTGTTAATTGATTATGAGTAGTTAGTCAATTATGAGTCTTAGATCATCCTCTTCAAGCCTTTAAAGAGATTCCACGGTAAGTTGTGTTTTATTTGTTTGTGACTTCTCGTTTGCTTATGGTTCATGTCCTGTGTGGTAGATGGATACTGGAGCGAGAGGTCGTGGCAGAGGCCGTGGTAGAGGCCGTGGTCGTGGTCTTGGCTTAGTGCCAGAGTCGTCTAGCACGTGGCTGCATTCCAGTCACATCAGGTGGAGACCACGAGTGAGACCAGTGCCAGTGTGGCTGTCAGTACCGGGAGGGGTGCTCGTGGTGGTGATGTTGGTGCTGGGAGAGGTGCCGGGAGAGGTGCTGGTGATGGAGTGGGCCCCGGTGGGGGTGCTGCTCCAGCTCAGGGTCGAGATGATGTCATCGTGGGACTTCTGACGCAGTTATTGGAGCGGTTTCCGGCGGCGGCTCTGGTACAGGCTCCAGCAGTACCTCCGGTGGTGGAGGGGCAGCAGAGAGCTGCAGAGGTTGAGCAACCGAGAGCTGTGGTTGCTGAGCATCCTCCCTATCTCGTGATGATGGGACAGATGCAGAAGATTGGTACGCCGTTCTTTGAGGGCAGAGTTGGTCTTGAGGAGGCTAATGAGTGGCGCTTGATGGTGGAGCATAATTTCAGATCGATCAGGTATCCTGCTGAGTATCAGGTCGAGTTGGTTGTCCACTACCTGAGTGGTGATGCCCATTGTTGGTGGCGCGCTATTGAGGTTAGGCATGCGGAGTGGACTTGGGGCGAATTCTTGGTTGAGTTCAACGGCAAGTATTTCCCACAGGAGGCTCAAGATCATCTCCAGATGAGGTTTATGTCTTTGACGCAGAGAGAGTTGTCGGTGCGTGAGTATAACGCCGAGTTCAGCAGGTTGGTTGTTCATACTGGGCACGGTTAGGATGATGAGCAACCTCTGGTGCAGAGGTTCTAGCAGAGACTTCGTTTGAGCATCAGGACTCAGTGCAGAGGTGGCAGTTACGTCTCGAGGGCGGATTTGGTTGAGCTTGCTACTACGGTTGAGGAGGATCAGTGTGAGCAGGCGTCTCCAGTGTTTCCGGGGGTTTCCACAATGGTTGCTCCACCGGTTCAACCGAAGAGTCAGCAGCAGCATAGCAGTTCAGGATTGGGAAAAGGTGGTAGGCTGGGGCAAGGTCAGAATAGGAAATGGAATGAAGATTCTGGAGTGAATCAGAGAGGTCAGGGTTGTTATGGGTGCGGGAGCATGTACCACAAGCTAGAGATGTGTCCTAGGAAGGACGAGGCTGGAGATAGGCGAGTGTGTTATCATTGTGGAGAGTCAGGGCATATCAGGCTGAAGTGTCCTAAGATGCAGCAATCATCAGTGACAGTGGCTCAGGCAGAGGCGGCGCAGCTTGGGGTGCAGAGTGATGCCGCACAGGGATTGCGGAGGACCTGAGTGAGCAGTTCGAGGATTGAGCTAGTTTTCTTTTGTTTCAGTTCGGTTTTACTTTCAGGATTTTGAGCTTTGGTTATGTTGTTCTGGATTTTTTTTGTAATTTCCGTTGTGGTTTGAACGGTTTTGATATTTAAAAGTTATAAGATGAGTATTTCTTATTTATTTGCGATTGTATCGTGGCGGAGTTCTGTGTGAGTTAAGTAAGGTCGGAAGTCAGAGTTTATGAGAATTTAAAACTGACTATGCTTGAGAAACCTTAGAGAACACCATGTGCGATTGGGTTGTTCAGAGTTGACCTGGGAATGGGGTCAGGATGTGATTTTCGAGGAGAGACTTGGGAGCCTGAGGCAAAGATGAAGTGAAGTTAAGTAGGTGGTTCGACAGGTAGGTCGCGGCTTGACTACTTCTATCGTTGTGGTCCCGGTTTCAGAGATTGGTTTTTTATGCTGTGTTGGTTGAGTATTATGTATGGTCGTTGGAGAGTAACGACTCGACATGTCGGAGATCCTGAGGTGGAGTTCTCTGAGGTATGTTGTGGTATGACCAGAGGTTTGGTCGGATGTATGAGGGATGATGAATTCCCTGAGTACGATTTTTGGAGATGAGGATTTCTCCAGAGGGATGAAGATTTCCCGGTATAATTGTTTAGGAGATGAATATTTCTCCAGAGGGATGAGGATTTCCCGGTATATTTGTTTAGAAGATGAGTATTTCTCCAGAGGGATGAGGATTTCCCGGTATACTTGTTTAGGAGATGAGTATTTCTCCAGAGAGATGAGTATTTCTCCAGAGAGATGAGGATTTCCCGGTATACTTGTTTAGGAGATGAGGATTTCTCCAGAGGAATGAGGATTTCCCGGTATACTTGCGTAGGAGATGAAGATTTCTCCAGAGGGATGAATATTTCCCTGTATGCGTATTGGGATGAGGATTTCCCTGTAGGCGTATTAGGATGATGATTTCCCTGTGTGCGTATTGGGATGAGGATTTCCATGTATGCGTATTGGGATGAGGATTTCCCTGTATGCGTATTGGGATGAGGATTTCCCCTGTGTGCGTACTGGGATGAGGATTTTCCTGAGTATGGTTTTGGGAGATGAGTAATTCTCCAGAGTATAAGGACTGTTATTGAGTGGGATTAGGAGATAAGGATTTTTCCAAAGGGATGAAGATTTCTGTGAGTATTGTTGTGTGAGATGGGCATTTCTCTAGAGTATAAGGATTATTCCTGAGTGGGATTGGGAGATAATGATTTCTCCAGAGGGACGAGGTTGGTCCTATTGTGGTTAGAGATGTATTGTGGAAGTCAAAGCTAGGGTTGATATTACGTTTAGAACTTCAAATTAGATGACCCTGGTAAGGAATGAAGCATTTTTGGTCGTGCATGTTCTTGTTTGATTGTTGTGCGACCAATCAAGCGACACGAGTCAGGCGAATTTGGTCGGGTTTGGGACGGAGATGTTAACCTTAGTAAGACGGGTTGTGAGTCTCGGAGATCAAGAGTAATGATCTCGGGTATTGCTGACCGGGTTGGGGTCATGAGTTATTCTTTGGTAGACGATGTGGAGACGATGGTATTGTCAGGGATGCTGACCAGGTTGGGTCAAGGTTTGGGATGGAATTGACGGTCCGAGAGGTGCGGGCGACGGTCTCGTGGGTGACTGATCATGTTTGGATCAGGAGTATGGTCTGAGACAGACAGGATAGATGGCAGTGCGTCATGAAGTTGGGGTCTTGGTGACCAGTGAGTTCGGATTCGAGGTCGAATCCATTTGTAGTGGGGGAGAATTGTAACGACCCAAAACCAAATTAGGGATTTTTGGTTATGGTGTCGATCGACATCGTGTGGTGGTGTCGATCGACACCAATGTTGGTCGGTTCGGTCGGTTTATTTTAATTCGCCGGTTTAGCTCGGTTAAGGGTGCGGAACCCTAGGGATCGCTTATAAAAGGATCCTGCAGTTTGTGGCCGCGAGGTGGCGGAGAAAAAGAGAGGAAAAAGGGTTTTTGAGAGGTTTTTGGGAGAATTGAGTGCTTCGATTCGTGTTAGAGCTGTTCTTCGTGTTTTCTTCTCCGTGAAGGCTCGTTCGTGTGCGTGAGTAGTCGATCAGCGAGTCTCGTCAATTTCCAGTGGAGAGGAGTCCCTGTTCATCGCTGTTCTTCGTGTTAATTCCCTTTTCTTCCGCGTAATCGAGGTGAGTGCGTGATCGTGATATGGAATTAGGTTATTAGGGAATTTGATTGGTTGTTTGTGGTGAATTGGATTGTTTGTGATGAATTGGATTGATTGTGATGAATTGGATTGTTCCTGTGGTATTTCTGTGTGATTTATGCGTGCTGGAATCGTGATGATCTCGCGAGATGGAACGGAATCCGAGCCGTGAGAGGATTTGGCTCGGTTCAGGTTTCTGCGAGAGGTGTCGATCGACACCTAGTGGTAGTGTCGATCGACACCACTGTTTTATGATCACGAGGATCATTTGCTTCTATGAAGCGTCGATCGACACCAAGTGGTGGTGAAGATCGACACTGTCTGGTTGATTTGTGGAATTGTTAATTATCGTGAACTGATAGTTGCATTATTCATCTGTGTATTGGTGAATTGGTTAATACTGGTTAAATGGTGGTAATTGGAATATTGTTGACTGTTGTTTGATCGCGTAGAATTGATAGTCTAATTCCTATTATATATCTGGTAGACGGGATGACCGCTCCACTAAGTATTTATTAAATACTTACGCAACTTTGTTTTTCCTTTTGAGTTGCAGGTAATAAGAAAGTTTGATCGCGGAATCATGGCAGAGGATGTCTTTTAATTGTTATGTTGTTTGTTTTAGTAGCCTGTTAGGTTGCTAGTGATGTTCTGGAATTGTTTAGACTTGGTTTTTCCTGAATTGGTATCGTTGGAATTTGGTTAATTGTGTAATTGGAATTGCTTGGGATTATTAGTGTTTATGTTTCCGCGCATTGTTCACCTGAGTTGTTGTGATTATTTATTTAAAAAAAAAAAATGCGGGTGTTACAGCAATTGCAAGCGAAGATGTATTATTGTTAAAATTGATACACTATCTTCTGCGTATAATAAATTATCACTTCCACAATGTTTTGGGAGTTGTATTTCAATGAAATTAGTTTTTTTTTTGTAACCAAGAGGTTCCGAGTCTTAGGCATGTAATTGCTTCTGACCGAATACTAGAGCAAGTTAATAGTAAGTCCCCTCCCCAGCAAGAAAACTCGAACCTGCCTGAGACTTTGAGGCATTATTGTATCTGTTACCATAAACCAGAATTTCAGATAATTTATATTTTTCTATTTTAAAAAAAAAAAATGATTTTCCGTCGGAAATCGTCGGAAATATATATATATTTCCGACAGATTTCCGACAGAAACGGATATTTATATAATCTTCTTATAAAAAATTCATCTGCGTATATCTTGTCAAAACCAGTGTTGATCGACGGTATAGGGTTGTCGATCGACACTGGCTCTTCTGTTTTTTTTTTTGTTATTTTGAAGCATCCGTCGGAAATCTGTCGGAAATATATCTACATTTCCAACAGATTTCCGACGCAATATTCATTTCGTGCTAACCTTAAAGACAACACGTGTTACCCTTACATCTGTCGGAAATCTGTCGGAAATATATCTATTTTTCCGACAGAGTTCCGACAGATTTAGGGTTTTGAGGACAAATTCCTGAATTTCGAGAAGACAAAGTCGCGGCATACAATTCTGACAACTAAAGTGAAAGATAAGTGAGTAAATAACCTTCTCGATGTTATACAGAACATGATTTCCAATTTTGTCATGTTTCAACCAAAAGCGTTTCGTACAATTACATATACAAAAAAATAGATGTTTACGGAAAATACTAAATGTTTAGAATTTGAAAGTAACAATGACCATTATCAAGTATTTTATCTTCCAAATATTGCTCCAACTATGCTATTAACTTGTAACTACGAAAACGGATCATTAACAAGCTTAAAACCACAAATCTGTCGGAAATCTGTCGGAAAAATGAATATTTTTTTGACGGATTTGGGGATTTGAGGTAAAAATATGTACAAAATGCTAACAATTTTTCCATAATAAGCATTTTGTTTAAAAATGGTTATTTTCCGTATATATTGTTTAAAAATTTACAATTTTTTCCAAAATGCTAATTCATTAATTTCCAAAAAAACATTTCTTAAATTTCTTAAATTTAATAAACATTTCTTAAATTTCTTCGATTCCTTAACCCTAAAACAACAAAAAAACATTTCTTAAATTTCCCATACCCTAAAACCACAATTCCGTCAGAAATCTGTTGGAAATATATATATATATATATATATATATATATATTTCCGACAGATTTCCGACGGATGTGCCAAATTTTACCCGCGAAATGAAAAATAAATACCGCGAAATGATTTTATTTATTTCAATTTCCGACGGATTTCCGACTACTTTAAAGCCGTCGGAAAATCTGGGTTAAATAACCCGATCTTCTCTTTTCTTCTTCACCACCGACGATCCTAAAACAATAAAATTCTCCCACCACCGCCCCTCCACGCCGCCGCCGATCCTCTGGGCCTCCGATTAAGGGTTTCCTCCGCCGGAATTCGCCACCTCCGTCGCCTCCCATCCTCTCCGTCGCCGCGGCCACCGATCCAAACAACTTTTCATCTTCTCTTCTCTTCACCGGATTTCACCGCCGGAAATCGCCGCCGCCGCCTCCTCCTCTTCATGGCTGACCTTCCTTCACACTTGTAAGTTATTAATTCCTTTGTGTTTGTGAATTAGGAATTGATTTTTTGATTTAGGAATTGAGATTTTTTGAATGAGGTATTGATTTTGTGAATTAGGATTAGGAATTGTGTTTGTGAATTAGGGATTGATTTTGTGAATTAGTATTAGGAATTGTGTTTGTGAATTAGGGAATTTTTTAAATTTTTTTAGATTTTAGGGTTAGGAAATTGTTTGTTTTTTTGTGAATTAGGGATTTATAATTTTTAAACAATTTTACGGATTTATTTAGAATTTTAGAATGTTTATATTATAGAATATTAACAAAATAAATAAATTTTTGAATTTATATTTATATTTTTATAATTTTTATATAATTAGATTTAGGAAAAATATATTTAAAAGACTTAATTTTTGAAAGTTTGTGAATTTGTTTGTGAATTAGTTTGTGAATTAGTTTGTGAATTAATTTGTTGAATTTGTGAATTAGTTTGTGAATTTAGGGAAATTTGTTTGTCAATTAGTTTGTGAATTTAGGGAAATTTGTTTGTCAATTAGTTTGTGAATTAATTATTATAATTATAATTCGTAGGGAAAATATAATTTGGCTATATTTTTAAAAAATTGTTAGCATTTTTAACTAATTTTTAAACAATTTTACGGATTTATTTAGAATTTTAGAATGTTTATATTATAGAATTTTAACAAAATAAATAAATTTTTGAATTTATATTTATATTTTTATAATTTTTATATAATTAGATTTAGGAAAAATATATTTAAAAGACTTAATTTTTGAAAGTTTGTGAATTTGTTTGTGAATTAGTTTGTGAACTAGTTTGTGAATTAATTTGTTGAATTTGTGAATTAGTTTGTGAATTGGGGCAATTGCAAATATGCCACTGTTCACCAAAAATTAATCAAATATGCCACTGTTCACAAAATCATTACTAGCGTGCCACTGTTCACTGATTTAATGAAAAAAAAAACTCACTTTCTCTCTCATCTCTCTCACGCCCAAATCCAAATTTTTTTTTCTCTCACAAATTTGATTTCCTAAATTGGAAGAAGAAGAAGAAGAAGAAGAAGAAGAGGAAGAAGAAGAAGAAGGAAGAAGAAGAACACGTTCAATCTATGATTTTTTTTTTAAATTCGATTTTGGTTACAAATTTGAATTTTTGATTGGATTTTGGTCACGAATCTAAGCTTTTGATTCGATTTGGGTTACAAATTTGAGCTTTTGATTCGATTTTTGTTCAGATCTGGATTTTGGTTATTTTTTTGGTCAGATCTGGGTTTTGGTGATTTTCTGGGTCAGATCTGGATTTTGGATATTTTTAGGGTTTTCCCGTTTTTATAAGGTTTTTAAACAGTTTTATAAGACTTTTTTACATATCCTTAAAAACTAAACAGTTCAATAATTTATAAGGTTTTTGTAAAGTTTTATAAGGTTTTTAAAAGGTTTATAAGGTTTTAAAAGGGTTATAAGGTTTTTATAAGGCTTTATAAAACTGTAAAAAAAACCTTATAAAACTGTTTAAAAACCTTATAAAACTTTACAAAAACCTTATAAAACCTTACAAAAACCTTATAAACAGTTTTACACGGTTTTTAAATAGTTTTATAAGGTTTTTTTTAACAGTTTTACTAAACCTTTTAAAAAATTTATAATTTTTTTTAACAGTTTTATAAGATTTTTTTACAGTTTTATAAAGTAAAGGCAAAACCCTACCCCCATCCCCCCCCAAAAATCTATACCTTAAATGCATAATAGTTAACCCAAACTCGAAAATTTACAGTCGTTTGTGTTTGAATTTTCTTTGAGACTTCTTCTTCTTCTTCTTCTTCTTCTTCTTCTCCTCCTCCTCCTCCTCGATCTAATCTCAAATCCATGTTCTTCGTCAACAACACCTTCTCAAATCTTCCTAGCGGAAATCGTGACAAAGATCAGAGATAGTGAATAGAGATGACGAGAATCGAATTCAGTGATACAAAAAACGAAATTTGGATGAGAAAAAAAAAATGGATCTGGGAGATGAGCGTGAGAGAGATGAGAGAGAAAAATAGATCTGTTTTTTTTTTATTTAAGTGAACAGTGGCACACTGGTAATTATTTTCAAACAGTGGCATGATTGTAATACAGTGGCATAATTGAAAAGTGGCATGGGAAGAGTGACATAACTCAAAATTTCTCTTGTGAATTTAGGGAAATTTGTTTGTCAATTAGTTTGTGAATTTAGGGAAATTTGTTTGTCAATTAGTTTGTGAATTAATTATTATAATTATAATTCATAGGGAAAATATAATTTGGCTATATTTTTAAAAAATTGTTAGCATTTTTAACTAATTTTTAAACAATTTTAAGTATTAATTTAGAATTAGAGAATTTTAAATTATGTAACAATTACTTAAGAATTTTAGAATTTCTTAATAATTTTACCATTATTTGCAAAAAATAGATTTTTCATATATTTAAAATATATTTTCATATAAATGTAGGGATTACGGTGGTTTCACTGCTGCATCTGGCAGCGGCCAACCACGTCGTCGTCGTGTGAGTAGATCTCGTTCGACTTCGACGTCTATACCTACACCGTTGTCTACACCTCTACAGACGCCGGTGACACCACCATCCACCACAGCACCGTCGCAGATTAGCGTCGAGGACTTCATGGGTCTTCCTGGACGAGAGAGGTTGACTAATCTCCATCCAGACCAGCTCGGTAGAGACAGATGGTAAGTTTTTTGTTCCATTTCTGTTTTTTTTTTAACAAATTTAATTTAATTGCGACTAATGTTATTATATTGTTACATTTTTTTCCCGTAGGTTTGGTGATTCTCGCAGCGGGATTTCGAAGTCCCTCAACAAGATGGAAAACTCTTTGCTCAGCCGTCCTTATGCAACGTACACCGTCATGCCACTGGAGGATCAAGAAATGTGGTTTCGCCAATTTGCGGTAAGTCATCTGTTTTCACAATTTTTACTTTCATTTAAATTATTATTATTTATATTTAATTTTTCTTTTTGCAGCAAGAATTTAGGTGGGAACCACACATGACCGCTCTGGTCAGGAGGGAATTCGACTCTTATGCAGGACTGCACTACTCGAAGAAGGTGTTCGAGTGGAAGGATAAGTGGCTACATGGTGAGGTGCCAAAGGAGATGGTTGAGAAGCCGGAGTTGTGGAACAGGTTCATCGCCTATTGGCAACTAGAGGCTACCAAGGAGAGCTCTACATATCACTCTAGCAACCGGAACAGCCAGCGCAACGGCAAGGGTTTAGCCACCCACAACCTTGGAGCTACCAGCAAGAAGACAAAGGCTAGGGATATGGTAAGTTTTTTATGTACGTCTTGATTTTTATTAATTTTTTTTTGTTTTATACATTTATATTATCAAATAAATATCTAACAACTGTAGGCTAAGAAGTTGGGTCGGGATCCCAACAACTTGGAACTTCTGCTAGCAACACACACGACAAGAATGGTGTCGTCCAGAATCAGGTAGCTCGGGAGATTCAGGAGAGCGTCCGAAGAATGGAAGACGAGTACATTCTGTCTCAGCCATCCATCGAAGGAACCCCTCCCCTCACCCAAGCCCCGGACGACATCATCAACCGATTCGTCTTAAAGGTATGTAAAATTTAAAATAGTTTTCAAGTCTTTTTCATTTACAATTTAATTTGTTCTGCAGGTTGCTCCGCAGAGCAAAGGGCAGCTTTATGGTCTTCTCGACGATGCAGGATCATCGGGGTCTTCTTCTTACTACAGCGAGACATCCGACCTGAGAGCCCAGATGCAGCAAAAGGACGTCGAAATTGATGGTTTGAAGACGACGGTCCAACAGATACGAGATGCACAAGCCGCCCTAGAAGCCGAGCGGGAGAAGGAGAAAGCCAAGCGGGACAAGGAGAGGGAGATGATGCAACGGATGATGGAGTACTTGGGGCGCAACCCGGATTTTCCGCCGGGGCCCACCACTTAGATTTTTATTTTCAACATTTTAGTAAAACAATATTACTTTTTATTTCTACTTTTAATTTTATTTTAATTTCTACTTTTAATTTTATTTTAATTTAAATAATTCAAATTTTAAATTTTAAATTTATATTAAATTAATTATTATTTAATTTATTATCATTTTTAATAATTTCTACGAATACGTCGGAAATCCGTCGGAAATTGATCCGTCGGAAAGCTGTCGGAAATAAAACCGTCGGAAATCTGTCAAAAATAAATACGTCGGAAGTCTGTCGGAAAATCGTCGGTTTACAAGTAATCGGAACTCGTCAATCCGTCGGAAACAAAACCGACGGATTTCCGACGGTAGTATTTCCGACGGAATTCCGACGTGTTGCCGGACTCCGGCAGGCTGTCGGAATTCCGTCGGAAATAGAGTCGTCGGAAATCCGTCGGAAATTTTTGACGGATTTCCGACAGAATTACTATTTCCGATAAGATAGAAACGACGGACATATCCGTCGGAAATCTGTAGGAAAACGCATATTCCGACAGACTTCCGACGGATATTTCTGTCGGATTCTCGCTGTTTTCTTGTAGTGGAAGACGGTCATTTGGTGGATCAGTTTGTGGATGAAGGGGACATCGAAAGGAGTAGCGAGACGGATCCGGGAGAAAACTGGGTAGCCGATTGAGGAAGTTAGTGGAATTCCCATGGTGGTGGTGGTGGTGCGGCGGCTGGTGGTGGTGGTGGTGCGGCGGCTGGTGGTGGTGGTGGTGCGGCGGCTGCCATTTTTGAAAGACGGGGGATTTTTTTTTAGGGTTTTGGATTAGGGTTTTGGAGAGTGAGGAAGAAGATTAAGAGAGGTTCTAGAGAAAGGTGGAGAGGTGGGTTTTGATTTTTAACTTTTGCTTTTGCTTTTTTCCTGTGGAAGCGACACATACACTTTGTTGGGCTATGTGCATTTTCATTTTTTTAAAGAGTTTTGGGCTAATGTGCATTTTATACTGACACAAAATTTGGTGTGAACTATTCAACCTAGATTAGATAAATAAATAAATTGTTTTATAAGTATTCTTTCATTCTATGATACAAAATGTTGTACTCCCTCCATTTTATTATAGTATAAGATTTTAAAAAGAATTTTTTTAGTTTCATTTTATAAGATGTTTTACTAGTTTCTATGCAAATTTTGATACTTTTGAAATTAAAATTTTGATATTTTGTCATGGTCTTATATATGATTGGTTAAGTTATAATTTTAATTAATTATTAAATAAGATTTTGTTTGTATTTATTATTTTCTTAATTCTCGCGAAATAAATAAAAAAATCTTATATAATGAAACAGAAGGAGTATTTGTATAAGAGGTTTTAAGTTTAATAATCCAAATTTAGCTTGGAATTTGAAAATTAAGCTTGGTTTTAAGTTTACTTGGTATTTGTATAACAGAGGTAGCATGTTTTATTTTATTTTTAAAATAAACTTTTTTTATTAAGTATGAAAACAATAATATCAAGTAAGCATATGCGATCTCCAAAACAAAATTTATTAAAACAAACGTAACTTTATGAGGAAACTAACCTTTCACATTAATTTTACTCTTTTTCGCTATTCTAAATACTTTGCTCTTAACAAAGAAAATACGGTTACTATTATCAAGGTATACAAAATTTTTTTAGAAATTTTAAGAAATGTCACACTTTGCATGTCATTTTTTACAAATGCCATTATAAAAAAAATTTTGCAACGCATGCCACTGTTACTGTTTATAAGGTTCATTTCTGAAAATAGCCTTGCCATTAACTGTGTGATTAGCATTTCTCTTTCAAAATCGGATCTAGCCAATTTCGATTCTCTCCATCGTGAAACTGAATCTCGTTTTTTTTTCAATCGGATCCAAGCTTTATCTGAGGGATGCCAATGGAGGGATCTCCCAATTGTTAAGGAATCGATTGGTGGTGGGGTGAATAAGAAGCCTCCGTTGTCTCAAGGATGTAGGGATTCCGATGACGGAAACAATGGTGGATGGGATTCGTCCAGATCTTATTCTACGGATATGAGACAGAATCAATCCGTGGTGGACCTTGTCGTCGTTCTCTAAATCGACGATCTCGGTGTCAAAATCCAGCACCGACGATGAAGGATTTCTCTGATTTGTCTTTTTAATTTTCCAGGATTTCTGAGATTCTATAAACCGAATTTTTGCGATGAAGGAACTGATTGAATGGGATCATAAGAGCAAAATCGACGGCAATATGCATGCTTCTGGGCAAAACGCAAACATGAGCTCAATGTAAGTTTGGTTGAATTTGTGGGATTAGCTTAGCAAACGCAAACACAATAAGTCATATGTGCACAATTGGTCTATTGTTTGCAACAAAAGGGTGAATCTTGCATTGTCTATAGTGTTTATGTTCTAAAATTCTTGATAATTGTTTAATTTGGAGAATGTTTGTGGCTGTAACTGTGTTTACAGAAAGGTTTAGTTTCTTATTTATGTGTTAAGGTTTTTGTGAATGATAAATTATCCTTGCTTTTTAATGAAGCAATTGTATTGTGAATTTGTGGGATTAGCTTAGCAAACACAAAACATAATGAATTATGTATAGTTGTTTTGTTTTTTTTGTCACAAAAGGATGAATCTTGCATTTTATGTTGTGTTCATGTGCTCAAATCTTAGTAATTGAAACGTCTCTCTGTGAATTGGAGAATGTTGTAGTTGTAACTATGTTTGCTTTGTTTATAGAAAAGTTTTTACTTTTTGATGTCTTTAGATTTTTGTAAATGTGTAACTAATGAAAAAGGAAACAATGAGGCTTCTTTTCCAACCGGCAGAAGAAGGTGGCGGTGGTTCTTGGCACATGATATAAGAGGGTGAATCTGAAGCAATATTTGGGATGCATGTACATTCTGGCTTACTACAGGGGAAATAGAAACAATCTCAGGTCCTGCTATGGCAGCCACAAGCATTTTCAGCGTAGTGAGTGGGAAATTACCGCCTTCTGATGTTCTTCCAAGAAAGAACGAAGACCATTTCGATAGTCTTTGTGATGTTCTTTTGTTATCAAATGTGTAATTGAGTTTTGTGGCTGTGTTAGATAACTGTAGTTTGATTATGAAACTCTCATGTAATAAAGCAATGACATCGACTTCGATTTAAAAATTTTCTGTTTTTCTTTCATAAATCCAAACTGGTTTCTCTAACATTTAAGCCGATTATGTTAGACAAACGCATGAAATGACAAAACAAATCAATAATCAAGTGATAATAAGAGTATCAAGTTTACTAATAACTTTATTATAATCTTTTAAAAATTTACAAGGTTTTTTAAACAAGATTATAATGTTTTTTAAACCAGATCATAAGGTTTTAAAACAGATAATAAAGTTTTTTAAAACAGATTATAAGGTTATAACAAACTACTATTTTTTAAATTGCTAGTGTTTAAATTTTTTATAAACTTCTAATTTTGTTGAACCTTCATAACTACAAAGTACATATTTTTAAAGACGATTATAAGATTAAAGAATATTATAAAGTTTTTTAAAGCGGATTATAAGGTTTTAAATGAGATTATAAAGTTGTTTTGTAACATCCCAAACCGAGAATTGGAATTTCGGTAAGGGTGTCGATCGACACCCAGGGCGTGTGTCGATCGACACCAATTAATTTTAATCGGATCAGTTTCGATTTTTGACCCGGTTTATCGTGGTCCGGTTATCGAAAACCCTAGGAGCGTTTCCTTCTTAATGCTGAGTTCGGGAGCCGTCGAGGGGAAAAAGAAATCAGAGTGAAAATTGGTGGTTTTGGAGATTTTCGAGAGAGAAGAGAGTTCCCTCGTTTGCTAAGTGTTTCGGAGTTCCTTCCTTCGTGGTTTCCGGTGTTTTCGTGGCTCGTTCCTTTCGGTTCCAGCGAGGAATCAGAGAGTCGGTGGCTGTGATCAGTCATTTCGCGTTCGTTCTCCGTAGTCAATCTGCTTCAAAACTCAAAGGTGAGTGCGTGATTGCTAGGAAAAGCGTAGAATCGGATATTAGGATTTGTTTGAATATTGTGATTCGTGTTTCGTATTGAAACCTTGTTTTTGTGGTTGATTGCTGTGTGAATTAACCCTGTGTTGTCGCTGTGTCATTTCACGAAGAATCGAGACGAGCCGTGTGAGGATTTGGCTCGGGCTCGGATTCTGGCACGAAGTGTCGATCGACGCCTGAGGGCAGTGTCGATCGACACCTCGCGGGAAGAATGATATCGACATGGTCAAGTGTCGATCGACACCAGGGTGGTGTGTCGATCGACACTCGATATTCTGTTGCTGTATTTTGTATTTTTATGTTAATTAATCTGAGTTGTGAATTAACTTAAAAAGGAAAGGTTATTTAAGCTTGAAATGGACTTTAAATCTGGAAATGGAATTAATCGACATTAAATCGCGTAGTAAATTGATATTTGCATTTTTATGTTTTTCCTTTTTGCGGGATGACCGCTCCACTGAGTATTTATGATAATACTCACGCAACTTCCGTGTTCTTTTGAGTTGCAGGTAAAGGAAAAGTGTGATCGTGGAATCGAGGCCGAGGGAAGAGGATGATAGGGTCCTTTGTTTTATTGTTTAGTCTAGTGAACCAGTTGTTTAGGTTGCTAGATGATTTTATTTTCCCATTCCTGAATTCTGGTGTTTGAATTTAAATGGTTATTTATTTTATGGAATTATTATTGGATTTATTGAGTATTAAATTGTTTAGTTATTTTATATTATTTTCTGCGGTAAAATTGTTAGTAAAAAAAAAAAAAAAATGGGTGTTACATTTTGGTATCAGAGCCTAGACGGTTTTAGGACAATTGAATTTGGATGTCTGAGACTATGTGTTTAAATTGATTGTGTGTTTAGTCAATTTAATAAGAGTCTTAGTATCATCCTCTTCGGCCTTTTAAAATGATTCCACGGTAAGTTTTGTGTTTTTCTTGAGACTTCTTGTAGCTTATAGTCCTGTTCTGTGAGTGTTGCAGAGAGATGGACGCTGGAGCTAGAGGTCGTGGTAGAGGTCGTGGCAGAGGCCATCGTGGTCGTGGTCGTGGACCAGTGGTTGAGTCATCTTCGAGTGCTTCGCATGCGTCAGAGACTCCTACGCATCTTACGGGTTCTGTGAGTGCGACCAGTGTCAGTGTTAGTGTGAGTGTTGTGGGTGCCGAGATGGCTGGTAGAGGAGCGGGCCCGGGTGTGGGTGCTGTTCCAGCTCAGGATCGTATGGATCGCATGGAGGGTATTCTGACAGAGTTACTGGGGCGCTTTCCGGTGGCGGTTCCGGTTCAGGCTCCAGTGGTTCCGCCTGTGGCGGAGGTGCAGCAGAGGGCTGCGGTTGCAGAGGTGCGTCCGTCTTACCTAGAGATGGTGAGTCAGATGCGGCAGATGAGTACGGCGTTCTTTTCGGGTGGTGTCAGTCCCGAGGTCGCCGATGAGTGGCGTATGCGCGTAGAGCGCAATTTCCGTTTGATTCGTTGTCCGGATGAGTATCGAGTGGAGCTGGCGATCCACTATCTGGGTGGTGATGCGCACGCTTGGTGGAGAGATATTGAGGCCAGGAGGCCTGGTGCGGTTTGGACCTGGGGGGAATTTGTGGCTGAGTTCAACGCCAAATATTTTCCTCAGGAGGCATTAGATCGTCTCGCGTTGAGATTTGTGGATTTGGTTCAGGGAGATCGTACTGTGCGTGAGTACGACGCTGAGTTTGGTCGTTTGCTGGCTTATGCGGGAGGCATAGTGGATCAGCGGGTGCAGGTCCAGAGAGTTGCAGACCAGATTCAGAGTGACTGAGTACGCCTCAAGGGCGAAGCTGGTAGAGGTTGTTGCGGGGATCGAGGAGGATCTGAGAGGGCAAGCAGCCGCGGTAGTCCCAGTATCAGTGGTTCCAGCTGTTCAGCCGAGACAGCAGCAGTCGCGGAGTGGTTTCGGTTCTGGTTCCGGCAAGGGCAGCAAGCCTGCGCAGGGACAGAAACGGAAATGGGATGGCTCCTCCAGGCCCAGCCAGGATTCGAGGGGCGGAGAATGTTTTGGATGCGGCAGTTTGGAGCATCAGTTGTCGAGTTGCCCTGGGAAGGGTGTGCAGCAGCAGCAATAGCAGCCACGGCAGGTAGATGCGAGGGTTTGTTATAACTGCCGGGAGCCCGGGCATATTAGGCCGATGTATCCTCATCCGCAGCGGATGACTCTTGCTCCAGTTCAGCCAGTGGCGCAGTTGGCGGCAGTGCAGCCATTGGGTCAGTTTGGGCCAGCACCGCGAGTCTATACCCCAGGGGAGGCGAGTCAGGGGCAGCTTAGCGGCGCTTCGATCACAGGTAAAAATATTAGACTCAGACTTCCTGAATTCTTTAGTTCGTAAATTATTGATTGTTTCTTCTATTTTTGCTTGTGATAGTCTAGTAGGGTTCTCAACGCATATGAATTATGTAGGGACCTTGTTAGTGGGAGGTTTCGAGTCCCATGTGCTTTTCGATTCTGGAGCATCGAACTGTTTTATTACCCCGGAGCATGCCGAGAGCAGTGGGATCCGTAGCAGCGCTGGTGAGCGTTCAGGGTTGGTCAAGGTAGCTGGAGGTGGTTTCCTGGCTACTTCGGGCCGTGCTAGAGCAGTCGTTGTTCAGATTGTGGGGTAGTCTATGCCAGCAGATTTGGTGATCAGTCCGGTGGAGCTGTATGACGTTATCCTAGGGATGGATTGGTTGTCTCATTATAGAGTCCATCTGGATTGTTACCGAGGCAGAGTATCTTTCGAGTGTGAGTCTGAGAAGTTGACGTTTCAGGGAGTGAGACCGACTTCAGGGAGTTTGGTGATTTCTGTGGTTCAGGCAGTGCAGATGTTGGAGCGAGGATGTGAGGCTTATTTGGCGACGATTTCGATGCCAGAGTCCGTTGGTAAGGTTGCGGTGAGCGAGATTCAGGTTGTCCAGGAGTTTGAGGATGTCTTTTAGTCATTGCAGGGATTACCGCCGTCTCGGTCCGATCCGTTTATGATTGAGTTAGAGCCTGGGACAGAGCCTATCTCCAAGGCACCTTACAGGATGGCTCCAGCAGAGTTGGCAGAGCTGAAGAGTCAGTTGGAGGATTTGACTAGTAAGGGTTTCATCCGTCCGAGTACTTCGCCGTGGGGAGTGCCGGTGTTGTTCCTAAAGAAGAAAGATAGTAGTTTTCGGTTGTGTATCGATTACCGGGGACTTAACCGGGTCACTGTGAAGAACAAGTACCCTCTCCCGAGGATTGATGAGTTGCTAGATTAGTTGAGGGGTGCTACTTGGTTTTCCAAGATTGACTTGGCTTCAGGATACCATCAGATTCCGATCGACGAGGTTGATGTGCGGAAGACGGCTTTTA
The DNA here is from genome assembly GCA_963576765.1 of Draba incana. Lineage (NCBI taxonomy): Eukaryota > Viridiplantae > Streptophyta > Magnoliopsida > Brassicales > Brassicaceae > Draba > Draba incana. The sequence continues at coordinate 14,538,868 of OY755214.1, read as the reverse complement.
GGACACAGTATGGTCATTTCGAGTTTGTGGTGATGCCGTTTGGGTTGACGAATGCGCCAGCAGCGTTCATGCGGTTGATGAACGGTGTGTTTCAGGAGTATCTGATGTTTTTGTGATTATCTTTATTGACGATATCCTGGTTTACTCCAAGAGTCTTGAGGAGCATGAGGTGCATTTGCGGTTAGTTCTGGAGAAGCTTCAGGAGCAGAAGCTTTATGCTAAGTTGAGTAAGTGCAGTTTTTGGCAGCGAGAGATGGGATTCCTGGGTCACATCGTTTCTGCAGAGGGAGTTTATGTGGATCCGGCTAAGATAGCGTCTATTCGTGATTGGCCTAGACCGACTAATGCTACCGAGATCAGGAGTTTTCTGGGTTTAGCAGGGTATTATCGGAGGTTTGTCAAAGGTTTTGCGAGTATGGCTCAGTCGATGACCAAGTTGACCGGGAAGGATGTTCCGTTTGTTTGGTCTCAGGAGTGCGAGGATAGCTTTTCGAGGCTTAAGGAGATGTTGATGAGTACTCCGGTGTTGGCATTGCCCGAGCCGGGTAAGCCTTACGTCGTGTACATGGATGCTTCCGGGATTGGTTTGGGTTGTGTGTTGATGCAGGAAGGTAGAGTGATTGCGTATGCTTCGAGGCTGCTGAGGGGTGCAGAGCGTAATTACCCTACTCATGACCTAGAGCTGGGAGCAGTGGTGTTTGCATTGAAGATTTGGAGATCCTATCTGTATGGTGGGAAGGTTCAGATTTTCACAGATCATAAGAATCTGCAGCACATTTTCACTCAGCCGTTGCTGAATGTGAGACAGAGACGCTGGATCGAGCTGTTGGCACACTATGATTTGGATATTGTGTATCATCCTGGTAAGGCGAACCAGGTAGCGGATGGTCTGAGTCGTCGGCGAGCAGATTCGTCTCGAGAGCAGGATATTGAGTCGCTGGTTAGCGAGGTTAGCACTCTGCGGTTGTGCGCTATTTCTGAGGAGTCGTTGGGCTTAGAGGCAATTGATTGGGCGGATCTGTTGAGTAGGATTCTTGCGGCTCAGGCGAGTGATTCTGGTTTAGTGGCTGCGTCGACCGCAGCGGGTTCCAAGTATCAGGTCTCTTCGAATGGGACCATTCTTGTTCGCGGTAGGGTTTGTGTACCCAAGGTTGAGGAGTTGAGGCAGGAGATCCTGCGAGAGGCTCATTCGAGCAAGTTCTCGATTCATCCGGGCGCGACCAAGATGTATCGTGATCTTAAGCAGTACTATCACTGGTCAGGGATGAAGAGAGACGTTGCAGCATATGTGTCTAAGTGCAATACGTGTTCGTTGGTTAAGGCCGAACACAAAGTTCCGAGTGGCAAGTTACAGAGTTTACCCATTCCGGAGTGGAAGTGGGATATGATTACGATGGATTTCGTGGTTGGGTTGCCTACATCGCGGACGTATGATGCTATCTGGGTGATCGTAGACCGATTGACCAAGTCAGCACACTTTTTAGCCATTAAGAAGATCGATGGAGCGGCTAAGTTGGCTACGAAGTTTGTGCGGGAAATTGTGAGGCTGCATGGAGTGCCAGCCAGTATTGTTTCTGATCGAGATCTGAGATTTGCTTCTGAGTTCTGGGGAGCGTTTCAGGCAGAGATGAGCACTAAGGTGCATATGAGTACAGCTTATCATCCGCAGACTGATGGGCAGTCAGAGAGGACTATTCAGACTATGGAGGATCTGCTGAGGATGTGTGTGTTGGATTGGGGTGGTCACTGGCCTGATCATCTGAGCTTAGTGGAGTTTGCGTATAATAACAGTTTTCAGGCGAGTATCCGGATGGCTCCTTTCGAGGCTTTGTATGGGAGGCCATGTCGGACGCCTTTATGCTGGACCCAAGTGGGGGAGCGCAGTATTTATGGAGCTACTTATGTTCAGGAGACGACAGAGAAGATTTGTATTGTGCGTCAGAACATGAAAGAAGCTCAGGATAGGCAAAGGAGTTATGCGGATAAGCGTAGGCGCGAGCTTGAGTTCTCAGTGGGAGATCGCGTGTATCTCAAGATGGCTATGTTGAGGGGTCCTAACAGATCCATAGCAGAGAACAAGCTTAGTCCGAGATTTATGGGTCTGTTTCCTGTGGTGGAGCGAGTTGGACCGGTAGCTTATCGGCTAGAGTTACCTCCGATCATGAAGGCATTTCATAAGGTTTTCCATGTGTCGATGTTGAGGAAGTGCCTGCATGAGTCGAAGGAGTTAGTGCCTGAGATCCCTGCGGATTTGCAGCCGGATTTGTCGGTTCCGGCGATGCCTGTGAGGATTTTCGAGAGGAGAGTCAAGGTGCTGCGTCGGAAGAAGATCCCTTTATTGCGTATTTTGTGGGATTGCACGGGTTTTGAGGAGGAGACTTGGGAGCCTGAGGCAAAGATGAAGTTAAAGTTCAGGAAGTGGTTCGACAAGCAGGTCGTGGCGTGAGCTTTATTTCTCTTTGTGGTTCTAGTCTCGCTGTTTAGCATGTTTTGCTTACTTTGTATTTCGTTTTGTTGTAACGATTATACTTTTGGAGATTTTTAAGATGGAGCCTTTTCTTATTTATCTGTTTCTGTAGGATGGTTTTTCCTATATGTGATTTGTGGTGATATTCCGTGTTATGGAGTATCGTGTTGACCACTAGAGGTAGTTTAGTCGATAGATGTTTACTGACATTTTAGAATTTATTACCTTAGGGGCTGCGGTCCCGAGTAACTCATTCACGTATATTTTTGAGGGGATGCGTTCTCTCGAGGGATTGTTTAGCTTTCCCTGTGTACCCGGAACTCAAAGGATGCGTCCTGAGAGTGGAAGGGACACTTAGCACCGATAGCTCAAAGGATGTGTCATGCGAGTGAGAGTGGTGCGGTACACCGATAGCTCAAGGGATGCGTCCTGCGAGTGGGAGTGGTGTGACATCGATAGCTCAAGGGATGCGTCCTGCGAGTGAGAGGGGTGTCGAATGAGTTAAAGGTAATAGATGTCTGAAAACGGGCGTGTAAACACGAGACTGACGGGAGCCTCGGAGATCGGGTTTTGATCTCGGATAGTCGACCGGGTTAGGTCGGGTTTGGAGTCTTTAGTAGACGGTTTGTCGGGATTCGAGGACGAATTCATTGTTGGTGGGAGAGAATTGTAAAATCCCAAACCGAGAATTGGAATTTCGGTAAGGGTGTCGATCGACACCCAGGGCGTGTGTCGATCGACACCAATTAATTTTAATCGGATCAGTTTTGATTTTTGACCCGGTTTATCGTGGTCCGGTTATCAAAAACCCTAGGAGCGTTTCCTTCTTAATGCTGAGTTCGGGAGCCGTCGAGGGGAAAAAGAAATCAGAGTGAAAATTGGTGGTTTTGGAGATTTTCGAGAGAGAAGAGAGTTCCCTCGTTTGCTAAGTATTTCGGAGTTCCTTCCTTCGTGGTTTCCGGTGTTTTTGTGGCTCGTTCCTTTCGGTTCCAGCGAGGAATCAGAGAGTCGGTGGCTGTGATCAGTCATTTCGCGTTCGTTCTCCGTAGTCAATCCGCTTCAAAACTCAAAGGTGAGTGCGTGATTGCTAGGAAAAGCGTAGAATCGGATATTAGGATTTGTGTGAATATTGTGATTCGTGTTTCGTATTGAAACCTTGTTTTTGTGGTTGATTGCTGTGTGAATTAACCCTGTGTTGTCGTTGTGTCATTTCACGAATAATCGAGACGAGCCGTGTGAGGATTTGGCTCGGGTTCGGATTCTGGCACGAAGTGTCGATCGACGCCTGAGGGCAGTGTCGATCGACACCTCGCGGGAAGAATGATATCGACATGGTCAAGTGTCGATCGACACCAGGGTGGTGTGTCGATCGTCACTCAATATTCTGTTGCTGTATTTTGTATTTTTATGTTAATTAATCTGAGTTGTGAATTAACTTAAAAAGGAAAGGTTATTTAAGCTTGAAATGGACTTTAAATCTGGAAATGGAATTAATCGATATTAAATCGCGTAGTAAATTGATATTTGCATTTTTATGTTTTTCCTTTTTGCGGGATGACCGCTCCACTGAGTATTTATGATAATACCCACGCAACTCCCGTGTTCTTTTGAGTTGCAGGTAAAGGAAAAGTGTGATCGTAGAATCGAGGCCGAGGGAAGAGGATGATAGGGTCCTTTGTTTTATTGTTTAGTCTAGTGAACCAGTTGTTTAGGTTGCTAGATGATTTTATTTTCCCATTCCTGAATTCTGGTGTTTGAATTTAAATGGTTATTTATTTTATGGAATTATTATTGGATTTATTGAGTATTAAATTGTTTAGTTATTTTATATTATTTTCCGCGGTAAAATTGTTAGTAAAAAAAAAAAAAAATTTGGGTGTTACATGTTTAAAGCAGATTTTAAGGTTTTAAACAGTTGTTATTTTTAGAAGAAATTATAAGATTTTTTAAAATAGATTATAAGTTTTTTAAAACAGATTATAAGTTCTTTTAAAAAACCATATAATCTGTTTTAAAAACCTTACAATCCGTTTTAAAAAAGTTTAAATCATATTATAAGGTTTTTTAATCAGATTATAAGGTTTTTACAAAAAAAAGATTATAAGGAATTTTTATGTTTTTTAAAACACATTATAAGATTGTTTAAAAAAAATTATAAGGTTTTATAAAGTTTTTAAACAAATTATAAGGTTTTTTAAAATTTTTAAACCAAATTATAAGGTTTTTTAAAACAGATATAAAGTTTTTTAATAAGGATTTTAAGGTTTTAAAAAGTTTTTAAATCATATTATAAGATTTTTTATAACAGATTATAAGGTTGTTTAAAATTGATTTTAAGGTTTTAAAAAGTTTTTTAATCAGATTATAAGATTTTTTAAGAACAGATTATAAGGAATTTTTATATTTTTTAAAACACATTATAAGATTGTTTAAAACAAATTATAAGGTTTTATAAAGTTATTAAACAAATTATAAGGTTTTTTAAGTTTTTAAACCATATTATAAGGTTTTAAAAACAGATTATAAGGAATTTTTATGTTTTTAAAACACATTATAAGGTTGTTTAAAACAAAGTATAAGGTTTTTTAAAGTTTTTAAATCATATTATAAGGTTTTTTATTACAGATTATAAGGTTGTTTAAAACCGATTTTAAGGTTTTAAAAAAAATTTTAATCAGATTATAAGATTTTTTAAAAACAGATTATAAGGAATTTTTATGTTTTTAAAACACATTATAAGGTTGTTTAAAACAAATTATAAGGTTTTATAAAGTTTTAAAACAAATTATAAGGTTTTTTAAAGATTTTAAACCATATTATAAGGTTTTTTACAGATATAAGGTTGTTTAAAACATATTTTAAGGTTTTAAAAAGTTTTTAAATCATATTATAAGGTTTTTTAAAATAGATTATAAGGTTGTTTAAAACCGATTATAAGGAATTTTTATGTTTTTTAAAACACATTATAAAGGTGTTTGAAACAAATTATACGGTTTTATAAAGTTTTTAAACAAATCATAAGGTTTTTTAAAGTTTTTAAATCATATTATAAGGTTTTTTAAAACAAATTATAAGTTTTTAGACTCATATTAGATGTTCACCGGCAAATTATAAGTTTTTAGACTCATAAACAGGAAGTAGTGAGCATTTTCGGCGGTTGGAGCGGTTGAAGGTATAAATCAGATCAAGACAGGAGAATTGATATCTTTGTCGGAGCAAGAACTTGTTGATTGTGGCACAGGCTACAACGAAGGATGTGATGGTGGTCTTATGAGCGAAACTTTTTATTTCATTATAAAAAATGGTGGTATTGATACAGAGGAAGATTATCCTTATACAGCAACTGATGTTAACATGCGCAACTCCGACAATGTTTTTTAAAGCAAATTATAAGGTTTTATAATGTGCTTTAAAAACCTTAACGTAGATTATAAGGTTTTTTAATGTAGATTATAAGGTTTTTTAATGTAGATTATAAGGTTTTTTAAAGCATATTATAAAATTGTTTAAAGGAGATTATAAGGTTTTTCTAAATAGATTATAAAGTTTTTTTAAAAAAAGATTATTGTGTCTTTTAAAACAAATTATAAAGTTTTTAAAGCAAATTATAAGGTTTTAAATATCTTTTATTTTTTAAACAGATTATAAGGTTATTTAAAATAGATTATAAGGTTTTTTTAAAGCACATTATAAAATTGTTTAAAAGAGATTATAAAGTTTTTCTAAATAGATTATAAAGTTTTTAAAAAAAAAGATCATTGTGTCTTTTAAAACAAATTATAAGGTTTTAAATATCTTTTATTTTTAAAACAGATTATAATGTTATTTAAAATAGATTATAAGGTTTTTTAGAGAAGATTTTAATGTATTAAATAATTGTTATATAAAACTAATGATGTTTTAAAGTCCAACATCAAGAATCAATACAAACTTGAGAAATGATGAGCAAATGGAAGGAGACGAAACCACAAACACGGATGGATCAAGATCAGCTGCATCTAGTAGTAGCAGTAGGCCTAAGTAGCAGTGCCGGCTTTGGAGGATGAACATATATAACATTGGTCTTATAATCATAAAAAAAAAATGAGCACAACTAGGGCTGGGCATTCGGGTACCCGTTCGGGTTCGGATCGGGTATCAAAATTTTTCGGGTATTTCGGTAAGGAGGTCTAATACCCGTTCGGTTATTATACATTATCGGTTCGGTTACGGATCCGGTCATTTCGGGTTCGGATAATACCCGAATCATCCGAACTAAACAGAATAAGCTTGAAAAAAAAAAAAATTGATGAACAAAATAATCACTAACAGAGCCAAGTTTCCTTCGACCAAAAAAAAAAAAAACAGAGCCAAGTTTCCCATCACTTCCTGCACCGAATCCCTGCTTCCCATAATCACATCACTTAGGTTAAGCCTTTCCGTCTCTAAACAAAGCCTCTCTCTCATATGATGATCCTTAACAATATGGATCTTATAAGGAAACCCACCTTCCTTCAATGGCTTCGCGAGATCCGATACTTTGGAAGCTGTGAAAGCGTCGAAATCCTCCTGACTAGGTTTAGGTTCTTGACCTGGAGGAAGGAGAGGGAGAGGACCCCAATCGGCGCCGAAGAGGACGGAGGTCGGAGACACGTGGAGGATGACGACGGCTTCTCCGGGTCGGACGTAGTGATCGACGGCCCAGCGAACGGCGAAAGCACTTTCTTCGGAGAGGTCAACGGCGACTACGATTTTACGGCGAGCACTGGCGGTTGGGGTTTGAGTAGCGGCGGAAGGAGTGGAGGAGGAATGGTGGTGAGAGCGACGAGGAGATGAAGGATTGTGGATTTTGATGTCGATTCAAGGTTAGAAACGAAACAGCCTCGAACATAAAGGAGAGGAAGGGGAAAAAGAGAATGATGATGTTTTAGGGCTAGATGGGCACGAGTGGTAGGTGTTATGGTTCGGTCATGTTCGGTTACTTTCGGGTATCGGGTAATAACCGATCGGGTTCGGTTACCCGGACCAATTCTCTTTGATAACCGATCGGTTATTTCAATCTATTCGGATCCAATCCGAAACTTTCGGGTCGGGTTCGGGTTCGGGTTTCGGGTATGGTTAATAAGCCCAGGCCTAAGCACAACATCACAATCATACACCCTTAACCCAAAATCTTCTCAAACATTTGAAGTCAGAGAAAAATCCAGAGAGGTTTTTGAAGAACATTCACTAGCTAATATACAAGATAACCAACAAGAGAATGAATATCTACCTCCCTGTTTCATAAGTTAAGAGCATAACAACTACAAAATCCAGAATATGCAAATTCCCACCAAACACAACATCACACCATTCAACTTTACCCCATATATCTCCTCCTTCGCCCTTTTCCACTGCGATTTCTTCACACTAAATCTCTTTCTTATGCAGGAACAAAGCCATTTTCCCGTTGTCGTAACTCACCGTATTAGACCAAGAACAACCCTCACGCAATAAACCTTCCAAACCAGACAAATTGATTAAAAAAATTCATCATCTTTACAAATTAGACAAAATTGATTCCTTCCTAAGCTATTTCGTCACATCAGCCGGAAAACAATTGCAGAACAAAGAATCAAAATACAACACCATCTATTATACAATTATCTAATCGAATACAATATAGAACTAAAAACCTATATGAACACAATCATGCTCACGAAAAAAAACAACAATTATCTTAGTTTGTTTTCAAACTCGATTTCTCCAGAAACGGATCTGACTATTGCGATGAAATTCAGAAGTTTCCAGAGATTTTTTGAACCAGCTTGTTTTCATAACAGTTTCTATACTCATCCTCGTCGCTGGATTCGGATCTAGCATCTGATAGATAATCGATTTCGCTTGCTTCGAGATCTAGCTCGGAAAACGATAATCTCTCCGGTGAATCTTCCGATACATTGCCCTGATATTTGAATCATCGAAAGGAACATCTCTGACTAATAGAACGAACAAATTTACTCCACAAGACCACGCATCAGCTTTCACTCCGTCGTATCCTCGCCGTGAAATAACCTCCGGAGCTTAGATCTAGGTTTTCGCCGTGAGAGAGAGAGAGAGGAGAAGACAAAGAGAGAAACACATCTTTTGTGAATGGGGGTAATTTTGTCTTTTCTGTATTTAAATGATGGCATGTTTTGCAATAGTGGCTGTCAAGGTGGCATTCTTCAAAGAATGTAATTCAATAGTGACATTGTTATAATTCCCCCAATCTTTTTTAGTAATTTCAAAAAATGTACGCTATTTTAATGGGATACACTCGATCACTTTACTATAAAACATTTCTACGGTGACACATGGACTTATACGTACGTTCTACGGTAAACATGGACATATTCACGTATTTCATATGCGTAAGGCTCTCTATGCATTTTCAGTGACCATTAAATTCTTGTTTTTTGTCAACGACCGTTAATTATTAGCTTATGTGCTCTATCTATTTATGTGCATGTTTCCTAATAATATCTATGCTTCCTAATGAGTATCGTTTTAGTCTAATTTTTCATCTAAAAAATGTTCTTGTTTTAAGATTTACTGTAAATTTTGACCAATTTTTTTCTAATTTACCCTTGCTTGAAACTAAGTAAAAGAACAGAATAAAAGTTATGTAATGAAAAATAATTTGTCTTTTGTTTTACTATGTAACATAATGCTAAAAGAGTACTTATATATGTCAAAGAGGGAAAGTAATTTTCAATAGTGAAGCTATAATTATGAAGTAGAAGAAATAAATATAAAATTCATCAAATAATTAAACACATACATTCAACATGAGGCTAGTATGTTACAAAATGGTTCATAACACAAAGTCACACTCAAACCTCCCCTCAAAGCCACAAATAAGACACTAAAATGTCACTCACCGACCATCTTTTCATAATTTTTTTAAATTATTTGGGTCTCTTTCTTACCACCTTTCTTGGCCCAAACAATTCTTCACCTCTTCGATAGTTTGAAAATCAAATTTAAGCATGAAGCTCATGAAGCTGGCTCCTCACTGACCCATAAGCCTTCATAGCACCAGCTCTCAACACAAACTGATGGTAGAAAGCTGCAATGGCTTCTCCCACAAATGGACCGACCCAAAATATCCACTGTAATATATTCATAAGATATAAACTCATTAATAAGTAATATTAAAACGTAAGAATGAGTATTAGATAGTGAAAATACGAACTTGGTCGTCCCAAGCCTTTTGCTTGTTGTAGATAACGGCAGCTCCAAAACTCCTAGCCGGGTTAATCCCAGTACCAGTGATTGGAATCGTGGCTAAATGAACCATGAACACGGAAAATCCAATTGGCAATGGGGCTAATACCTTCAATATAAAACAAATGAATCAAGTCATTAGCAATGATATAGACCTTTATAAGTACAAATATTAGTAGAGTAGACAATGCGAGTGTGGACATATCACAAATGTTGCATAACAGAAAGGATTGGTTATGTACGGAATGATATATGAAAATGAGAGGGATAAGATCGTTCAAATATCATGGAACATGCATGTATGAACAGAACATACACACATGGGTCGTTGCTAGCAAAATTTGGACCATTTACGTACAAAGATATGTGATTATGATGAAGAGACGTGAATCACAAATAGGTTGTTTCGTTATATATCGTGAATAAAGATATTTGGTACCAAAGAAAAATACAAAAAATTAGAAAAAAATGAGTGAAAAATAATTGGACAACAATTCGTCGTTTATCTCATAGAAGAAATTAGACGCTACACTTGTTATAATTACTTGGTCCGTATTAAATTTTTACGCCAAAATAGCTAGACGACATCGTTTTCAGCATTTAATAAGTGCGTTCATAGCTGGCACTAGATTAGATTACGTCCCTTAGGCCATGTTCATTGGTGACACCGTCGTGTCTTAAGAAGTGTTCTTATAATATAAAATTATTAAAACACACACTCTCTCTTCCTTTTACTCAACTTTATATCTTCTCTTTCATCCTTTTACTCAACTTTATACTTTTTCTTTCATCATTTTACTCAACTTTAATTAAGAACACTCTCCAAAAGTGTCTAATTTTAGACACTCTCTCTCCTCTTTAAGAGCACTTCATCATCATTTACTCAACTTTTATTAATTTTATATTTCAATATACCCCACAAAAACACTTTCTTTTTTCCTTTTACTCAAATTTTAATAATTTTATATTTTAAAAACACCTCATAAGACACCATAAGATCTCCAATGAACATGCCCTTATTAGTCTAAAATTGTCGACAACGAAATCAAAACAAATTATCCTGATTTTTTTTCTTTCCAATTTTGTTAACATCACTAGACACTAGTACTACATTTTGTAGAAAATAATTGGAAAGAAAATACAACTATCAGTTTTATTTACCATCTTTATATTTTAACTAAATTTTTATGTTAGTTTATGTACTTGAGTTGTACTACATTTTGTAGAAAATAATTGGAAAGAAAATACAACTATCAGTTTTATTTACCATCTTTATATTTTAACTAATTTTTTATGTTAGTTTATGCACTTGAGTTTACATCTTTCTATTTTTTTTTTTTTTTGATAAAGACATCTTTCTATTTTTCATATATACACATTACCAAAGTGTATCCACTTGTGTTTACTACTAATATCAGAATTACTTGTGTTTACAGCTAAGATAGTCGATGTTTTCTGGATTTTTCTTTTTAAAATCAAAGTTTATGGTTTCAGTTTAAAATTGAAATGAAACCACAAATTCTTCTCAAATGGAAGTAAATCAAATCAAATATGGGATTCATTCAAACTAGGGACTTAAGGAAGCGTTGGAATTGCTTACAGGAATGTGAGAGTCACGGGCATTTCGCTTAGGATCAGTAGCAGAGAAGACAGTGTAGACGAGGACATAAGTGCCGATAATCTCAGCACCAACACCAACACCAACATTGTATCCGTCCGCAAGGACGTTGGCTCCACCGCCATAGCGGTTGTAATAAGTTGACTGGAAAACTTTCACCAAACCAACTCCGCAAGTGGCTCCGAGACATTGAGCCACTATGTATGATATAGCCCTCACCAATGACACCTTACTAGCCAGAAATAGACCAAACGTCACCGCCGGGTTAATGTGTCCACCTACATGTATGGAATTAGTAAACTTCATATATATAATATATAACCAGCTGATCCAAAGCTACCATCTAAATTAATTTTTTTTTTTTTTTTGAAAATTACCATCTAAATTAATTACTCAGTTTCTTTAAGCTTTTCATGTTTTGGTGTTTTCTAACATTTTGAAAAAATATTTTCAAGACAAATCAATTTTTTTTTTATGTTAACTAAAATTTACATTGATTTGAATATAACTAATTAGTGTGAGTAAAATATCAAATAAGACATTAATTAATCATATATAAATTGAAAACATTAATCTTTGCCAGATAAAACAATCTTAAAACATCATCTTTGACGTAATTTTTTTTTTATTATTATTATCATTTAACATGTAGTGATCAACATTGTGTGTCATCAATCATTTGACTACTATAGTTTGTTATTTTGATATATTTTTGTTTTGAAAACTTATAAAGCTGGTCTTTCTTGTGTTCAATGGTAACACAAAAAATGGTTTAAGGAAAGTAAGAGATACCAGAGATTCCGGCAGTGCAGTGGACAAGGATGAAGATCATGCCACCAAAGGCCCAAGATATGCCGAGGAGGCCAACACTGGCGCAAGCTCCGCCTCCGGATTTAGCATCGGTCTGGCTCTTGAAGCCAATGACTGTCAAAACTGTAACGTATAGGAAGAGAAGGGTAGCTATAAACTCAGCTATGACTGCTCTATAGAAAGACCACTTCCTAAGCTCCTTCGCCTCGAAAATCTTCACAGGTGGTGGTCCTTGGTAGTCCTTACCGGAAAATGACTCTTCCTCCGTCAATTCCTCCGTCGTCATTGTTTCTGTCTTACTAATAGACATAGAGAAAGATAGAGAGAGATACACTGAGAGAGAAAATGAGGGAGATAGAGAGAGAGAAAGACAGGAAGTGGGTGATGTGCAAAGATGTTGAGTGGTTTATTTATGGAAAGATGTGGCTTCAGGGTTTTTCCTCTTTTTGCCTTGAGGTTCTATATTTTGTCTGATTTAAGTTTTCAATTTATTTCATTGATGTATTCTGTATGTAAGCATGTAAAAGTTTATTCACTAATTTAAATTAGATATATGCAACGGCTCTGATTTACGTCTTTCTATCTCTCAACCTTTCTTTCTTGCTATGTATTCTGTTTTTGGTCAATTGCTAAACAACTCGTAAGATTTAACGAACACTATTACCTTTAGTAGTTCTAGGATAGTTACAATATATTTTAGGGTGGTTTACTCAAATGACCTTGGAAAGTTCGTTTTCCATAAAACAGACCTCCTCCTCAAAAAGTTGTGTTTTCGAGAATTTTTGCCCTTTTTACCCTTGTTGGCCTTGATAACAAAAAACGTATTTACGAAACTGCCATTAATGAATCGGCGGGAAAAGTTCCCGCCAATGAAAATAAGTCTACCATTCTTTGATGGTAGACTTATTTCCGACAGGTAGACTTATTTTTTGATTGATAGACTTATTTTTTGATCGATAGACTTATTTTTTGAGCGGTAGATTTATATATGAACGGTAGACTTATTTGTCCACTTGATGGTAGATTTATTTTGGAGCGGTAGACTTATTTTGTAATTGGTAGATTTATTCCGAAGATTGATAGATTTATTTCCTTTAACGATAGAGTTAAATTTTCGTGATAGATTTGTTTTACGACTGGTAGACTTAGTGACTGTAGTGATAGACTTATTTTACTGACTGTAGTGATAGACTTATTTTAGTGGTGATAGATTTCTAGTAATTGGTAGATTTAATGATTTTAACGATAGACTTATTGAATCTTTTTCTGTTTTACTGGAACGATTTCCCGAAAAAACATTGGTAGACTTATTTTTTCTGTTTACCTTATGGTAGATTTGTTTTTCGGATGGTAGATTTGTTTTTCGGATGGTAGATTTGTTTTTCGGATGGTAGATTTGTTTCTCGGATGGTAGACTTATTATCCGGAGATGATTTTCATATAGTTGTGGTAGACTTATTATCCGACGATGGTTGTTCATATAGTTGTGATAGACTTGTTTTCCGACGATGATTGTTCATGTAGTTGTGATAGACTTGTTTGCTGACCTAGTTTCATATAGTTGTGATAGACTTGTTTTCCGACGATGGTTGTTCATATAGTTGTGATAGACTTGTTTTCCGACGATGATTGTTCATGTAGTTGTGATAGACTTGTTTGTTGACCTAGTTTCATATAGTTGTGATAGACTTGTTTTCCGACGATGGTTGTTCATATAGTTGTGATAGACTTGTTTGCTGACCTAGTTTCATATAGTTGTGGTAGACTTGTTTGCTGACCTAGTTTCATATAGTTGTGATAGACTTGTTTGCTGACCTAGTTTCATATAGTTGTGATAGACTTGTTTTCCGACGATGGTTGTTCATATAGTTGTGATAGACTTGTTTGCTGACCTAGTTTCATATAGTTGTGGTAGACTTGTTTGCTGACCTAGTTTCATATAGTTGTGATAGACTTGTTTGCTGACCTAGTTTCATATAGTTGTGATAGACTTGTTTGCTGACCTAGTTTCATATAGTTGTGATAGACTTGTTTTCTGACATAGGTTCATATAGTTGTGGTAGACTTATTATCCGACGATGGTTGTTCATATAGTTGTGGTAGACTTGTTATCTGACATAATTATTCAAACAACGATGTTGTGGTAGACTTGTTATGTGACCTAGGTTATTCTAATAACCCTGTGGTGGTAGATTTGTTATGTGACTTAGATTCTTCGAACAACAATGTTGTGGTAGACTTGTTATGTGACTTAGGTTTTTCAAACAATAATGTTGTGGTAGACTTGTTATCTGACTTTGGCTCTTTAAACAATGTAGTGGTAGATTTGTTATTTGACTTAGCTTCTTTAAACACTGTTGTGGTTGACTTGTTATCTAAACAATGTGGCGGTAGACATATTATTTGACTTAGGTTCTTTGAATAATGTTGTGGTAGACTTATTATCTGACTTAGGTTCTTTAAATAATGTTGTAGTAGACTTATTATCTGACTCATGGATAAAAAGTGCATTGGAGACTGAGATGGAGTGATACCAGCCAAGGAAAGAACACAAATGTTTTAATTGTTGTCAATACGATCATAATCATACCACTAGTGAAGCTTAAATATATGTCTATTATTATGTGTGCCTTTTCAATTTTAACTTGTTTTTCCTGTTTTAATGTTATAATAATTGATGCTAAATGCATTTGGAAACATATTATATATCGAGCAAATTTCTAGAGTACATAAATTCTGTCAATTCATTACATTGAACAGAGAATAAATCTACCATCAAAGAAAAACAAATCTACCATCAAAGAAAAATAAAATCTATCATGCAATCAAACTAAAATAAATCTACCATGACAGAACAAATTTTCTACCAAATTAAACTACCACAACCGCCAAATCCAACATATCCATGACCTCCGCTTCTTTCGCCACCATCTCCGAAACCTCCACGTCCACCAGAATAAATCTACCAGCAAAGAAAAACAAATCTACCATCAAACTAAAATAAATCTACCATCAAATAAAAATAAATCTATCAACACTGAAGACTTTTGCTCACAAGGCGATTCAATTCTACGATGTTCAAGACCGGCTTGGTTTCGACCCAGAAGAACCGCCGTTAAACCTCAAGTCTCTCCGCCACCACCTCTGAAACCTCCATGTTCACCAATAACATTACAATAAGTCTACCATAACATAAGAATAAGTCTACCGTAACATAATAACAAGTCTACCATAACATAAGAATAAGTCTACCGTAACATAATAACAAGTCTATCGTAACATAATAATAAGTCTACCATCAAATGCCAACAAGTCTATCATCAAATACCAACAAGTCTATCATCAAATGCAAACAAGTCTATCATCAAATGCAAATAAGTCTACCAAATTAAACTACCACCACCGCTGAATCCAACAGATCCATGACCTCCACTTCTTTCGCCACCACCTCCGAAATCTCCACGTCCACCAGAATAAATCTACCAGCAAAGAAAAACAAATTTACCATCAAACTAAAATAAATCTATCATCAAATAAAAATAAATCTATCAACACTGAAGACTTTGCTCACACGGCGATTCAATTCTACGATGTTCAAGACCGGCTTGGTTTCGACCCAGAAGAACCGCCGTTAAACCTCAAGTCTATCCGCCACCACCTCTGAAACCTCCATGTTCAGCAATAACATAACAATAAGTCTACCATAACATAAGAATAAGTCTACAGTAACATAATAACAAGTCTACCATAACATAAGAATAAGTCTACCGTAACATAATAACAAGTCTACCATAACATAAGAATAAGTCTACCGTAACATAATAACAAGTCTACCGTAACATAATAACAAGTCTATCGTAACATAATAATAAGTCTATCATCAAATACCAACAAGTCTATCATCAAATGCCAACAAGTCTATCATCAAATACCAACAAGTCTATCATCAAATGCAAACAAGTCTATCATCAAATGCAAATAAGTCTACCAAATTAAACTACCACCACCGCTGAATCCAACAGATCCATGACCTCCGCTTCTTTCGCCACCACCTCCGAAATCTCCACGTCGTTAAACCTCAAGTCTCTCCGCCGCCGCCTCCGCCGCAACAACCGCAAAATCTTCAATTCAACAAAAAAGCTTCAATGTCGAATAAAAGAGAAACGAAGGGAAGAAAAGAAGAAACAAAGAGAAGAGAAGTTGAGAGAAGCGCGAAACTTACCTTTGGAGTCGCCGGAGACGAGGAAATCGCCGGAGAAGATGAAGAGACGCGGTTGTTTCGAGTCCCCGAGGGAGAGTTGTTGATTCTGTAGCTCTTCTTCCTCTTCCTCCGCCGTCGATTTTCTCCTTCCTCCTCCTCCTCCTTTTCCTCCGCCGCAACCTCCGGCTTTCTGTTGCTCTTCTTCCTCCTTTTCCTCCGTCGATTTTCGCCTTCCTCCTCCTCCTCCTTTTCTTTCCCGTCGAAAGAATGAAAAAAAAAAAAGGAAAACAGTTTTATTTGGAAAAAAGGAAAACCTAATTTTTTTTTTTTCAATGGCAATTCTGTAATAAAAAGGTTTACACAAGGTTTATAAGACTTTTCAAATGCCCTCATCTCTACAAGGTCATTTGAGTTATTAAGTAACTTTCTAAGGTCATTTGAGTTATTATCTGTATATTTTATTTTCTATAGGGCCGGTATTTTACTATAAAGTTACTTTACCTACGAGCAAAAAAAAACTCGTTACGTCTCAAAGTTAATTGTACCGTGTGAAAATTAAACATTTTGTATAGACTTTTTTTTTGCTAAGCATGTTAATATCATATCATGAAAGGTTAGTTACAAGAAGTAACCAGTTTACAATGCTTCCTTGGCAAAAAAAGTGAAAAAAAACAAGGAAAAACATAAGGGTTTTAATACATTTGGACAGCGATAAAGGTTAACGAATCCAGAATTCCATCAGCTTACTAAACTTCCGGCGATGACGTCTTGCGCTAATGATGTTCCTGAGATCACGGTCAATGATGTTGAAGATGATGTGAGGAGGAATTGAAGTGGCGTTGAAGAGCATATTGTTCCTTTGCTCCCACACATTGTAGATTGATGCTTGAGCTGCTAAGGACCTAAGAAGAGCCGGGGCTCCATTTGCCGAGGATCTTGTCCATGAGAGAAGCTCGGCCCACGAACGCAACATATGTTGAGAGGGGCTAAGCCTTTCAAACACCAATTTCCAAACTTCATAACTGAAATCGCAGAACAATAGGAGGTGATCTCTAGATTCATCGACTGCAGAGCAAAGACAACAAGCCTTTGATATATTATAACCCCAAGAGGCTAACCTTTCCCTCGTTGGAAGACGGTTCAAATTGGCTATCCACATATTAAATGCATGTTTAGGGAGACAACCTTTGAACCAAACACATTTATACCAATCCTTAACATCCTCTCTCGGTCTAAGAGTATGCCGTGTCTTTGCAGAGGAGAAAACAGAGGAAGGAACCTCATTAATCACCCATGAGAAAGAGTCTTGAGCTAAAGAGAGGGATGGTAAGGTCACAGTTGTCAGATAGAGCTGCAGCTGAAGCTGAGGGTCAGACCTGGGAGAGGGAAGGCGCCAACCTTCATGAGTGCAGGCCTCAGACACAAAAGCCTGCAGTGGAAGCCGCAATGCTCTAGGCCCATCACTTCCAATCAGGTTAATCAGAGAACCCAAAGGTGTCCATGAGTCATACCAAAACCTTACTTTCTCCCCATTACCCACTGTTGCTTTGATGAACCTAGCAGCCAAAGGTCTCAACGCAAGCAGGGAGTTCCAAGTCCATGAGAAAGAGTTACTAGGCTCAAGAGACCAGAAGCTTAATCGTCTTAGGTGATGATGATGATGATGCCACTTGGCCCATAGGTTTTTAGAACCAGAGAAAAGCAACCAGGTGAACCTGAGACATAGAGTTTTGTTCCAAGATTGAAAACTTCTCAGCCCTATCCCTCCTTCCTTCTTAGGTAAGCAAATTGTTTGCCAAGCTACCTTAGCCCCTTTTCCTGAGGTTATATCACCTGACCATAGGAATCTAGCACATAACGCTTCAATTCTTTTAATGCAACCTTTGGGCAAAGTAAAAGTGGAGATCCAGAATGAGACCATGCCATTGATAACAGAGGCTAAAAGCTGTGCTCTTCCAGCAAAAGACAGAGATTTGACAGTCCAAGCTTGAAATCTTCTAACCAATTTTTCCATCAGAGGCTCATATTCCGATATCCTGAGCTTTCTTGACATTAATGGCAGTCCCAAATATCGTATAGGGAGAGAGCCTATGCAATAACCATAGCTAGAGAGAGCATTTGCTTCTGTTTGATCCAATCCAGCATGAAAAAGCTGTGTTTTATCCGTGTTCATTCTGAGACCAGACCATGATGAGAAATCATCTAAGGCTTCAGTAATTCCATGCAGAGAAGAAGAGCTGATATAACGTGATTTTGGGTTTCCCTAACTATGATTTTAACAGGTTTTTAGAGTCTTTTGAGTTGTTTTGAGTTATTATTTAGGTCCATACTTGGAGATTTGGAGCAGCACGCGTTCGGGAAAGAGATTCGAGTATTTGAGCGCTGAATGGAGCATTTCTGATCAACGGACCGACCGGTCCCATTTGGTACGAGAAGACCGACCTGCTCGCGATGCCCGATTGATCCGTGTGATGATTTGAAGCCACCAAGTTGTTCTGGAAAGTGGACCGGTCGGTCCATCTATAGGATCGACCGGTCCAGATGAGACGAAGAAGACTCAATTTTGAAGAGGACCGATCGGTCCACAACAGGACCGACCGGTCCAGATGCCTGATTTTAGGGATTTTCCTTTTTCTGCGTTTTATCCTATAAAAACCCTTTTAAGTTGAGATTTTAGATCTATCTTTTTATCTGCACGTTTTTACTAAGACCTTGAGAGCTATTCAGCAATTGTAAGCGAGGAGAAGAGATCATCTACTTTCTGAGAAGATTTCTGAACCTTTGTTTGATTTCTTTTATATCTATTATGCAATTTTCATTCATCGTTTCTGTTATGCTTTCAATCATGTCTGAGTAGTTCTATAGTTAAGTTTTAGGGTTTCGATGGATTTCACACAATAAATCAGACACAAATAGGTTGTTTACTCTTTATCATCTTCATCACTGTTAGGCATAAAGCTAGGATTGAATTGATCACTTAATCTTTAGATCTTAGGTTGATGCATATTCCAAAAGCCTGTGCATCACTGGAACTACTGTTGATGAGCAATTAGTTTCTAGTCTCGAAAGTGAATTAGAATTGATTGTGAACTGATCAAAACCTGAACTGTAATGCTTGCCTAGGATAGCCGTGACCAAACGAAAGTTTAGGAATTCGGATCTCTAGGGTAGTAATTGTTATCACGAAAGTGGAATGATTTATAACTGTGTTTTGAGTTCTGGATGCATGCATATCTGAATCTGAATAGTTGTCTGGTTTATGAAAGTGATTTCCTGAGATTCTCTAAAGCCTAGCGTTTTTATTAATCTGAATTAAAACCGTTTATATTTGCAATCTTGTCTTTTAAGTTTGATAACATCACCATCAACTCTTGTTTCCTGCTTAGTTTAATTCAATTTTCTATAATAAGTTGTGTAAGCAATTTGGTCCTTGAGGATTCGATCCCTAAATAACTACTTCGTTTGCTGTGCACTTGCAGTAGAATTATAGGGTTAAAACTCTGTGTATCAAGTTTTTGGCGCCGTTGCTGGGGACCAATTGTGTCTACCATCTTATTTGAATTGCGAATTTCGTCTAAGTATTTTCTAATTTAGTTTTCTTTTTGTTTTGTCTTTGCTCGTGATTCCAGGTGTATGCAGAGGAGAAGTAATCGCACTGAACCTCTACTTTCATACACTAACGAAGAATTAGCAAGGCTAGAAAGGACCAACAGAGCTCAGAGAAATCTTTTGTCAGCAATGGATCAAGATAATCAAGCTGATAACGAGAATCTTTAGACCGTTCTGTTCGACCAAATAGAGCAGATTCGTGCTGCAACCACTGCTAACGCGCAGCAGGCGCAACAGTAGATGCAGCAAATGCAGCAGCAGTTTGCATTGTTACTGGCGCAACAGGCGCATGGACAACATGTGCCACCACAGGGACAGAATGCTTCGCCACAAAGAGGAATTGGAGAAGGGGAGAATGTCCACCAGTACTACCAGAATAGATCAGCCATTCGGGTGCCTGAGATTCAGAGGAATGATTTTGAGATTAAGGCGCAGTTGATTAATCTGGTGGAGAGACATGTTTTCCATGGGTTAGCTTCTTAAAACCCCATGGATCACATAGAGAGTTTTGAAGAGGTCTGCGAGACGACCAAGGCTAATGGGGTACCATCTGACTACCTCAAATGCAGGCTGTTCAAGCATTCCCTTGCTGATAAGGCCCTAAGGTGGCTAAAATCACTTCCTCCGAATTCTCTGAATGACTGGAACGAAGCTAGAGCTGCTTTCTTGGACCACTTCTACACAAAGACCAAGACAGCCCAGCTCAGGAGCAGAATCACTAACTTCATGCAGAAAGGCGGAGAGTCGTTTGCTGAAGCCTGGGACAGATTTAAGGAATACCGCAGAGAGTGTCCCCACCATGGATTTACAGAGAACCAGATGCTCAGGACCTTCTACGATGGAGTCAACAGGGATTACAAGACCAGCCTTAACTCTTCAAGTAATGGTGACTTCATGACTCAGAGCTTGGAGGGAGCATATAGGTTGATTGAAAACATGGCCCAGAGCTCCAGCAATGAGTGTTCTGAGTATGACAGGTCGAAGAGAGTCTGCAGTGTTGAAGCACCATCTGCATCAGAAATAGCAGAGCTGCCAGCTGCTAAACTCAGGGATTTGATGCAGGGAAGCCAACAGGGCAACAACTTGGTTGGAGACACTTCTGATGCGATCTGTTATTCAGAGGATGCTGCTTTAGTTTCAGATGATGCTCAGGAAGTTAACTATGTGAATGGTCAAGGGATTGGGCAGAACAGAGGCTTCAACAGCAATTACCACAGCCATCCCAACCTTTCCTACAGGAGCACCAACGTTGCAAACCCCCAGGACCAGGTATACCCTCAGCAAGCTCCAGCTCCAGCTCAGAAACCTTTCCTCAGTTCATCAGGAACAGCTCCACCAGCTCAGGGATATACAGGCTACAATGCAGGATATCAGAAGCAGTATGGTCAAGGCTCAGGCTCTGGATACCAGAACCAGAATCAGTTCCAGCCAAGACAACAAGCTCCTCCACCTCCAGCTGCTAACCCCAATGACGAGTTGAAAGCTATGATGCAGCTCATGCTAGCTAATCAGCAGAAGGTTTCCACGGATGTTACCAACATTTATGGGCGTCTAGATGCTATGACAACTCACCTGAAGATGCTTGATACTCAGGTAGCTCAGAATGCAGAAGCTGTTAAGAGACAGCAAGGGACCCTTCCAGCAAAAGGGGAGCAAAATCCTAAGAGAGATTGTCATGCCATCTCTGAAATGGAAGTTGAAGCGATCACCACTCGGAGTGGTAAGGTTCTTGAGCCGGTCCCCAGAGCAGTAAAGGGAAAGACAGTTTCTGCAGGAGATTCAGATGCATCGAAAGACGATTCTTCGTCAAAGGACAAGAGTCCATCGGATGAAGGACCGACCGGTCCCCCTATCAGACCGGTCGGTCCGGTTAGCAGTGCTCCGGAATCTTCTTTTGTTCCCAAGGCTCCTTACCCGGTTCAACCCAGGAAGTCTCAGAAAGACCTGGAGGAAGCAAAGTGCAGGGAAATGGTTAAGGATTTGACAGTCAAGATCCCTTTGGTCGATGCTATCCACTTATGCCCCTCGCTTAAACGCTACTTCAAGAAGATTTTGACGTCAAATGTGACTGAGGAGGAGGACTATGTCAGGGTAACTAAGGAGTGTAGCGCAGTGTTGCAGAACAAGACAATCAAGAAGCTTGGAGATCCGGGTCGTTTTGTGTTGTCAGTTCAGATCAACTCTACCATCTTTGCCTGCTCCTTATGCGACTTGGGCTCAAGTATCAACCTCATGTCATATTCCGTCGCCAAACGACTGGGTTTTAAGGATTTTAGTCCTACTAAAATTTCTTTAATCTTTGCTGATCGTTCTGTTAAACTTCCTGTAGGTGTTTTAGAAGACTTACAACTAAAGATTGGCGATGTTTTTGTCCCTGCAGATTTCGTGGTGCTTGAGCTGGACGAAGAACCAAGAGATCCTCTTATTCTGGGCAGGCCATTCCTTTGCACAGCTGGTGCAATGATTGATGTCAAGCGTGGACGCATCAATCTCCAACTAGGAGACATTGAGATGCAATTTGAGATGGATAAGCTGCTAAAGAGACCGGTGATAGATGGACAGACTTTCTCCATTAATGATTCAGAGGACGTCACTGAAAAAGTCGCAGAGGAAATCCTAATGGACGATCCCCTAGAGGTTGCCTTAACCCAAGCCAAGACGGAGGACGGATTTCTGAACGACGAGGCAAATGAATATGCCAAGAAGCTGGATCAGAGTTGTGTCTATTCGAAGTTGGTAGCTTCTTTGGATATCAAGCCAGCTGAGACTCCAAACCCCCCAGGTAAGTCCTCTTCTCATACCGACAACCCATGGAGCGAGCTGAAAGCTCCTAAGGTGGAACTTAAAACCCTCCCAGCTGGGTTACGGTACGCTTTTCTTGGCCCCAACTCTACCTACCCTGTCATCATCAATGCTGAATTGAATAATGCTGAAACTGCTTTGCTGTTGTGTGAACTTATAAAATATCGTAAGGCATTAGGATATTCGCTAGATGACATTACTGGAATTTCACCTAACTTGTGCATGCATAGAATCCATTTAGAAGATGAATCAAAGACTTCTGTAGAACATCAGAGGAGGTTAAACCCGAATCTAAAAGATGTTGTTAAGAAAGAAATTATGAAACTTCTAGAGGCTGGAATTATATATGCTATCTCTGATAGTACTTGGGTTAGTCCTGTGCATGTAGTTCCTAAGAAAGGTGGAGTAACAGTAGTGAAAAATGATAGGAATGAATTGATTCCCACTCGAACTGTAACTGGTCATAGAATGTGCATTGACTACAGGAAATTGAATGCTGCAACTAGAAAAGATCATTTCCCATTGCCTTTTATTGATCAGATGCTTGAAAGACTTGCTAATCACCCTTACTATTGTTTCTTAGATGGATATTCAGGTTTCTTCCAGATCCCCATCCATCCAGATGATCAGGAGAAGACCACATTCACCTGTCCATATGGCACTTATGCGTACCGCAGAATGCCATTTGGCTTGTGTAATGCTCCAGCCACGTTCCAGAGATGCATGATGGCCATTTTCACCGATCTTATTGAAGACATTATGGAGGTATTCATGGATGATTTCTCTGTTTATGGCTCATCGTTTTCTGTGTGTTTGGCAATCCTCTGCAAAGTTTTGCAGCACTGCGAGGAGAAACACTTAGTGCTAAATTGGGAGAAATGCCATTTCATGGTCAGAAGTGGGATAGTATTGGGACACAAGATTTCAGAGAATGGGATTGAGGTGGATAAAGCGAAGATAGATGTGATGGCTAGTCTTCAGCCACCTAATTCAGTCAAAGCAGTACGGAGTTTTCTTGGTCATGCCGGGTTTTACAGGAGGTTTATTAAGGACTTCTCCAAGATTGCAAGGCCTCTGACTCAGCTGCTCTGCAAAGATGTGAAATTCGACTTCGACGGCCCTTGTCTGGAAGCAGTTCACACGATCAAAGGGGCACTTATGACAGCACCAATTGTCCAACCTCCTGATTGGGACCTTCCATTTGAGATCATGACAGATGGTAGTGATTATGCAGTGGGAGCTGTTCTGGGACAGCGTAAGGACAAGAAGCTACATGTGATCTATTACGCTAGTAGGACTCTCGATGATGCACAATGCAAGTATGCCACGACTGAGAAAGAGCTGCTTGCTATCGTGTTTGCTTTTAAGAAGTTCAAGTCATACTTGGTGGGTTCTAAGGTCATAGTTCACACAGATCATGCAGCACTGCGATATCTCCTTACTAAGAAGGATGCCAAGCCAAGACTCCTTTGCTGGATTCTCCTGCTCCAAGAGTATGATCTCGAGATTCGCGACAAGAAGGGCATTGAGAATGGAGTAGCGGATCACTTATCTAGACTGCGAATTGAGGAGCAAGTCCCACTTGATGCTGGAATCCCTGAGGAACAAGTCTATTCGATTAGCATTGGGACTTCATACGAGTTTGCTGCTGCCGTTTACTCCTCACGCCCTCCTGATAGACCTTGGTTCGCTGACTTTGCGAATTACCTGGCTGTGGGACAAGAACCGAAGGATTTTGTCAAGTACAAGAAGAAGAAGTTCCTACGAGACGTCAGAAGATACTTTTGGGATGAACCTTACCTCTACAAGCAGTGCTCAGACGGCATCTTTAGAAGGTGTGTGTCTAAAACGGAAATCCCAGGTATACTCTTTCACTGTCACAGTTCCAGTTACGCAGGACACTTTGCTACTTTTAAAACGGTTTCTAAGGTATTGCAGCAGGCTTTTGGTGGCCTACCTTATTTAAAGACGCTAATGAGTTTGTTTCTAAGTGTGATTCTTGCCAGAGACAAGGTAACATTAGCAAGCGCAACGAAATGCCACAGAACTTCATTTTGGAAGTAGAGGTGTTCGACGTCTGGGGGATTGATTTCATGGGACCATTCCCTTCTTCCTATGGGAACCAACATATCCTGGTGACGGTCGATTATGTATCCTAGTGGGTTGAGGCGCTGGCTTCCCCAACAAATGATGCCAGGGTAGTTCTGAAAATGTTCAAAACAATCATTTTCCCAAGGTTTGGCATTCCTCGGATAGTGATCAGCGATGGAGGCTCCCATTTCATCAATAAGGTGTTCACCAACCTGTTGACAAAGAATGGAGTTAGACACAAGGTCGCGACTCCTTACCATCCTCAGACGAGTGGGCAAGTGAAAATCTCGAACAGGGAGATCAAGAGCATCTTGCAGAAGACGGTGAACACGACAAGGAAAGATTGGTCAATGAAGCTTGATGATGCTCTATGGGCATATCGCACTGCATACAAGACACCCTTAGGCACCACTCCATTTCATCTGGTGTATGGGAAATCTTGTCATCTCCCAGTGGAGTTGGAATACAAGGCGGCGTGGGCAATCAAGCAGCTGAACTACGATATCAAATCAGCCTCTGAGCGGAGAACCATCCAGCTGCACGAGTTGGAAGAGATAAGACACATGGCCTATGAGAGTTCAAGGATCTACAAGGAACGTACCAAGGCATACCATGACAAGCGAATCATCTCTAGGGACTTCGCTCCGAATGACCAGGTCTTGCTCTTCAACTCTCGTTTGAAACTGTTCCCTGGTAAGCTTCGTTCAAGGTGGTCAGCCCCTTTACCATAAAAGAAGTGAGACCTTATGGAGCAGTGGTCTTACTGGATCCGACTGGAGGTGAATTCTTCGTCAATGGCCAGCGCTTGAAGCCTTATTTAGCCAACACCGCCATCACAGAAGCAGTTGAGATTCCTCTTGCGGATTCCCCTCAGGCCTAAAAGGCACACACGTCGAGCTAACGACGTTAAACAAAGCGCTTAGTGGGAGGCAACCCACTTGTAAGTGTAAATACGTTCTTTTGTTTTTCATTCCTTTTCCATTTTACGTTTGTTTTCTTGTTTCTTTTTGGTTTTCTTTAGGATTTTTTGTCATAAAAAATTTGGGATTCAGCACTTTCAGACCGACCGGTCGGTCCACTTTTGGACCGGTCGGTCCAGTGCCAATACGAGTCATGTCCGTGGGTTCTGTAAACAAGCCCGGTCGTTCCAGGTCTGAGACCGATCGGGCCTCTTCAACAAATCGGACCGGTCGATCTACTTACACGACCGGTCGATCCTTCCCAACACGAACCAAGACAAAAGACTCTGTGATCGAGACCGGTCGATCTTCTCTTGAGACCGACCAATCCTCGTCGTCCCGCGGATCAAGACGGACCAATCGATCCTTCTCTCAGCCCGACCGATCCACGCATCAAGGAAAAGTCTCTGTGATCCGGACCGACCGGTCCTGTATCAGACCGGTCGGTCCCCGCCCAGTCATGGTTCGCATTGGACGCCCACTTGACACCGATTCACCACCCGAAGATGATTCGAACGAGGAACTTGAGACGCGAAGAAAGCACGTTCACGACCAAACGCGACGTGCAACGAGAGCGGAAAAGGGAAAAGGAGTAGCAACTTCGAGTCAACCGGATCCTCCGCAAAAATCGCGAAGTTCGCCTAATCCATGGCCTCGACCGGATGGTAAACCGTTCTCTAGAATTGATACTTGTCCTAAGATAGAAAAGGAGGATTTAATTAAGGAGCCATCGTATGAGAACAAAAGGACAAGAGACGGATGGGTTAGGTATAATAGCATTTGCTATAATGGACTTTTGAATGTAGATATATTGCCTACAAAGGTTTTGTGTCCTAAGATGCTTGCTGATTTGGGAATAAAAGACGAGGTGTGTGCTGTTATAGATCGCATGGGTTTGGGAAACATGGCTATTAATCGGTATTATCTGTATCCAGAACTTGTTAGGCAATTTCTTGCTTCTTGTGAAGTATACTATCCAACCGAGGATGACAGAAGAGCTGAGAACGGTCGTCTATGGTACAAGATTAGGGGAATTTTGTACAAGATCTCTTTCAGTAAGTTGTGCGAAATCTATGGTTTTGACGATTCTTATCATGATGTCGAGTTCCCTAGCACTACTTACTTTCGCCAGAGTGAGCGTCTGTGGCAGTTGATCGGTATGGGTCCCCAGACTTCTCGAGCCATGAAGCTCACCCGTATCAGGAACCCGGTTATTCGTATTGTTGCTAAGGCTCTGAGCTTTACTATGTTCTGTAAGGAGGAACCAGGAGCTGTGCGTATGGATGAGTTGTTTCTACTACATTTAGGGATGCCAGAGCTTGTTTCAAAGATTTACACTCAGTACTCTACAGACCAGCGCACTAACTACGGAGCTGCATTTGCTCACTTTCTGACAGAAAGGAAGTTCAGGGGTCTCACTGGGCCTGGAAAGAAGGAAGTCTGTGGGAGTCTTCTAACTCCTATTTTTGATCATCATGGGATTGATTTTACTGGTATTAAGGTTATCAAGGAGCCTTCACTTCTAGACATGCAGCATTTGATTCAGAGTAGATGGATAGTCGGAGGCAGGTGGAGATACTTTGATCTGGATGGGACTCAAAGATCCATTTCATTACCTAGTGAGTATGCATCGCTCACTTCCCTGGATAACGTGAGGTTTCTCCCGCCCACCTCACCACAGAGCTTAGAGCCAGCTGCACCTCCGCAGCGCAGGAAGCGCCGCCA
Source organism: Draba incana (assembly GCA_963576765.1). Classification (NCBI taxonomy): domain Eukaryota; kingdom Viridiplantae; phylum Streptophyta; class Magnoliopsida; order Brassicales; family Brassicaceae; genus Draba; species Draba incana. The sequence continues at coordinate 14,511,359 of OY755214.1, read as the reverse complement.
TGTCGATCCTGCGGGTACTAGCAGTAGTATTGCCCAGCCTGAGCAGAGTTACCAGCTTCCACCGTACCAGAACCAGTTTGCTATCTCCCCAGTTCGCGACACTTGGACTGAGCCTGAGCGCACACAATGGCAATTCAGGAGCTTTCAGACGCTTCACAGCATGATGTCCAACATTTGGGGCGCTCTCTCTTGTTCCCGATCCACGGATGCAGTACCTCCACCTTCCGGACCTTCTGCAGACCCGAGATACGAGGATGCTGATGATGCTGCTGGCACCGATGAGACTATGGTTTCTGATGAGTCCCCGGACTTCTGATGACGAAGTTAGCTTTTCTTTACTTTTCTTTTTCTTTTTCATTTTATTTCCTTTCTTTTAATAGTCTCTTCTTTGGATTTGTTTTCACACCGGGTCGGTGTGAAGTAAGTCTGGGGGGAGTACTATTCGTACTAATTATGTTTACTGTTTTCTTATTTTCATTTTCGTTTTCTTGAGTCATTTTCTGTTTTATTGAGTCAGGTTTGTACTAAACCTTTGTGATATGCATGCATTTCTAGGACCACATGATGTTTGCTAACCCCTCTAACAGTGACTAACCAATGCTATGGGAAGATTAAAAACACCCTAGGCGGATCAGTGTTACCAGAAGGCTCCGGTCTCTTTGAAAGCTAACGCTGACACTTTTATGCTAATCTGTTTTTCTTAACTCAGGGAATTTGAAATCGCATAAGCAGTAATAACCACGTTAGGAGTCTTATCCTTTTCCAAACACATTCCTCTCTTCAGGACTCCTAATGGCCAGGACTCCTAATGGCCATGCTCACTTTTAGTCTGGTATCACACCCTTACCTTAACCATTTTCTTTCAAACCTCATGCATTCTATTGAAGACATTGACATTCACTCAAGCGCAAAAACTCCGGAGAGATAGTCCGGCCAGCTGATCATTCTAAAGACCTTTTGGTACCATTTCAAAAACTTTCTGCTTAGGATTTTGTTAATAATTTCATTTCTTTATTTATTTTTTTTTCGTTTTTCTTTTCATCATTGTGCTTAGAAAAAGCGAGAACTGATCCCCAACATCAAAAAAAAAAAAAAAAAAAAATCGGAAAAAAAAAAATCATTAAAATGCTGAAAGGGATCAGAATAAAGCTTAGATTTTAAAAGAATATCTATTAAGCACATTTCTATTTCTTGTTCTCCGCATTATTTCTTTAGAGAAGCAGAAAGTTAGTTATTATAAAAGAATAGGAGGTCTTAAGTTTGGGAAGCTGTGCATCATCCTTGGACTTAGTTCTCTTGGGTTTTTGTGCCATGACTACATTCGGCCGCGACTGAGGTTAGCCTAAACACCTTTACACCACCACTAAATAGCCCAAAACCTTAACCCTTATGCGACAGACATTTCCCTCTGGTAAGATTTCTGGACCCTGGTATATAGTCTCTGAGACATAGGAACTTGAGTATGGTAGCATTGCTATGTATTTGGTAAAGTACATGAAGTACCATCTTGGTTTTTGATCTGTTCATGAGGGTTGTTTAGTATTACATCTGTGGGGTCTCAAAGGATTGTATTCATCTCATGAAGGTTTGTTTTTGTTTTTGTTTTCGTAGCTTCCTTGAGCTTATTTCTAGTTTGTCTTCACTTGAGGACAAGCAAAGATCTAAGTCTGGGGGGAGTTGATATAACGTGATTTTGGGTTTCCCTAACTATGATTTTAACAGGTTTTAGAGTCTTTTGAGTCGTTTTGAGTTATTATTTAGGTCCATACTTGGAGATTTGGAGCAGCACGCGTTCGGGAAAGAGATTCGAGTATTTGAGCGCTGAATAGACCAATTCTGATCAACGGACCGACCGGTCCACTTATAGGACCGACCGGTCCCATTTGGTACGAGAAGACCGACCTGCTCGCGATGCCCGATCGATCCGTGTGATGATTTGAAGCCACCAAGTTGTTCTGGAAAGTGGACCGGTCGGTCCATCTATAGGATCGACCGGTCCAGACGAGACGAAGAAGACTCAATTTTGAAGAGGACCGACCGGTCCACAACAGGACCGACCGGTCCAGATGCCTGATTTTAGGGATTTTCCTTTTTCTGCGTTTTATCCTATAAAAACCCTTTTAAGTTGAGATTTTAGATCTATCTTTTTATCTGCACATTTTTACTAAGACCTTGAGAGCTATTCAGCAATTGTAAGCGAGGAGAAGAGATCATCTACTTTCTGAGAAGATTTCTGAACCTTTGTTTGATTTCTTTTATATCTATTATGCAATTTTCATTCATCGTTTCTGTTATGCTTTCAATCATGTCTGAGTAGTTCTATAGTTAGGTTTTAGGGTTTCGATGGATTTCACACAATAAATCAGACACAAATAGGTTGTTTACTCTTTATCATCTTCATCACTGTTAGGCATAAAGCTAGGATTGAATTGATCACTTAATCTTTAGATCTTAGGTTGATGCATATTCCAAAAGCTTGTGCATCACTGGAACTACTGTTGATGAGCAATTAGTTTCTAGTCTCGAAAGTGAATTAGAATTGATTGTGAACTGATCAAAACCTGAACTGTAATGCTTGCCTAGGATAGCCGTGACCAAACGAAAGTTTAGGAATTCGGATCTCTAGGGATAGTAATTGTTATCACGAAAGTGGAATGATTTATAACTGTGTTTTGAGTTCTGGATGCATGCATATCTGAATCTGAATAGTTGTCTGGTTTATGAAAGTGATTTCCTGAGATTCTCTAAAGCCTAGCGTTTTTATTAATCTGAATTAAAACCGTTTCTATTTACAATCTTGTCTTTTAAGTTTGATAACATCACCATCAACTCTTGTTTCCTGCTTAGTTTAATTCAATTTTCTATAATAAGTTGTGTAAGCAATTTGGTCCTTGAGGATTCGATCCCTAAATAACTTCTTCGTTTGCTGTGCACTTGCAGTAGAATTATAGGGTTAAAACTCTATGTATCAAGAGCCTCCATCAAAAAAGATCATGACATCATCTGCAAACATTAGATGAGTGACATTCACCTCTGTTGTCCCTGGATGGTAACTGATATAACCAGCATCAAATCTTGAGTTGAGAAGGCTAGAGAAAACCTCCATGGCTAAGACAGAAAGGTAAGGGGAGAGAGGGTCTCCCTGTCTTAGCCCTTGAGTGCTATTGAAGTAGCCAGAAGATGAACCATTGATCATGATGGAGAAGGAGGGAGTAGTGATGCACTGAGTGATCCAGTTAATAAATCTCAGAGGCAGACCAATGGCTTTAAGAGCCGCAAGAATGAAATCCCATCTGACCGAATCAAAAGCCTTTTTGAGGTCTACTTTAAGCATTGCCCTTGAATCTATATTCCTTTTATTATAGCCATGAACGATCTCAGTATCTAATAAGACATTTTCTGCTAACAATCTTCCAGGAATAAAAGCAGATTGGGACAAGGAGATTACCTCTGAGAGAACTGTCTTCAACCTCGAAGCAAGAAGCTTAGCAATAATCTTATATACTGTGTTGAGACAAGAGATATGCCTGAATTGAAAAGCAAAGGAAGCATTGCTGACCTTCGGAATGAGAACCAAGTTTGTAGCATTCCATTGCTTTAGCATGCATCCCGATTTAAAGAACTCTTCAATTGCTTTAGTAACCTTAGGTCCAATAATACTCCAGCTAGCAATGAAGAATTCTGCAGAGTAACCATCAGGGCCAGATGTTTTGTTCCTTGGAAGAGAGAAAAAAACCTCTCTGATGTCCTCTCTAAAGAAAGATTTATCCAGGGCAGTCTTGGTCTCCTCTGAACATTTATATGGCAGTAACAACTCCAGATCCTCTTGCACAAATAGCTGCGGCCTCTGTTCAGCAGCAAGGAGGTCCTGGAAGTATGCAACATAATGATCTGCAATAGCAGCATGGGACTCAAATCTCATTCCATCCGGAGACTCCAAATAGTGAATATGATTGATTGCTTTCCTTGTAGCAAACATCCTGTGAAAATAGGTTGTTCCAAGATCACCCTCCTTGTGCCAAGTCACTCTGGATCTCTGGTAGAAGAAAGCTTCCTCTGCTTTAGACAATATGTTCCATTTCCTTTCTCCTTCTAGCTCAAGAGCCGCATTATATGGAGAAGGATCTGCCAAAGTATTGCTCTGCAGTAGAAGCAACGCTGCATGAGCTTCCTCTACTCTCTTTTCAAGATTTGAGTAATTGTCCCTACTGAATTCTCTTATGATCTTCTTTAGAATTTTCATTTTCCTGGAAACTCTAAACATTGCTGAGCCAGTGATATTGATAGAGAACCAATGGTGACATAAGAGAGGCAAGAAGTTCTGATTCTGCAGCAAAAGATTGTAAACTTTGAACTGCTTCTTGACTCTAAGAGAGGGCAAACTTAACTCCACTTCAGCCAATGCATGATCTCAGAAATCTGGTTCACCAAAAGAAGCATAAGCAGTTGGGAATTGGATGTACCAGATGTCATTGACCAGAACTCTGTCAAGCTTTTTTGCAACCGGTTTTAACTTGCATTTGTTCCACCAAGTATATGAGTTCCCTCTATAAGTTAGATCCTCTAGCTCAGTATCTCTCAAACAATCTCTGAAATCTCTCATCTTTCTATTCACATTGTGAGAGATAGGCTGGGAGTGCTCCGTGGGGCTTAATGTCTGGTTGAAATCACCAAGCACAATCCAAGCACTCCCAATGACTACTTGAGAAGAACCCAGCTCCTTTAGTTCTTCCCAAAGCTCCTTTCTATTTTCCTCCTCATTAGAAGCATAAACTATAGACACCACTATCCAATTCTGATTATCAGGAAGCAAGACGTGACATGTAACCATCTGAGAGATTTCTGGATAACATTAACCTTCACACTTGGGTGCCAAATGACCCATATCTTTCCCAAAACAGAGAATTCATAGTTCTCTTCTATAGACCACCCTGGAAGAAGCTCTGAAATAAACTTCTTGCACTTTAAGATCTTGACGTGGGTCTCTATAAGGCCTCCAAAAATGGGCGTATTCCGCCTATACCATTTTTTAAATCCTCTACAGTGGCTAGCTATATTAAAGCCCCGTACATTCCAGCAAAAAATTTCCTTACACATATTTAAGGATGTGTGGGGCCCTTGCCCCTTGTTCCTCTCTTGTTTCTCTTATAAGACACTACAGTGATCTACCATATTAACAAGCATAGGAACATAGTGTTCGGTGATACAAGCGTTATGTATCATTCTATTGAAATTTCTCACATGGAGATTTATACTTCACATGTGAGATAATAATTTCACATGTTGATTTATGTTAATTTCTCACATGGAGATTTATACTTCACATGTGAGATAATAATTTCACATGTTGATTTATGACCAATAAGGAAATTTTGTTGTGCTGAATCAATTGAAGTGAATACAAGTAAAGAAATGTGGAAGTCCCATTTCCTTTTGTCTGCTAATTTAATGAATGAAGGGTTTCTTGGTTTTATGAAATTAATTTAGTTTCAAACACTAATTATTGCTGAGCTTGTACATTCATCAGGATGAGTAAATCATTGTTGTTAATGCGTAAAATTTGTCTTTGTTAGCTGTGGATAAAGCTTTGATCAAGTTGATGATGCTAAGCACGACACCTGTATGTTTTTTCCCCAGAAGATATTGAATTAGTAAAGTTGGTTTTATCAAACCTTCTTTGCCAAAGAACAGTAATGCATATAAACATGGACATAATCAAACTTACAATCCATTTTTTCAATTTCTGATAATCTTTGGCTCAAACCAATGGAAGGGAAGGTGTTTTTGGGTCAGAACTTGATATGGGTGAAGTTGCTATTGGGGCAGCTACATGGATACAAAAGTTGTAATGAGAAAGAAAGGAAGGCTTTATTTGAGATCAAGAAATATGTGATGTCAATGATCTCAATTACAGATGAATGGCGATCCAGCTCTATTCTTCGTAATTGGAGTAATGACACAATGAGCGATTGCTGCCGCTGGGAGGGAGTTAAGTGCAATCGTACAAGCATGCGAGAACGTTGTAGGGCTTTCCCTTGGTCAACCGTTACTATCAGATGGTACTCCCCTAAATCTTTCTTTGCTACATCCCTTTGAAGAAGTTCGAAATCTGGACTTATTTGGGGGTAGATTCAATGGATTGTTTGATGACGTGGAAGGTATATCAAAATTCTCACATTGTTTCCTTAATTCTTATCTTAACTCTTTGTCTAATTTTTTACCGACTTATCAACAAGATTTTGATTTCACAGGTTATAAAAGTCTAAAAAGATTATGAAACCTTGAGATTCTGGATTTGACTTTAAATGACTTCAACAACAGTATTTTTCCCTTTCTTAATGTTGCAACATCACTTAAAAAACTGTTTCTTGGAGCCAACAACATGTATGATCTTGTTTCTGTTAAAGGTATGTTTTCGCATTTGTAACAACGTTGATGATGTATCTCTTTTTTGTTACTTTATATGTCTTACATTTTGGGTTTGTATCATTCCAATTCTCTTTCAGAACTTAAAGATTTGACAAATTTGGAACTATTGGACCTGAGTAGAAACAATTTTAATGGCTCCATACAAGTACAAGGTAGCTTGGAACTACTGTCCATTTCATGGTTGTTGCATGCAACATTGTTGCATTGGCTTGTGTTATCCTTTACATGAACATGTTTGTGATGAAATTTTTTTCTTGTCTATGGCTTTTTCTTAAGACAGAATTATCTCTCCTGAAGAATTTGAAAGCATTGAGTCTAAGTAGTAATGAATTTTCTGGTTCAATAGGAATGCAAGGCAAGTTTGCTCAAAATGGAATGTTTCCCATTTTAATTTAGAACTAGATTAGGACCCGTGCTGTGCACGGGTTAAATTGTAACTATCAATTTAAATTTAAAATTATTTGATTATAAACAAATGAAATAATTTGAAATTATGTTAATAATTTTATGCATTAAAAGATCGGATTGAATACAATGTGTTTATGTATTTTTGGTGAATTTTATAATTGTGTAATATAGGATTTGGTATATTCATTTTTGTTCGAATTTATGTTAAGAGAATAGCCTAGGCAAAGACATGAGATGTGTTCATTAAAAATAATACCACAAAGATTCAGTTTGGAGGTCTTTGCCTAGAAGATAATTTGAAAGGTTAAAGATTACAATTGATGGGTTTTCTTCAAAAATTTCGATTATGGTTGTAGATTAATCGATGGAGGTTAATTTGATGGAAATAAACAAATCTCGTAGTCAAACTGTAAATACTTAAAATAACAAACTATGAAATTATTGATGGAAATAACAAACTGCAAGTGAGGTTAAATAAATCGTAATAATTAGAAAATTAATGTGAAAATATGTGTTGTTAAAAAAAATTAGAGATTGTGATGGTCAAAGATTTGGTAATTATTGTATAAATTTGATTGTAATAATTTGATAATTTGATTGTAATCTGATAATATAATTTGATTATATTGATTGTGTTGACAATGTGATTGACGATATGATTTAAGTAAATTACTTAGAAGCATTTCCCTTTTAGTGTGAAAAATAAAATAGAAGTTTTAAAAATGTGTTTGGTAATGAGTGTACAAAAAAAATAGAGAAACAAAATTCAGAATATATATAACTAATTAAACTACTTAGAAGCATTTCTCTTATTAAAGATTTGTAGTTTGTTAGGTAATTGGATTTTTATTAATCAAGTTACGTTCATTTTGATTTTGAGAAAAATGAATTTATAAAGCGTAATTACCAATTAAAATAGGATGGCTAAAAAATTATAAATGTTTGACCTAAAAAAAAGAAAGCAAAAAATTCAGAAATTTATAGTATTTGTAGTTTTTTTTGGTAAATTAGAGCATTAATCAAGTTACCTAGTTTGTTAAATTAGAGTTGTTTGGGGATTGGATTAAGGTCATCATATAGTGTTTGGAAGTTAGCATAGTAGGAGAATGGAGTGTTTGGATAGTAGTATATGAGACATTAAATTATTTAATAAAAAAAGTAAGAAATTTTTTGGGAGTGACACATTATCAAAGTTCTCCCAAAATGCTTCTCAAATAATATATAGGATCGTGGTTTATTTAAGTGACTAAAATTCTTTTGTTTGATTACCGTAGGTATTTGCCAATTGAAGAATCTGCAAGAGCTGGATCTCAGTCAAAATAAACTTGTAGGTCAATTTCCTTTATGTTTAACTAGTTTAACCGGACTTCAAGTTCTTGATCTCTCATCAAACCAAATGACTGGGAACCTACCATATGCTCTCGGTAACCTTGATTCCCTTGCTTACTTATCGATGATTGATAACAATTTCGAAGGCTTCTTCTCACTTGATTGGCTCACCAACCTCTGAGAGCTTAAAGGGTTCAAACTTGATTCAAAATCGACCTCACTTCAAGTAGAGTCAGAGAGTTCTTTGAAGCCAAAATATCAATTGAATGTCATTGCATTACAATCTTGCAACTTGAAGAGGCTTCCTCATTTTCTCATTCATCAGAAGGATTTGCGTCAAGTTGATCTCTCTAACAATAAAATGGTTGGAAATTTTCCATCTTGGCTCTTGACTAACAACACAAAGCTTGACACTTTTCTCCTACAAAATAATTCTTTTACTAGCTTTGAGCTACCAAAGTCGGCTCATAATCTGCTTTTCTTGGATGTATCAATGAATGGATTTGAGGATCTCTTTCCTGAGAACATCGGCTGGATACTTCCTCATTTACGTCATATGAATCTAGCTAAGAACCGTTTTCATAGAACTATGTCATCTTCTCTTGGTAACATGAAAAGTATTGAAGTTCTAGATATATCTCACAACAACTTCCGCGGGAAGCTGCCAAGAGATTTCCTAAATGGTTGCTATTCCTTGGGAACCTTGTGTTAGAATAATGAAGCCCATGCTTCCTTGGTCTTGCCGTTGGTGGCTAGCCCATCACTTTGTGTCTTGTGTTTTGTGTTGAGTCTTGTGTTTTGTGTGTTGTGTCTTGTGCCCATGAGGCTTTAGGCGTGCATGTCTTGTGGTCGTGTGGTCCATAGTCTTGTGCCTATAAAATGTAAGCTTTGTACTCTCAATAAAATCAGAACACATATTTTGTGTTTCTCACTGAAACGGTTTACTGGAGAACACAGTTTGTGTTTCTCACCGTTTCGGTTTCTATCACCTTGAAGCTTTCGTACAATAAACTTAGTGGAGAGATTTACCAAAAACAATAAACTTTACCGAGATATTGGTGCTCTCTATGGATAACAATCAGTTTACAGGAAAGATTGGACAAAGTTTGCGGAGTTTAAGAAACTTGGAACTGCTTGACATTTCAAACAACAATCTCACAGGTGTTATTCCAAGTTGGATTGGTGAACTTGAAGGCTTAAATGCACTACTGATTTAAAACAACTTATTGGAAGGTGAAATACCGATTGTTCAACGTATCCAATCTACATATATTGGACCTCTCTGCCAACAAGTTATCAGGGGGCGTACCTCCACATGTCAATTCTATATGGCAAGTGGTGTTACTCCTCCAAGATAACAATTTAACTGGGGTTATTCCAGACACATTGCTAATGGATGTCACTATACTTGATCTGAGAAATAATATATTTTATGGCAATATACCTGAGTTCACCAACACCAAAAACATCACTATACTTCTTCTGCGGGGGAATAATTTAACAGGTCGTATTCCTCACCGGATGTGCGGTCTAAGCAACATCCACATTTTGGATCTTGCTAACAACAAGTTGAATGGATCCATACCTTCATGTCTTAGCAATATATCATTTGGTTTGGGGAACAAAGCTACATCAGATGAGTATGATTTTGGTACTGGTTTCAGCCAAGGTGAGGGCTTGCTTCCGGTTAATCCGGAACACATAGACAATATGGGCATATTTTTAAAATCTCAACTTGTGAGAGATCCATTTTATTTGGATTATTCTGTAGAAACCCAAACTAAAATTAAATTTGCAACAAAACACCGATATGATGCTTACATGGGTGGAAATCTTCTTAACTTTTATGGATTGGATCTTTCGGAAAATGAGCTAAGTGGCGAGATCCCAATAGAGCTAGGTAGTCTTGTGGAACTACATGCTCTCAATCTCTCTCACAACTATTTATTAGGTGTGATACCACAGAGCTTTTCAGGTATGAAGGAACTGGAAAGCCTCGATCTTTCTTTTAATAGACTACAAGGTCAGATACCACCAGAACTAACACAACTAAGCAACTTAGCCGTCTTCAATGTATCATACAATAACTTATCAGGAGTTATTCCTCAAGGAAGACAGTTTAATACCTTCGACATGCCAAGCTACTTAGCTAATCCTCTTCTATGTGGGCAACCAACCAACAAAAGTTGCAATGGTGATGATAACTTTCACGAACCAGGCAATAATGAAGTGAAAGATTATGAAACTACAATAGATATGGTATCTTTCTACTGGAGTTTTATTGCAGCCTATGTGACAATACTTCTTGGGATACTTGCATCACTCTCTTTTTATTCTCGTTGGAGTAGAGCTTGGTTCTACATCGTTGATGTTTTCATCCACAAGGTGAAGAATTTATTTTGGTAAACTATTGTTGGTGCCAAATCCTTTTTCATATGTTGTTGTTTTTTAAAAAATGCCCTGCTTTGTGTCACAAAACAAAATCACATCTTGTACTTGGTTCTTGTGTACTCTGTGTTAAAATAACTGTAATGCTTCAAACTTGGAGAAATTCTTTAACTTTCTCAAGTACCAGAAGAACTTGCATCTAGTTTACCTATCGAAGAAGCCTGATACAATATCTAAATGGAACTTTTTCAGGTACATACATGCAAATAATAGACTGCATTAGTACATGCATAAGCCGTATTTATATATGCATTGGAAATTTGGAACTATCTTCTTAGGTGATACAAGCACCTAAATCAGCGGCTAAACATCACAATACAATCCGAAACTAACAAAAAGCATACTAGCTTGAGTACCTGATATCAGATCTATTACACTTCTATAACTTAATCCAGATGAAGTAAACTAAACGTCTTCACCGCCTTTTAGCTCCTCTGGTTTGCTCTCTTCAGAGACCAATGGATCTGATGGAACAGAAGAACTTGCTTCAATAGCAGCAGACTGAGTTTCCTGACTCTGGTGGTGCCTCTGAATCTAAGTCAGCTGATTCGCTACTTCATACACATTTCTTGTCATCTTCTCCCTTAATCTCAGATTCTGAGATGGAGCAGTTTGGTTCCGATTCGTCCAAATCACCAATTGTTGGATCCTCCTTTGGGGAGGTTTCCGTTTTCTCTTCCTCCGAACTTAATGCTGATGACAAATTTTCTTGTTGATCCTTGAATTCTTTTTCTCCGAAGACACCGATTGCCAAATCATCGCCAGAAGGGTCACTCGCATTACCAATTTTCGTCATCTCTGTGGGCTCCTCAGTGTCAACTATATTTTTGGACAATCCTCTGGCTGCACCGAAACGGTTGAACCGCTCGAGCCTTTCTTTCTTATCCGATGGGTTCTCTTCCTTTTCGCCTTCAGAGATTAATGCTGATGACGAATTTTCTCCTTGACCCTTGGATTCTTCTTTTTCCCCCAAGACACCAACTGCCACATCATCTTTAGAATGGTCACTTGCATTATCTTCTTTCCCCATCTGTGTGGGCTCCTCAGTGTCAACTAGATTCCTCGACAAATCCTCTGGTTGCACCGAAACGGTTGTACCACTAGCTTCACCATCAAGCATGTCTCTTTCGTCCGATGGGTTCTCCTCCTTTTCTCCCTCATAAATTATTGTAGAAGACAAATGGTCACTTGCAATACCAAATTTCCCCATCTCTGCGGGTTCTTCAGTATCAACTAGATTCCTGGATAAATCCTCTGGCTGAACCGAAACAGTTGTACCGCTGGCTTCACCATCAGGCCTGTTTCTCTCTTCTGATGGGTTCTCGGGCGTTTCTCTTTCAGAAATTAATGTTGAAGATAAATGCTCTTGTTGACCCTTTGATTCTTCTTTTTCCCCCAAGACATCAATGGCATACTGCCTTCAGAATGGTCACTTGCATTACCATCTTTCCCCATCTGTGTAGACTCCTCAGTTTCAACTATTTTGCTGGACAAATCTTTGGCTGAACCAAATCAGATGTACTGCTGGCTTCACCATCAGGCCTGCTTGTCTCGTCCGATGGGTTCTCAGCCTTTTCTTCCTCTATCACTGGGAGAAGCGAAGGGCAGTCTGTACCTTCAAAAAAATTAAAAGATGTGTTTACTGTTAAAATTACATTCATATTTAGATTTCTTTGTTGTCCTTAAGGCCAAGATGCTACAATATGTGTCACTGAATGAATGAACATGCTGTAAGGTGTGGTTCTAGATCCTCTACCAGTAGCACATGAGAAAGAAGAAGGCACTGCCTCAGAAGGAGGCTTTGGGGAAAGAAGACACCTAGTTCAGGGAGAGGCTTTGATGGGAGAAGTTCCAGATGGTTCTAGAGATGCAGAGGTGGCTTCAATGATAAGGCCAAAGGAATAATACACGTCACTAAAGAGGGTGGGTTGTTGCACATGGGAGATCGTACATAAGCTGGAACAAACCACGTGAGAGAGCTTTAGCTATATATGATGGTATTCAGATTAGAGGATCCTTATCACTGAGTTGATCATTTTGGTTGTTAAGGTGAGAAGGAGAGATGAGTCTCTTTTGATTCTCTAGGGTTTATCTTAGTGTTTATCTTTTATTTGCAGTTTAGTTGTATTTTGGGGATCTTTGGTTACATAAATAAGAGAGCTTTTTCATTGATTGAGAGTTTAAGGAAACAAATCGTATCACATGCATACCTCGCACTTGCTTGGTAGAGGAAAGTAACTGAATTTGAGGTTTTGATAAACATCCAGTCGAGACATCAGCTATCTCACATCCAGCAACTTCAACTTCGACATCAGCTGGCGTATCTACATCCATAGCAGCACTTGTCTCAGCTATCTCACATCCAGCAATTTCAACTTCTTTTTTATCGTCAATGTTCTTTCGCTCGACTGTAAGAGGCGATGAGGGCTTGACATCAGCTGGCGTATCTAAATCCATAGCAGCACTTGTCTCATTGTTACATGTATAATCATTTCCGGCTTCAAGGTCTTTGCATTCCTCTATCTGTATAACATTCCCAGTTTTCTTTTCTTCAGCTGAAATAGAGTGAGAGGTCTGGACATCGGTGTCGCAAATATGATCGACTTTACCAGCTTCACAATCTTTGGATTCTTCCAGTTCATTGATTACATCGTCAGTATCCTTTTGCTCATCCAAACTGGTGGACAAGAGCTGGAGATTAGCTGATTCATTTACCGGCATAGCAGAGACTATCTCTACTCCAGATCCTTCGTGCAATTCAGCTCTTGAATCCATCAGTTCACCTCTTTCTGAGTTTGGACGCAGTTCAGGCTGTGACAAGTTATCGTCATTCTCATCCTTAGACTTGATAGAAGATGAAGGCTGAAGCATATTCCCTGAAATGCTGCAAACAGAGGTATCCATATTCCCACAGTTTTCATTCTCTGGCGCATTATCCGGCAAGATACTCCGAGACACATTTTCCTCAGACTGGAAATCTACAAGGTTTTTTGCTGCTTCTTGAGGCGAAGCAGGCTCATCCCCAGGTTCTTGCAAATTTTCAGGCACTGGACCAACCAACGGAATGGTTTCTCTTTTATCACAATCCATATTTTCACCAGTAACTTTAAAAGAAAGATCTGTATTCTGCTGTTCTTTCGGTAGTGGTTCTGCAGTTGTCGACCCAGATGCAACAGACTCAGATTGGACACATATTGATGAAGATGATATTTCTTCTGCCAGTATTATATTCATATGTTGTGTATCACCATGACTGTTATGTGAGGGTTTTCCTTCGACAAGCTTATTTGCAGTGCAACTTTCCAAAGAAGCAACATCAAAAACATCCTCTGAAGGCTGTGTATCACAGAAGAATCCACTTTAACACCAGGAATCTTGACAAGGTCATTCTCGGCATCCCCAGCAACCATAGACAAGTCAGCGCCGCCATCTTTGTTTGCTACCAATCCAATCGGATCACCAGACACAGGGTGAGAAACATCTGAGACCAAAATTTCCTCCTTGCTTGGGTTAAGACCAGAAGAAGTCTCTTCCATTACTATCTGGTCTGCAAGAGCTCCCTCAGTAGAAATATCAGGTGGAGAAGTCAAAGTATGGCCTGCCGAAATTAGTTCAGTCTTTTCAATAGCAACAACATCACTGGAGACAGCAGGAATTAAAGGCACATTTGTTTCTCTGGCAGCATCACAACACGGAAACGTTACACTTACTGCATCCTTTTTCTCAGGATCAAGGACACACTTCAGATCATCAGAATTAGATGTCACACACTCTTTTTCTAGAACTGTTTCAGATTTGGAAACATCCATCTCCAAAGTGCCTTTAGTCACAGAATCATTCAACTTTTCAGGTACCACTGAACTACTTCCAGAGAGCTTGCTGCCACCATAAACCTCAGCAGAAAAAATAGGAGTTGTGTGCGACAATCGGAATCAATACCGTGTGAATCATGAATTTCAGGTGACTCCGTTCTCTTTGGAGAACTCTGTTCATTGGACACTGAAGGCATTTCGGAATTTTCAACACCATCAGCAGAACAAATTGGAACAGTTTCCAAGGGCTCCTTTGATTTCAGTCCAAATATATCATCATTCATCTTTACTGCTCCTGGAGAAACCGAAGGTGATGTAGATAGTTCTGCTTCCTTGTTAGAAGCATCAGTGAAATCAGCATTAGTAGCTGAAAAACTTTGCGCATTAACATGGTCCTTGTCCACAGGGATTTTTGAATCAGTTCCTTGTGCTGAAGTACCATCAGACTGATTTACAAGTGCCTCCAATCCAGGTGAAGGTTTTACAGTTTTATCGACCATCAAAGAATCATAATTCTTATTTTCCTCTGAAAGATTAGATACCGATGCTGCTATTCCCAATTCTGGATCGGCTGATGTTGTTACTTTCTGGCTTGTCTCAACCAAATCTTCACCTACAGGAATCTTTGAGTCAACAAGCATAGTATCCTGGTTAACAAGAGTTTCCACTCTAGGTGAAGATTTTACATTTTCAACGACCATCAAAGAAGACTCGGAAACTTTCTTTTCTACTGATACATTGGAATCAGTTGTTGCTATTTCCAAGTTTGGATCGGCTGATGTTGCTACTTTCAGGTTCGTCTCAACCAACTCTCCACCCACAGGATCTTTTGAGCCAATGTTCATAGTATCATGATTAACAAGAGCCTCCAATCCGGGTGAAGGTTTTTCAATTTCATCAATCATCAACGAAGACTCAGAGACTTTATTTTCCTCTAAAACAATGGAAACAGATGTTGCTATTCCAGAGTTTGGATCAGCTGATGTTGCTACGTTCAGGTTTGTCTCACCTAACTCTCCACCCACGGAAATTTTTGAGTCAACGAGTATCGTATCTTGAGGCGTTATATCATCAGACTGAGAAGCAGAAGCCTTAAAGTCAGTTGAAGGTTTGATAATCTCATCAATCATCACTGAAGACCCAGCCTTTTGCTTTTCGGCTGAAGTATTGGAAATAACTGTTGCTACTCCCAAGTTTTGCTCAGTAGGTTGGATCACATTCTCTGCCTTGCTGGTCTTTACTATGTGCAAATTCATTTTACTTGTGGATTGCCTGTCAGATTCATTTGTTCCCGTTGTTTCAGAAGGCTCTCCAACTTTATGTTTTATCACAGAAGTCTCCGAAAATATCTCCTTCATGACACGAGCAACATCAGTCACATCAGCAGTTTGTTTCCTTGCACAACCACCACTACCTGATGTTTCTTTTCTCCTTTCCTGGCTGTAATGGGGGTTGTTCTTGGGCAACAGCATTTGAGCCTGATGAATCACCAGCCTTGAACTCAATTTGTGGTGTTGATCTTGTACTCCGTGCAGAAGAGCCATCAACAGCAGGTGAAGCTTGAACATTTCTTCTTCCTCGGCGTCTAGGAGTAGTATCTCCCCTGCTTGGCATCTTGCGATCTTGCCTCTTAACAGGCATTGTCGCAGGGGGAGAAAGAACACTGGCGCTTGAGCTGCAAAGACGACAGCATGATAGTTAAGATTGAGAATCCAAAGCACGTTAAGTAAGTTTTGATGCTTAAAAATTGTGTACCTTCAACAGTGGAACAAACAGGTAGGGCAGTCAATGGCCGATTAGCATCTGAAAGTGCAGTTGTCACAGTAACAGAAGCTCTAGAAGTTTGACCCTCTGGAAATTTAGTTCTTCCAGTCTCAACCAGGGATATTGAAGGACTTTCAAATAAAGAAGAGACAGCTCTCTGATTTTGACCTGGGAGACGACCTGCCAAAAAATGATGCTGTTAAGATTCTAGTGAACAATTCGTCTGACGCATGTATGTGAAATATATCAAGTGATATGCGAGTTGCCGAGTTATATGCTTGGTAAGTGTACTGGCTGTTTTTCAACTCCTGAACTCTGGATATTTCTCACATCTCGAATAACAGGCTTGTTCATTACAGCAGCTGTTTCTCTTCCCAAGGAATCCTCCGATATATTTAGCGACTGACCATCTGATCCAGAACCAAAACCAGGTGGTGCATCAAGATCTGCTGCTATGTTTGGCTTTTTTGTAATACCCTGCGAACTATTCTCTTGTACAGACACAGCAGGGGAGGGCTGCATTGCAGTAGTATTGGAGTGAACAGAAGGTGCTGGCTCAAGGTTTGACGCACTTCCTTCAATAGATTTAGGAACTCTCGCATTGATCTCAGCTGCCGAGACAGGAACATTTACTAAATTAGAAACTACGGGGTCACCAGAATTAGATGCAACCGCATCAGTTCTCTGAGTACTCAGAGGATTCATCTTCGATTCAATACCTGTGGAACTACCAGTACCATGCAACATACTTTCCACCCTCCTTCCCCTTCCTGTGCCACGTCCCCTGCCTCTTCCCCTGCCCCGGCCTCTCGTTGGCATTGGAGGAGAATTAGAGGGTGGCAGTGACTGAAAACCAGGAGGACCAGATAAATCAGGCGAAGTTAGGGGAAGAGACAAACTAGAATGAGAAGCTGTTTCATCCTTTCCTCTAGGGATAGCAATATCGGAACCAAAATTTGCCAATGCTCTAGCATCTCCTGTTGCCTGTGTCCTGCCTGGAACTGATACAGGTGATTGATTTGAAGTTTTATCGACTCTTTCGGCCTACCATGGCCCCGTTTCACAGGTTCTGTTACTTCTTTCAGTGGCTTTTGTAATGCCTGCGGAGGTTCCACAGATTGTGAAGTTAGTGCCAATGTCGGAGATGTGGGAAGCATAGCGTCACCAGTGTTTCTAGCCAGAATATCTGATTTATCATTAGCCAAGCTTGTTTCACCAATATTTCCAGCCTGAATATTTGATGTATCATTGGACAAGCTCTTTTCACCAGTGTTTCCAGCCAGTATATTTGATGTATCACTAGCCATGCCCTTTTCAATTCCTTCTCCCTTGCCTCTGGGAGAATCGGTTGCCTCAGTCTGGCACATCTTGTCAAACTCCTCCTCGGTCAGTTGCTCTTCATAAGATCGAACCTTGTGAAGTTGCAATTTTACCATATAAAAAGTAATAAGCGAAGGTGCTACAAGCAGGATCATAATAAGCTAAACAATTGAATGTTAAAAGAAGATTACTCAACAAACCTCTCTTGCTCACTTGCCTCTTCCATAATGCTGAGTATCAAAGCTCGCTTGCCCCTTTCGCTTCATACCAACATTTGATTCTACTGCAATGATAGGGATTTGCTAGTAATCTTTGTAAACTCTCATAAACTCAATAAAGATAACCTTGTTCTTTAACAAAACTCCCAAAAAACTCTAAAAGCATAAAAGTAAAATAGGGATCTTTAGGAGCCCATCTCTCCTTTCTCTCTCTCTCAAAAATGACTAAAATCCATGATAAAGTAAAAGAGGCTAACAGCCAAAACATTTATAGCCGATCCACTCCAAGACTGAATCAATCCTTTGTCCTCTGCTCTGACGTGTCCTTTGCTTTTGCCAATATGACCGTTTCATCAAGCTTCCTTGGCCCCCAAGTTTCCTAAGTCTCTTCCTTCTGTATTGGTGAAGTATTGGAGGCTGCTTCCTAACAATACCCGCCCCTTTAAAACCGACCTTGTCCTCAAGGTCGAAGGGATGAAACGGATTGTTGATGACACCCTCCCATTCCCATGAACAACGAGGAGGTAACTTAAGTCGGTAAGCACGGTTTCAATACCTGATTTAGTCGCACAGGAACCACAATGCCGTGCTGCTAGCTTCTTATTCACTCTTCTGGACAGAAAATGTTGATGGTAAGAACACATTTTCAGAACAACCAAGTCACCTTTTGCCCATTCAATCTCCATGTGAAGTTCATTCCCACTATGCATCTTAACCGGTTGTTCCTTGTGAAGTTGTTGTAATGAACTTAATCTTGCATCTCTTTTCTCCAACTTCTTGATTGTCTTAACTCCTCTGCGTGTGTTGGGTTCCACTTGCTTCTTCGTTCTCCTAATCTGAGGAATCAACCTCAAGTCTTGTGGAGGTAGAAGGCAATGAGGCTTCCACACCAAATTGTTCTTCATTGCGAATCTTACTCTCTTTGAGCTCTTCTTGGTCTTTTTAGATACTGGAACAGGTTCTGCTTCTTCGCAGACATTTGCAACCTCGGTATTCGATGATGGTCCCATTTTGGATGCAATCTTCTCAGACTCCAAAACAAACCTTTAAATTGTGGAGAACCAATTCGGGACGAGAAGCTCCTGTGATAGAAACTTCAATAGAGGAAGACGACATATCTTTCTTCAACTGCAAGAACTCTTGGTGAAACGAAAATATCGATTTCCCATTACCCTGGTGGCAATCCAGAGAAGAACCCATCTCATAAAACCTCTTAGCAAAATCCATAAAATCATCATCCACAGACACTGAATCATCCCCAAATTTTTTAACATCAAGCAGCTTCTTTCCCATTTTCAGTAACTCATCAAACTTATTACTCTTAATCTTCACAACCAAAATCTTATCAGTCACTACCCCGAAAACCATCACAAAAGGAACAAACGAAAGTTCCAAAATCTCCGTCTTTAAAGAAGAAACAACCTAAGTTCCTCAACAAAAGCAGAAGCTACATGATAGTTAACACCATACCCTTGAAACTTATCACTAGCGAGAAAAATCCCATCGAACAAAACACCCAGCAAACGACTAGTGAGTTCCAAATCCCACGAATTACTATCAAGAAGTGAGAAGAACCCATGAAGGAACCTCCGAATCAAGAGGTAAAACTTATCTAACCTGAGCCGATCGATGCGTGACCACTCGCGGCGCAAAGTGAAGAAGAACACAGTGAAGTAATGGAGAGCGAGAGGTAAAGGAAGTGATTGAAGAGTAACGCCTTGCCCACTAACCCCAGGGAGAACTCTACTCTTTACCATGGAGAGTATGTCGGCCTTCCATTTCACGATCTCAGAGAACGTCAATCGCCGGAGACGAAACTTCAATCGATCGTGACAATTAGGATTCCGGTTGTCTAGACCACAAATTCTCGCCAAGTGTTTCTGATGGAGGAATGTTGTTATGGGCCAGCAAGTATTAGGCCCAAGTCTATTATTTTGCCCAGAAAACGAAAATGAGTCCATGGATTGTTGTTGAGAATTCATCTCAAAACGACACTATTCACAATACATGATTTCAAAAGGACACACATAAAATTGAATTTCCGTTTCAATTAATTTTAATTCGAAAATAGGTTAATTACGTAGGTACTCTAGCGAAAAACTTAAAATTACCTTCTCTACCTGGGTTTTATCCGCCCGATCCGCCCAACCCGACACACGACCCGACTGAGAATCAAATCCCTAATAAACTATTCCTCTCCCGGCGAAATCGCTCCAATCCAAAATCAAAACCATTAATCCTCCTTTCCGATTTTAGACAACCGTTACTCCTCTCAATTTCGAATTTCGTTCTCTCTCTCAGTTTCGATTTTTCGTTCTCTCCCGATCAATGACTCGACACCGAAAGAAATCCTTTGTGAGAAGGTCGGATGTTGGTCTTCCGGAAGTTGGTGAGAGGAATCAAGAAGGAGAGGCTATTGTTCGGGAAACAGGTTTTCCGGATGTTGAAAAAGAGATCTCTGTTGAAAAGACGAATCAAGAAGGAGACGAAGAAGCAAGGGAAGGTGTTGTTCGGGAAGTTGAAAACAGGAATGAAGAAGAAAGGGTTGAAAACACGAATGAAGAAGAAAGGGTTCACTCTCATCCGTGGGTTGGGAGTGAAGAAGATAAAGAAGATGACGACGAGACTCCTTTGGTGAATATTAGAGACAAGATGGGCAGAAAGAGGAAGGGAGGAGTAGCTCACAAAAGAGACATGAGTCCGAAGAAGAAGAAGAAGATAACGGGAGATGAGAGGGATCCCGCTCCTACTCCGGTTGAGGAGGAGGTGCGGAAGAAGAAGAAGAGTCAGAAGAAGAAGAAGAAGAAGAGAATGGGAGATGATAGAGTGGAGTCTCCGGCTCCTCCTCCTCCGGTTGTGGATAATGAAGAAGAAGAAGATAATGCAGAGGAGAGGGAGTCTCCGGCTACTCAGAGGGAGTCTCCTGCTCCTGTCTTCTTCAATAATCAAGAAGAAGATTTAGAAGATGAGTGGCTTCCTCCTCCTCCTACTCAGGCAGAGTCAATGGTAAGTATATGTGATGTCTATAAGTTTTAACCCAGAATAAATCCGCAAGTGCACAGACAATCGCAGTAATATAAAGGGTATCGAATCCACATGGACCAAGGTTACACTATGAAATTACGATATTCAATTTAAAGCTAAGATAAAATAAAGTGGTAGTTTTTTGTAACAATAAACAGCGAAATGATTAAATGGTATAGAAACAAATAATAAAAAGCACTAGGTCAAGGTAATTCTCCAGTGATTTTTGGATTTCTAGGTTGAGCGACTATTCAGGAATAAATCTAAAACGGTCTAGAACTCAAACATAAAAGTAATATTGCCCCACTGTCTAAACTGTCGTTTGGATTTAGTAATGATGCAGACAAGCATTAATGAATTGGTTCAATTTGTTCACAATCGATGGTAACAATCAACTGTCGTTGGTTACACACCGATTGCTCATCAATGGTTTATCTAGCAACCTAGAGCACTGTCGTGAATAAGTTCAACTTGAAATCATAGATTAAGTGGCCAATTTAATCTAAGCATTAATAATCCCTATTGATGAAGACATATAAAATAAGTCATATTTCGCTCAACCATAAATAATCCTAAATCACCATTGAAACCCTAACCTAGCAAGAGGACTACTCGGCCATGGAAAAGAACAACACTACAATCAATGAAAAGAAACTCATAACGAAATTATAGAGATATAGGGTTTAGAAATTCTTCTCAAGGTAAATGATGTAGACTGATCCGGATTGACAAAGCAGCAAATCGGAGAAGTCCAAAAATCGTGAACAGTGAATGTGAACAGTGATTCGTGAACAGTGACTCGTGAACAGTGAATCGTGAACAGTGAATCGTGAACAGTGAAATAATTTTATTCAGAAAACTCAGACAGAGAACGTGAGTCTCCTCCTCTCTGTGTAAAAAGTGATAGAGGAGAAGAATAAATCTTCCTCTTAAATACAAAAACAACTAAATAAAATAAAATCTCAAATCCCTTCGAAAAAGGAAACTAAATCTCTTCCTCTTAAAGAGATAGCATAAGTTTCTCCCTAATAAAAAGGGATTGCTTTGACTCATTATTCAGAGATCGTGTGGGCCCTCCTTGGCAGCGGTGGCGTCTGAATTATTAGGTAAACTTCTGGAGCCTCTGACCGAGCAGGTGCTCGCACAGCTGGGAGCAGGTGCTCGCTGGGTGAAAAATCTCTTTTTGCTCTAATTCTTCTCCTTTTCCCCAAATAGCTCCAGCAACTCCCATCCATGCTCCAAAGCCTCCTAGAACCTGAAATGACACAAAAAGAACTAGAAAAGACTCGAAAAAGACTAGAAAACAATAGGTAAAATAGGCTAAAATCATAATATATCAATATGTGTCTTGGTAAAACTGGTAGAATTAGGTAGAACTATGTCTTAACCTGTTTGTAAAACTGTTTGTGTTGGTGATGAGATTGGTGATATTTGGTAAAATTGTTTGTTGCAAGATGCCAATGATGAACCAACAGCAGGAAAACCTCAGGGTATGTACTTCCCATCGTCGGAGTATAACAAAAAGATAAAGATATCGGCGAAGTGTCATATAGAGGAAGTTTTGACAACGTTGAATGAGTTGGATCATCCTTTGACCGATGATGAGTGGGATTGGTTTAAGAACCATCCACAGTTCAAACACGTTTTCCACATGCCGAGGGAGAAAAACCACAAGGCTGCGGGCATGTGGTTGCTTTTTCTTCGAACCGCTAAGATTGAAAAGAAAAAGGAGGTTTGGTTTGTTGTGAATGGGGTTCCCATCCGGTACAGCATTAAGGAGCATGCGTTGATATCGGGTTTTGAATGTCGAAACTATCCACTTGGTTTTGACAAACTTGGAAGCAAGAGTTTTGTGAATAAATATTTTAAAGAAAAGGTGATTAGACGGGAAGATGTGAGAGAAAGGTTGAAGCAAATGGTACCAAGGGGACGGTCTCAGGATAGGCTGAAGATGGCAGTTCTCTATTCTTATCCAGTGTAGTTGTAGCACCGATAAAGGCTGGAGAGAAAGCTACAGGCGTTGATGACTTATTTCTACGTGTTGTGAGTGATCTTAGCATTTGCGAGTCGTTTCCTTGGGGAAGATATTCCTTTGATCGCATGCTGGTATCGATCGCAAAAACGATGAGTCATTTTTATGGGTTTGTGCAAAAAGAGAATGCAGTATGGGGGATCTCGGGCTTCTGTCTGCCTATTGAGGTAAGTAAAATGTAAATGAGTTATTGGATGCGTTGCTTTGTCCTAATTGAACATAACTCTAACCATATGTTTGTTGTGCAGCTTCTACCATTTGAGGCCATTCAAGCTTTCAAGGATAAGTTCATAGCAGCCAATCCTTCTCCGGACGTCTCTTGTCCTAGGATGTGCAAGAGAAAGTTCAAGGATTGCGATATGAGAGGATATCCTCTTTCGAAGCTATATCATGAACTTGATGCAACTGAGGTTAGTGTTTCTTAGTTATCTACTTATCATAAGAATTATTTTTGGTTGTTATGTATTTAATATATCTGCTTTGTTATGTTCACAGAATATTGTTAGTATCTTAGCAACCGAAGGCGATGAAGAAGAGTCTCTCCTTGCTGGAATCACCGAGCAAGAAGATGACGATGATGCACATGATGCTGTGATTGAAAGTTGGATGGAGCGTCTTCGTCAAGGCTATACTGTCCGCCTTGAAGAGATGTTCAAGGAAGATGTGCAGACCCGAGGAGAACCTGAGAATGCGGAGAACCTTGAGAATGTTGTGGATGAGGGAATTCCACCACATGGAAATCCGAAGTTGATGGATCTCTTCAACGCCTTCAAAGATGAGATGAAAGAAAAAATGAATACACTAGCTGGGAGGATTGATGGGAGGTTTGATGTCTTCGAAGAAAGAATCAAACCATTGGAAGCGTTTGTGAAGACACAGGTAAGTGAATACGGTTGTTAGTAATACTGGTAATACTAGTAATAGTGGTAATACTAGTAAGACTAGTAATACTAGGCATAACAGTCAGTTAGTAATTACTTTGTTATTTGATTGCAGGTTAATGCTGAGGCAGAAGCGATGGATACTGAACAAGCAACTAACACTACCGAGGCGGGTGAACCACAAGAGCATGTTGAACCGGGTGAACCATCTCCTCAACCACGACCTGAACCAGCTGCTCCTCAACCAATACCGAGGCGTATGACACGGTCACATGCTGCTGCTTTGAACTTATGATATTTTAGACACTTCTACTTTACTAAGTCTTTTCGGTGAACTTGAACTTCTCTTAGTCTTTTCGGTGAACTTGAGGTGGACTTGTAGTTTACTAAGTCTTTGGTAATATTGGTCTTTTGGTGGCAAAATATTTATTATTAAGTTTTTAAAGTAAATAAATATAAGTCTAATATAAAACTATGTTGGGACAAAAAAAATAAATAGAATCGATCAATTAAAAAAAGTAGAAAATAAATTATATCATACTAATTCTGAAATTAAACCACAAATGTTCACCACATACGGGTAATACTAGTAATACTCGTAAAACTAGTATTACCCGAACAACCACAACAAAAGGAGATCTCCAACAAAAGTCATAGACAACCGAAACATACATAGGCAAGTCTTACACAACCTTAAACATAGATAGAGAAGTACTAGATGTCATTAAAAAACTTGTTTAATCGATAGTTTCCATAAAAATAGCCATTTGTTCTTTAAGGGTAGCAATCTCTTCATCCTTGGTTTTCAGCTCCAAATGGATTTGCCCAATCAGAAACTCGTGGTTTGCCATCTCTCTCAACCTCTTCGTGTTCTCATCAACCTCAGTCCTTAATATTTCGACCTCTTCTTCCATAGAACGATCCCAAGCTTTCCTAAGGTGGAAGCCATCATTCTACACACAAATATATATGCCGTGAATAAAAAAATTGGATCCATCATCCTAACACATCATTCTACACACAAATATATAAGCCATCATCCTAACACATCATTGTACATCTTCAAATAAGAAATTGGATCCTAAGAACCTACCAAATACCGTGAATAAAAAATCACCTCAAATTTTTGACAAGTAAAGAATCTCTTCCCTTCGGGTTCGGAAATCTCGTGTTTCATTGGAGCACCACATGGACACTTCTTGGGGATCCCATATCCACCATCGGCAACAGCTTCTAATTGTTGGAAAGCCCTCTTCGATTCCTTCATGTCTCTGTAGTACGGGTCCTGCTCATAACGATCCATTTCGTGTTTTCTTTTCGATTTGTAAAGAAGAGGAAATGGTTTGCTTTTCGATTTGGAAAGAGATAAGAAGAGAAGGAGTCGAAGGAAGGAGATCTCGAGGAGAGAAGAAGTAAATCTGTTTTGAGGGAGTCTCGGTTTTGGGGAATTAAAAATTAATTAAGAGTTTTTGGGGGGAAATTGGAATTTTGGAGGGAATTTAGATTTTGGGGGGGGGGGGGGAAAGAATTTGGAGGGAATTTTGTTTTGGAGGGGAATTAATCGAGACACGTGTGCGCAGTCAAAGAATCACGTGTGCGCCGTCAAAGGAAAGCACGTGTGCGCAGTCAAAGGACCACGTGTGCGCCGTCATTTTCACGTGGAAATTGTACATAGTTGTACCTAGATAGTAGTTCTACCAAAGTTCAACATAGTATTACTTTTGCTATTTTTCAATTTAATCAGTATTACTTAACTTTTTAATTCGTTTTTTTTTAGTTTTACAAATTACTGAAGTCGATAAAAATGTAGTTCTGAGTGTTTTGTGTATTCATATGTTAAAAAAACAACAATTTGGAAATTTTTCATCATAATAGTATAAGTGAGCTTAAAAGTATAAGTGTTCCTTACTACTTGATGATATATTGTGTAGAGTCTTTCATACTTTTATATAATTTTTAAATTTCTTATTTTATAGTTAATTCATCCTTGTATCATTTATAAGTACTTTTCATTTCCATTTGTTTTTCATCCTTGCTTATTATTAACAAAAATAAATATATCAATAATAATATATCCTAGTTTTACCAGTATTACTAGTATTACTCTGTCATAAGTGAACGTAAAAATATAATTTAAATATAATTTTAACTAAACTATAATTTAAACTAAAATATAATTTAAATATAATTTAAACTAAAATATAATTAGTGAACTATAATTTAAAAATAATACTAAGTTCTTTGTAAAAATATCCTCATTGGAATAAAAGACATAATAATACATTCATACATCAAGCCATAATAATACATTGAAACACAAATACATAATAATCAAGAAACACCTAATCGAGTTCCGAATAACAACCATTGGAGTTTTTCTCTCGGCCGCCTTTTGTTTTTCGTCCGCGGACGCCTTTCCCCAGTTGATGGGAACCTTTTAACTTTCTTTCTTCCTTTCTCATTTTTTGGATCCGGAGGTATGATTTGTTTGATTTTCACGTCATCCGGGACATCCCATTGAGATCTATCCGGCACTATATAGATTGTCTTCTTATACGCCTTTGCCCACCAATCGGAAAGATAATATTCTGAACACAACTCATGTAATTGGATATCACAACCTCTGTCTTCATGCCTTAGGAATTCAATGTAAGCGGCTAGTCCGTGCACACAAGGATACCATTCAATATCGAACACCTTGCAACTGCAAGTTTTCGAGAGCAAGTTCACCAAATAAGGCTTTCCATCACTACCAATGACATGGTATTCAAGCTCAAAAATGTTTAGCTCCGTCACAGACAATTTGTCAGCAACAACCCATAAATCGTGCATGCAATTCTCCACAAATGGCACGAGTTTATGTTCAATCGATCCAGCCACCGCCTCCTTCCGGTGTTCATTAAACCACCTCGAAAATTGTTTTAATGATTGCATCAAGCATGGGTATTAAGGAGTACTTCTTTGCGTCCCTAAAAACACTATTCAGCGATTCCACACAGTTGCTTGTGTCTAAGTTGTATCTTTCTCCGGGAAACCAACACCTTGCCCATTTTTCTTTCTTGGTAGTCTCCTCTAGATACTTGGCAGCAGATGGATATCTCATCTTAAAAGAAAAATAAGCAGCGTTGAAATCAGCCACTGTGTACTGCCTACTAAGCTCCATGAATCTCCATGCGACTACATCCTTGTTAACGTTACAAGCATAACCTTTCACATTTTGAGACAAATGCCATATACAAAACCCATGATGAGCCTTCGGATACACATTACCTATGGCGCCGATGAGCCTTGCATTTCTATCACTCATAAACACCAATTCAGAAGAGTCCGGTACAACAGTTTTAAGCTTTTCCATAAACCAAGTCCAACTTGCATCCTATGGGATAATGGTGACGATTAGGATCTTGAGCTGAGGCAAATATTAGAACACCACCATATCCGTTCTTCAGAAACGTTGCATCCACAACTATCACTTTCCGCATGAATTTAAACCCTTCAATGCTAGCTCCCAAAGCTATGAATAGGTACATGAATTTGGAGCTGTCCTTATCCAAATGCACATATGTTTTTGTACCATCATTTACCTTCTCTAACATGTGCAAATAGCAATACAACATCTTGTAGCTTTCTTCCGGGTTACCACGCAAATGACTAACAGCTAGGTTTTTCCCTCTCAGAGCGGTGGAGTATGATATTGTGACACCTAATTTTGTCTTCACAAGATCCATGATAATTTTAGGAGATGGAGTTTCCATTTGTCCTGGATAATCTTCATGCAAAAGAGCTACAACTAATTCTGGACTGCCATGCCTCTTCATGTTGCTGTTGCTGCTGCTCTGAGTAGCCCGAGAGCATGTATGCATGTTCGTGTACTTTCTAACCGAGAAAATATCAGTCTTTGGAATCCTCGACGCTCGTAAACTCCATTTACACATTTCTTTAGTACATTGTAGCACTAAACGCCTCAGATCCAACCTTTTAATAACAAAACTAAAACTGTTCATAAATGAGGCTTTACCAACAACAGCTTGCAATGCCTTCTTATTTGGAAATTCTTGAAGTACACTCAAACCCAAACCGTCTTCCCATGGCTCTATAAAAGGCTGACTAGCTTCTACAACAGGTGGAGGCTCAAAATATTGATCACCCATATCTCTATCCGAGCTACACATAGCTCCATCACTCATAACTTCATCAACTTCATCACTTATTACATTTCCACCCTCTTTAGTATTAGAGACATCATCATCATCACCATCATCACCGTCATCAACCACCATCTCTACTTGTTTTCCTTGTTCTTTTTCTACGTGGAGAGTAATGGCATTAGCCCCGATTTCATCATCAGTTGCCTTCTCATAGTTCATACCAAAAGAACTTTTGCCCACTCTCGACTGTTGCTCGCGCAGTCCCGAAGTAGTGATGACCTCCACAAACAAAATGCATCTACGGTTCTTGTTATCAATGGACGTTAGATAAACATACATATCCTCATCATCACAAATAGCCTGCTCTTCCTCACATCGAACCAGTAGTGGAATGTAACTAAATTGCAATTTAACCTCACTTTCATCTAACGCAAGCTTCTTATATATCCTAGCTTCTACCATCGACAAAGTTATCTCCTCCACTGAATTCTTCAACAATATGCTATACATGCGACCTTGGCATTTAAAATGTATGCTGACATTGTTGCTCATTGTTTCCTGCCAAAACAATACACAAAACTCATTCACTACAATCAGTTATACCAGTTTTACTAGTTATACCCAGTTCTCTACTCCTCCTCTAGTCCTATCGGGTTCTACACTACAATTCATTACGATTCAACCACTGATATCCATTTCTTACCACTCTGAAGTCCTAATCGACCCACAAACCATGCTCAAACACCCAATGTGCGTACCAAAATAATGTGCATAATCAAATTTTTTTCCAATTCAATTCTTCAATTCGCAATTCTAAAACTGATTTGAAGAACAGACCTGGCAGATCCACGGAAGCAAAAAAACAGGGCGGTTGAATTGACAGAGCTCGACGGCGGCAGAAGGCGTCGGTAACCAGATTTTCCGGCGAGACAATAAGCTGAAGAAGGAAGCTCAATAACAGACCTGGAACTTCAACGACAGCTCAATGCAGCTTCCCTTGGCAGAGATACGGGGGCGAAAGAGCTCGACGGCGGCGGAAGGTGGCGGAAACCAGATTTTTCGGCGGAAGAACGAAGCTCAATAACACACCTGGAACTTCAACAACAGCTCAATGCATATTCCCTTGGCAAAGAAACGGCGGCAAAACAGCTCCACCGCGACGGAAACCTTGTTTTCCAGCGCGATTCTGACTTCCGGCGGCGAGATCTCCACCTTTCTCCGGCGCGATTTTGGTTCCCGATTTTTTCTGGTTTTAATTTTGTTTTATTTCAATTTCTTTTTTAATAAAACCCAAGGGTATTTTCGTCCTAACATATTTCCTTGTTTCAAAATGGGTATGAAGATTAAAAGTGGGTTTAGGAGATTTGTAATGGAGCAAAGTGACCTTTTCAGATGATGTCTCATTGTTGTTGGCCCACACCTCTTCCAATGCGTTCCAGACGAGAATTCATCTCAAAAGGACACTCTCATCAATACATAATCTCAAAAGGACACACATAAATTGAATTTCCGTTTCAATTAATTTTAATTCGAAAAATAGGTTAATTACCTAGTTACCCTAGCGAAAACTTAAAAATTACCTTCTCTACCTGGGTTTTATCCGCCTGATCCGCCAACCCGAGAACGACCCGATTGACCCGACTGAGAATCAAATCCCTAAAACTATTCCACTCCCGGCGAAATAATCGCTCCAAAATCAAAACCGTTTATCCTCCTCTCCGATTTCAGACAACCGTTACTCCTCTAAATTTTGAATTTCGGTCTCTCTCTCAGTTTCGATTTTCGTTCTCTCTCGATCAATGCCTCGACACCGACATAAATCCTTTGTGAGAAGGTCGGAAGTTGGTCTTCCGGAAATTGGTGAGAGGAATGAAGAAGGAGAGGCTATTGTTCGGGAAACAGGTTTTCCGGATGTTCAAAAGGAGATCTCTGTTGAAAAGACGAATCAAGAAGGAGAGGAATGATACGATCATGGACAAGCATGCTTTGGACGAGGAAGCTTTGATCATACCCGAAGGTCCAGTTACGCGGTCCAAGACAAAGAAGCTTGCCGGAGCTATTCAGGAGCTACTTAATGATGTTCGGATCAAGGAAGACGATCAGCTTATGCATAATGTCGTTACCTCAATTTTGGCTACGATATTTTCTTGAGGTTGGTCGTTAAGCATAAGTTGTTGTACTCTTTTTCCTGTGCTCGGTTTTGTCCCAATGAGTTTTCCGAGTAGAGGTTTTAATGAGGCACGAATTATGTTTCCCCCTTACGGTCCAATTTCATGAAAATATCAAGACTAAAAACACATGGAATTTTCATGCAAGGAGATGCATTGAACGTGGAGTCCAAGAGTCATTCAAACTCCAATTTATTTTAGTCTTTGTTTTCTTTAAACTTTAATTTATTGTTGATTAGCCTTTTCTACTTCTTCTTCTTCTATAAACTCATGTAAACGTTTTCATTAGGACATATCTCTTTTTTTACAAAAAAAACTCTTTGAGAAGTTCTCTCTTGTTCATTTTGAACTTTCGATCTCTTTGGTGGTTAGCCAACGAAATCAAACCGATCATTGGGTGGTTAGCCTCTTGATCACAACCGATCTCTAGGTGGTTAGCCTTGAGTTCAATCCCGATTCCTAGGTGGTTAGCCGAAGAGTCACATCCGTTCCTTAGGTGGTTAGCCTACGGTTCGAAACCAGGTTTACCGAGTGCCGTTCATAGCTCTCGATGCAGCCTTTCACTTCCCCGCCTTGTTCATCCAAGGATCTATCCGTTCTTTACCGGTCGAGAGTGTGTCGTTTTTGGGAGGATCGTATCAAGTGGTAGCAGAGCCACGCTCTTCATTATCGGTATTTTCTAATCATTTTCTATCTCTTCATATTCTATTTTCTTTCTTCTCTTTCTGTCTGTTGTATCAAAACCAAAATTTTATAAAAAAAAGATCGTAAATCAAAAAAAAAAAAAAAAAAGAGAAGAAACGATTCAAAAAAAAAAAAGAGATTTGGTTGAGAAATTCTTCACTATCTATCTATCTATCTATCCTAGTTTGACGATTTGGTTTTTGAAGCTACCATCGATTTGTTTCGATTTAGTTCCTTAAGAACCGAGGAGAACTTCTTGTGTGCGTGTGAGGATATTGTGAGAGTTGTGCGAAACACTTGAGTGAAACACTTGTGAGGATTATTTTTACTAACGTGTTTGTTTCTTTTGCGAGGGAAAACAAAATGTCCGATGGAAGTGATGATTCGCGAACAAGGAGAAGAAAACACCGCGAAATAAATCGCAAGATGGATGCCATGTCCACAATGCTAAACGAAATGAGAAACCAATTGGCGACTCTTAATGTTGGACAGCAAGTACCACCTAGACCTAGGCAAAACCAGCGAGGCCAACAACATCAACAAATGGAGCAAGAAGACAATCCTTTTTACAACTTCACCGATGAGGATCAAGCCAGGCAACAACCGGCCAGAAGAAGAAATGATAATGATCTTGGCGGTTTAAAGCTTCGTATTCCACCTTTCTACGGCACAAATGATCTCGGATAGAGATACAAAGTGTCTAAGTTATTTTTGGAAGACCCTATGGTCTAAGCTAGGAACTAAGCTTTGTTTCTCTACTACTTGTCATCCGCAAACCAATGGTCAAACCGAGGTGGTTAATAGGACTTTAGGGACACTCTTAAGGACCGTGATCAAAAAAGAATCTTAAGTCATGGGAAGAATGTTTACCTCACGTAGAATTTGCCTATAATCATGCCGTGCATTCTACTACTTGTTTTTCTCCTTTTCAACTCGTTTATGGTTTTAATCCACTTACGCCTCTTGATTTAACTCCTTTACCTTTGAGTGAATGTGTAAGCATGGATGGAAAGAAGAAGGCCGAGTTGGTGAAACAAATGCATGAAAAGGCAAAACAGAACATCAAGCGTAAAACCGAGCTATATCGCAAACATGCCAACAAAGGACGGCATAAGAAAACGTTCGAACCCGGTGATCTCGTTTGGATCTATTTACGCAAGGAAAGGTTCCCAGAAGAACGGAAGTCTAAACTCTTGCCGAGAGTTGATGGACCATTCACGGTTTTGGAGAAGATCAATGACAACTCTTACAAAATTGACCTCCAAGGCAAGTACTCCGTTAGCTCTAGTTTCAATATTTCTGATATCATTCCCTTTGTGGCAGATCAAGACGATTTGAGGACAAATCCTTTTCAAGAGGAGGGGGATGATACGATCATGGACGAGCATGCTTTGGACGAGGAAGCTTTGATCATACCCGAAGGTCCAGTTACGCGGTCCAAGACAAGGAAGCTTGCCGGAGCTATTCAGGAGCTACTTAATGATGTTCGGATCAAGGAAGACGATCAGCTTATGCATAATGTCGTTACCTCAATTTCAGCTACGATATTTTC
This sequence comes from Draba incana, assembly GCA_963576765.1. Classification (NCBI taxonomy): domain Eukaryota; kingdom Viridiplantae; phylum Streptophyta; class Magnoliopsida; order Brassicales; family Brassicaceae; genus Draba; species Draba incana. The sequence goes on along the minus strand of OY755214.1, from coordinate 14,479,142 downwards.
TTGAGGTTGGTCGTTAAGCATAAGTTGTTGTACTCTTTTTCCTGTACTCGGTTTTGTCCCAATGGGTTTTCCGAGTAGAGGTTTTAATGAGGCACGAATTATGTTTCCCCCTTACGGTCCAATTTCATGAAAATATCAAGACTAAAAACACATGGAATTTTCATGCAAGGAGATGCATTGAACATGGAGTCCAAGAGTCATTCAAACTCCAATTTATTTTAGTCTTTGTTTTCTTTAAACTTTAATTTATTGTTGATTAGCCTTTTCTACTTCTTCTTCTTCTATAAACTCATGTAAACGTTTTCATTAGGACATATCTCCTTTTTTACAAAAAAAACTCTTTGAGAAGTTCTCTCTTGTTCATTTTGAACTTTCGATCTCTTTGGTGGTTAGCCAACGAAATCAAACCGATCATTGGGTGGTTAGCCTCTTGATCACAACCGATCTCTAGGTGGTTAGCCTTGAGTTCAATCCCGATTCCTAGGTGGTTAGCCGAAGAGTCACATCCGTTCCTTAGGTGGTTAGCCTACGGTTCGAAACCAGGTTTACCGAGTGCCGTTCATAGCTCTCGATGCAGCCTTTCACTTCCCCGCCTTGTTCATCCAAGGATCTATCCGTTCTTTACCGGTCGAGAGTGTGTCGTTTTTGGGAGGATCGTATCAAGTGGTAGCAGAGCCACGCTCTTCATTATCGGTATTTTCTAATCATTTTCTATCTCTTCATATTCTATTTTCTTTCTTCTCTTTCTGTCTGTTGTATCAAAACCAAAATTTTATAAAAAAAAGATCGTAAATCAAAAAAAAAAAAAAAAAGAGAAGAAACGATTCAAAAAAAAAAAAGAGATTTGGTTGAGAAATTCTTCACTATCTATCTATCTATCTATCCTAGTTTGACGATTTGGTTTTTGAAGCTACCATCGATTTGTTTCGATTTAGTTCCTTAAGAACCGAGGAGAACTTCTTGTGTGCGTGTGAGGATATTGTGAGAGTTGTGCGAAACACTTGAGTGAAACACTTGTGAGGATTATTTTTACTAACGTGTTTGTTTCTTTTGCGAGGGAAAACAAAATGTCCGATGGAAGTGATGATTCGCGAACAAGGAGAAGAAAACACCGCGAAATAAATCGCAAGATGGATGCCATGTCCACAATGCTAAACGAAATGAGAAACCAATTGGCGACTCTTAATGTTGGACAGCAAGTACCACCTAGACCTAGGCAAAACCAGCGAGGCCAACAACATCAACAAATGGAGCAAGAAGACAATCCTTTTTACAACTTCACCGATGAGGATCAAGCCAGGCAACAACCGGCCAGAAGAAGAAATGATAATGATCTTGGCGGTTTAAAGCTTCGTATTCCACCTTTCTACGGCACAAATGATCCCGACGCTTTCCTTGAGTGGGAAAAGAAGATCGACTTGGTCTCTGATTGCCAAGACTTTCCCGAGCACAAGAAGGTCCGGATAGCCGCTACTGAATTTCACAATTATGCTATTGACTGGTGGGATCAATTGGTGACTAGCAGGAGACGTAATGGAGAAAATCCCATCGTGACGTGGGAAGAGATGTCTTTGGTCATGAGGAGACGATTTGTGCCAACTCACTATCTACGTGAGCTCCATCAAAAATTGAGAAGGCTTTCACAAGGGACTAGAGGAGTTGAGGATTACTTCCAAGAGATGGAAAAGCTCATGCTCAAAGCTGATGTTGATGAGCCCAATGATGCGACTATGGCACGGTTTTTGAGTGGAATGAACCGAGAATTGCAAGATTGGATGGAGATGCAATCTTATGATACCGTGGAGGAAATGTTGCATAAGGCTATTCTAGTGGAACAACAACTCAAGAGGAAGGGAATTACACGGTCACCATATATTTCTAAGCCGAGCTATGCAAAAGCCGAGTCAAAACCAAGTTACCCAGCCCGTGTCGATTCTAAGCCCAAACCGGATTACAAGCCGAGTTCTTCCGGTCATGACTACAAGGGTAAGGCCGAAACTTCTACACCTATTCGTAATCGTGACATCGAATGTTTTAAGTGTAGGGGCAAGGGACACTATGCGAATAAGTGCCCGAATCAACGAGTTATGATGATATTGGAAAGTGGAGAGATTGTGACCGATGATGAAAAGGAGGAATCCGATTTCGGACCAATCTATGATGACGATGAGGAACATGCGGTTGAAGGGGAACTACTGGTGGCAAGACGAGTTCTTCTTTCTCAAGAACAAAGCCTAGTAGACGAACAACGGGAAAACTTGTTCCACACGCGATGCAAGGATAAAGACAAGGTGTGTAGTTTAATCATCGATGGCGGAAGTTGCACTAATGTTGCTAGTACAACTTTGGTGGAGAAACTAAACTTGGAGATGAGGAAGCATCCACGACCGTACAACCTAAGGTGGTTGAGTAACCAAAAACAACTCACGGTTACGTAGCAAGTTTCTGTACCTTTGTCAATTGGCCGATATGAGGATGAGATCATTTGCGATGTGTTACCCATGGAAGCTGGTCACATCCTTCTTGGGAGGCCATGGCAGTATGACCAAAGGGTGGTTCATGACGGGTACACTAACAAGCATTCTTTTGAGTACCAAGGCCGAAAGATCACTCTTGCACCTTTGACTCCACACGAGGTGTATCTAGACCAGCTCAAGCTTGAGCAAAACCGAGGTAAAAACATTGTGAGTGACCCCCTAAACACTTCTTACACTAAAAATGAGAGTGAGAGTTCGAGAAAAGCCCAGCTAAAGGCCGTTGAGAGTAAACCCGTGAGGCAAGAAACACTTTTTGTGAGGCCAAGTGAGATTAAGCATGCTCTCGTCACTAAGCAACCTTTCGTCTTGCTTATCTTTAAAAATGCTCTCACTAGCATTACTAACCCCGAGCCGGATCTCCCGAGCAATGTGTTGTCTCTTTTGCGGGAATATAGTGATGTATTTCCAGAAGATAGCCCAAGCGGCTTACCTCCCATTCGTAGGATCAAACATCAAATAGACTTCGTTCCCGGAGCAACACTTCCAAACCGGCCCGCCTATAGAACCAATCCGGTAGAGACCAAGGAGCTCCAACGACAAATCGGTGAACTTATGGAGAAGGATCTTATCCGAGAGAGTATGAGCCCGTGCGCCGTTCCGGTGCTGCTTGTTCCTAAAAAAGACGGATCTTGGCGAATGTGTGTTGATTGTCGAGCCATCAACAATATTACGGTAAAGTATCGCCATCCGATTCCAAGGTTAGATGATATGTTAGATGAACTTCATGGGTCTACTATATTATCTAAAATTGATTTGAAAAGTGGTTACCACCAAATCCGGATGAAGGAAGGTGATGAATGGAAAACCGCTTTCAAAACTAAACACGGTTTATACGAGTTGCTTGTCATGCCGTTTGGTCTTACAAATGCACCTAGTACTTTCATGCGTCTTATGAACCATGTTCTTAGATCGTTTATAGGTGTCTTTGTTGTTGTCTATTTTGATGATATATTGGTTTATAGTAAGACTCTTGATGACCATGTAGGACACTTGCGTTTGGTCTTAGACGTGCTTAGGAAAGAACTTCTTTTTCGTAACTTTAAGAAATGTTCTTTTTGTTCGGATAACGTTGTGTTTCTAGGTTTTGTGGTGAGTTCTCAGGGCATACAGGTTGATGAGGACAAGATCAAGGCGGTCCAAGATTGGCCGAGTCCTAAGACGGTTGGTGAGGTCCGAAGCTTTCACGGTTTAGCCGGATTCTATCGACGGTTTGTTCGAGATTTCAGCACCATTGCAGCACCACTAACCAAAGTGATCAAGAAAGACGTGGGATTTAAATGGGAACAAGCTCAAGAGGACGCTTTTCAGCTTCTAAAACACAAGCTTACTCACGCCCCTCTTCTCGTTTTACCTGATTTTATGAAAACGTTTGAAATTGAATGTGATGCTTCTGGTGTAGGTATAGGAGCCGTGCTAATGCAAGAAAAGAAACCAATCGCTTTCTTTAGCGAAAAACTCGATAGAGCTACTCTCAACTACCCGACGTACGATAAGGAGCTCTATGCCTTAGTCCGAGCACTCCAAACGTGGCAACACTATCTTTGGCCAAAGGAGTTTGTGATTCACACCGATCACCAATCACTTAGGCACTTGAAGAGCCAACAGAAGTTGAACAAGAGGCATGCCCATTGGATGGAGTTCATAGAAACCTTCCCTTACGTGATCCAATACAAGAAAGGAAAGGAGAATGTCGTGGCCGATGCTCTTTCTCGGAGATACGCTTTGATCTCTACTCTTGATGCCAAAATTCTCGGATTTGAGATGATCAAAGGAGCCTATACCAATGACTCCGATTTCTAGGAAGTATTTCTATCTTGTGAAAAATTTGCTTCGGGAAAATATTTTAGGAGTGATGGTTTCTTGTTTTACGAGAACTATCTTTGTATCCCTAATTCTTCTTTGAGAGATTTGCTTGTTAGGGAATCACACGAAGGAGGCTTGATGGGACACTTTGGCGTGGCCAAAACTCTTTCCATTGTGCAAGATCATTTCTTTTGGCCGCACATGAGGCGTGATGTCGAACGAATTTGCAGCCGATGCACCACATGTAAGCTCGCTAAATCCAAAAGCCAAGGCCAAGGTATGTACACTCCTTTACCGATTCCTAGTGCACCATGGACCGATATCTCAATGGACTTCGTCTTAGGATTACCCTGGACTGGGAAAGGTAGTGATTCGGTCTTTGTTGTGGTAGATAGATTTTCTAAGATGGCCCATTTCATACCTTGCCATAAAACCGATGATGCCTCTAACATTGCTGACTTGTTCTTTAGGGAGATTGTCCGATTACATGGAATGCCTAGGACCATAGTCTCGGATAGAGATACAAAGTGTCTAAGTTATTTTTGGAAGACCCTATGGTCTAAGCTAGGAACTAAGCTTTGTTTCTCTACTACTTGTCATCCGCAAACCAATGGTCAAACCGAGGTGGTTAATAGGACTTTAGGGACACTCTTAAGGACCGTGATCAAAAAAGAATCTTAAGTCATGGGAAGAATGTTTACCTCACGTAGAATTTGCCTATAATCATGCCGTGCATTCTACTACTTGTTTTTCTCCTTTTCAACTCGTTTATGGTTTTAATCCACTTACGCCTCTTGATTTAACTCCTTTACCTTTGAGTGAATGTGTAAGCATGGATGGAAAGAAGAAGGCCGAGTTGGTGAAACAAATGCATGAAAAGGCAAAACAGAACATCAAGCGTAAAACCGAGCTATATCGCAAACATGCCAACAAAGGACGGCATAAGAAAACGTTCGAACCCGGTGATCTCGTTTGGATCTATTTACGCAAGGAAAGGTTCCCAGAAGAACGGAAGTCTAAACTCTTGCCGAGAGTTGATGGACCATTCACGGTTTTGGAGAAGATCAATGACAACTCTTACAAAATTGACCTCCAAGGTAAGTACTCCGTTAGCTCTAGTTTCAATATTTCTGATATCATTCCCTTTGTGGCAGATCAAGACGATTTGAGGACAAATCCTTTTCAAGAGGAGGGGGATGATACGATCATGGACGAGCATGCTTTGGACGAGGAAGCTTTGATCATACCCGAAGGTCCAGTTACGCGGTCCAAGACAAGGAAGCTTGCCGGAGCTATTCAGGAGCTACTTAATGATGTTCGGATCAAGGAAGACGATCAGCTTATGCATAATGTCGTTACCTCAATTTCAGCTACGATATTTTCTTGAGGTTGGTCGTTAAGCATAAGTTGTTGTACTCTTTTTCCTGTACTCGGTTTTGTCCCAATGGGTTTTCCGAGTAGAGGTTTTAATGAGGCACGAATTATGTTTCCCCCTTACGGTCCAATTTCATGAAAATATCAAGACTAAAAACACATGGAATTTTCATGCAAGGAGATGCATTGAACATGGAGTCCAAGAGTCATTCAAACTCCAATTTATTTTAGTCTTTGTTTTCTTTAAACTTTAATTTATTGTTGATTAGCCTTTTCTACATCTTCTTCTTTTATAAACTCATGTAAACGTTTTCATTAGGACATATCTCTTTTTTTACAAAAAAAAACTCTTTGAGAAGTTCTCTCTTGTTCATTTTGAACTTTCGATCTCTTTGGTGGTTAGCCAACGAAATCAAACCGATCATTGGGTGGTTAGCCTCTTGATCACAACCGATCTCTAGGTGGTTTGCCTTGAGTTCAATCCCGATTCCTAGGTGGTTAGCCGAAGAGTCACATCCGTTCCTTAGGTGGTTAGCCTACGGTTCGAAACCAGGTTGACCGAGTGCCGTTCATAGCTCTCGACGCAGCCTTTCACTTCCCCGCCTTGTTCATCCAAGGATCTATCCGTTCTTTACCGGTCGAGAGTATGTCGTTTTTGGGAGGATCGTATCAAGGAAGAAGCAAGGGAAGCTGTTGTTCGGGAAGTTGAAAACAGGAATGAAGAAGAAAGGGTTGAAAACACGAATAAAGAAGAAAGGGTTCACTCTCATCCGTGGGTTGAGAGTGAAGAAGAAAAAGAAGACGACAACGAGACTCCTTTGGTGAATATTAGAGACAATCTCAACAAAAAGAAGATGGGCAGAAAGAGGAAGGGAGGAGTAGCTCACAAAAGAAACATGAGTCCGAAGAAGAAGAAGAAGAAGATAACGGGAGATGAGAGGGATCCCGCTCCTACTCCGGTTGAGGAGGTGCGGAAGAAGAAGAAGAGTCAGAAGAAGAAGAAGAAGAGTCAGAAGAAGAAGAAGAGAATGAGAGATGATAGAGTGGAGTCACCGGCTCCTCCTCCTCCGGTTGTGGATAATGAAGAAGAAGAAGATAATGTAGAGGAGAGGGAGTCTCTGGCTACTCAGAGGGAGTCTCCGCCGGCTTCTGTATCTCCACCTCCTCTTGCTCCGGTCTTTTTCAATAATCAAGAAGAAGATTTAGAAGATGAGTGGCTGCCTCCTCCTCCTCCTCCTCAGGCAGAGTCAATGGTAAGTATATGTGTCTTGGTAAAACTGGTAGAATTAGGTAGAACTATGTCTTAATCTGTTTGTAAAACTGTTTGTGTTGGTGATGAGATTGTTGATGCCAATGATGAACCAACAACAGGAAAACCTCAGGGTATGTACTTCCCATCGTCGGAGTATAAGTTAAAAATAAAGATATCGGCGAAGTGTCATATAGAGGAAGTTTTGACAACGTTGAATGAGTTGGAGCATCTTTTGACCGATAATGAGTAGGATTGGTTTAAGAACCATCCACAGTTCAAACACGTTTTCCACATGCCGAGGGAGAAAAACCACAAGGCTGCGGGCATGTGGTTGCTTTTTCTTCGAACCGCTAAGATTGAAAAGAAAAAGGAGGTTTGGTTTGTTGTGAATGGGGTTCCCATCCAGTACAGGATTAAGGAGCATGCATTGATATCGGGTTTTGAATGTCAAAACTATCCACTTGGTTTTGACAAACTTGGAAGTAAGAGTTTTGTGAATAAATATTTTAAAGAAAAGGTGATTAGACGGGAAGATGTGAGAGAAAGGTTGAAGCAAATGGTACCAAGGGGACTGTGGGAGCCTAAGCTAGCACAATTAGATTTGTAAATGTTAGCTAAGGTCGCAAGAGATTAGAAAGTAGCTTTTGATTGCTGTGTAAAAAGTTTGAGTACAAGATTGTGAATGAATTTGCGAATGCCCTCTCAAGGGCTTTTACATTGAGTATATATACTATCTCTAAGTCGGCTAAGTCTCCTAAACCTTCGCGGAATTGCCTTGCCTAAGTCGATTCCATCAACATGGGCTTCATGTCCGGACCAGGCCACCTAGGTGTCGTTGGGCCGAGGACGCGATCAGCAGCTGGGGAGAGGTCGTGCTCGGCCCGTGTGGCAAGGCCGTGGTCGGCCATGCGCCGAGTCCGTGGTCGGCAGTGCGCCGAGGCCGTGGTCGGCCCTTGCGCCGAAGCCACGGTCGGCCCTCGTGCCGAGGCCGAGCACGCCTCTATTTGTCACATCCTGGATGACCCTCCAGCTTTCCCAGACATCTTCCATGGTTACGGGCTTTGCTTCGCGTGAAGACCTAGGAGCTATTTCGCCATGTTCATCGAGATTCTGGAGGGTTATTTCTTCAGTCGCCTGACTTTGAATGTTAATGTTGAACGGGTGAAAAACGACCCCAACAGTTAGCCCCCCAACTCGGTAGTGTTAGAAATAATAGTGTCGAGTTTAAGATGTGTTAGATATCGACATTTCCGTTCAAAGCCAAAGTGTTTGTCTATCCTCTTCTGCATAAGTAAAGAGTGACTTTATACAGGAGGTTTTAAGACTCCGCAAGTGTTTTGAAGAATTTAAGACTTCTTGCTTTCTTTGCCGAAGCTGCTGCGTTTTCTGCAGAAAGGTTTTTTTTTTTTCTCTCGAAGATTTTAAGACTTCGTATTCCCTATGGAGGTTTTAAGACTCCGTGCTGTGATTGCTATTGTCAATGATGTTTCCGGGTGATAGCCAGGCGACTTCTGGAGGTAATAGTGTTTTTTTTTTTAATGGAGCTGGGACTCGTTTGGTGAGAGAAAGAGAGGATAAGGTTTTAATGTGATCCACTCCTTTTTTTCTTCCTTTCTCTTTCCTCCATCATCTTCTAGATCTTGAAATTTTTTTTTTCTTCAACACCTCCACTTCTCGCCGACGCCGACCTCCCGTGCCGCCGCCGACCGCAGCTTTGCTTCCTCTGCTGACCAGAGACTCGCTTCCACCGCCGATCGTGAGCTCACCTTTCTCCCTTGGTGAGTTTTCTCTTGGCTAAGAGATGTTGTTAGGAGGAGATCCCAAGTCTCTTGATTTCCATTGTTTCCAAACTCCAATTGTTGATTAGATTGACTTTGGATTTGCATAAATTTTTGAGAATCCTTCTTTGAAGCTTGTTTAGAGCTTGTTCTTAGTGAAAAGAATGCCAAACCTTACTCTTTGATCTTCATTTTGGGTTAATGTAGATTTGGTTACGTTATGGATGAGACAAAACTTGGTTTGGTTGATCGTGGTGGACCAGCGGTGCCATTGTGTCAAAACGAAGATGTTGCCGTACCTCCGTCTCGGACCAACCCCGTGGTCGCGGTCTTAAACGGAACCGACTCCGCGGTTGCGTCTTTGAGTGGACCCGCCCACACGGTCTTGTTTTTGAGCAAAGCCGATCCCTCAATCGCAACTTCGTGTGAGACCGAACCCATGGTCGTGACACTGAGTAGAACCCATCGCGTAGTCGCACCATTGGGTGGAACCGACCCCGTGGTCGCGATGCCGAGTGGGACCGACCCCGTGGTCGCACCCTTGGGTGGAACCGACCCTGCGGTCGCGATGCCGAGTGGGACCAACCCCGTGGTCGCACCCTTGGGTGGATCCAACCCTGCGGTCGCGATGCCGAGTGATCCCGACCCCGTGGTCGCACCCTTGGGTAGCATCGATTGCGCAGTCGCTTTGCCGAGCCGAATTAGAGGCAAGATTACGAGTGTCGGCACCGGAATTTGCCTCTGTAGCAAACTCACCGTTCTGCGGGTTTGTCTTGGCGTATCCGATGAGGGTGATGAGGGTGTCTTTGACGACTTAGCGGAGGCCGAGGAGGATAGGAGGCCTTGTGGTGATGAGGACCTGACAGCTCGTAGCGGAGAAATTAGATTCTCCTTCCCCCTTAATGATGAAGACCCGGGATTCTTAGATGGTGCAGCCGACGCCGCCCTGTCGTCAGACTTTTCCTCTACTTTCAGGTCACTCCCTTCCGATGTTGAGGACGGTGATGACGATACCTTTACAGAGGTTGACCGACCCGCGGTGGTCAAGAAGAGGAAAGCGCGACCGAGAGAAGTGCGAGATTTTGGACGAGATCAAGATGGTTGTCCCCGATCGTACTCAGCGAGCTGATGCTCCACCTCCGGGGCACTTCACCTTATACGAGAACTTCATCGAGCACTGTTTGCTGTGGTTTCTGGTGCCCGGCTTCCTTCTTCGTTTCTTAGAGGCGAATGATATCTCCCTTGCTCAGATCAACCCCAGGGGGTTGAGGCATATCATCGGCATCTACGTGTTGAGTAGGGAGTGTAACGCGGAGATTAGCACCGAGCAGTTGTCCAGTCTGCTGGACTTCAGGCCTCGTGGCCGTACAGAGGAGCTTAGGTATCTTGTTTCTCCAGTTCAGGGTCGCATGCTCATCGACGGATTCCCGAGCAAGGACAATCACTTTGAAGACCGATTTTTCTTTGTCAAGATTTCAGAGAAGACCGTTGAGGCGGACTGCACCTCCCTCGTCAGGACGAGCTGGAAGAAGAGAGGTAACTCAATACTTAGAAATATTTTTCGTAGCGTGTTCATGTTGTGTGTACTGATTTCTAGACTGTTTCTTTTTGCAGTGAAGCCAGTATCTCAGACAGTCAGCCGGGGTGACACAGCGGCCGTCCACAGCGTTCTTGCCTCTGGGGACGGTGACTGGGTGAAGTCTTTTACTCGTCAAAGGATCCAGAAGGCGCTTTCCACCAGGATCTTCCCAAGGAAGGTTCTCGGACAGGGTGCTCCTAGGGTCTCGGCCTACCAGCGAGTGGAGAAGGCGAAGGCGGTGTCGACGAGCGCCGCGGTCTCGGCGAAGGCGTGCTCGTAGATTCGGGCTCCGTCGACTACAGCGCCAAAGACTCCTGCTGCACCGATCCAGCGTTCTCACGCTCTTGACCTTACCCTTGACGAGATTGCGATGCAGCGTGAGCAGTCGCGGAAGAGAGCCCTTAGGTCAGAGGGCAAGGTGGGAAGTACTCCTGATGGGGCACCCCCCAAGCGACAGAAGGTGGGCTCCTCTCCTGTCATTGTTGCCGGGCTGACGGGCCATGGCATTGCAGCACCGTCTTCTCCGACTCCTGGTTCCAGAGGGATGGCTTTTGCGCTGGCCAAAGCCAAAGTTTCTGAGGTTCAATTTTATTTTCCTCCTTGTGCTTGCTATTGGTACTTGACTTTTTTTATGGTTCCTATGCCGTTCCCTTTGTTTTTCTTTGCATGCAGCTCTCCACTCAGCTGGATCAAATGGCCTCTTGCTTTGAAGAGGACTCTTACTCTCGTGACAATGAGCTCAGCGAGGCCAAGAAGGCCAACGTAGAGCTAGCTAAGAGGAAACGAGCTCTTGAGGATGACGTTGCTTTTATGAAGAAGAGATCGGAAGAGTTGAGTGGAAAGCTGCCAAGAGCGTCCTCGAGGCATGTGAAGGACAAGGAGGAGATTCCTTTGCTTAAGAGTAAGCTATTGGACGCTGAGGATCTCAGAGACACCAAGATTGAAGAGGTCGTTGCTAAGGCCAAGGACGAGGCGGCTCGTAGCTTTGCTAGCCGGACCAGACAGGTCGCCAGGTTGTTTGATAGGATTGGGGGGGACAGTGAAGGATAACATGCTGGACCTCGCTGAGATTGATGCGAACCTGGAGTTCATCGAACGTCTCCGCGAGCCTGACGGACCAACTCTGGACGCCGCGGAGCAGCTCTTGGTTGAGAGGAAGATCCCTATTTATGATGCTCGCGATGTGTTTGATAAGCTTGTCTCTGGCGTAAGGCAAGCCTTAGAGATCTCAGAGGACGACGATGCGGCCAATGAGGATGGGGAGGCCGATGAGTGACCACTTTTCTCCGTTCGTGACTTAGTTTATTTTCAGTCCCTTTATGACTTTTGTTTCTAAGAACTTTGTCGGACTTGATGACTTTTGGTTGTAATATTGGATGGTTTGTATCCTTATTAACATTTTGGGTCCTTGCGTTGTGGCGAATGCGCGATGACTCTGTAGCCTTTGTATCTTATGATGAACTTTGCTGGTTTTGGAGTTATGTACTCGATTTATATGTCTTCCTATACTTAGGAGCGCTTTAGGCTGTTATGTGTTTTTGCCATGCGTTTGCCAACACTGCCGTTGGGTTTTGTGAGTTGGTGCTGCTCTTCTAGACACGTCTGTCCGAGAACAAGTTCACCCTAAGTTTTACCAGCATGCATCCTGGGTTTCCGAATGACTCGTTCAAGGTACATGCCGAACGAAATCATTAGCAGCTGCATTTTACCAACGACGCTTGTTGGGTTTCTGAGTGATCAGTTGGGTTCGTCCGCCCCAATACTGAACACTGATACTTATATAGCACGCTTTGAATCAGATGTTGGATGTCATTGTATTCGTATTCCCGCATTATTGTTGTGGCCAGCAGCAATAAGTATGTAACGACTCTACTTGATTAAAGCTTTGATTAGTCCATGAAGGACAAGCTGTTCTCATGATGAGGTTTGTGTCAAGTGTTTGAAGTTTCTAGTAATGATGTTGTGAAGGAGTGGCGTACGGGTACCCCACTCTCCCCCCTTTTTAGACAAAAGAGGGAACTGAAGTCGTCTAGAGACTGGTGAAAACACTCACTCCCCCCCTGAAGGCGGAGGATATCAAGTGAGATCGTCCGGAACGAGGCTTAAGTAAAAACACTCACTCCCCCCCCCCTGAAGGCGGAGGAGATCAAGTGAGCTCGTCCGGAACGAGGCTTAAGTGAAAACACTCACTCCCCCCCCCTTGAAGGCGGAGGAGATCAAGTGAGCTCTTCCGGAACGAGGCTTAAGTGAAAATACTCACTCCCCCCCCCCCCCCCCCCCCCCCGAAGGCGGAGGAGATCAAGTGAGCTCGTCCGGAACGAGGCTTAAGTGAAAACACTCACTTCCCCCCTGAAGGCGGAGGAGATCAAGTGAGCTCGTCCGGGAACGAGGCTTATGGCGCGGAATCCCCCCATTTTGATTGGAGGGGGGCAACTGAACTTGTTCGGAAACAAGCTGCCTACGTACCCTGTTGCAGGGATCAAGTCGCCTCGTAGTTCATTTATGAGAGAAGACTAGCGATAGTACTTCTTCAAGTGCTTGGCATTCCAAGAGTGGAGGATGGGAGTGCCAGACATGGTGGCGAGCTCGTAGACGCCAGGACGAATGACTGTTGTGATCTTGTATGGGCCTTCCCAGTTAGCACCGAGCTTGCCTGCGTTTGGTTCTGCTGTGTTCTGGAACACCTCACGGAGGACTAAGTCACCTATGCAGAAACGTCTTTCTCTGACTTTGGAGTTGTAATACCTGGAGGCTGCGCTCTGATAATTTGCAATCCTCACGAGCGCTTGGTCGCGTCGCTCATCAAGGAAGTCCAATGCATCAAGCAGCATTGACCGGTTGACTGGTTCGTTGACAGGTAAGAGCTGACGTCGCACTCCAGGCGAGCAGATTTTGGACGGGATGACGCATTCGGTTCCATAGACAAGGGCGAAAGGAGTCTCGCCTGTTGCTTGACGGGGAGTGGTGCGGTGGGACCACAAAACTCTCTCTACCTCGTCGGCCCAGCGACCCTTCTTCGCCTTTAGGCGCTTCTTAAGGCCATCAAGGATTGTCTTGTTGATAGCTTCTGCTTGACCATTACCCTGAGGGTAGTGAGGTGTAGACTTGCTAAGTCGGATGTTCCATTTTGCACAGAATGTCTCGAACTGGTTGGATATGATTTGCAAATTGTTGTCTGTAACAGTCTCATATGGAACTCCGTGACGACATATGATGTTTCTCTAGACAAAGCTTTCCACCTGGACATCCTTGATTGTAGCATATGCTTCAGCTTCTACCCACTTAGAGAAGTAATCTGTTAGAACAAGTAAGAACCATTAATGCTTGGATGGGTGCAATTGTCTAACGATGTCCATGACCCATCTCATAAATGGGTAAGGCGAAGTGATAGAAGAGAGCCTCTCGGTTGGTTGATGAATCTTTGGAGCGTATCGCTGGCACTTCTCACACTTGGCTGAGAACTTCAAGCAATCGCCTACTATAGTAGGCCAGAAGTGACCATGTCTCTTGATTTTAATCGCGAGTGCTTTGCCTCCGGAATGATTATCGCAAGACCCACTATGGACTTCTTTCATTATTCGTCTCGCTTCTTTTCCTTCCACACAGGTGAGCATAGGACCGGAGAATCCCCACCTGAAGAGGTTACCATCAAGTAGAACATAGCGAGCTGTTTGCTTCTGTAATTTGCAGGCTACCCACTTGCTACTGGGCAATGTTGTTGGGAATGTCCTGAAATCACACTTGTATTCACTCTAGTGATAGTTGTACTGTCGAGATCAGACATTCATATGATACTAGGTGGTCATGACGTTTTGCTAGAGACTACTCATGATCTATGAGTTATGAACTCATTGCTAGTATTACATGATCCTACAGGGTCACACACCTAAGCAAACTGGATTCACTTAAGTGGGAATGATCATTAATGTAATGATCCAAATGATGTGTATTTGATACACATGAGAAACGTGTTTAAGAGGTTATGTCGATCAACACAATAGTGTGGTGTCGATCGACATGTGTATATGATACACATTAGAAACGTAGTTTTAAATATGCTGTCGATCGACACTAAAAAGTAGTGTCGATCGACACGGGCCAATAATCGAAATAGGGATTTCGGTTTAATGACTTAATTTGAACCGGTTTATTTCCTGGAAGATTAGGTTTTCTTACATGCCTATATATAGGATATGAGGCACAAAAACCGATGAGCCAGAAGTTGACAGCCGCCTCTGAAAACGTAGAATCCCAGAGAGATCCGATTCCAGGCACTAGCATCCCTGCGGATTCCAGTTTGTGTGCGTGTGGACTATCAGTAGAGGCGCAACACTTGGGGCGCTCTAGATCTCGAATTTCTGATCATATTCCGCTGCATAAACTCCAGGTATATTCGAGATCCGTTCTTGTTGATTCTTTGTTTACAAACCCTAGATCCTAGGCAAAGGAACTTTCATTAGGTTGATTAATAGAGATTAATCCGGTAAAACCTGAGCGAATTCCAACAAATGTGCCATCGGCAATGTACTCTCGTATCTCACCCATCCATAACTTGTCGCAGCCGTACTCCGGTTCTTCAGCATCTGCGTCCATTAGGATCGCTTCAGGACGATGAGAGCTACTGGCAGGAGAAATATCAGCGACGGGAACATCATTGTCGACGTCGTGCATATCAGCGTCTGGGACTTCGGGAGCTTCTGCCATTTCTATGTCTTCACTGGTTTCTTCAGCAAAAGCGCCTGCTTGTTTTGCCGCTCGAGAGCGTGTTAAGATGGCGAGCGCCACATCTTCCTGAATGTTGGGGAATTCAATGAACTCGACTGGAATGACCCGCTTCAAAGCCGGATCTTTTGGCGTAGCAGTGGCGGAGGCAAGGTTGGCCAATGCGTCGGCGTTCATGTTCTCACCTCTGGGAATCCTTGTAAGGGTGAACTCCTGAAATGCAGAGGCAAGGTTCTTCGCTATCTTCAGATAAGCCTCCATGCGATCATCCTTTGCGATGTACTCACCGCTGAACTGACTAGTTACCAGCTGTGAATCAGAGAATGCGTGAACGTGCTCGATCCTTAGTCCTTGGGCGAGCCTCATGCCAGCGACAAGGGCCTCATACTCTGCTTCGTTGTTAGAAGCTTTGAATCCAAGTCGAAACGATTGCTCAATGACTTCTCCGGTTGACGACACTAATCGTATCCCAACTCCAGAACCAATCTTCGAGGATGAGCCATCCACATACATCTGCCAGATCCCGGGTTACACCTCCTTTGAGTCTTTTTCTTCTGGGAGTTCTATGAGGAAATCGGCCAGCACTTGTGATTTGTTGCATGTTTGCCCTTTATACTCGATGTCATACTCGCTGAGCTCTACAGCCCACTTGGCCAGCCTGCCAGATTGACTTGGGTTATGTAAAACGGAACGTAGCGGGAAAGTACTAGGGATAATAATTGAGTGAGATTGGAAGTAGGGCCTTAGCTTTCTTGATGCCATGAGGATGGACAGTGCCAGCTTTTCTAGCTGGGGGTATCTTGTCTCAGCTTCTGTAAGCGTTTTGTTCACATAGAAGATAGGCTTCTGCTCGCCTCTTTCCTCCCGCACAAGGACAGGGCTGACTGCTGTTTCTGAGACAGCAATGTAGAGGAAGAGAGGTTCTCCAGTCACTGGCTTAGCCAGGATGGGTGGCGTTGCCAGATATTCCTTAAGCTGCCTGAAGGCGTCTTCACACTTTTCTGACCATTCGAACTATTTGTTTCCTCGCAGAGTGTTGTAGAAGGGAAGACACTTATTTGTGGAGCGTGAAATGAACCGATTGAGTGCAGCAACTCTCCCAATAAATCTCTGCACTTCACGCTTATTCCTCGGCGAAGCCATCTGGACCAGTGCATCGATCTGTTTCGGGTTAGCTTCAATGCCACGGCGAGTGACCAGGTACCCAAGGAACTCGCCAGAAGTCACGGCAAATCTGCACTTCGTTGGGTTCAGCTTCATGTCGTGGAGGTTCAGTTGGTTGAAGCATTCTTCCAGGTGGGCGACGAGGTCTTCTTCCTCGAGCGACTTGACGAGCATATCATCATTGTAGACTTCCATGGTCTTTCCCAACTGGTCCTGGAACATCTTGTTCACCAGTCTCTGATATGTTGCACCAACGTTCTTCAGGCCAAAGGACATCACATTGTAGAAGTAGATGCCTTGGTCTGTAATGAAAGCTGTCTTCTCATGATCTTCGGGGTGCATCAGAATCTGGTTGTAGCCGGAGAAAGCGTCCATGAAGCTAAGGAGCTTATTGCCCGATGTTGCTTCCACCAGTCGGGATACTTGACTTCGGTTATCGACCCAACTCGCAGAAGTCGTTCGACTTCGTCGTTAACAGCTTTTGCCCGTTCGGGACCCAACTTCCTTCTTTTCGGCTTGACCGGTTTGAATGTAGGATCCACATTAAGTTTGTGGCTGGCGACACTGATGTCTATCCCAGGCATGTCCTCAGCGGCCCAGGCAAAGGTGTTGACGTTCTTCTTTAGAAATGCCAATAGTTTTATTTTGAGCACTTCGTCGGGGGCAGCTCCGATCTCGACGCATCTCTCTGGGTACTGATCGTCAATGCACACAGAGTTCAAAGGTTCGCAAGTAGGTCGCTCTTCTTTGCACGACCGTGTGCGATCTGTAATTGTTGTAAGAGGTTAGCTAGGTCCTTCACCTGACTAGAATTGGTTTTTGCTTTCTTCTGTGGCCCCTGCGAGGTCGAGTTGTCCTTCTTCTCTTCGTGATTTCCTGGGTTCGGATCCTTGTTCTCTGCACGATTGCGCAGCTTGTGCTCTGCTAAGAAACACATGCGTGAATCCTTTTGGTTGCCAAAAATTGTCTGCACGCTGTTGCTGGTTGGGAACTTTAAGCACAAGGGGTATGTTGACGGTACAGCTCGCATCTGACTGAGCCGTGGTGTTCCCATGATCAAATTTTAGATGGCGGGAAGATCAGACACCATGAAGTTCACCATCTTCTTGACGCCTCCAGCTTGAACGGGTAGGCGAATCGTTCCCATTGTCAAAGTTGTCTCGCCAGAAAAGCCCGTTATAGGCTTCGGTTGCCCTCTGATGAGTGATAGGTTGATCTTCATCTTTTCGAGCGTGTCTTTGAAGATAACGTCCACCGAGCTTCCGGTGTCGATGAGGACTCGAGCAACATTGAAATCGAAGACAGTAAGGTTGATCACCAAAAGATTGTTATGCGGATGGTCAATACCTTTGGTATCCTCCTCGTCAAAAGTGATAGGATTGCTGGCACGCTTCGTTGTCGGGGACGTGGAGATGTTGGCACAGACTTCGGCGCGTCTCTGGTAAGCCTCGATCGCAGTTACGTTGTCAGCACAATACTGCGATCCTCACATGATCATTTTGATGGTGCCTTCCTTGTTCCGGTTCCTTCGATAGGTTCGAGGCGTGTTGAAGCTGAGACGTGTTGGACGGACACGGGACCTCTTGCGTGTCTTTTTCTTGAGCGCTCGCAGCTCGCTCATCGTAGCTTCTTTGTGCTTCTCTTGATCCCGTGCTCTCTTCTCCAGCGTCTCAAGCATCTGTTTGATCTCCGTGATATCCGCTGGGTTATTCGCGGCGTGAGGCGCGGTGTTTTCCACGGACTTCTCCCTTTCTTCGTCGTCCCTGTGAGACGAGGATCTTTCCCTGCTTCTGCTGTTGCTGCCTGACATCTTGATGGTGTTGCGAAACCTAGCTTTCGTGTGTCAGAAACTCTCTAGTTCCCCCTTAGTCGGCGCCAAATTGTGGGAGCCTAAGCCAGCACAATTAGATTTGTAAGGGTTTCGTGAGGAGTTAGAGATTTGTAGGTTAGCTAAGGTCGCAAGAGATTAGAAAGTAGCTTTTGATTGCTGTGTAAAAAGTTTGAGTACAAGATTGTGAATGAATTTGCGAATGCCCTCTCAAGGGCTTTTCCATTGAGTATATATACTATCTCTAAGTCGGCTAAGTCTCCTAAACCTTCGCGGAATTGCCTTGCCTAAGTCGGTTCCACCAACATGGGCTTCATGTCCGGACCAGGCCACCTAGGTGTCGTTGGGCCGAGGACGCGATCAGTAGCTGGGGAGAGGCCGTGCTCGGCCCGTGTGGCGAGGCCGTGGTCGGCCATGCACCGAGTCCGTGGTCAGCAGTGCGCCGAGGCCGTGGTTGGCCCTTGCGCCGAAGCCGCGGTCAGCCCTCGTGCTGAGGCCGAGCACGCCTCCATTTATCACATCCTGGATGACCCTCCACCTTGCCTAGACATCTTCCATGGTTACGGGCTTTGTTTCGCGTGAAGACCTAGGAGCTAGTTCGCCATGTTCATCAAGATTCTGGAGGGTTATTTCTTCAGTCGCCTGATTTTGAATGTTAATGTTGAACGGGTGAAAACCTACCCCAACAGGGACGGTCTCAGGATAGGCTGAAGATGGCAGTTCTCTATTTCTTATCCAGCGTAGTTGTAGCACCGATAAAGGCTGGAGAGAAAGCTACAGGCGTTGATGACTTATTTCTACGTGTTGTGAGTGATCTTAGCATTTGCGAGTCGTTTCCTTGGAGAAGATATTCCTTTGATCGCATGCTGGTATCGATCGCAAAAACGATGAGTCATTTTGACGGGTTTGTGCAAAAAGAGAATGCAGTATGGGGGATCTCGGGCTTCTGTTCGCCCATTGAGGTAAGTATAAACTATATACGTAAGAGAGAAAAAATCCCAACAAGATGAATAACATTATCAAATTTGAAAATTATAATTGAATATATTAAGGAAAAAAAATTAAAAAACACATATATTATATTTTAAGAAGTGAGAAATTAAATTATGTTTGAGTTAAATATATTATATATCGAACGAATCACTAATTTAGACAAATTATTTAGTTTTCAATAAAACTAAATTATTAGTTTCGTTATTTAATATACTTTATTTTTTATACCGGTTTTAAAAGTATTTGGATTATACCATAGCCTACACAGGGCCGGCTCTGGGCAGTGGCAAGTGGGGCCTACGCCCGGGGCCCACCCAATTTTTTAAAAAAATTTTAAAGAATAGAAAGCTCCAAATTGTTTTTAAAAAAATTATATTGCATAAAAGGCCCCAAATTTAGATAGTTATACTAAAAGGGCCCAATCTTTTTTTTTGCCCAGGGCCCACTAGAAGTTAAGACAGGACTGAGCCTACATAACTCGAATGGTAAAACCATGTATGTGTTCTCTGAATCTTTTACTTACTAATATGTGACTATGTTGTTCGATGTAAACGGGAATAGAAACTGAATGATTAAACGATCACATCTATGACATGTAATACGATTCTCGAGATATAATAAAAGAGAATACGCGATATTTCTAAGAAAAAGTTATTTTTCGATATCCACGAGCATTCACGTACGGACTTTAAACTTGAATCTCATTTTTTTCATACGTGATTAAAAGAGATAAAAGCCAAATAATTGTTTCGAAGTCCATGGAACAAAAAAGTGAAGATGTTTCCGGGACTTATGCACAAACAAAGATTTTGAAGTTTTTGTCGTTCACAATGTGTTTATTCCACTATCCCCGCACATTTCAAAATTAACTTGTTGAACGTCGACTAACAAACAAATACGACAAAAACAATTAGTGAAAACAGTCAAATGCTTATAAACAACGTTGGTTGACCCAAAAAAATATCTAATTCGTTAGAGTTTTGCCATATACTAGTCCGAAGTATATATTTTTGTAATACAACTATTTTTCTACTAGAAAAAGATTTTACTTCCTTATCTAATTGGAACTATCAATTTCTCCATTACTTTATCTAGACAATATATTTAATATTTTTTTTAACTATTTACTAATTACATTTTTATTTAAAGAGACAATTAGCTCAAAAACAAAGAACGGGAAGAAAATTAGGTGTAGGACAAAAACAAAAAAGAAACTAAGTCTGACACACCCACTTGTGTTAGAGATTACGTTTTTGCCCTTTCAACTTGTGTAGCATCACTTTTTTTTTTGTCGCCACTCGGCAATGTATACTGTGTAGTATCACTTAGATTACGAAAATCCAGATAACATTATACGAAGTAAGTTTTAAAAAATACATATCTACATATATAAATATCAAGGTAAATAAGTTATTAGCACGTTAAATTATATATTGTATCGTAAAATTTGTAAGATATACTGCTAACATTTCAGTTTACACAATAACTATGATATGAACCGGTACTTTCACATTATTTATTGTTCTACGTTGCATAAAATTTTGTTCTTTTTTACAGTTTATTTGAGGCGCAAGATCTCTTCTTGTCGGATACTCAATCATAACATGGTTTGTGAACGAGATGGTTGATGGTTTGGGAAGAAGAAGAAGGATGGACTCCTTCTTTACCACCACGATTTTCATCTTCCACATAACCATCACCAACAAATCCGGTCTCTCGAATCTAATTCATCGTGTCGATTCAACACGAAAAGATGAAACCCATCGAAAATCCATAATTTTTTTTTGGAGAGATTGAATGTAAGAAAGATTGGATGAGAGATTCAAAAAACATAAAAATGGAGAAGAATTGGAGAGAAGAGAGAAACAAATGAAAGAGATGAAAAAGAGGGAGAAAGATGAGTCAGAGAAAGATGAGATGGGTGAAAGGTAATCTCGAATTATAAAGAATTTGAATAGTGGTGAGAATGGTGATGAGAATAGTGGGTTTGTTACCTAGCTAAATATGGTTTCATTCTTTGCTACACAAACTAAATTCTCTTATTTAAATACAAATTTGATGTTGCGTTTCCAAACTGAATTTTTGAAAACACGTTTTGAATGTGTTTTCCTCTCGTTTTTACCATGTTTCTATTTTCAAAAACAAAACAAAAGTAAATATGAAACAAAGTTACCATATAACATAGCCATCCATATAAGAAATTAAATTCATTTGAAAGTAAACTATTGACTTCACACAAAAAGTAAAAACAATCTTTAATTAATCACATAATCCTCAAACTCAGAAGATTATTATCATTTTATACTATTTCCATTCTTTCTATTATCATCCTCTGTTCACTTAACATAAATTTCATTATTTGTGTTTTTTTTTTTGTTCGACAACATTATATATTGATCAGACCAAAGCCCATTACATGGTAAAATTCAAAACCTTACGGAAACTAAATAACCCAATTGATAATTATTTTTGCTAAATCTAAACAGAAAAAGCAAATCATAATCACATAACACGTGGACACACATGTTTACAATTGGATTGAGGAAGAAAGGAGAACATGCACGACCAAGCCGGACCACCGCCTCATCTCCTCCTAGTTCCACCGCCAAAGCTTTGAATTTACCGGAGATCTCTTTATAGGAAAATCCTAGCATATATGACCCATTTAGAATCATCTCACCACCGTGAAACACCGCCGACCGTCACTCCATATGGTCAATCACCCACCAATACCTTCGTTTAAGGCTATTAATTGGAGGAATTTTGGAGAGATTTGACTCCCGACCTTGAAGGACTAGATTCATAAGAAAGGGGAAGAGATGCTAAAATTGCTACCACCGGAATTTGGTTTCACAACCACAACATCGCCGTGAGAAGAGAAACCGAATCCTATAAATGAGAAGAACCACAAAATCCGGTCTAGTCGGAACATATATCTGCTTAACGGAAAAAAAAAACAAAATACGATCATAGATCGGAAGATACATAGCACCAAACAAACATAAAGAAATAAGGTAACATAATATACATATATAAGACCACGACGCCGGAAACGGATTATTCTTTTCTTCTTTTTTTCTAGAGAGATGGTGGAGAGAATTTTAGAGTGAGGAAAATTGAATATTTTTTTTTATTTCATTGTATTTTTGAGTTTAATTCGTGTTTATTTTATCATTTTCAATGACGTTGCCGATTAAAAAACAAAATTATATAATTTTTAATGTTGGGAAGTAACATTAGTAGTAGACTATCCTAGAAGACGTTGTTGGAATCTTATGTTTTATATTTGAATTAGTTTGTTTCTAAGTTGTCCTAGTCTTTAGGGCATGTTCATTGGTGACATCATGGTGTCTTAAGAAGTGTTTTTAAAATATAAAATTATTAAAATTTGAGTAAAAGGAAGAAAGAGAGTGTTTTTGTGGGGTATATTGAAATATAATATTAATAAAAATTGAGTAAAGGAAGAGAGAGTTCTTAAAAGGAGTTTTTGTGTCTAAAATAGGATACTTTGGAGAGTGTTCTTAAAAGGAGAGAGAGTGAAATGATGAAAGAGAATGTATAAAGTTGAGTAAAAGGAAGAAAGAGAAGGTATAAAGTTGAGTAAAAGGAAGAGAGAGTGTTGGGGTCGGTTTTCACCCCCTCAGCATTAACATCTAAAGGCAAACCAATCGAGGAGATAGCCCTCCAGATCCTGAACGAAGGAGGCCTGACGGAACCCGAAATCTTCCTGCGGAGCGGAGCATATGGAAATAGAACTTAAGCGAAGCGGGGAAGGACCGAGCACTCGGGACCGATCGAGCATTCGGGACCGACCGAGCACTCGAGGCCGACCGAGCACTCGAGGCCGACTGAGCGCTCGGTCGCGCCCCGACTGTCGGCTCGCCGTGGGCCGATCACAAGGCCGCGATCGATGGGCCGATCGCTCACTTCACTTCTCAGTTACAGCGTCTATCCAAAAGCCTTCAAGCCCAGTAACGTGACGACAGCCCGGTCCGGACGCGAAGCCCATGATGATGTGACCGACTCCGCAGAAGATGGGAAGATGCAGCCGCCTTAGGAATAGATATAAATATGTCTTTGTATCAACTCTAAAGGGGATCCGAATTCTTTTACAGAAAAACTTGTACTCAACTTTTGGGAGCAATAAACAACATCTCTTTCTCAAATCCTTTGCAATCCTAGCTTACTATAGAAATCTCCAAATTCCCCTCACGAACTCTTACAAATTCTAATTGTGTTGGTTTCGACCCCCACAATTTGGCGCCGACTAAGGGGACCTCGAGAATTTCTGACACACAAGAGCTAGGGTTTCAGACCATCATCGCCATGTCAGGAAGCAACAGCGCCAGCAGCGAAGGATCTTCGTTTCATAGGAGCTGGAACGACGAAGGCACCGTCAATATGATCATGGGAGGGTCGCAGTATTGCGATGACAGCGTGACTGCAATCGAGGCTTACCAGAGGCGCGCTGAGGTCTGCGCTAACATCATCACGTCCCCGAAGACGAAGCGTGCTGATGATCCTATCATTTTCGACGGAGGAGATGCTGAAGGTATTGACCATCCGCATAGCGACCCCTTGGTGATCAATCTCTCGGTCTCCAATTTCAACGTTGCTCGAGTCCTCATCGACACCGGAAGCTCGGTGGATGTGATCTTTAGAGAAACGCTTGAGAAGATGAAGATCGACATGTCACTCATCACGGGACAACCAAAGCCTGTAACAGGCTTCTCAGGCGAAACAACATGGACCAGGGGGATGATCCGCCTTCCAGTCCAAGCTGGAGGTGTGAAGAAGATGGTCAACTTCGCAGTGTCAGACCATCACGCCATCTACAACCTGATCATGGGAACACCGTGGCTCAGTCGGATGCAAGCTGTTCCTTCAATATATCACCTGTGCCTGACATTCCCGACCAGAGATGGTGTGAAGACTATATTTAGCAGCCAAAGAGATTCACGCATGTGTTTCTTAGCAAAGCACAGGCTGCGCAATCATAAGAAGAAGAACGACCCGACCTCGCGGGAGCAGCAGAAGAAGGCAAAAACCAATTCTAGTTGGGCAGGAGACCTGGCTAACCTCCTACAGTAGCTACAGATTACTGACGGTCGTGCAGAGGAAGAACGGCCTACCTGCGAGCCCGTGATCTCTGTGTGCATCGACGAGCAGCACCCAGAGAGATGTGTCGAGATTGGAGCAGCTCTTGACAAAGCACTCAAAGCGAAACTAGTGGCTTTTCTTCAGAAGAACATCAACACCTTCGCCTGGGCCGCCGAAGATATGCCTGGGATAGACATCAATGTCACCAGCCACGAGCTCAATGTTGATCCCACATTCAAACCAGTGAAGCAAAAAAGAAGGAAGTTGGGTCCTGAGCGTGCAAGGGCTGTGAATGACGAAGTCGAGAGACTGCTACGAGTTGGGTCGATAACCGAAGTCAAGTATCCCGACTGGCTCGCTAACCCAGTCGTGGTCAAGAAAAAGAACGGGAAGTGGCGCGTCTGCATTGACTTCACTGACCTTAACAAAGCCTGTTCGAAAGATAGCTTCCCCCTGCCTCACATTGACCGCTTGGTGGAAGCGACAGCAGGCAACAAGCTTCTTAGCCTCATGGATGCTTTCTCTGGCTACAACCAGATTCTGATGCATCCCGAAGATCGTGAG
Organism: Draba incana; assembly: GCA_963576765.1. NCBI lineage: Eukaryota > Viridiplantae > Streptophyta > Magnoliopsida > Brassicales > Brassicaceae > Draba > Draba incana. Next base: position 14,454,448 of record OY755214.1, on the reverse strand, counting down.
AAAACAGCTTTTATCACAGACCGAGGCATCTACTGCTACAAGGTGATGCCCTTTGGCTTGAAAAATGCCGGAGCAACATATCAAAGGCTGGTGAACAAGATGTTCCAGGACCAGTTGGGAAAGACTATGGAGGTCTACATCGACGATATGCTCGTCAAGTCGCTTGAGGAAGAAGACAACATCGCCCATCTGGAAGAGTGCTTCAACCAACTGAATCTCCACAACATGAAGTTAAACCCAGCGAAGTGCAGATTTGCCGTGACTTCTTGCGAATTCCTTGGGTACTTGGTCACCCGCCGGGGCATTGAGGCTAACCCGAAACAGATCGATGCATTGATCCAGATGGCTTCACCAAGGAATAAGCGTGAAGTACAGAGATTAACTGGGAGAGTGGCAGCACTCAATCGGTTTATTTTGCGCTCCACTGACAAGTGCCTCCCCTTCTACAATACCTTGCGAGGAAACAAGCAATTCGAGTGGTCAGAGAAGTGTGAGGACGCCTTCAAGCAACTTAAGGAATATCTGGCAACGCCGCCCATTCTTGCTAAGCCAGTAACAGGAGAGCCTCTCTTCCTTTACATTGCTGTCTCAGAAACAGTTGTCAGTGATGTCCTTGTGCGGGAAGAAAGAGGCAAGCAGAGACCTATCTTTTACGTGAGCAAAACACTCACAGACGCTGAAACAAGATACCCTCAGTTGGAAAAGCTGGCATTGTCCGTCCTCATGGCGTCTAGAAAGCTAAGGCCTTACTTCCAATCTCACTCTATTATTGTTCTTAGTACTTTCCCATTACGTTCAGTTTTACATAGCCCGAGTCAATCTGGCAGGTTAGCCAAGTGGGCTGTAGAGCTCAGCGAATATGACATTGAGTACAAGGGGCGCACATGCAACAAGTCACAAGTGCTGGCGGATTTCCTCATAGAGCTTCCAGAGGGCAGGGACTCAGAGGGGGTGCAGCCCGGAATCTGGCAGCTGTATGTTAATGGCTCATCCTCGAAGAGTGGTTCTGGAGTGGGGATACGGTTAGTATCGCCGACCGGAGAAGTCCTTGAGCAATCATTTCGACTTGGATTCAAAGCTTCCAACAACGAAGCAGAATATGAGGCCCTCGTCGCTGGCATGAGACTCGCCCAAGGGCTGAAGATTGAGCACGTTCACGCGTTCTCCGATTCACAACTAGTGACCAGTCAGTTCAGCGGAGAGTATATCGCAAAAGATGATCGCATAGAGGCTTATTTGAAGATGGTAAAAGATCTTGCCTCTACATTTCAAGATTTCACTCTCACAAGAATTCCCAGAGGTGAGAACACGAGCGCCGACGCGCTTGCCAACCTCGCTTCTGCCACTGCCATGCCAGAGGACCCGGCTTTGAAGCGGGTCATTCCAGTTGAGTTTATTGAATTCCCAAGCATTCAAGAAGATCTGGCACTAGCCATCTTAACACGCTCTCAAGCAGCGAAACAAGCGGATGCCCTTGCTGAAAGCAACAATGAAGACATAGAAATGGCGGAAGCCCTTGAAATCCCAGACGCTGACATGCACGATGCAGGCGAACCCGTTGATGGCTCCCCCGTCAATGATGTCTCTCCTGTCAGCGGCTCTCATCATCCCGAAGCGATCCTAACGGACGCGGATGCCGAAGAGCTAGAGTACGGCTGTGACAAGTTATGGATGGGCGAGATACGAGAATATATTGCCGATGGCACGTTGCCCAGCAGCAAGTGGGCAGCCCGCAAGCTACAGAAGCAAGCAGCTCGCTATGTTCTACTCAATGGTAACCTCTTCAGGTGGGGGTTCTCCGGTCCTATGCTCACCTGTGTAGAAGGAAAGGAAGCAAGAAGAATAATGCAGGAGGTCCATAGTGGATCCTGCGGCAATCACTCCGGGGGCAAAGCGCTTGCGGTCAAAATCAAGAGGCATGGTCATTTTTGGCCTACTATAGTTGGTGATTGCACGAAGTTTTCGGCCAAGTGCGAGAAATGTCAGCGACATGCTCCGAAAATTCATCAACCAACTGAGAAGCTCTCATCGATCACTTCACCTTACCCATTCATGAGGTGGGCCATGGACATTGTTGGACCATTGCACCCATCAAAACAGAAACGGTTCCTACTCGTCTTAACAGACTACTTTTCAAAGTGGGTGGAAGCTGAAGCATTTGCCACAATCAAAGATGTCCAGGTAGAGAGTTTTGTCTGGAGAAATATTATATGTCGTCACGGAGTTCTGCATGAGATCGTTACGGATAACGGGTCGCAGTTTATATCCAACCGGTTCGAGACATTCTGTGCGAAATGGAATATCAGACTTAGCAAGTCCACGCCACGCTACCCTCAGGGCAATGGTCAAGCAGAAGCTATTAACAAGACAATCCTTGATGGCCTTAAGAAGCGCTTGGAGGCAAAGAAGGGCCGCTGGGCCGATGAGCTATAAGGAGTTTTATGGTCCCACCGCACCACTCCCCGACGAGCTACAGGCGAGACTCCATTCGCACTGGTCTATGGTACTGAATGTGTCATTCCTTCTGAAGTCTGTTCACCTGGTGTTCGGCGCCAGCTTTTACCTCGCAATGAACCAATCAACCGCTCAATGCTGCTCGAACCATTGGACTTCCTCGATGAGCGGCGCGACCAGGCACTCATTCGAATTACAAATTATCAGAACGCAGCATCAAAATACTACAACTCCAGAGTCCGGGAAAGGCGTTTCAACATAGGTGACTTGGTCCTCCGTGAGGTGTTTCAGAACACAGCAGAGCAAAATGCTGGCAAGCTCGGAGCCAACTGGGAAGGCCCGTACAAGATCACCACAGTCGTTCGTCCTGGAGTCTATGAGCTCGCCACCATGTTAGGCACTCCAATCCTCCATTCTTGGAATGCCAAACACTTAAAGAGGTATTATCGCTGATTCTCTTCACCAAATGAACTACGAGGCGACTTGATCTCTGCACAGGGAACGTAGGCAGCCAGTCTTCGGATAGGTTCAGTTGCCCCCCCTCCATCAAAAAGGGGGGGATTACATTGCACTTCAGCCTCGTTCCGGCCGAGCTCACTCGATCTCCTCCGCCTTCGGGGGGGGGGGGGGGGAGTGAGTCCTTTTCACAGTCTCTAGACGACTTCAGTTTCCCTCTTTCGTCTAAACGGGGGGGGGGGGGAGTGGGGTACCCGTATGCCACTCCTTAACAAAATCATTGACAACTCCATCGTCAATCACTAACACTCGCTACAGCACTCATCATGAGAACAGCTAGTTCCTTTTGAGGAAACTTGTCCTTTTTTGGACCGATCACAGCTTTATTCGAGTAGAGTCGTTCTGCATCTGTTGTTGCTGGCCACATCAACAGTGTAGAGATACGAACACTATGACATCCACAACGGATACAGCGCGCTATATAAATTCCAATGACCTCCGTTCAGATTATACTTGAACGTGTCAAGTGACCTCCGTTCAGATTATACTTGAACGTGTCACTCCGAAACCCAGGACAAGCGCTGGTCTAAGTCAAGGTGAACTTGCTTTTGGACAGACGTGTCTAGAAGAGCAGCACCGTTTTGCAAAGCCCAACAGCAACGTTGGCAGATAAAGAGCGTGAGCGCATTTGCATTTTCACAGTCTCAACAAAAGCCTCATCCATGAGCAAGCAAAGCCTCATCCATGAGCAAGCAAAGCCTCATCCATGAGCAAGCAAAGCCTCGTCCATGAGCAAGCAGAGCCTCATCCATGAGCAAGAAATCTCCACTATACTGCAGCAACGCAAGCGGCTTCAACAAGCACAATGAGAAGTCTTCAAACCTTCGATCAAACACAGGGTCTTATGGCCTTCAGTTCGCAAAGCCCAACGTCAGTGTTGGCGAACATATGACAGAAAATGCACAAACAGCCTCCTCTCCTCACCAATATCCGTTAAGTCATCAAAAACACCATCGTTACTCTCATCAAACTCTCCAAGGCTAACCCGTAGAGCAGTGAATTCACTGCGGAGACGAATCCTGATGCTCACACTCTCACGACATGCAATTGCGGGATCGGTTCGTATCGACAAAGAAACCGCGGGGACGGTTCGGCCAAACGGGATGGTCACATGATCGGACGACGAAGCGACCACGCAATCAGTCGCCCGATCAGTCGCACAAGCGACCACGCAAACGGTCGCCCGATCGGTCGCACAAGTGACCACACAATCGGACCATGAGATCGGTCGTGTGTTCGGACGAAGCGACCATATGGTCGGTCACGCGATCGGTTAGGCGGTCGGGCAAAAGGGGCGACCAACCGATCGGTCACGGCTTCGGTCCTGCACGGGGTCGCGACCGAGGGGTCGGTCTCGACCGCGACCGCACGGTCGATCCAAGATAAAAGTATGGTGACATATCCGGCTTGACGCAATGGCACCGCTGGTCCACTACTATCAAATGTGGTTTGCTCCATAACACCTAGCTCACCGGTACATAAACAAGTGGTTTTAAGGATCCACGGTGATCTACTGCACTTACAGACACCGAATCATCTCCTCTAGAAAATACCTAGTGGTCGAGTTCTTCTCACTAGAGCACGACCTCACGTAGCGGTCACATCTTACCCAAATCACCGTATTGGTCCTCGTTGTGGGGGCCGAAACCAACACAATTAGAATTTGTAAGAGTTCGGGGAAAGTAGAGGAGATTCCTATGGTAAGCTAGGGATTCAAGAAAGATGTGAAAAAGATGTTGTTTTTATTGCTGTGTCAAAGCTTTGGTACAAGAGTTTGTGTATGAAAATTGCGGATCCCCCTTAGGGTGTTTACAAAGGTCTATTTATACTATGTCTAAGGCGGCTCTCTTCCTAAATCTTCGCGGAGTCGGTTGAACCAATATGGGCTTCGTGCATGTGGACCGGGCCGCGGCACTTAGGCTTCGGACCGCCCTCATGTTGCCGAGTTGCTGGGCCAAGGACGTATCGAACCAAGGACTCTGCTGGGCCGAAGGCGCGGTCGGCCCGTCGCAGCGTGGCGATCCGAGCATGCGGTCGGATCCCGTGGCGATCCGAGCCTGTGGTCGATCCCGTGGCGATCCGAGCATGTGGTCGGATCCCGTGGCGATCCGAGCCTATGGTCGATCCCGTGGCGATCCGAGCATGCGGTCGGATCTCGTGGCGATCCGAGCCTGTGGTCGGATCTCGTGGCGATCCGAGCATGCGGTCGGATCCCGTGGCGATCCGAGCCTGTGGTCGGATCTCGTGGCGATCCGAGCCTGTGGTCGGATCCCGTGGCGATCCGAGCATGTGGTCGGATCCCGTGGCGATCCGAGCCTATGGTCGATCCCTCGTCAATGCCGACCACGCGGTCGTCCCCTTGTTCATGCCGAGCACGTGGTCGGTCCTGCCTAATCCCGGACCTTCCTGCTTCGCCTCACTCCATGATCACTTGCTTTGCTTCTCTTCGCAGGAAGACTTAGGAGCCATCTTGCTATGTTCATCGAGAGTCCGAAGGGCCATCATCTTCGAATGCTTTGACTTAGAGCGTTAATGTTGAGTGGGTGAATACCGACCCCAACAGTTAGCCCCCCAGCTCGGTAGTGTTAGAGATAACAGTGCCGAGTTAGAAGATGCAGTGAGTATCAGCGTTAACGTCTTGAAGTCAAAGTGCTTGCCTACTCTTTGCTGCAGTACTCTTAAGTACCCATCTTGTTCAGTATTCCCCCTCAAGTTCACTCAACGATGTGGAGCATGAACTTGGAAGACACTAGATGGTGGCCTCGTTAAAACCTTAGTAGGGAAAACCCTTTGGGACAAAACCTCTACTTAAGGGAAAAGAGTGCCACGCATAGTGGTAAGAGGATTTTTAACAAGGAACTTGGTTCTCAATAGATCCCTTGCCACTGCTTGGACTGGACCCATTTACTTCGGATTTAACCGAGGCTTTGTGCCTTTAAAATTCCAACCTTGGCTTGCCTTTGTTCGCCTCAGTTTTAGTGGAATTTTTCTTGTCTAAGTGACTTTGCGCAGGAGGTTTTAAGACTCCGCAAGCGTCTCAAAGGTTTTAAGACTTCTTATTCCTTATGGAGGTTTTAAGACTCCTTATTTTCTTACCGAAGCCACTGCGTTGCTGCAGTACAATGAAAATTCTTTGTTTTTTTGCTCATGGATGAGGCTCGTTCTTGGTCAGTTGCTCATGAATGAGGCTTTGCTTGCTCATAAATGAGGCTTTGTTTGCTCATGAACGAGGCTTTGTTTGCTCATGAACGAGGCTTTGCTTGCTCATGAATGAGGCTTTGTTTGCTCGTGAATGAGGCTTTGCTGAGGCTGTGAAAACGCAAATGCGCTCACGCTCTTTATCTGCCAACGTTGCTGTTGGGCTTTGCAGAGTGGTGCTGCTCTTCTAGACGCGTCTGTCCGAGAGCAAGATCACCTTGACTTAGACCAGCGCCTGTCCTGGGTTTTGGAGTGACACGTTCAAGTATAATCTGAACGGAGGTCACTTGACACGTTCAAGTATAATCTGAACGGAGGTCATTGGAATTTATATAGCGCGCTGTATCCGTTGTGGATGTCATAGTGTTCGTACCTCTGCACTGTTGATGTGGCCAGCAACAACAGATACAGAACGACTCTACTCGAATAAAGCTGTGATCGGTCCAAAAAGGACAAGTTTCCTTAAAAGGAACTAGCTGTTCTCATGATGAGTGTTGTAGCGAGTGTTAGCGATTGACGATAGAGTAGTCAATAATTTTGTTAAGGAGTGGCATACGGGTACCCCACTCCCCCCCCCCTTTTAGACGAAAGAGGGTAACTGAAGTCGTCTATAGACTGTGAAAAGGACTCACTCCCCCCCCCCTGAAGGCGGAGGAGATCGAGTGAGCTCGTACGGAACGAGGCTTAAGTGAAAACATTCACTCCCCCCCCGATGGCGTAGGAGATCATGTGGAGCTCATCCGGAGATGAGGCTTGTGCTACGAAAAAGGTGGTGGCATCGCAGTCTGGGTGGGTGTTTCGTTTGCTTTCTTGCTTAGCCTTCATTGTTGACTCTTGATCTTCATTGTTGACTTGTACGTAGGTGAGACAACAAACTTGGCCTTGTAGGAAAAATGCAACGCGATGAGCACGGCGGTGATGTTGACCGTGGCGTCGCCGCTCTAGGTGAGAGCTTTGCTCGCTCTGAGTATTTGCCATGCTGGTGCCGTAGTCGCTGCAGATACGTTTTGCACCCATGAGGTGAGATAGGCGTATCGATGAGTCTGCATGGTGGACTTGAGTGTTGATGAGCCCACGAGGTGAAGAAGTGGAGATGGTTGTGCTTTGCCACCAGCTCAGTATTGAAATTGACGCCGAGGTCCAGTCAAGTAGCGACAAGCTCGCAAGGTGAATTCGGTTAGCCCGCAGGTTTTTGATTTGTTGTGATTGCGAGGTGGAAATCGGTGGTGACCGTGGATGCGAGCTCTATGAGGTGGATCTTAGCATCATCAAGCTTGCGATGTTGATCCTCGTTGCTTGCGAAGTAGTTTTGAAACAAAAAGACGATCGTGCTGTTGATGACGAGCTGCAAGGTTGCAGACGAGGCTACGCGAGCTGTAGCTGTAGCATGGTTGATTTGAAATACGAGCTTGCATCATCTAGTTGATCCGATCTTGGGAAAATCTTGCGAGACAAGCTGAGCTCGCATCGTTGCTCCATGGTTACTATGAACTCGCATATCCATGATTCGGCGAGGCAAAGAAGAGCTGGTCGAGGTGTTGCGAGCTTCAATCATCATCTTGCGAGGTTGATTAACTTGCAGTTTTAGCAAGACGTTCTTTGCTTCGGCGAGGTGTCGGTGTCATGCTTACGAGCTACTTCAAGCAGGTGTTATGCCCGTGTTGTTAACTTGATTCGGAGATGGGCCTCAGCTTGTATGACAATTTTTGCGATATGAAAAGAGAAAGATAGCAGCGAGTTAGGCGAGTTGACTCAATCGAGTCGCAGAGCTAAAAGATTAAATTTTGGAAATTGCAAGGTAGAGAGAGAGAGAGAGATTCTGCGAGCTAGCGGGATGGTCTGATCTGTCGGTGAGCCCGATTTGATGGTGGCGAGGTTACACCGAGGTGGGATGAGCTCCGTCACTGTTGCGTCGTAGAAGCGAGCTTGCCCTGTTGATTCCCACGGCGCTTGATTTTCTGGGTGAGTCAACTCAGCACGAGAGTGTGGCGGTGTTAGGAATATGGTCTTGATCCATTCAGGCGACGCGAGTGTGGCTTCGGTCCGATGAGGAGGCACGAGCATGAGCTCGGCCCGGTCAGGTGACGTGAGCGCGGGCTCGCTCCGAGCTGGCGACGCGAGGCTAGCTTTGGGTCGGACGAGCGAAGCGAGTGCGGCTTTGGTCTGGTCGGATGACTCGAGCACGGGCTCGGATCGATTGGAGGATGCGAGCACGGGTTCAGATGGATCGGGCGATGCGAACGCATGCTCGGATGGATGAAGACACGCGAGCGCATGCTCGCATAGATGAGGACGCGCGAGCACGGGCTCGGTTCGGGTGAACGCCGCGAGCACGGGCATGGCTTGGTGCGGTGAGGATGTGAGGACGCGAGGGCACGGTCGCGAGGTCGCGGTCGCGAGGTCACGGTCGCGAGGTCGCGGTCGCGTGGTCGCGGTCGCAAGGTCGCCAGGTCGCGGTCACGAGGTCGCCAGGGCGCGGTCGCGAGGTCGCGAGGGCACGATAGTAAGGCCGCAAGGTCGCGAGGGCGCGAGGGTGCGGTCGCGAGGTCGCGGTCGCAAGGCGCAAGGCGATGGGGACTGGAGCCGAGGGCGATGTCTTGACGGCGAGAGCAACGGGGATCGATGGACAATCAGGGCGAGGACCTGATGGTGACGGAAGAATCATTGTGATGACCTGATGGGCCTGATGTCTGGGCGGGTCCGAAGTCGTCGCAGCTGGCTTTGAGTACTCGACATCAAATTTACTACCTCGCGGGATCCTTTTCTCGGGTCTGATGATGTTGGTGTTGATCTCTCCGTTTGGCTTGACAGACGGGGGCATGAGGTAGAGGTGTTGGTTGCGAGAGCTTTGATAGAGCTCTCCTTCTTCTCGCTACTCCTCCGAGACGAGGGCTCCTCGTTATTGCTTGATTTTCTGTTTTCGCCAGTAGTGTCTGTTTGGGCACGTCTCCGAGGAGGAGGTTGGTCTTCGTCCGATTCCTCTATCACCATTTGGGAGTTTTGTCAGATTCCCGACGAGGCGGTGGTGGAGGAAAGTATTTTGGAGCCGTGTGATCGGTCCGAAGCGACAACTCCTTGTGCCTCTCCCTTCGATTGGCTTGAGGCGTGTTGAAGCTGAGACGTGTTGGACGGGCACGGGATCCTTTGCGTGTCTTTCTCTTGAGCGCTCGCAGCTCGCTCATCGTAGCTTCGTTGTGCTTCTCGTGATCTCGTGCTCTCTTCTCCAGCGTCCCAAGCATCTGCTTGATCTCCGTGATAGCCGTCAGGTTGCTAGCAGCGCGAGGCGCGGTGTTCTCCATGGAGTTCTCTCGCTCCTCGCTGTTCCTTCGAGATGAGGATCCTTCACTGCTTCTGCTGTTGCTTCCTGACATGGCGATGGTGTTATGAAACCCTAGCTCTTCTGTGTCAGAAATTCTCGAGGTCCCCTTAGTCGGCGCCAAATTGTGGGGGCCGAAACCAACACAATTAGAATTTGTAAGAGTTCGGGGAAAGTAGAGGAGATTCCTATGGTAAGCTAGGGATTCAAGAAAGATGTGAAAAAGATGTTGTTTTTATTGCTGTGTCAAAGCTTTGGTACAAGAGTTTGTGTATGAAAATTGCGGATCCCCCTTAGGGTGTTTACAAAGGTCTATTTATACTATGTCTAAGGCGGCTCTCTTCCTAAATCTTCGCGGAGTCGGTTGAACCAATATGGGCTTCGTGCATGTGGACCGGGCCGCGGCACTTAGGCTTCGGACCGCCCTCATGTTGCCGAGTTGCTGGGCCAAGGACGTATCGAACCAAGGACTCTGCTGGGCCGAAGGCGCGGTCGGCCCGTCGCAGCGTGGCGATCCGAGCATGCGGTCGGATCCCGTGGCGATCCGAGCCTGTGGTCGATCCCGTGGCGATCCGAGCATGTGGTCGGATCCCGTGGCGATCCGAGCCTGTGGTCGATCCCGTGGCGATCCGAGCATGCGGTCGGATCTCGTGGCGATCCGAGCCTGTGGTCGGATCTCGTGGCGATCCGAGCATGCGGTCGGATCCCGTGGCGATCCGAGCCTGTGGTCGGATCTCGTGGCGATCCGAGCCTGTGGTCGGATCCCGTGGCGATCCGAGCATGTGGTCGGATCCCGTGGCGATCCGAGCCTATGGTCGATCCCTCGTCAATGCCGACCACGCGGTCGTCCCCTTGTTCAGGCCGAGCACGTGGTCGGTCCTGCCTAATCCCGGACCTTCCTGCTTCGCCTCACTCCATGATCACTTGCTTTGCTTCTCTTCGCAGGAAGACTTAGGAGCCATCTTGCTATGTTCATCGAGAGTCCGAAGGGCCATCATCTTCGAATGCTTTGACTTAGAGCGTTAATGTTGAGTGGGTGAATACCGACCCCAACACTCGTCGTCGTCCTCTTAAAATTGACTTCAGCATCAAGGTGATCTTGTCAAGATTACAATCTCTGCCTTTGGTCAATTCACAGAACAACATTGCAATTCACAGAACAACGTCGTCCTCTTCGACGATGACTTCACCTTGGTATCGTTTTATGGCAAGACAAAGTCGACCTCTCAAATCGACTTCGGTGTCATCTCGTCGTAGTCAAGCTATAATCAAATTTACCTTGTCATAATATCGAGCACAACTTAGCTACTTCGATTAGCTGCACCTTGGGGTCAGTTTGATTCAAACGGGTCCCGCATCCATCCAAAAACACAACACTATTCCCTCCAAGGATCGTCTTGCTATTTCCTGAAAACGTCATTGACATTGGCAATCGCGGGGGGGGGGGGAGTGAGTCCTTTTCACAGTCTCTAGACGACTTCAGTTTCCCTCTTTCGTCTAAACGGGGGGGGGGGAGTGGGGTACCCGTATGCCACTCCTTAACAAAATCATTGACAACTCCATCGTCAATCACTAACACTCGCTACAGCACTCATCATGAGAACAGCTAGTTCCTTTTGAGGAAACTTGTCCTTTTTTGGACCGATCACAGCTTTATTCGAGTAGAGTCGTTCTGCATCTGTTGTTGCTGGCCACATCAACAGTGTAGAGATACGAACACTATGACATCCACAACGGATACAGCGCGCTATATAAATTCCAATGACCTCCGTTCAGATTATACTTGAACGTGTCAAGTGACCTCCGTTCAGATTATACTTGAACGTGTCACTCCGAAACCCAGGACAAGCGCTGGTCTAAGTCAAGGTGAACTTGCTTTTGGACAGACGTGTCTAGAAGAGCAGCACCGTTTTGCAAAGCCCAACAGCAACGTTGGCAGATAAAGAGCGTGAGCGCATTTGCATTTTCACAGTCTCAACAAAAGCCTCATCCATGAGCAAGCAAAGCCTCATCCATGAGCAAGCAAAGCCTCATCCATGAGCAAGCAAAGCCTCGTCCATGACCAAGCAGAGCCTCATCCATGAGCAAGAAATCTCCACTATACTGCAGCAACGCAAGCGGCTTCAACAAGCACAATGAGAAGTCTTCAAACCTTCGATCAAACACAGGGTCTTATGGCCTTCAGTTCGCAAAGCCCAACGTCAGTGTTGGCGAACATATGACAGAAAATGCACAAACAGCCTCCTCTCCTCACCAATATCCGTTAAGTCATCAAAAACACCATCGTTACTCTCATCAAACTCTCCAAGGCTAACCCGTAGAGCAGTGAATTCACTGCGGAGACGAATCCCGATGCTCACACTCTCACGACATGCAATTGCGGGATCGGTTCGTATCGACAAAGAAACCGCGGGGACGGTTCGGCCAAACGGGATGGTCACATGATCGGACGACGAAGCGACCACGCAATCGGTCGCCCGATCAGTCGCACAAGCGACCACGCAAACGGTCGCCCGATCGGTCGCACAAGTGACCACACAATCGGACCATGCGATCGGTCGTGTGTTCGGACGAAGCGACCATATGGTCGGTCACGCGATCGGTTAGGCGGTCGGGCAAAAGGGGCGACCAACCGATCGGTCACGGCTTCGGTCCTGCACGGGGTCGCGACCGAGGGGTCGGTCTCGACCGCGACCGCACGGTCGATCCAAGACAAAAGTATGGTGACATATCCGGCTTGACGCAATGGCACCGCTGGTCCACTACTATCAAATGTGGTTTGCTCCATAACACCTAGCTCACCGGTACATAAACAAGTGGTTTTAAGGATCCACGGTGATCTACTGCACTTACAGACACCGAATCATCTCCTCTAGAAAATACCTAGTGGTCGAGTTCTTCTCACTAGAGCACGACCTCACGTAGCGGTCACATCTTACCCAAATCACCGTATTGGTCCTCGTCGTCGTCCTCTTAAAATTGACTTCAGCATCAAGGTGATCTTGTCAAGATTACAATCTCTGCCTTTGGTCAATTCACAGAACAACATTGCAATTCACAGAACAACGTCGTCCTCTTCGACGATGACTTCACCTTGGTATCGTTTTATGGCAAGACAAAGTCGACCTCTCAAATCGACTTCGGTGTCATCTCGTCGTAGTCAAGCTATAATCAAATTTACCTTGTCATAATATCGAGCACAACTTAGCTACTTCGATTAGCTGCACCTTGGGGTCAGTTTGATTCAAACGGGTCCCGCATCCATCCAAAAACACAACACTATTCCCTCCAAGGATCGTCTTGCTATTTCCTGAAAACGTCATTGACATTGGCAATCGCAACACGGAGTCTTAAAATCTCCAAAGGTAAAAAAAAAAACGAAGTCTTAAAATCTTCGAGTAAAAAAAAAAAATAATAATCTTTTTGCAGATAACGCAGCAGCTTCAGCAAGGGAAGCGTGAAGTCTTAAAATCTTCATAACGTTTACAGAGTCCTAAAACCTCTTGCGAAAAAGTCACTCTCTACTGCTGTAGATAGACAAGTGCTTTGACTTCAAACGTTAACGCTGATATTCGACACATCTTTTAACTCGGCACCATTGTTAGCTCTAACACTACCGAGCTGGGGGGGCTAACTGTTGGGGTCGGTTTTCACCCCCTCAGCATTAACATCTAAAGGCAAACCAATCGAGGAGATAGCCCTCCAGATCCTGAACGAAGGAGGCCTGACGGAACCCGAAATCTTCCTGCGGAGCGGAGCATATGGAAATAGAACTTAAGCGAAGCGGGGAAGGACCGAGCACTCGGGACCGACCGAGCACTCGGGACCGATCGAGCATTCGGGACCGACCGAGCACTCGAGGCCGACCGAGCACTCGAGGCCGACTGAGCGCTCGGTCGCGCCCCGACTGTCGGCTCGCCGTGGGCCGATCACAAGGCCGCGATCGATGGGCCGATCGCTCACTTCACTTCTCAGTTACAGTGTCTATCCAAAAGCCTTCAAGCCCAGTAACGTGACGACAGCCCGGTCCGGACGCGAAGCCCATGATGATGTGACCGACTCCGCAGAAGATGGGAAGATGCAGCCGCCTTAGGAATAGATATAAATATGTCTTTGTATCAACCCTAAAGGGGATCCGAATTCTTTTACAGAAAAACTTGTACTCAACTTTTGGGAGCAATAAACAACATCTCTTTCTCAAATCCTTTGCAATCCTAGCTTACCATAGAAATCTCCAAATTCCCCTCACGAACTCTTACAAATTCTAATTGTGTTGGTTTCGACCCCCACAGAGAGGGTGTGTTTTAATAATTTTAAATTATAAGAACACTTTTTAAGACACCATGGGGTTGCCAATGAACATTAGGAGTTTAGTGGGAGTCATGTTAGTGGGCTATGTTCCCACGTAAGTAGAAGTTGCAGTTAGTTTGGTTCTGTCTATTTAAGCTTTGTAATTATTCTTGTTTTCCCTAAGATGAATGAGACGTAGTTTCTTCTCTCTGAAATCTCTTTAAATTAACAGTGGTATCAGAGCGATTTAGAGAGAAAATCTGAGTGAAACACAGAGAGAATAGAAAAAGACAACAGCAGTTGTTGATCTCATCATGTCAACACCAAATGATAACTTTGTGCAAGCAGCGATTCCTCGCTTTGATGGTCATTATGATCATTGGAGCATGTTAATGGAGAATTTCTTGAGGTCCAAGGAATACTGGCAAGTAGTCAATGATGGAGTTACTCAACCAGCGGTGGGAGTGGTTCTAACGGATGCACAGAAGACAGAACTGGAGGCATCAAAATTGAAGGATCTTAAAGCCAAAAATTATTTGTTTCAGGCTATAGATCGAGCAACTTTGGAGACAATTCTTTGCAAAGATTCCTCCAAGGAGATATGGGATTCCATGAAGAAGAAGTTCCAAGGGAATATGAGGGCAAGAAGAGTGCAACTTCAGGCCTTTCGCACTGAATTTGAGATGTTACGCATGAAGTCGAGTGAATCTGTGGATGATTTCTTTGGACGTACGATGACAATTGCAAACAAGATGAGGATTCATGGAGATAAGATGGAAGATGGGACAATTATCGAGAAGATTCTTCGATCTTTAACAGCAAAATTCAACTTTGTTGTATGCTCCATTGAAGAATCAAAAGATATTGATTCACTCTCAATCGACGAGTTGCAAAATTCTTTGCACGTTCATGAACGGAAAATCAGCCAGCAAGATCTTGAGGAACAAGCTTTGAAGGTGTCAGCTAATCAAAGTTCGAATGCGTACGGTTATAATCAACGGTCAGAAGGCCAAGGAAGAGGAGGAGGAAGAGGACGAGGATGCAATGGCTATCGTGGTGGTCATAATTCAGCCTATCGCCGTCCGAAGACAGATAAGTCAAACATTGAGTGTTATCGTTGTCATAAACATGGCCATTATCAGTTTGAATGCCGAACTAATGTGAATGGCCAAAGTGGAGAGAGATTTAATTACATGGAAGGAGAAGAAGAAGAATACGAAGAAGAAACTCTCTTGATGTTGTGTAATGTGGCAGAAGAAACTCAAGACAGCTTGTGGTACTTAGACAGTGGTTGCAGTAATCACATGAGTGGAGACAAGACAATGTTTTCTGATCTCGATGAGTCTTTCCATAGCACTGTCAAGTTTGGTGATAATTCTAGAGCTGCCGTTACTGGTAAGGGAGTATTATTTTCCAGGCCAAAGATAATAATACTCATAGAATCTCTAACGTCTACTTTGTTCCAAATTTGAAGACAAACTTGATCAGCATTGGGCAACTTCAAGAGAAGGGATACGAGGTTTCGATCAAGAATGGTGTATGTCGTATTCAAAATGAAAAATTGGGATTGATTGCTCAGGTTACCATGACAGCAAATCGATTGTTTCCGGTACAGCTCAAGAAAATCAGCAATCAATGTTTCTCGACAAAGCTGCCGGATCCGACGTGGTTATGGCATTTTCGTTATGGTCACCTAAACTTTGGAGGTTTGAAGACGTTGCAACAAAAGAAGATGGTCAGTCGTCTCCCTGAATTTTCTCCTCCATCTGCAGTTTGTGAGGATTGTTTGGTTAGCAAGCAACATCGAGAATCATTTCCTTCTGGAAAATCAGTTAGAACTAAGAAGTTGCTAGAGGTAGTTCATTCTAATATATGTGGGCCTTTCAATCCAACATCAAATGGAGGTAAACGATACTTTATTACTTTCATTGATGATCTAAGTCGCAAAACATGGGTGTTTTTCTTGAAAGAGAAGTCTGAAGCATTTGGAGTCTTTAAAATATTCAAAGCATTGGTTGAGAAAGAATCTGGTTGCTCAATAACAGTTTTGCGTACACATCGTGGTGGCGAGTATACTTCACATGAATTTGGAAAATTATGTGATGACAATGGAATCCAGAGGCAACTTACAGCAGCATACTCACCGCAACAAAACGGAGTATCGGAGAGGAAGAACCGCACTATACTGAACATGGTGCGGAGTTTATTGAAGAGTAGTGGCGTCTCAAAAGCTTTCTGGCCTGAAGTGGTACATTGGAGCATTCATATCTTGAATAGAAGTCCTACTTTTTCTGTTCAAAATATGACCCCAAAAGAGGAATGGAGTGGACGAAAACCTGATGTGGATCATTTCAGAATCTTCGGATGCGTTGCTTACGCTCATGTACCTGATCAGAGAAGAACTAAACTTGAAGACAAAGGAGTGAAATGCATCTTTCTTGGTGTTAGTGATCAATCAAAGGCTTACAAGCTTTACAATCCTAACACCAAAAAGATTGTCATTAGCCGGGATGTGATTTTTGATGAGCAAAACTTCTGGACAGAGAACAAAAGGGTTGATGAACTCCAAGTGCTTGCAGATTTTGATGAGTCTGAAGAGAATGCGCACCAACAGCCTATAGAATCAGAATCTAATGCACAACAACCACTCATTGAGGAAGTTGACAGGACTGCACAGATTTCAGATTCACCTAACACTGAATCTAGTGCAGAGCGCGCTCAACGTCCTAGACGAAGGCCTGGATGGATGATTGATTATGAGGTGACTGGAGTAAATCAATCTGAAGATCCACTAACACATTTTGTGTTGTTCTCAGATTGTGATCCCACGATCTTTGAAGAAGCTGCTAAAGAATTGAAGTGGCAAAAAGCAATGGACGAAGAGATTGCTGCTATTGAAAGAAACGATACATGGGAGATGGTTAATCTTCCAGAAGGGCACAAGACAATTGGTGTCAAGTGGGTGTATAAGACTAAACTGAAAGAGAACGGCGAAGTCGACAAGTATAAGGCACGTTTAGTCGCTAAAGGTTACAAACAAGAGTTTGGGGTAGATTATTTTGAAGTGTTTGCTCCTGTTGCAAGACACGACACCATCAGAATGGTAATTGCCTTGGCTACACAACACTCCTGGCCTATCTTTCAATTGGATGTGAAGTCGGCGTTTTTACATGGTGATCTCGAAGAACAGGTATTCATCGATCAACCCCCTGGTTATATCAAGCATGGTTCTGAAGGAAAAGTTTATAGATTGAAAAAAGCTTTATATGGGCTAAAACAAGCGCCTCGTGCTTGGTATAGCCGTATAGAAGCTTATTTCTTGAAGGAAGGTTTTCAGAAATGTCCATTTGAGCACACACTGTTTGTGAAATACAGTGAGGGAGGAAAGATGTTGTTAGTGTGCTTATACGTGGATGATTTGATATATACTCGAAATGATATCACCATGTTTGAGAGTTTCAAGCGGTCAATGATGCAGGAATTCGATATGACTGATCTTGGAAAGATGCACTATTTTTTGGGCATTGAAGTGATGTAATCTGCGAGTGGCATCTTTATATCTCAAAAGAAGTATGTGGAGGAAATTCTAGCCAGGTTTCAGATGTCAGATTGCAATCATGTTGCAACACCAACGGAAGTGGGTTTGAAACTTGTTCAAAATCCGGATGGAAGAAGCGTTGACAACCATCTCTACAAGTAGATCGTTGGAAGCTTGATGTACTTAACAGGTACAAGACCTGATATTATGCATGTTGTGAGTTTGATTAGTAGATACATGGAAAATCCAAAGGAGGCTCATCTCTTGGCCGCAAAGAAAATCATGCGGTATTTGCGAGGTACTGTTGGTTATGGAATATTCTATAAAAGGGGAGAAGAAGCAGACTTGATTGGCTACACGGATAGTGATTATGCCGGGGATGTTGAT
This sequence comes from Draba incana, assembly GCA_963576765.1. Lineage (NCBI taxonomy): Eukaryota > Viridiplantae > Streptophyta > Magnoliopsida > Brassicales > Brassicaceae > Draba > Draba incana. Next base: position 14,436,749 of record OY755214.1, on the reverse strand, counting down.
GATAGGAAGAGTACTTCAGGTTATGTCTTTATGCTTGGTTCCGGAGCTGTCTCGTGGTCCTCAAAGAAACAAGAGATAGTCACATTGTCCACTACCGAAGCTGAGTATGTTGCTGCAACAGCTTGTGCTTGTCAAGCAATTTGGCTCAGGAGGATTCTTGAAGGGTTGCATCTCAAGAGTGAAGAGGTTTCAGGAGCTACTGTGATTTATTGCGATAACAATTCTGCTATCAAGCTGTCCAAAAATCCAGTCTTACATGGAAGAAGCAAGCACATTGAGGTAAAGTATCATTTCATTCGGAACCTCACTAAAGATGGAGTGATTGAGCTTTTATATTGTCGAAGTGAAGACCATATTGCTGATGTTATGACCAAGCCATTGAAGATATCTGCTTTCGAGAAGCTCAGAGTAATGCTAGGTGTCTGTGATAAACTGAAAGTTTAAACACTTTCAGTTTAAGGGAGAATGTTGGAATCTTATGTTTTATATTTGAATTAGTTTGTTTCTAAGGCCATGTTCAATGCAGATTTCACGGAATCTGATGTGGTGTTCTTATAATATAAAATTATTAAAACACACACTCTCTCTTCCTTTTAATCAACTTTATACCTTCTCTTTCATCCTTTTACTCAACTTTTATTAATTTTACACTTAAACACTCTCTTTTCCTTTTAAACACACTTTCCAAAAGATCCAATATTAGATCCCTCTCTCTCCCTTTTAAACACTCTCTCTTCCTTTTACTCAATTTTTATTAATTTTATATTTAAACACACACTCAATATACCCCACAAAAACACTATTTTTCTTCCTTTTACAGTGAGGGAGGAAAGATGTTGTTAGTGTGCTTATACGTGGATGATTTGATATATACTCGAAATGATATCACCATGTTTGAGAGTTTCAAGCGGTCAATGATGCAGGAATTCGATATGACTGATCTTGGAAAGATGCACTATTTTTTGGGCATTGAAGTGATGCAATCTGCGAGTGGCATCTTTATATCTCAAAAGAAGTATGTGGAGGAAATTCTAGCCAGGTTTCAGATGTCAGATTACAATCATGTTGCAACACCAACGGAAGTGGGTTTGAAGCTTGTTCGAAATCCGGATGGAAGAAGCGTTGACAACCATCTCTACAAGCAGATCGTTGGAAGCTTGATGTACTTAACAGGTACAAGACCTGATATTATGCATGCTGTGAGTTTGATTAGTAGATACATGGAAAATCCAAAAGAGGCTCATCTCTTGGCCGCAAAGAGAATCATGCGGTATTTACGAGGTACTGTTGGTTATGGAATATTCTATAAAAGGGGAGAAGAAGCAGACTTGATTGGCTACACGGATAGTGATTATGCCGGGGATGTTGATGATAGGAAGAGTACTTCAGGTTATGTCTTTATGCTTGGTTCCGGAGCTGTCTCGTGGTCATCAAAGAAACAAGAGATAGTCACATTGTCCACTACCGAAGCTGAGTATGTTGCTGCAACAGTTTGTGCTTGTCAAGCAATTTGGCTCAGGAGGATTCTTGAAGGGTTGCATCTCAAGAGTGAAGAGGTTGCAGGAGCTACTGTGATTTATTGCGATAACAATTCTGCTATCAAGCTGTCCAAAAATCCAGTCTTACATGGAAGAAGCAAGCACATTGAGGTAAAGTATCATTTCATTCGGAACCTCACTAAAGATGGAGTGATTGAGCTTTTATATTGTCGAAGTGAAGACCAGATTGCTGATGTTATGACCAAGCCATTGAAGATATCTGCTTTCGAGAAGCTCAGAGCAATGCTAGGTGTCTGTGATAAACTGAAAGTTTAAACACTTTCAGTTTAAGGGAGAATGTTGGAATCTTATGTTTTATATTTGAATTAGTTTGTTTCTAAGGCCATGTTCAATGCAGATTTCACGGAATCTGATGTGGTGTTCTTATAATATAAAATTATTAAAACACACACTCTCTCTTCCTTTTAATCAACTTTATACCTTCTCTTTCATCCTTTTACTAAACTTTTATTAATTTTATACTTAAACACTCTCTTTTCCTTTTAAACACACTTTCCAAAAGATCCAATATTAGATCTCTCTCTCTCCCTTTTAAACACTCTCTCTTCCTTTTACTCAATTTTTATTAATTTTATATTTAAACACACACTCAATATACCCCACAAAAACACTATTTTTCTTCCTTTTACAACCATTTTAATAATTTTATATTATAAAAACACCCCATAAGATCCCAAAATGTCACCATTGAACATGCCCTAAGTTGTCCTAGTCTTTAGGAGTTTAGTGGGAGTCATGTTAGTGGGCTATGTTCCCACGTAAGTAGAAGTTGCAGTTAGTTTGGTTCTGTCTATTTAAGCTTTGTAATTATTCTTGTTTTCCCTAAGATGAATGAGACGTAGTTTCTTCTCTCTGAAATCTCTTTAAATTAACAGACGTGACTAATCGTAGTCTTCCCAAAACCACCTGTCTTGCAACAAACAAGTCTCTTTCTCACAAACCTTAATTCTTAAGTTAACAATTCTAATCATCCTCCCATCATCTCCGAAACCTTTGTAATCAACAAAGCTAATGGAGTTTCCACACCACCGCCAGCATCACCACCATCAACCACGCGACAACGACGGCGAAGACGACGATCGTCAATCCTTCCGTCAACAACCACCACCGCCACACAACAACTTCTCCGATGGTCCTCCACCACCTGGTCTCTACCAACCACCACAACCTCATTTCGATCCATACCGATCAGAACCTTATCTCGAAGCTCCGGCGCCACCGCCTCCATTTGGTCAAGTAAGCCACGTCGGCCACGTCAGCCACCACACATCCAACGAACTTTACCCACCACCGGACCACCACCCTTATCCGCCGACCAATTCGACCTTAGAAAGTCACGGCGGTGGTTATCCGCCGTTTAATTCGACATTGGAAAGTCACGGCGGTTACACCGGAGTTACGCACGTGGCTCACGATGATCACTCGCATCAGTCAAGCGTGACTTCTGGTTTCCATCACCGTCCTGATGATGAGAATCGGATTCCTATTAATCTCGCCGGACTTGCTGGTAGGTCAACGGTGAAAGTGTATACAAAAGCGGAGCCTAATTATTATCTGACGATTAGAGATGGTATGGTCATTCTTGCACCGTCCGATCCATCTGATGAATCTCAGGTATAATAATAATAATTATTATATCATCATCTCTCACTAAAGATCCAATTTAAAAAAAAAAAAAAAAGATCCAATTTTTTTGCTGATTTGTTGATTATTTTGAGTTTGGTTTATATGCGTCTCAATTTGTTCTGTATCATTTGAGAATCTGAGTAATTTTGGAATCATGTAGAGGTTTTTGAAATTGTGGAAGATTGAAATCTTGTTGATTATGATTTAGATTGAAGAAACAGGTTTTAGTCATCATGTTCTCTGCTATATTAGAATAAGTTTTGTGAGTTAAATTCCCTTGAGTCTTTTGTTAGTGGTTGCTTAACTCAAAGATTTCAACTTTATAAATCTAATAACATCAAGAAAGTAGTTATTACCTGTTTTTAGTATTATGTATCAATATATTTGTGGTATATTTAGAATTGGTTTCCAATGCGCAGCACTGGTACAAAGACGAGAAGTACAGCACTCGAGTGAAGGACGAAGAAGGTTTTCCTTGTTTTGCTCTTGTGAACAAGGCTACTGGTGAAGCCGTGAAGCATTCTGTTGGAGCTACCCAACCCGTAAGTGTTTCTTTTGTTTAGTCTTCCAAGTTTGGTAATTTGTAATGCGGCAATTCAACTTGGCTAAAGCAATATCTTTGTGTATATCGTAGGTGCATCTAATTCGATGTGATCCTGATAAGCTCGACGAGTCTGTTCTATGGACACAGAGCAAGGATATGGGAGAAGGGTATCGCACTATAAGGATGGTAAACAATGTGAGACTAAACTGTGATGCATATCACGGTGACCAAAAATCTGGTGGTGTCCGTGATGGCACGAGTATCGTCCTTTGGAACTGGAACAAAGGCGATAATCAGCTTTGGAAGATCGTTCCTTTTTGTAAGTCTTTGCTTTAACCTTTTCTACTTGGTTTAAACTAGAGACATTCAGGTAAAATTTGAACATTGGTCAAAACCTGAGATCAAACTCTAATTGGTTTATGTAGATAAGCATAGTATTGTTTCATGTTTTTTTACTGAACTTTGTAAATGCAGGAGCAATGATGTATGGAGTGGTGAAAAGTGAGCTGTGTGTTTTATTAATAAGAAAGAAACAAAAACCTCAGATTTGGTCATTGTTGTTGTATTGTTGTAACTTGTAAGACTTGAGTTTGTGCCATAATACCAAAGTATGCATTCTTACATATACATGGTTTATACTTTTTCTGATCTATTTTTGAAATCTTTATTTTTCTTTTTTTAAAGATCTCTAAATGTGTAGCAAAAGAAAAAAAAAATTAGGCGCTAAACGTGTTACGAACAACCTCTTAAATAATTAAAAAGGTGAATAGTTAGTTTTTTTTTATCATCATCCTATATATTACTCCCTCCGTATTATTTTAATTGTCGTTTTGATAAAATGTATTTGAATGTATCTGGATGTGTTTTTGAGTTAAATACATTCAAATACTAACCAGATACATTTCTCAAAATGACAACTAATATGAAACGGAGGGAGTATTTGAGAAGCATTTTGGGAGCATTTTGCTTAGATGTCATCACCACAATTTTTTGAGTTTTTTTTATTTTTGATTTATTTTAATCTTTCTATACTAATTGCCAAACACATTTTTTTCCTAATTAACTAATGTATTACTTTTAGTCCCAACGTCAAACACATTGAAATAATCATAAACTTGCCCAAATCGAAATATTTCGAAATCATGTACTTGCCAAATATATATTTCGAAAATTCAAGATTAAAATCATAAAACTAGTTATGAACAAAAAATAATATATATTCCAAAAGTGTATTAATTAGGAAAAATAAAAGACATTTTCCTTATCTTTTGAAATAGAGGATGAAATACTAATATATACCATTATATTAAAGAAGAAGAATTCTAAACCATTATATTAGGTGTCAAGCTTGCAATTTATCTCATTTTTGTTTTTAAATTAAAATTATATTATTACGTTCTACTATAGTTTTATCCAAACACTCTTCATACGACAATTCCTATAACCAAACACAATAATTTGTAGTTAGTTTGCATAATTAAATGTGAACAAGTTAATTTTAAAGTATATAAAATCTTCATTTTTTGAATCATAAATCACGATTTTAATTTTCATTTAATTGAAAATAAACTAATGAAGGAATGCATTGTTTTTACTTTGAAATATTCAATAAAAAACGTATATTCCCATGTTTAAAAACATCTCAATGTTTACAAACCTACGATGCTTATTATATAAAAAAATATATTGTGTTGAGTTATAAACTGTATTTTTGTATATTATGAGATGAAATTAATACATTTTCTTATATATATATATATATATATATATATATATTGACTAAGAAATTAAAATCGTTATTTTTGAATATTACGAGATTGTATACATTGACCAAAAAATTAAAACCACTATTACCAATTATTTCAAGGGTGGAATACATTTCTATGCAAAATAATGATAAAATTTCAAAATCTAAAGTAGATTTCAGATTCTGTGTAACAATTTTCCAAAAGTGGTATTTGATTTTTTTTAATTCAAACTATATTGATTTACTCGCTAATCATATTATCCCGCGTATAACGAGGGTAAGTTTCTAGTTTTAATGTAAAGTAAGAGCATCTCCATTGGTGCATCTTAAGAATTCTCTTAAGATGAAAAAACAAATAAAAATGGATAATTGTTGGAAAAACTTAAGAGTTTGACTCTTCATTAAGAAACTTAAGAATCTTATAAGAACCGGACATGTGTCATACGTTGAGTGGAGTTGTTTTTAACCAAAAAAAATCTATGTTTAAATGTTTTTATGTAATGTATGTTTAAAATTTCATGAAATTTTATGTATTTTGTATTTTATAAAATGTAGTTTGTTTAAAATAAATAATTTTAAATTAGTTAATTTTTGTTTAAGATTCTCAAATTGGGTTGCACCAATGGAGGAGAACACAAACAAAATTTTAAATTTTTATTAAATTTATGTATTTTTTATTTTGTAAAATATTGTATGTTTAATCTTAAATTAATTTAAATTAATATTTTTTAAAAAAAATATGAACCCCAAATAGAGTTCACCAATGGAAGATAACACAATAAAAGTTTTTAGTAAAGTTTTTAAAATAAAATTAAGCAAATTTTAACTAATTTGAAGTTCTCTAATGGAGATGGTCTAAGGCGTTTTGTTTTCTTTATTTATTTTAATGTTACGTAGAGGTAATTTGTTTATTAAATTATGTTGATAATTTATATTAGATGTGATTTTTTTTATATAATTTTAGATGTGAATTGCACGCACGTTTATTTGCTTTTCATATCATAGCTGTCTCTTCGTTTTGATAATTTTAGTTAACTATACTAGGGTTGAACTTGCGCGTTGCGCGAGTCTGTTTGCTATTGTTATACGTTGAAAAGATGTTGATAGCGAAAGAAGCTTCTGTTCCGTAAACCCATTAGATTGAAGGAGACGTCTTATACATACGTAAAATTTGATGTTATCCTAATGAGTTGTTTTACTTCTTTAAAGGCCAACACATGTTTAAAAGAGAGCTAAAAACATAAAATTTGAACTATTTGTTAAAGACGAGTTCCACAGTACATATTACATAGGACAATAGATAAATCGATTGTTTTTTACAAACTAATTTTAACAACTCATGATTTACATATTTGACAAACCAAAGAAAATGAAATTTCTCAAACTTAAAAACTCTCAATCAGGTTCCTTGGTTTTAGCTTTTCAGAAGACAAAAGTTTCTTTGCGAACCAAATGGCAGTGTCCCTAGCCGATACACCTTCATCCCCAAATGGTGTAAGCAGACCAGCAAGCTCTTCATATTTCTCTTGCTTTACAAGCTTTGCACATTTCTCCAACAAACACTCTAATGCATCTACTCTTGCTTTACTCTGTGGCAGACCCAGTTTCGTGAGCTTACTCATGCCGAAGACATTTCACTCGCTGTTAGCTCACCATCTTTGCCAAAGAAGTCGGAAGATCCGGGTAGCTTTGTTCTTAACTGCAAGATTGGACAATTCACATTTGAGAGATCTCTTTGTGACTTGGGCTCATGAGTGAATTTCATGCCATTGTCAGTAGCCAAGAGGTTAGGGCATTACCCGCGCGTTGCGCGGATCTCTTTGCTTATTGTTTTTATTTTCTTTAGTTTAAAAAAAAATTAACAAATTAAAATTTAATATGTTGACATATTAAGTTCTTCGGTTTCTTCTTTAAATATATTATTTCTTCCTTGGAAATTTTGATTTTTTAAATATAAAATTGTCAGCCAAATAGTGATTGATACAATGTTTATAGAGGTTTGTTTGTATGATTTAATAGTCGTCTTTTAATTTTCCTATTTTTAATATTTTTTAATTAATAAATTTATTTATGTAAAGCAGTTTGTGTTTTTGGTTTGTGTTATCCGGGTTCATTTAAATTTTGTCATATTTTCCGAACCACTCGATTCCTCGTCTAAAATTGGCTATTACCCAAAGCCGTGAAAAATTGTGTTTTAATTCTAGCTAGCTTCTTTAACTTATTCCACCGCTCAAATTTTTGGTTTTTTTTAACATAAAACACTTCAATGGTTTACATATTTGAATTATTCATTCTCGATGCTATTTTCCCTCCTAGTATCGAAATGGACACTTTAGATGATAAAATTTCTAATGAATAACTATGATTTAACTTCGAAATATAATTCTTAATTTACATTACTGTTTGCTCATTGTTTTTTCTTAAATAAATTTGAAATACATTTACATTTTAAGTTTTCTATTTCTTTCTTGTAAATATATTATGTTTCCTGGAAATATAATTTACATTGTTTTCATGTTTCTTAGTCCAAAATAAAGGAAACAAAATGTTTCATAAAAATGACGACATCACCCTATCTTACATTCATATGTCGTAGAAGAAAATAAAGATGTATTTAGCATCTTGATCATGCTTAAGAGTATGTAGTGGCGTCACTTTTAATGGAATAAGAACATGTGTTACACCAAAAACTCAGTATCTAATGATTTGGTCTTTATAAATGTTTCTGCTAAACCTATGTCTTTCTTGGGTTCGAACATCCGAGCATATTCTATTGTATAAGCGAAACAATAGCATCGATCTAGACATTTGAGGCTCTGTTTCCAACACAGCAATCACATCCTTCGCCGAGATTGATCATACCACTTTTTGAAAACCTTGGTTCATACCAACTCTTCTTTCACCTTCAGGAAAAAACCAATTGACAAAGATGTTTTCGTAGAATATATCTGAAGAATAAGAAAAACCAATGAAAGATTCGGCTTCGTCCTAGGATATATAATTGACAAAGATAAACTACTAAGTGCCACTTCAAGTTCTCAAGAGCAAATAAGCAGATTCACTACTGCTAATGGTTGAAGAAAGGAAACAGATAATAAATGTAACACCCGCATTTTTTTTTTAAATCAATAATTATTAAAATAGTAATCAGGGTGATCAATAAGCGGAAACTAATTCAGGAAAACAAGTCTAACCAATTCCATAAAAAAACAACTAGCACCCTAACAGACTACTACAAAACCATAAACATAAAGCATCCTAATCATCCTCTTCCTCTGCCATGATTCCGCGACCAAACAAACCAGTTACCTGCAACTCAAAGGGAAAAACAAAGTTGCGTAAGTATTTCATAAATACTTAGTGGAGCGGTCATCCCGTCTACCAGATATATAATAGGAATTAGACTATCAATTCTACGCGAGCAATCAACAGTCAACAATATTCCAATTACCAACATTTAACCAGTATTAACCAATTCACCAATACACAGATGAATAATGCAACAATCAGACCACAATATCCAAACAATTCAACATTTAAAACACCTTAACCTTTTAAACCATTAAACATTTAAACAAATTAAACATTGAAACAGGGGTGTCGATCGACACCACCACTTGGTGTCGATCGACGCTCAACTCGAGCAACCGATCCTTCGTGATCAGAAACTCCCGTGTCGATCGACACTACCACTAGGTGTCGATCGACACGGCTCGCATAACGTGAACCGAGCCAAAATCCTCTCATGGCTCGAGTCCCGTTCTATCTCGCAAAATCATCTCGATTTCAGTACGCATAAATCACACAGAATATCACAGGAAACAATCCAATTTATCACAATCAATCCAATTCATCACAATCAACCCCTAATAACCTAATTCCATATCACGATCACGCACTCACCTCGATTCCAGAAAGAACGAGGAAGAACGGCTAAAACACAGAATCAGCGACCTCGCAGCCTCTGATCTCAACCGAAAAACACCGAGGAACCCTTCCTCAATTACCCAGAACACGAAACTTAGATTTTCCAAACCCTAAATCAGATTTTCCAAAAACAGAACAACATACTGGATTAAAACGGTCGTAGAGATCGGAGCTTACCTCCAAATTCAGATCGGAAACCCAATCTGAAAACTAGACCGACAGGGCTTTCCAACGGTACCAAGTTCGCTCTCTGATTCCCTCGGAAACGCCGGGAAAACCCTTCCCAAAGCGACTGGTTGAATCCCGAAACTGCACAGACTCCTTATGGAAAAACAATCACAACTCACAAACTACAACTCCAAAAGCCAAACGGATTTTTCCTATAGAAAGCTAAGAGGAAGGAGAACAAACCTGTGAAAAATCACGTCGATCAGACTCGAATAGATCGACCGTTCTTCGCTTCTCTCAAGGCAGACGAACCTGTCTTCTCTTCCTCTCAATCTCCTCTCTCTCAAAACTCTTTCCTCTCTATTCTGATCAGAAAAGCGGCCAAAACCCCTCTGACACGCTCCCTCTGACTTATATAGGCGAGCCCTAGACTCCCTAAACCAGCCCTTAACCAAAACAATCAGAATTAAAAACCGTAACTCTGATTTAAACGCGTGTCGATCGACAGAGACCCCTCCTGTCGATCGACAGAGACGTTTCCGAAAAACCTTCGAGAGACCAAAAACCCGTGTCGATCGACGGTGACCAACCCTGTCGATCGACGGACATCCAAAAACTCCATTCTCGGATCACGGGCGTTACAATAAATGCAAAAGAAAACAAATATTTTCGAAAAACCTATGAAACTGGGGAAGACAGAAAGTACCAGGGATCTTGTTAATCATAACCCGAGCTCGTTCTGCGCGCTTGAGGTTCACATGTCCACCTCTTCCAGCGCTATACCGATTCACATCCTGAAAACCAAAGAAAGATTGAATCTTTAGTATACATTCTTTAAAAGAATCCATAATTTGAAGGCTTCACACATTACCAAATTATATTCTTCCAACCAATTCTCCTCTTCACAAGCAGAGAGCCAACGATCAATTCTATTCATTATATCTTTTCGTCTTTGTGCTTGTTTATCTGCATTTTGATATTTGCAAGAAGCTTTGAAGGGTCCACTAATCCTGAAAAGGTTAAAACAAATGGATATTATCAAGTATACCAAAGATTTCAAGAACACAAGTTTAAAAATCAAATTTTTTTACCAGAATTTATCAATGCAGTTGATTTCTCAGCTGAAGTGCTTTGATCAAGTTGAATATGAGTTATGCTGCATAGATCCTCTAACTTGGATCTTCGTTTCATCACAAGCTCCTTCATCCTGCTAGCTTTCAGTTTACTAAGACAATCCACTTCCGTTGACAGCTAGATAAAAACAAAAGATTCAGATCAAGAACATTATTATGTTGAATAAACATAAATGCTTCTCACAAAACATGTTCAATTTTCTCGGTTGAAAGAATCTCTGACTCAGTGATATTAGAATCAAATGTTCTCACAACAAAAGTAACTTTTCCGAATGTAGTTCTCTCTTCTTGTGGTGTATCCATTAGATTCCATAGCTCGAATAGCGAAGCTACCACATCCTTAAGCTGCAAATTGTAAAACAAAAATCAGTATATGAATCTCATGTGATCCTAAATTGTAGGAACAAACGAATATCAAACACAAAATAGACAAGAACCAGAAATCTTATATGTTCACTCCAATAGGCAAGTTCTCCACAAGCAAACAATCACTCCAAAAACAAACCTAATCCTAAATCCAATAATGAAACAAAAATAGGAGCGAAACTGAAATCGATACAATGGAGAGTGAAATGAGATAGGAATTAGATTGAATTCGCATAAGAGAGAACGAACATTCAAATTCTTAATCGATACAATCGAAACAAAGCAGTCGCGTTACAAAGATAGAGAAACAATAACGAAGAAGAAGAAGAAATCAATAGATACATGAATACAAAGCGTGTCGTTACCTTGCAAACGAAGGAGGTAATGAATGACGACGACGAAAGGAATATTCGGAAATCTGACGGAGGAGAGAACGGCGACGGCTACCCGACCCGACACAGAGCAATCGGAGGCACTCCCCAAAAGCGGATACAGGTCGCTTCATCTCCTTCTCCGATGCCGTAATATGTCGATCGAGCATCTCTTTTGCCCTTCTCTTCTTTTGCTCAATCTCCTCTTCTTCGAGTCTCTTCTTCTCCCGCTCCTCAAACGCTAGGATTTTTATTTTGTTTCTGAGGAGAGTTCTAGCCAAATGCTTTTATGAGGAGAAGGTTATGGGTTAATTAACAAATTTTAAGCTTCGAACAAATTAAAAAAGGACGTGAATTGGAATAGGAGGAGACGGGAGACAAAAGAGTTTTGAAACGCTCTTCAAGGTGAAAGATGAACGGTGTATCGTAATATTTTTTTTAAAAAATGGGACCCACAATGCTGAGGGCCCACATTGTAGAGGAGGCTGATGACCTAGAATGAGAGAAAACTATGCTATTATATATAAGATTATCGCATTTTCTATGTGTTATAGATTTCTATGTTTCTTGTGCACTTGTGTTATCGTAGAATTTAATACTAAATTGATTTTTGGGCCCTATCAACTATACCGACAATTATGACACAACTATTATTTGCTTACGTAGACACCACATTCAATTTCTTTGGGAGCTCAATCTTGCATCATTAAAGCTTCACCAATCAGCCAGCTTGTGTTTTTGCAGACGGCAGTATTTACACGTACGTGTTAACAATGAAGTTTATTTATTTATTAAATAGATATTGGCCGACCAAAAACTAATATATAGTATATTGGATTTTTCTATACGTTTCAAACGTTAAAAGTGATTTTAGTATAATATGGAACTTAACTAATCATAGACACAAACTAAAGATAGTTTGGACCTAGATTGTCACTTAATTATCAAGGCTTTGGTTATGATCAAAATATATTAAAACATCGGTTTTTTAGAGCAACACTAAACAACCGATAAAGCATACAACTTAAGTTTTATTATTCCAACATACGTTATAAAATGTCTCCCACACATTTTGGCCATGTTTTTTGCTCCTTCAAGCCGTGCTTGAATTTGGAATTGCCGTAGGCTTCACCGGTCCTTCAACGTACAGGCCCGGCCTTGTGCCTACACCAAAAATACATAGGTGTTGGGCCCCACAATTTTCAGAATTTTTAGGGCTTATTTTTTTCTTTTTTCCTACATATTCTCTATAATTTTTTACGGTTTTGTCGTAAGATTTAAAAATGACATAATAGGAAAAAAAGAGTTAAATTATGATTGGCCCTCATATTATATTGCAATGTGTTTAAAATTTAACATTAACATATGGAAAAGAAAACGAATTCATAATATTTATTATATTATTAGTTTTTTATGTCAGTAAACCCACTAAATCCATAAGTCACGAGGGCACAAGTCTAACAAAAGAACAGATAAATATAAAAGACTTTCTTAATTGATTGGCTAATCATCATTGAGGTTTGGTCAAGTTCTGTTGTTCTACAAGTTGTCTTCGGCTAAAAAAAAATGTTCTCAAAACTTAAGTTATTTTTCAAAATAGATAGATTTTAATAGTTTACAGAAATTCGATAACATGATTTTTTTTTAAAACAATTATGGTTTTTTCTTAATCTTCAAACATTATATTTTATATTTTTTTTGCAGGGCCCGTTTTCTTAATTCGTATCGGACCTCATAAATCTCAGGACCGGCCCTGTCAACGTATGATCTCGCATCAGGCAATTCAATAGCCACGATTGGGACTTCGGTTTTACTTGTTTGTTGGTTCTCAGTAGGTGCGAGCTTTGGTAAATCCGTTTTAGTCGAATTTTGATACATCATGATTCATGTATAGTATCATCTGAGCTATACCGAACATAAAACCGAGAATGTTTGGCATCTGAAAACAAAACCTTAGAGATGTTAATTAGAAAAACTTTAATCTAATATGTGAAAAAATGTGATTAGTATTTCATTGTACAGCAATAAATTTGTCCTTGATAAGTAGTCCATACAAGAACCACATGATCGCGTTAAGAGTGAGAGATAAAGAAAGCAAAAACGGCATGATGTTTGAACAGTTTAACACATTTTTCAATTTTCCAGTTCAGAATAATAATAATAATAATGGCATGATGTTTGAAGAAGAATAAGCTGATGGATCACCATGACGCTTAAAGGAGAAGCAAAAACGGCAAGACTGTAAGCAGCACAAACCCATCCAACGGTCGAGACACGATGTGGTTTTGGAACCAAAAGATTAACGAGAAGAATCAAGAGACCAAGTCCACCAATGTTGCATATCACAATCAACTTCAACGTGGATATCTACCACGTGAACATTCAGATTTTTATTATATAGATATTGTAGAGAACTAGACGTATTGGATTTCATATGGTTTAATGTATTACCGGTTGACTTATCTCTTAAACCGGTTTAGTCAAGTGTATATATATGTAAAGCTGTAACATTGTAGAAACTAACTCAGATTAATATCATTTCAATCATAAAAAACTTTCTTTACACTTTACTCTTTCTTCAACAAACTTCATCTTCTACATTGTGAGATTCTTAGTTCTAATATGGTATCAGAGCTAAGAATCAGCTAGATTCAAGCTCAAATTCGTCTTCCGCTTCATCGATTTCATCTTCGTTGATCTAATCCTCGTGATTTGGTACTTTTTCTTCAATTTCTCGCTTTCTTGGCGATTTTGTTCGATTTTCTGGTAATCTTCAAAATCGAGCTTCTTCTTCTTCGATTATTCACGAATCTGTGTTCATTTCTTCATCAATTGGTTGATTACAACAATGGTGACACCGGTGACTACGAATTTGCCACCGTCGGGTTTAATTCAAACATCGTCGAATCCAAAATCGAGAAGTGACAATGTTGCTTCGTTATCTGATCCAAACTCAAATCCGCTATACGTTCATAGTGCCGATCACACTGGTATTGCTCTTGTTTCTGAGAAATTAACTGGAATAGGAAATTTCAATACTTGGAGAAGATCGATGCTAATGGCTTTAGGTGCGAGTGTAACACCCATTTTTTTAAAAAAAACAAACGCGGAGATTCTCATAAAATAAATCCATTCAATTCCGGTAATTCCAAATTCCAGGAAACAATAATAAAAATCTAGCAACCTAAACACCAGGTTTCACTAGACTAAAACTGAAATAAATAAACATCCTATCATCCCGTTTGCCGGCCTTGATTCCGCGATCACGCATTTCTGTTACCTGCAAATCAAAGGGAAAAACAGAGTTGCGTAAGTATTTAATAAATACTTAGTGGAGCGGTCATCCCGTCTACCAGATATATAATAGGAATTAGATTATCAATTCTACGCGATCAAACAACATTTCACAACAATTAACCAAATTCAATATTTAAAACACGGGTGTCGATCGACACCACCACTTGGTGTCGATCGACGCTTCACGCAAGCAACCGATCCTCGTGATCACAAAACAATGGTGTCGATTGACACTACCACTAGGTGTCGATCGACACCTCTCGCAGAGACCTGAACCGAGCCAAATCTTCTCACAGCTCGAGTTCCGTTCCATCTCACGAGATCATCACGATTCCAAAACGCATAATTCACACAGAAATATCACAGGAACAATCCAATTCATCACAAACAACCAATCAAATTTCCTAATAACCTAATTCCATATCACGATCACGCACTCACCTCGAATCCGTGAATTGATAGGAATGAACGGATAAGAAACTGACGCGATTCAGCCCTGAGACTCTGATTCCTTGCTGGAAACACAAGGGAATCGACACACGATCCTTTCTCCACGAATAACGGAAACAATCGGTCCTAAAACCACTAAGAACAATCGATTCTTACGCCACAAACCCTCACAAGCTCGATTTCACTTAATCTAATCAAAGTGCCTTCCTCCCCTCTGCACAAACGGCCAAATGCCTTATAATCCCGAGCCCTAGGGTTTCCCTAAACCGACCCGTAAACCGGATGATTAAAACTTTAATCCAAACCGGTTGCAGAACATGGTGTCGATCGACACCCTGCCCTGGTGTCGATCGACACCCCTGACCAAAATCCCTATTTTGGTTTTGGGATGTTACAACTCTCCCCCACTAATCTGGATTCGACCTCGAATCCCGCAAACCGTCTATCCAAGACCGAAGAATTTGACCCCACTCGGTCAACACATCAAAGATCCTCACCCGATCCATGAACTCTCATCTAATCCTTGTGTTAATACTCACGCTTTCTAGACATTTATTACTCCTAACTCCTTACCTTGCCCTCAGGACGCATCCCTTAGCAACAGTTATACCAACCACCAATGGTATACCGGGAACCACTTCCCCTCTAGACTCATACTGAGATCCACTCATCTCAAATAAGCCTCTAGAGACCACCAACTCCATAAGAGAATGCAGGGAACTCACTCTCTTCAAGAGACCCACCATCTCCTGATACTTATCCTTAGACCCACTTGTCCCAAATAAGTCTGCATCCCACGATACTATACCGTGACCCACTTGTCATCGGTAAGTAACATCCGGTAGACCGCCGAAGACCCACCGTCTTCTAAATTGTAATGAGTCATTTGGGAATACCACTATCCCTAGAGTATTAAATTCAAAAGAAAAACATTTACTAACATCTATGATTAGATCTGCCCCACTTGGCCTATCTCGATATTTCCCACCCGAAACATCATTGAGAACACGACCCAAACTGGTAAATCAACAACATGCTTATAAGAACCACACATCTCATAAGGACACGGAAAATAAATAAGGAAACTCCATCTTATAAATTCCGAATAAATGTATATCGTTACAACCAAAACAAAAAATACATGAACCAAAACAACAATAACCACGCTATCACAAATCTGGAACCACAAAGATACAAGTAAGCTCAAGCTACGACCTGCTTGTCGAACCACTTCCTCAACTTCAACTTCATCTTTGCCTCTGGCTCCCACGTCTCATCCTCTGTACCGCTACAGTCCCACAAGACTCTGAGAAACGGTATCCTCTTCCGGCGCAGAACCTTCTCTCTCCTCTCGAGAATCCTCACAGGAACTGCCGGAACTGTCAAATCTGGCTGCAGATCCTCTGGGATCTTAGCCACCAACTCCTCTGACTCATGGAGACACTTCCTCAACATAGACACATGAAATACCTTGTGGAATGCCTTCATAATCAGAGGTAAATCTAACCGATACGCCACTGGTCCAACTCGCTCCACCACCAGGAACGGTCCCATAAAACGAGGGCTCAGCTTGTTTTCTGCTATGGATCTGTTAGGACCCCTCAACATAGCCATCTTGAGATACACACGATCTCCCACTGAAAACTCAAGCTCTCTCCGCCGCTTATCAGAATAACTCCGCTGACGATCCTTAGCTTCCTTCATGTTCAGTTTTAAAATACGGATTTTCTCCGTCGTTTCCTGAACGAAACTCGCACCTAGAATGCTCCTCTCCCCCACTTGGGTCCAGCATAAAGGTGTCCTGCACGGCCTCCCGTAAAGCGCCTCATACGGAGTCATGCCAATACTCGCCTGAAAACTATTGTTATACGCAAACTCAGCCAGGCACAGATGATCAAACCAGTGACCACCCCAATCCAAAACGCACATCCTGAGCAGATCCTCTAAGGTCTGAATAGTCTTCTCTGACTGACCATCAGTCTGCGGATGATACGCTGTACTCATATGCACCCTCGTGCCCATCTCTGTCTGAAAAGCTCCCAAAACTCAGATGCAAATTTAGGATCTCGGTCTGACACAATACTGGCTGGCACACCACGCAGCCTCACAATCTCTTGCACAAACTTCTTTGCCAAAACCGCAGCTCCATCGGTCTTCTTAACGGCTAGAAAATGTGCAGACTTAGTCAACCGATCCACAATAACCCAAATCGTATCATAGGTCCTCGAAGTAGGTAAACCGACAACAAAATCCATAGTGATCATATCCCACTTCCACTGATGAATGGGTAAACTCTGCAACTTCTCTCATGGAACCTGATGCTCTGCCTTCACTAATTGGCACGTATCGCACTTCGCGACCCAATCAGCTACATCTCTCTTCGTCCTGACCCAATGATAATACTGCTTAAGGTCACGATACATCTTGGTCGCACCCGGATGAATAGAAAACTTGCTCGCATGAGCCCCTCGCAGAATCTCCTGCCGCAATAACTCGTCCTTGGACACACAAACCCGCCCGCGAACCAAAATAGTCCCATTCGAAGAGACAATATACTCAGATCCAACGACCCTCGACGCCTCAACCAAAACCTGATCGCTCCCCTGAGCTACTCGGATCCTACTCAAAAGATCTGCCTGATCCACAGCCTCTAATCCCAAAGGCTCCTGCGAAATAGCGCACAACTGCAAGGTACTAATCTCGCCCACTAAGGCCTCAACCTCCTACTCCCGAATCGAATCAACCCTCCTCTGACTCAGAGCATCAGCCACCTGATTAGCCTTACCCGGATGATAAAGGATCTCCAGCTCATAATCCGCCAAAAATTCAATCCAGCGCCTCTGTCTCATATTCATGATTGGCTGAATGAAGATATGCTGCAGATTCTTATGATCCGTAAAGATCTGCACCTTCCCACCATAAAGGTACGATCTCTAAATATTCAGAGCAAAAACTACAGCTCCCAACTCAAGATCATGCGTAGAGCGATTACGCTCACTACCCTGCCACTGCCTCAAAGCATACGCAATGACCTTGCCCTCCTGCATCAAAACATAGCCCAGACCAACTCCTGAAGCATCTGTGTACACAGTGTAAGGCTTCCCCGGCTTGGGTAATGCCAATACCGGCGTACTAGTCAACATCTCCTTGAGCCTCGCAAAGCTCTCCTCGCACTCCGGCGACCAAATAAACGGAACCTCCTTACCGGTCAGCTTCGTCATCGGCTGAGCCATACTCGCAAAACCCTTGACGAATCTCCGATAATAACCTGCCAAACCCAAGAAACTCTTGATCTCGGTGGCATTACACGGTCTAGGCCAATCCCTGATAACCTCTATCTTCGCCAGATCCACTGAAACACCCTCTGAAGATACAATATGTCCAAAGAATCCCATCTATCTCTGCCAAAAACTGCACTTACTCAACTTGGCATACAGCTTATGCTCTCGAAGCTTCTCCAAAACCAATCTCAAATGAGTCTCGTGCTCCTCGGGACTCCTCGAATAGACCAGAATGTCACCAATAAAGATGATAACGAACACATCCAGATACTCCTTGAACACGTCGTTCATCAATCTCATGAAAGCTGCCAGCGCATTTGTCAAACCAAAAGGCATGACTACGAACTCAAAATGCCCGTATCTCGTCCTGAACACTGTCTTACGAACATCTGCCTCATCTATCGGGATCTGATGATAACCCGACGCCAAGTCTATCTTGGAGAACCAAGTAGCACCCCTCAACTGATCCAAAAGCTCATCAATCCTCGAGAGAAAGTACTTGTACTTGCTCATCAACCCAGTTTAGACCTCGATAATCAATACACAAACGCATACTCCCATCTTTCTTCTTTACGAACAAAACCGGCGCTCCCCACGGTGACACACTCGGTCGCACAAAACCCTTACTCAACAGATCTTCCAACTGCTTCTTTAGTTCCGCTAACTCTGCTGGAGCCATCCTGTAAGCCTTAGAAATCGGAGCTGTCCCCGGCTCTAACTCAATCGTGAAAGGATCTGACCGAGACGGTGGTAATCCCTGCAGTGACTGAAAAACATCCACAAAATCCCAAACAACTCGGATCTCCCCGATAGCAACCTCACCACCAGACTCCGACATCAAAATCACTGCCAAGTAAGCCTCGCAACCCCGCGCTATCATTTGCTCAGCCTGAATGGCCGAGATTACCAGACTCCCGGAAGTAGGTCTCACGCCCTGAAACACTAACTTTCCCGCATCTCGCTCAAAAGCTATTCTCCCGCTGAAACAATCCAGATGAACCTTATGAAACGACAACCAATCCATCCCAAGAATCACATCGTAAAGTTCCACCGGACTAATCACCAAATCTGTCGGCATCGACTGACCGACAATCTGAACATCCACTGCTCTAGCTCGGCCGGAACTAGCCAGGAATCCCCCTCCAGCAACTTTAACCAGACCCGAAAGCTCACCCGCACTGCTCCGAATGCCACAACGCTCGGCATGCTCTGGAGTAATGAAGCAGTTCGATGCTCCAGAATCAAAAAGAACGTGGGACTCAAAACCTCCCACTAATAAGGTCCCTACACAATTTACATGCGTTGAGAACCCTAACGACTACCACAGGCAAAATAAAAGACATAATATAAATTCTACCACTAAGAATTAACAAAGTTAGAGTTTAAAATACCTGTGATCTGCGCGTTGCCCGGCTGCCCCGCCTCTGCAGGACCATAAACTCGCGGTGTCGGCCCAATCTGGCCCAACGGCTGCACTGCTGCCAACTGAGCCACCTGCTGCCCTGCGACTGGCTGAACTGCTGCCACAGCCATCTGCTGCAACTTAGGACACATCGGCCGGATATGCCCCGACTCTCGGCAATGGAAACACACCTTGGCATCTCGAGATGCCTCCCTCTTGGGAATGTTAGCCACTTGATGCTCAGTACTCCCGCATCCATAACAAGCACGACCGCTCTGGCCTCCTCTAGAAACCTCGTCGAATCTACTCTTCTGACCCTGCGCAGCCTTTGCCAGAACCAAAACTCCGAGAATGCTACTACTGCTGCTGTCTCCTTGGCTGAACAGTAGGAGCAGCTACAGATGGAACCGCCACTGATGGAACAACCACCGGACCACTCTGCTCACGCTGATCCTCCTCAATCGAAGCAGCAAGCTCCACCAACTCTGCCCTCGAGGCTTACACCGAACCCCGACACTGGGTCCTGATACTCATCAGGAGCCCCTGCAAGAACCTCTGCATAAGGGTCCGCTCATCAGTCATGCCCTGACTAGCATAAACCTGAAGTCTGCTGAACTCGGTATCATAATCCCGAACTGAACTCGCTCCCTGAGACAGCTTCATAAACCTCATCTGCAGGCGGTCCAAAGCCTCTCGAGGAAAGAACTTGGCATTGAACTTGCCCACGAACTCATCCCAAGTCCAAACAGCCCTCCTGGACTCCATAGATCTCCACCAGCTATGCGCATCCTCGCTCAAATAATGCACAGCCAACTCTACCCAATACTCTGCAGGACATCGGATCGACCGAAAATTGCGCTCCACTCTCAAGCGCCACTCATCGGCCCCCTCTGGCCCAACTCTGCCAGTGAAGAAAGGCGTACCAATCTTCTGTATCTGTCCCATCATCACGAGATAGGGCGGATGCTCAGCAACCACAGCTCTCGGCTGCTCAACCTCTGCAGCTCTCTGCTGCCCCTCCACCACCGGAGGTACTGCTGGAGCCGGAAGCAGAGCCGCCGCCGGAAACCACTCCAACATCTGCGTCAGAAGTCCCACGATGACATCATCTCGACCCTGAGCTGGAGCAGCACCCCCACCTGGGCCCACTCCATCACCAGCACCTCTCCCGGCACCTCTCCTGGCACCAACAACACCGCCACGAGCACCCCTCCTGGCGCCTCTCCCGGTACTGACAGCCACACTCGCACTGATCTCACTCGCGGTCTCTGTGGGAGCCTAAGCTAGCACAATTAGATTTGTAAGGGTTTCGTGAGGAGGTAAAAATTTCTAGGTTAGCTAAGGTCGCAAGAGATTGAAAAAGAGTTTTGTTATTGCTGTGTAAAAGTTTTAGTACAGGATTATCAATGAAATTGCCGATCCCCTTAGGGTATGTACAAAGTGGTATATATACTACATCTAAGGCGGCTATGCTTCCTAAGTCTTCGCGGAATCGTATTGCTTGAGTCGGTTCTATCGAAGTGGGCTAAAGACTGTATTGGGCCGAAGGCAAGATCAGTGGCCACGGCGAGCCTGCGGTCGGCCCATGGTGACCGAGCCTGCGGTCGGCCCATGGTGACCGAGCACGTGGTCGGCCCATGGTCGGCCCATGGTCGGCCCATGGTGACCGAGCACGTGGTCGGCCTCTAGCGACCGAGCATGCGGTCGGCCCATGGTGACCGAGCCTGCGGTCGGCCCATGTTGGCGAGGCCGTGGTCGGCACCGTCTGGTCCCGGTCCCTTCTCGCTCTGCCTAGGTTCGCTCCGTTGCCACATGCTTTGCCTCGCAGGAAGACTTAGGCGCCGTTACGCCTTCTGAGAATCTGGAGAGCCATTTCTTCAATTGTCTTGTCTTCGGATGTTAACGTTGAGCGGGTGAAAACCGACCCCAACAGTTGGCCCCCCAACTCTGTAGTGTTAGAGATAATGGTGTCGAGTTAAAAGATGTGTCGAGTATCAGCGTTAACACTTGAAGTCAAGGCGTTCGCCTATCCTACAGTAGTAGAGAATGACTTTATACTGGAGGTTTTAAGACTCCGAAAATGTTTTGAAGATTTTAAGACTTCTTGCTGTCTTTGCCGAAGCTGCTGCGTTTTTTGCAGAAAATATTTTTTTTATTCTTTTGAAGATTTTAAGACTTCGCATTCCCTATGGAGGTTTTAAGACTCCGTGTTTTCTATGGAGGTTTTAAGACTCCGTGTTTTGAATGCCCGTATCGATAACGTCTCCGGGCGACAGCTAAATGATTTCTAGAGGGAAGAGTGTTTTTGAATGGAGACGGGACCCGTTCCGTGAGAGAAGGAGAAGATCCTTTTTCCCCTAAAGAAATAGGGTTTGACTTGGTCCTCCTTCTTCCTTCCTTTCTCTTTCCTCCATCATTTTCTAAATTTTTTTTTTCTTTCTTCTTCTTCTCCTTGCCGCCGCCGACCTTGTAATGTGTTCATGTTTTGTGTACTGACTTCTAGATTGTTTTTTTTTTGTAGTGAGGCCAGCATCTCGAGCAGTAAGCCGGAGTGATGCAGTGGCCATCCATAGCGTTCTTGCCTCCGGGGACGGTGATTGGGTGAAGTCGTTTACTCGTCAGAGGATCCAAAAGGCGCTTTCCATCAGGATATTCCCAGGGAAGGTTCTTGGACGGGGTGCTCCTAGAGTTTTGGCCTATCAGCGAGCGGAGAAAGCGAAGGCGGTGTCGACGAGCACCGTGGTCTCTGCGAGGGCATGCTCGAAGACTCGGGCTCCGACGACCACAGCGCCTAAGACTCCTGCTGCACCGATCCAGCGTTCTCGCGCTCCCAACCTTACCCCTGACAAGATTGCGATGTGACGTGAGCAGTCGCGGAAGAGAGCCCTTAGGTCGAAGGGCAAGGCGGGAAGTACTCCAAATAGGGTACCTCCGAAGCGACAGAAAGGCGGGCTCCTCTCCGGCCTTTGTTACCTGGCTGACGGACCATGGCGTTGCAGCACCGCCTTCTCCGACTCCCGGTTCTGGCAGGAGGGCTTTTGCGCTGGCGAACGCCAAAGTTGCTGAGGTTTGATCTCTCTCCTTCCTTGTACTTGCTATTGTCACTTAACTCCCTTTGGTTTTTGATAGCATTTCCTATGTTGTTGTTTTTTGTATGCAGCTCTCCACTCAGCTGGACCAAATGGCCTTTTGTTTTGAGGAGGACTCTCGCTCTCGTGACAATGAGCTTAGCGAGGCCAAGAAGTCCAACGTTAAGCTTGCCGAGAGAAACCGAGCTCTTGAGGATGATGTTGCCTCTATGAAGAAGAGGTCGGACGAGTTGACTGGGAAGCTGTCGAGGGCGTCTTTGAGGCATGCAAAAGACAAGGAGGAGATTGCTTTGCTTAGGAGTAAGCTAGTGGAAGCTGAGGATCTCAGAGACACTAATATCGAGGAGGTCATTTCTAAGGCCAAGGATGAGGCGGCTCGTAGTTCTGCTGGCCGAGCCAGACAGGTCGCCAAGTTGCTTGATAGGATTGAGGGGACAACGAAGGACAACATGCTGGACCTTGCTGAGATTGACGCGAACTTGGAGTTCATTGAACGTCTCCGCAAGCCTGACGGCCCGACTTTGGATGACGCGGAGAAGCTCCTGGTCGAGAGGAAGATCCCGATTTATGATGCTTGTGATGTGTTTGATGAGCTTGTCTCTAGCGTGAGGCAAGCCTTAGAGATTCCAGAGGATGACGGCGCGGCTAGTGAGGATGAGGAGGCCGATGAGTGACCACCTCTCTCTGCTTTTGACTTAGTTTATTTTTAGTCTTTTTATGACTTTTGTTTCTAAGACCTTTGTTGGATTTTAATGACTTTCGGTTGTAGTATTGGATGGTTTGTATCCTTACTAACATTTTGGGTCCTTGCATTGTGGCGAATGCAGGATGGCTTTGTAGCTTTTGTTCATGATGAACCTTGATGGTTTCGGACTAAAGTACTTGCTTTAGACGTTGTTCCTATACTTAGGAGTTCTTTAGATTGTTATGTGTTTTCGTCATGTGTTTGCCAACACTGCCGTTGGGCTTTGTGAGTTGGTGCTGCTCTTCTAGACACGTCTGTCCGAGAGCAAGTTCACCCTAAGTTTTACCAGCGTGCATCTTGGGTTTCCGAATGACTCGTTCAGGGTACATGCCGAACGGAGGTCATTAGCAGCTGTATTTTACCAACGACGTTTTTTGGGTTTCTGAGTGATCAGTTGGGTTTGTCCTCCCCAATACTGAACACTGATACTTATATAGCGCGCTTTGAATCCGATGTTGGATGTCATTGTGTTCGTATTCCCGCATTTTTGTTGTGGCCAGCAGCAATAAATACGAAATGACTCTACTTGATTGAAGCTTTAATTAGTCCATAAAGGACAAGTTGTTCTCATGATGAGGTTCGTGTCAAGTGTTTGGACTTGGTGATGACGTTATCAAGGAGTGGCGTACGGGTACCCCACTCCCCCCCCCTTTTAGACGAAGGAGGGAACTGAAGTCGTCTAGAGACTAGATACTGGTGAAAACACTCACTCCCCCCCCCCCTAAAGGCGGAGGAGATCAAGTGAGCTCGTACGGAAAGAGGCTTTAAGTGAAAACACTCACTCCCCCCCCCCCCCCCCCCTGAAGGCGGAGGAGATCAAGTGAGCTCGTACGGAACGAGGCTTTAAGTGAAAACACTCACTCCCCCCCCCTTGAAGGCGGAGGAGATCAAGTGAGTTCGTACGGAACAAGGCTTTAAGTGAAAACATTCACTCCCCCTGAAGGCGGAGGAGATCAAGTGAGCTCGTACGGAACGAGGTTTTAAGTGAAAACACTCAATCCCCCCCCCTTGAAGGCGCAGGAGACCAAGTGAGCTCGTACGGAACGAGGCTTATGAAGCCCGGAATCCCCCCCTTTTTACGGAGGGGGGCAACTGAACTTGGTCGGAAACAAGCTGCCTACGTACCCTTTGCAGGGATCAACTCGCCTCGTAGTTCATTTAGGAGAGAAGACTAGCGATAGTGCTTCTTCAAGTGCTCTGCTTCAAGAGCTTGGGGAGAGGTGCGGTGGGACCACAAAACTCTCCTTAGCCAGGTCCGTAATTGCTATAAGAGATTAGCCAGGTCCTTCACCTGACTGGAATTGGCTCTTGCTTTCTTCTGCGGCCCCTGCGAGGTTGAGTCGTCCTTCTTCTCTTCGTGAGCTCTTGGGTTCGAGCCCTTGTTCTCTTCACGATTGCGCAACTCGTGCTCTGCTAAGAAACACATGCGCGAATCCTTCTGGTTGCCAAATATTGTTTGCACGCCGTTACCGGTTGGGAATTTTAAGCACAAGTGGTATGTTGACGGTACAACTCGCATCTGACTGAGCCATGGTGTGCCCATGATCAAATTGTAGATGGCGGGATGGTCAGATACTGCGAAGTTGACCATCTTTTTGATGCCTCCAGCTTGAACTGGCAGGCGAATCGTTCCCCTTGTCCAGGTTGTTTCGCCTGAGAAGCCCGTTACAGGCTTTGGTTGCCCTGAGATGAGTGACAGGTCGATCTTCATCTTTTCGAGTGTTTCCTTGAAGATAACGTCCACCGAGCTTCCAGTGTTTATGAGGACTCGAGCGACGTTGAAGTCGAAGACAGTAAGGTTGATCACCAAAAGATCGTTATGCGGATGGTAAATACCTTCGGCATCTTCTTCGCTAAAAGAGATAGGATCACTGGCACGCTTCGTCTTCGGGGATGTAAAGATGTTGGCGCAAATTCGGCGCGCCTCTCGTAAGCCTCGATCACAGTTACATTGTCAGAACAATACAACGATCCTCCCATGATCATGCTGATGGTGCCTTGCGGATTCTCATTCTCAGGGTTGTCACCACGGCGCTGTCGCCTGGGATTTTCCGTCTGACCCTCGGTAGCATCTTAAGCCTTTTCCTCTGACTTGAAATCTGACAGGCTGATGTTACCTTTAAGAGTGCCCTCGGCCAGCCTAGCAGCCAGCTGTCTTCCTAACTCGCGGCACCTCGCAGTCGAATGCCCAGTTGCCTTGTGGAACTCACAGTACAGCTTCTCGTCGTATTCACTCGGGTCTCTAACCCATGTAAAGCTTCCTCTGTCGCGACTGCAACCGCGGCCTCGGCCTCTTCCATGGCCAGGCGACTCGATTTGGTAGTTATGAGCTCCACCTGCTCCCCCTTCAAACTGGACGAAGGCGGGATAGCCTTTCTTTGGTGCAGCTGGTGCTGGAACCTGAGAAGGGTCGCTTATCTGCTTAGCCTTTCCGCCCCTCTTGGCGCGGAGCTCTTCCTCACTTCGGGCAAAATCAGCTGCACGGTGGAGAGCGTCTTGAATCGTTGTTGGCGGGTTGATGGTAAGTTCCTGCCAAAACGGAGACGGACACCTAACCGCTCCTCTTAAGGCTTCCAATGCAGACGTATTGCTGATTCCATCTACATTTGACAAGTTATGCTTGAACCTTATCATGAAAGACCGTGAGCTTTCGTTCTCTCCTTGCTTGTTGGTCCACAGCTCCGCATCATAAATCTTCCGTTCAGCAAAGATGTTGTAGTGTTGTACAAACATCTCAGAAAGTTGGTGGACGTTGTGGATTGAATTCTTCTCCAGCTTGTAGAACCACTAGGGGGCAGGCCCTTTGAGGCTTTCCACGAACAGCTTGCAGTAGCCGACGTCCTTCTCAGCTTCCCTGAAATTCGCCCTTCCTAGGGCTACCTCGAACTCCATTAGATGATCAGCGGGGTCGAAGGTTCCTTCATAGCTCAGAAGCTTGATTCTTCCTGGATCGGAGATTCTGGCCCCCGAGATGTTTTCAGCGAAAGGGGTGTTTCGAGCCTTCTCCAGCACGTAGGTGACCCCAGGAGCCCTTCCCATGCTTTGGTACATCTGCAGCTTGGTAGTCCGCAGATCGGAGGCGACCTGGTCCAACTGGGCTTTCAGCGTAGCCACCTCTTCGTATCGGGAGCCTTGTGGAGTCCTACGCTCTTGCTCTCTCTTGTAGAGCTCCGCTAAGATTGGAGCCCCTTCTTCATTAGCGAAATTGTCGTAAGCAGCTGTGTCGGTCCGTCTCATCTCCGAGGTGGTTGATCTTCGTCCGACCCTTCCACCATACGTTCGGGAGTTGCATCAGATTCCCGACGAGGCGGTGGTGGAGGCAAGTCCTCTGGGACTGCGCGATCGGTCCGAGGCGGCAGCTCCTCGTTCTGGTTCCTTCGATGGGTTCGAGGCGTGTTGAAGCTGAGACGTGTTGGACGGACACGGGACCTCTTGCGCGTCTTCCTCTTGAGCGCTCGCAGCTCGCTCATCGTAGCTTCGTTATACCTCTCCTGATCCCGTGCTCTCTTCTCCAGTGTCTCAAGCATCTGCTTGATCTCCATGATATCCGCCGGGTTGTTCGCGGCGTGAGGCGCGGTGTTTTCCACGGAGTTCTCTCTTTCCTCGTCATTCCTATGAGACGAAGATCCTTTGCTGCTTCTGCTGTTGCTGCCTGACATCTTGATGGTGTTGCGAAAGCCTAGCTTTCTCGAGTCAGAAATTCTCTGCTTCCTCTTAGTCGGCGCTAAATTGTGGAAGCCTAAGCTAGCACAATTAGATTTGTAAGGGTTTCATGAGGAGGTAGAGATTTCTAGGTTAGCTAAGGTCGCAAGAGATTGAAAAAGAGTTTTGTTATTGCTGTGTAAAAGTTTTAGTACAGGATTGTCAATGACATTGCTGATCCCCCTTAGGGTGTGTACAAAGAGGTATATATACTACATCTAAGGCGGCTATGCTTCCTAAGTTTTCACGGAATCGCATTGCTTGAGTCGGTTCTATCAAAGTGGGCTGGAGACTGTATTGGGCCGAAGACAAGATCAGTGGCCACGGCGAGCCTGCGGTCGGCCCATGGTGACCGAGCCTGCGGTCGGCCCATGGTGACCGAGCCTACGGTCGGCCCATGGTGACCGAGCCTACGGTCGGCCCATGGTGGTCGAGCACGTGGTCGGCCCATAGTGACCGAGCACGTGGTCGGCCTCTAGCGACCGAGCATGCGGTCGGCCCATGGTGACCGAGCATGCGGTCGGCCCATGTTGGCGAGGCCGTGGTCGGCACCATCTGGTCCCGGTCCCTTCTTGCTCTGCCTAGGTTCGCTCCGTTGCCACATGCTTTGCCTCGCAGGAAGACTTAGGCGCCGTTACGCCTTCTGAGAATCTGGAGAGCCATTTCTTCAATTGTCTTGTCTTCGGATGTTAACGTTGAGCGAGTGAAAACCAACCCCAACAGTCTCCATCTGATGTGTCTGGGATGCAGCCACGCTGCTAGACAACTCTGGCACTGAACCACGACCACGACCACGGCCTCTACCACAGCCTCTGCCACGACCTCTCGCTCCAGTATCCATCTCCACACAGGACAGGAAACATAAGCAAACGAGAAGTCACAAACAAATAAAACACAACTTACCGCGGAATCACTTTAAAGGTCGAAGAGGATGATCTAAGACTATTAACTGCCTAACCACCAATAAACAATTAAACCACATAGTCTCAATTCATCCAATTTCAATGTCCTAAGAACGTCTAGGCTCTGATACCAAAATGTAACACCCAATTTTTTATTTTTTTTAAACAAACGCGGAGATTCTCATAAAATAAATCCATAAAATAATAAATCCATTCAATTCCGGTAATTCCTAATTCCAGGAAACAATAATAAAAATCTAGCAACCTAAACATCAGGTTTCACTAGACCAAAACTGAAATAAATAATCATCCTATCATCCCTTTTGCCGGCCTTGATTCCGCGATCACGCATTTTTGTTACCTGCAACTCAAAGGAAAAAACAGAGTTGCATAAGTATTTAATAAATACTTAGTGGAGCGGTCATCCCATCTACCAGATATATAATAGGAATTAGATTATCAATTCTACGCGATCAAACAACAGTTCACAATAATTAACCAAATTCAATATTTAAAACAGGGGTGTCGATCGACACCACCACTTGGTGTCAATCGACGCTTCACGCAAGCAACCGATCCTCGTGATCATAAAACAGTGGTGTCGATCGACACTACCACTAGGTGTTGATCGACACCTCTTGCAGAGACCTGAACCGAGCCAAATCCTCTCACAGCTCGAGTTCCGTTCCATCTCGCGAGATCATCACGATTCCAAAACGCATAATTCACACAGAAATATCACAGGAACAATCCAATTCATCACAAACAACCAATCAAATTTCCTAATAACCTAATTCCATATCACGATCATGCACTCACCTCGAATCCGTAAATTGATAGGAATGAACGGATAATAAACTGACGCGATTCAGCCCTGAGACTCTGATTCCTTGCTGGAAACACAAGGGAATTGACACACGATCCTATCTCAACGAATAACAGAAACAATCGGTCCTAAAACCACCGAGAACAATCGATTATCACGCCACAAACCCTCACAAGCTCGATTTCACTTAATCTGATCAAAGTGCCTTCCTCCCCTCTGCACAAACGGCCAAAGGCCTTATAATCCCGAGCCCTAGAGTTTCCCTAAACCGACCCATAAACCGGACGATTAAAACTTTAAACCAAACCGGTTGCAAAACATGGTGTCGATCGACACCCTGCCCTGGTGTCGATCGACACCCCTGACCAAAATCCCTATTTTGGTTTCGGGATGTTCCAGCGAGAAACAAAGTAGTTTTTTTAAATGGATCTTTTCCTGGACTATCTGAAACTCATCCAGATTATGGTTCTTGGAGTAGGTGTAACAACATTGTGTGTACCTGGATAGTGAATGTTGTAGATAAGTCTATTGCTAAGAGTATCATGTATTTGGATACTGCTAGACAGATGTGACTTGATATCCATGACCAGTTTAAGCAGAGCGATCGTCCTAGAACAGCTGAAATCAAACAAAAAATCTTTTCGAAAGTTCAAGGATCCCAAAGTATTAGTTAATACTATACCAAGCTTAAACAGTTATGGGAGCCTTTACAGTTGTTTATGTGGTCGTTTGGATTGTCTTCATATGAAGAGGCTAGAAAGCAGAGATAAACAAGATAGAGTATTGAAGTTTCTGATGGGATTGAATGAATCTTACACAGCGACTAGAGGTCAGATCTTGATGATGGAGCCAAAGCCTTCTTTCTTTAAGGTTTTTAATCTTGTGTTCCAAGAAGAACAACAAAGATCAATGAAGATTGGTGGTTCTAGCAGTGCAGTAGCTTTTCAAGCTTCACAAATGAATCAAGAGTCCATGGTAGCTGCTTATACTAATGGATACAATAAAAAGAGCCAAGGCCTATTTGTTCTCACTGTGGAATTGTTGGTCACACTGTCAACAGATGCTATCAACTTCATGGGTACCCTCAAGGTTATAAGGTTCCTCCTTAGTCTATGAAGTATAATAACAATCATATTCAGTCTCAAAAATCACAGCAATCATAGCCACCAAAGAAGGAGAATTTGGCTAATCTGACTATCCAGGAGAATGGTGATGAGTTACATGTGAATAATCAACAGGGTGCTACTTTGGGGAGTCTCACATCTGATCAACTTCAGCAAATTCTAAGTGTTCTGAATACACATTCAAGTGTGCTGAACAACATTGCTCAGGTCTTTGGTAGTACATTCACTCTTGCGGATGGAACAGCTTCTATCTCTAAACCACAACCACATTTAATCCCTCAAACTCTTCCCTTTTCAGGTACCAACCTTACTCATATTATTTCAAATGTGGGAATTGAGAAAGGCCTTACTTTTCAAACGCATGATTGGGTAATAGACACAGGAGCTAGTTGTCATGTGTGTTTTGACTTAGCTTTATTCACTACCACTGAACCTATTAGCCAAACCTCAATAACCCTCCCTGATGGCACTCATATATCTGTCACTATCTCTGGCACAATCATTCTTTCTGATCATCTTACTCTTAAACATGTGCTCTATGTTCCTCATTTCAAATTCAATCTTTTAAGCATTAGTGCCCTCACAAGGAATAGCACTATATCAATTTTGTTTTCATCTTCTTCTTGCTACATATTTCCTTATAATCCTTTCTTTTCTCAGGAGCATATTCCAGACTTGATGATTGAGAGGGGTAGCCTCCACAACAATCTCTATGTTCTGGACACTCCTCATTCTTTACATTCTATTTCTTCCATTTCTCAAGATCAGTCTGCCCTTCAAGTCTCTTCTGAAGTTTGGCATCAGAGACTTGGTCATCCATCTTCATCAAAAATACAAATTCTTTCAAAACTTCTAAAGCTTTCTCTTGGAAACACAACATCTGGATCAATCTGCAATATTTGTCCTCTGGCTAAACAAAAAAGATTAGCTTTTTCTTCTCATAATAACATGACTTCTTCTCCTTTTGATTTGGTTCACCTAGATGTTTGGGGACCATTTCATCAACCTACTGTTGAAGGTTATATATATTTTCTTACTCTAATAAATAATTGTACTAGGGTAACTTGGGTTTATCTGTTGACTAATAAAAGCTCAGTTTCCAGTGTCTTCCCTGAGTTTCTTCAATTCATAGAAACCCAATATAAAACCTCAGTGAAAGCAATTAGATCAGATAATGCTCCTAAGCTTTCTTTTAAATCTCTTTTGAAATCCAAAGGAATCTCTCATTTCTTTTCTTGTGCATACACACCACAACAAAATTCTGTGGTGGAGAGAAAACATCAACACATTCTTAATGTGGCACGTTCTCTTTTCTTTCAATCAAACATTCCTTTGGAATATTGGGGTGACTGCATTCTTACTGCAGTTTATCTAATCAATAGAACCCCCTCTCCTCTTTTACAAAATAAATCTCCTTTTGAACTTCTTACATCCAAAGTTCCTTCTTATGAACATCTAAAAGTTTTTGGATATCTTTGTTTTGCATCAACTTTTCTTAAAGATAGACATAAGTTCTCTCCTAGAGCTTTTCCTTGTGTTTTCCTTGGTTATCCATCTGGATACAAAGGCTATAAAGTCTTAAATATTGAGACTAGAGAAATCTCAATCACAAGGAATGTAATTTTCCATGAGACTGTTTTTCCTTTCTCTAAAGATGTTGTGCTTCCTAATCCATTTTCTCAGGACTTACTTCCTCTTCCAGATCCTGATTCTATTTTCCCTGCTTCCTTTGATACTCCTATTGAGGCAGATGATTCCTTTAATTCTGAAACTCTTTTCTTTCCAGAGTCTCCTCCTACTGAGCCTGTTTTTTCTCCCATTCCTCCTCATTCATCATCTTCTACTTCAGAGAATCCTACTGTTTCTCTTAGTCTTTCTAGTGACTTGAGTCCATCAGGGAACAACCAATCACCTTCTCGTCCAAAAAGGCAATCTAAGATGCCCACTTACCTTGATGAATACCATTGTTATCTCTTACATCAGGATATAGAATTCCCAGCTCATCCATCTTTTACCACTTCTTATCCCATTTCAACTTTTTTATCCTATGATAACCTTTCCCCTGCATATAGACAATTTACCTTATCCATTACTACAACCAAACTCCCTAAAACCTTTAAAGAAGCTGTTCAATCTGTGGAGTAGACTAATGCTTCCAAGTCTGAAATGTCTTCTCTGGAAATTACTGGAACTTGGTCAATTTGTGAGCTTCCTCAAGGAAAACACACTATTGGTTGTAAACGGGTATTCACATTGAAGTATAATCCAGATGGGAGTATTGAGCGACATAAAGCACGCTTAGTTGCAAAGGGATATAATCAGTTAGAAGGCTTAGATTATCTTGATACTTTTTCACCAGTTGCCAAACTGGGCACTTTCAGAATGATACTTGGTTTAGCTGCTATCAAGAACTGGTCAATCTGTCAGTTAGATATCAGTAATGCTTTTCTGAATGGTGACCTCGATGAGGAAATCTACATGGTCATTCCTCCGGGTTATACTGAGCTTACAGGGAAAACTTTCCCTCCTAACTTTGTTTGCAAGCTACACAAATCCTTATATGCTTTAAAGCAGGCATCTAGGCAATGGAATCAGAAGCTTTCTCAGGTAATTCTATCTGAAGGTTTTATTCAGGCACCATCAGACCATTCTCTGTTTGTCAGGCATCACAATGGTCAATATTTGATTGTCTTGGTTTATGTCGATGATATCTTAGTAGTGGGTAATGATGATGATGCCATTGCTGTTTTTAAAGATGTGTTAAAAGATCATTTCAAACTTAGAGATATGGGTCCTGCAAAGTATTTCTTAGGCTTTGAGATAGCTAGAAGTAAGAAAGGCATTTCTCTTAACCAAAGAAAATATGCATTGGAGCTGTTAGAAGACACTGGTTTATTGGGTTGCAAGCCATTGTCAGTTCCAATGGAACCCAATCTCAAACTATCTGAATCTAGTGGTGATCTCCTTCCTGATCCATCTGTGTTTAGAAGAATTGTTGGGAGATTGCTGTATTTGACTCACACTCGTCCTGACATCACTTATGTAGTGCATAAGTTGAGCCAATATATGTCTAAGCCAAGAACTGCCCATCTTCAAGCTGCTAATAGGGTTCTTAGATATATTAAGGCTGATCTAGGTCAAGGGTTATTTTATCCTGCTACTTCAGAGCTACATCTTACGTCATTTACTGATGCAAACTGGGCTGCATGTCCTGATTCAAGAAGGTCTGTTACATGATACTGTATGTTCTTAGGGAATTCTCTTGTTTCCTGTAGAGCTAAGAAACAACAGACGGTTTCAAGGAGTAGCTCAGAAGCAGAATATAGAGCTATGGTTGATGCAACTTGTGAGTTGATTTGGCTGACTAATCTTCTCAAGGACATACACTGTGATCCTCTTCCACCTGCTACATTGTTCTGTGACAATCAATATGCTCTACACATTGCGGCTAATCCAGTTTTCCATGAAAGAACAAAACACATTGAGAATGATTGTCACATTGTGCGTGAAAGGTTGCAGAGTGGATTTTTGAAGACTCTACATGTGAAATCTGATAACCAGTTGGCTGATATATTCACTAAAGCAGTTCAACCAACTCTGTTCAAGACTTTACTATCCAAGATGGGTTTACATTCTCTGTACACTCCATCTTGAGGGGAGGGTATTGGATTTCATATGGTTTAATGTATTACCGGTTGACTTATCTCTTAAACCGGTTTAGTCAAGTGTATATATATGTAAAGTTGTAACACTGTAGAAACTAACTCAGATTAATATCATTTCAATCATAACAAACTTTCTTTGCACTTTACTCTTTCTTCAACAAACTTCATCTTCTACATTGTGAGATTCTGAGTTCTAATAAGGCGTGAACTAAATAATCGAACCGAACCAAGCCGAATAAATAAAATGTTTAAACCTACTAAAAAAATAGAAATATGGATGGATATAGGAACCTTGGCCTCTCTTGGTGCGTAAAGGATATAGAGAAACAAGTAGGAGATTTTGATGAAACATCCAAAAGTGTTAATGCTAATAATGATATAAGCATGTGTCTTCGTTATTCCGTAGTAGAGAGGAAGAGTTGCACTTGCAAGTGCACATATGTAAGGTATAGACTGAAACCCTTTTGAAGTTTTATTCTTGTATATCCCATAGAACGTTGGCCTATGATTTTGTATATAATCAAAATACTCACGTTATATAGAAACAAATTATATAATATTTGGAGTCTAGAAATTAATCACTTCATATGTAACGTTTCTTACACTGGTGACAAGAACACCCCAAAAGACACAATGTTACCTGAAAACAAAAACAAGAGTCAAGATTAATTTGATTAATTTCATTGAGTTTATGATATTTTTGGCTTATGTTAAATAACATTATTACGAGTTTGTGGATATGTATGTATGCTGAAATATAAGCATATGCATGCATACTCCATTGGAAATATACGTCACTTTTGTCGTTGATTTTAGTTACGGTTTCTAAACACCAAAAAATTAAAACAAAATGGGAAGATAAAGAGAATTAATTACCCATGAGACCAAGGAGAAAAGCAATTTCATGGACCTTGAGGGACACCATTCTTCACTTTTCTTTTTTTCTCTCTCTCCCACTCTTGCTAGTTCAAGATATTGCTTTGAATTTGTTTTCTTCATGCAGACTCCCATTTTATATTAGTCTTGGAGGAGAGTCATTCTTGCCTTTTTCATTTAATTTAACTTCCTTCTCTTTTTAAACTTTTAAAAATGTGTTTTCTGGAATAATGATTTACTCAGGAGCACATAGAACTCTTGCATGGCTGTAAACTGTTGGTGACTTCTGAAATACTTATTTGCCAACCAGCAAATTCGTTATTCTTTTTCGTTTTACTAAAAATCAAATTAATTAATCCAAATTTAATGCTCCATTTGATCGAGGAAATCATAACTCAATCCTATATATTATTTGAAGAGCATTTTGGGAGAACTTTGATGATGTGTCACTTCCACAATTTTTCTTACTTTTTTTATTAAATAATTTAATGTCTCATATACTATTATCCAAACACTCCATTCTCCTACTATGATAACTTCCAAACACTATATGATGACCTTAATCCAATCTCCAAACAACTCTAATTTAACAAACTAGGTAACTTGATTAATACTCTAATTTACCAAACAAACTACAAATACTATAAATTTCTGAATTTTTTGCTTTCTTTTTTTAGGTCAAACATTTATAATTTTTTAGCCATCCCATTTTAATTGGTAATTACGCTTTATAAATTCATTTTTCTCAAAATAAAAATGAACGTAAATTGATTAATAAAAATCCAATTACCTAACAAACTACAAATCTTTAATAAGAGAAATGCTTCTAAGTAATTTAGTTAAATATCTTTTACCAAAAAAAATTTAGTTAAATATATTCTGAATTTTTTTCTCTATTTTTTTGTACACTCATTACCAAACACATTTTTAAAACTTCTATTTTATTTTTTCACACTAAAAAGGAAATGCTTCTAAGTAATTTACTTAAATCATATCGTCAATCACATTGTCAACACAATCAATATAATCAAATTATATTATCATATTACAATCAAATTATCAAATTATTACAATCAAATTTATACAATAATTACCAAATCTTTGACAATCACAATCTTTAATCTTTTTTAACAACATATATCTTCTATATATTAAAGGAGAAGCATTTTGTGATCATTTTGCTTAGGTGTCACTTCCAAAAATTTTCTCCTCTTTATTTTTATTTATTTATTTAATTATCTTATACTCATTAACAATCACATTTATTTCCAAAGATACTTATTTTGATTATTATAACTCTAATTGTCAGACACATTTGAATCTTCCTAAATTTGCCAAAATTAAAAATATTTGGAAATCTTAAACTTTCCAAAATTAAAATATTTCGAAAATTATAGATTTAAATCATAGAATTAAATGTGACCTAGACAAAAAAATCATACAATTAAATGTCAACAAAATTTAACATATACACCAAAAACAATTTTGATATAAAATATAAAAAAAACAATTTATTATCTTTTGAAAATATATGAGCATGTAAACAATTTTTCATACATATTTTTACATGTGTTGTTTTGTTTGACAAGTAGATGTTTTTAATTTTTCATAAATACACCTTCCTACAAGTAAAATAATTATTAATGAAATTTGTTGATTTAATTATTTCACAGGTGAAACACATTAGCATACAAAATAATCGCAAAATTCAAATATATAAAATGGGTCTTAGATTATGTATAATAATTTGCCATAATTGTATTTTTAATTAAAATTATTGATTTTATTCGACAATGATTTTATCCCGCATATAACGCGGGTAATTTTCTAGTTTACATATATATATTTGGTTAATATCAGTGATAAATTCCTTTTATTGAAAGCAAACTCGAGATATTACAATAAGATTGGTTAATAACGTGTGGCCGGTGTACTAGGCTGAAAATTTTACGATAAGATTGATTAAAAAAAAATATTGCTGAGCAAAAAAAAAAAAACACATTAAAAAAATACCGTATTAATTTTGCAACGGAGTGTGCCTGTTTGAACATGTCGGAAAATTTTTGCTGCAAATATGTTTCAAATTTGAGATGTTTTTGGAACGACATAATATATCATTTTAGGTTTGTGTGGGAGTCGAAAATAACACAACTAGATTTGTAAGGGTTTTATGAGGAGATAGAGATTTCTAGGTTAGCTAGGGTCAAAAGAGATGAGGAAGTTCTTTGTTATTGCTCTCAATAAATTTTGTGTACAGAGTTGTGTATGAAAATTGCGAATGCCCCTTAGGGTTTTTACAAAGACGTATATATAGCTTCTCTAAGGCGGCCGTGCTCCTTCGGACTCTCCTCCTACTAAGGTCGGCTGTGACATAACGGGCTTCGTGCTTGGACCGGGCTTCGGGCTTTCTTTATGTCGATGGATCATAAGTTGCATCAGGCCGAGGACAAGAGACTGTGGTGAAGCCTGCGGTCGGCCCCTTGGTGCCGAAGCCATGGTCGGCCTGCCATACCGAGGCCATGGTCGCCCCCATTGCGCCGAAGCCATGGTCGGCCCTTGGTGCCGAAGATATGGTCGGCTTGCGATACCGAGGCCATGGCCGGCCCATGGTGCCGAAGCCATGGTCGGCCCATGGTGCTGAGGCCATGGTCGGCCCACGGTGTCGAGGCCATGGTCGGCACCGTCTTGTCCCGGTCTCTTTTTGCTTCGCTTCGGTTCGCTTTGCAGGAAGACTTAGGCGCCGTTATGTCTTCTTCGCCGAGAGTCCGAAGAATGACTTCTTTAATCAATTATCTGTGGACGTTAACGTTGAGCGGGTGAAAACCGACCCCAACAGTTAGCCCCCCAGCTCGGTAGCGTTAGAGATAATGGTGCCGAGTTAAAGGATGTGTTGAGTATCAGCGTTACCGTTTAAAGACAAGGTGTTCGCCTATCCTACAGTAGTAGAGAGTGACTTTATACTGAAGGTTTTAAGACTCCGAAAGTGTTTTGAAGATTTTAAGACTTCTTGTTGTCTTCGCCGAAGCTGCTGCGTTTTCTGCAGAAAGGAGGTTTTAAGACTTCGTGCTGCGATTGCTAACGTCAATGACGTTTCCGGGTAATAGCCAGGCGATTTCTGGAGGGAAGAGTGTTTTCAAATGGAGTCGGGACCCGCTCGGTGAGAGAAAGAGAAGATCCTTTTCCCCTAAAGGGATAAGGTTTGACTTAGTCAACCCATCCTCTTCTTCCTTCTTCCTTCCTTTCTTTCTCATTCATCATCTTCTAAAAAAAAAAAAAATTTTGTTTTTCACCTCCTTGCCGCCGCCGACCGTGTGGAGCCGCCGACCAGAGATTCGCACCGCCGACCGCGAGCTCGGAACACACCAACCCATTCTTCCTCTTTGGTGAGTTTTCTTATTCCCCTTTCAAGCTATCTTCTAAATCCCCATGGCTTCTTTGAAAATCCAAGTTTATAGATCTAGACAAAGAATCAAATTTTGCTATGTTGGATTGTTGATTGCTTAAGAGAATCCTCGAATCTTTGGTTGCTATTGACTTCTAAGCTTCAATTGTTGATGGGATAGAATTTTTGAGATCCTTCTTTGAAGCTTGTTCTAGGGATAGGTATTGTTCTTGAGGTGTGTTCTTGGTGGAGAAGGGAAATCCTTGACCTTTGATTTAGTTTGTTGACTTGTTGTAGGTGAAACTGTTGTTATGGAACAAACCACACTTGGTTCGGTTGACCATGGTGAGTTGGCGGTGCCGCCGTGTCAAGACGATGACTCCGTCGCGTCGTCGCATCGGACCACCGTTGTTGTAACGTCTTTGCCCCAGAACGACCCCGTGGTCGGATGCGTGAGTCCGATCGATCTCGTGCTCGCGTCTTTGCCCCGGACCGATCACGTGGTCGGATGCGTGAGTCCGATCGATCCCGTTCTCGCGTCTTTGCCCCGGACCGATCCCACGCTTGCTTCTCCAAGCCCAACCGACCCCTCGGTTGCCTTGCTCGATCGGACCGACCACGTGGTCGCAATGCAAGGCCACGCCGAGCCCTCGGTCGCACCACCCGACCGGACCGACCGCGTGGTCGCATTGCCAAGCCAAGCCGAGCCCTCGGTCGCATCATCAAGTCGAACCGAGGCCGTCGTCTTGACACCGTCTTCACCGGTGGTTACTGGCGTCGGGGTTCATCTCCGTAGCAAAATTACTCTTCCACGGCTTCGTCTTGGTGGACCCGATGAGGATGATGAGGACGCTCTCGACGACTTAGCAGAGGTTGAAGAGGAGAGGAGGCCTAGTGGTGACGAAGACTTGATGGCCTGAAACGGGGGAATTGGACTCTCCTTCCCCCTTAATGACGAAGATCCGGGGCTCTTAGATGGTGCAGCCGATGCCGCCCTGTTAGACTCTTCCTCTTCTTTTAGGCCACTTCCTTCCGATGCTGAGGATGATAATGAGGTTGACCGACCTGCAGTGGTCAAGAAGAAGAAGGCGCGTCCGGATCCTCCGGGATCCACTCTTTCTGACAAGGAGTCGCTACAGCTTCTCCGAGAGAGGTGTGAGATTTTCGGACGAGATCAGGCTAGTTGTTCCCGATCGCACGCAGCGAGCTGATCCTCCGCCTCCAGGGCACTTCACCTTGTACGAGAACTCCATCGAGCTCTGTTTGCTGTGGTTTCCGGTGCCTGGCTTCCTTCTTCGTTTCTTAGAGGCGAATGGTATCTCCCTTGCTCAGATCAACCCCAGAGGGTTGAGGCACATCATTGGCATCTACGTGTTGAGTAGGGAGTGTAACGCGGAGATTAGTCCCAAGCAGATGTCCTGCCTGCTGGACTTCAGGCCTAAGGGCCGCGCGCGCAGAGGAGCTTAGGTATCTAGTTTCTCCGGTTGCGGGTCGTGTGCTCATTGATGGGTTCCCGAGCAAGGACGAACACTTTGAGTACCGATTCTTCTTCGTCAAGATTTCGGAGAAGACCGTTGAGGCGGATTGCATCTCCCTCGTCAGGACGAGTTGGGAGAAGAGAGGTAATTCTATTCTTAGAAATATTTTCTTTTGTGTTGTGTTCATACTTGAACTAACTATTTTTGTTTGTTTGCTTTGGCAAAATCATTACATGGAAAAATATGAAGAAAATGGTAATAAAAACAAAAAGTGTGGAGTTCATGCCGTTTTGGCTATCGGTTGCTGGTTTCTTTAACGCAGGCGTTTGGACAATCTATGCACTCATGCCTATAGACCCATACATAGCTGTGAGTTTTTGTTTCTATCTCTCATCAAAATGTCATGTTGCACCTATAAAGTATCTTTCATATGATCATATCTATCTGAAAATATGGAACATACATATATATACTCTGAGTAAATCATTTCTACAAAATCAAAAAAAAAAAGAAAAAAAGTATATGGATTGTGTAGGGCTGTAAATTTTAATTTTTTTTCTCGAGTAACTAGCGTGTTTATTTTAACGCGCATAATTCTCTAAAATATAATAATAGATTTTGTATGTATTTTATTAAATTATTCACTTATATAATATCTTATATTTTGTTCTTGATACAATACATCACTTATAAATGATTAAATGTTTATTTTTTCAATGATTTAATCGACCAAAATCAGCATTACTAATTAATGTTATTGTCATGTTTTTTATTCTTTTCTTATTCAGATACCAAATGGGATTGGGTGTGTATTTGGACTGGCCCAGTTAATATTGTATGGTGCTTACTATAAATCCACCAAGAAGATATTGGTAGAAAGAGAGAAAAAACTTGACCACAATGGTGAAATAGATTTACCCGTCGTGATTTCTCGCTAAGATCACCAATTGTAACAAACGTTTTGAATTGACGTTTGGTTTTGCTATCTTTCTCATGTTGTGCACGTTTTGGTAGTGTTTTTTTTTTTTTGGGAAATTGCCAAATCAAGCCACTTTGAATTGGAAAATGTCCCATTAAGATTTTATGGACTTAAAAATGTCCCATTAAGATTTTGCACTTTTCAAATTCCAATTTTGTCCTTAAAATTTTATTATTCAGCATTTTCCATTATTTGTAAAATTGGAAAAGGAAATAAAATATGTTGGTAAATATTTTGTTTTATTCTGCCAAAAATAGAGAATTAAAATTAATCAGAACTTTGATATTAATATTTCTATTATTAAAAAAAACAAGAATATAAGGAATATTTTTTTTTCTGGTCTCTTCCTCTTCCTTTTTCACGTATTCCTCTCTTCTCCGATCTAATCAAATCGGTAAAACCATCACTCCGCCGGAGGAGTTACCGTCTCTGTCATCTCCGGCGAGTGTCAACAAGTTAACGCTCTCTTCTCACTCCTTCTCTGTGATCTCCTTCTTCCTCCTCGTTATTTCCGCCGTTGTTTAATCTCTGTCTTCTCGTCATATACAAAGAAACGAGAGTCGCCGGCGAAATTCCTCTCAATTTCATAGACTATCTCCTCTCAAGGTAATCGAAATTCCATCAATTTTAGTTTGTGCGTTTACCTAAAATTGAAGATTTTGCAATTTCGCAATTAACCTCAAATTTAGGCTCTGCGATCTTACTTTCGTCTTCAGACCTCTTTCCGCTTCGTCGGACAGCAACTACAGGTTTTAATTTTGTCCTTTTGTTTCTCCTCACGAATCCTTGGCTCTTTACCCTAACAATTCATTCTTCTGTTTAGCAAGCTGAAGTTCATTGTGTCGACCTCTATCACGGAGGGCTGCAACAATTCCATCTTGCTTCTGGGCCCTCGCGGCTCTGGAAAATCTGCTGTATGCTCCTCCCGTAAACTTCTACTCTCTCTCTCTCTCCTCTCCGTGTTGTTGATTTTATATGATTTCAGGTCTTGGATCTCGTTGTTGGCGATGTATTGGAGGAGTATCCCGACTCAGTATCACTTGTATGTGTGTTTTTAGTATATATATATATATGTGGCTATTTACATTTCGAATCATATCCATTGTATCTTACATCTATCACCTTCTCTGATGCATATCAGATTGAATGGACTCTTGCATAGTGACGATAATTGTGCATTTAAGCTCTGATCCCTCCAGCATTTCTCAGGGAATGTGGACTAGCACATAAGACAATCATCTTTGTGGTTGATGAATTTGACATGTTTGCACAGGCAAGAGTTCTGAATTCTTACAACTTGCTAATTGTATCTTAATTAGTTTTCCATATGGCATGTAGAGCACAACCTTTGATGAGCTATGGAATTGGACATCGGACATTGTATCTTGTAAGGTTTGCTATTTCCAGTAATTTAACTTGTTTAGTTTTGGGTTTAAGTGTCACAGAGTATCAAATAACAATCTCCGTGAGATCTATTACGCAGGTGGGTTTCAAGATGTTCTTAGGGGTCACTGCATCAGTCACAACCTGGGACGCGGATGGGACTTGCTGCAGTATAGTCTTGGAGGACATCCGCTCATTGATTTCGTGGAGCTTCCCGATACTTGTCAAGGTCTTTACTACTGCAATGTCTTAAGTGGAGTCATCAGAGGTGCTTTGGAAATGGTCAGTCTCGTTGTTTTCGACCTTCGATTCCTAGAAAGCTTAAAGAGACTACTTCTCTTACTTCTACTGTGATTGTCAAGTGAATAACTTGTTTGGTCTCTGTGTTTTGTTGTCTGAACCATGATCAGGTTTCAAGGAAGACAGAAGTGACGTGGACTCGTGATGTGCTTCGAGGAGATGATGCTTATTAGTTATGGTTTAAGTTGGGTTTGTTGAACTATTTGGTCTTATGGACATAATTTGTTGAATTTGTCTTGTCTGATCAAAACGCTTCTTGATGAATAAGCATAATGTTGCATATTTTTGTGACCAAATATATACTTCACATGGTGTCATGACTCATGTTAGACAAATAAGTTTGTTTAAACCGTATTCAATATTAAATGATATTTATATGCTCGTTTTTAGGGATGTATAACTCAGATTATACTAGTGATTTTTACGCAAACAATCATTTTATGTAATAAAGATGCTAACGTATATTTTGTTCAGAAAATAACATTGAACAATCAAAACTCTTCAGCTTAACCGGTACAATCCAAAAACATTTACATGCCCATGATTCCAAAGTCGCGTGTTCGAATGTTAGGGGCAACATTTTTTCTATTTATTTAGGTAACTAAGATAATAGAAGTATATTATGTTTACAGAATGAATATTCCCATGCCTCCCACGTCGTGGGTTCGATACTCTGGGTAGGTATATTTTTAAACTTTTTTATTTTACAAATTCTTAATATGAAATTATTCATAAAATTTATTTAATTATAAATTCGAAAAAAAAATTAAATACGGTAGTTATTTAATTATAAAATGATATTTTTGAAAAATTATTTTAGGAAACAAAAATATTCACTCCTTGATTTTAGGAGCTAATAACTACCTTGGTAGAAAGTGGATTCTACGAAAAGGTAGATGGAATTGTTAGTGGCAGAACTATCGGTAGAAAGTGCTATCAGCGCCTGGTAGATACTAGTGTAAGTGGTGGAAATAGTGCTCTGGACAGTTGTAGAACGTTGGTATATATCAGAAACATGTTTCTACATTGCGTAGAAACATATTAATAGGCAGAAACCATATTCTACTTCTACCACTACCCGTAGAATCAAAAACTAAATTAATTTTAAAAATACTTTTCCAACTTGAAAAAATCAAAATTTTACACATAACCACTATTCATGACTTGTTTATAATTATCATATTTTTCAAATATTTAAAAACCTTTTATTTGAATTAATTTTATTTACTTAAAGGGTAAATTGGGGCAAAATTTACATAGGTCTAATGGGACCTATTTTGCAAAAAAAAGTGTCCTATTTTGGCAATTCTCCCTTTTTTTTTTTGGTAGTGATGTTGTGCACGTTCTGATTATTATTGTGAGACTTTTTTAATTTTCCAGAACTATTTAATAAAATAAAATGAAACAATTTTCATTGCCTTTCTATGTCCTTTTGTACTGGCCGACTGGGGAGCAATAGACTCTTTTCAGAGTATTGGGTACAATTTTAAAATGTATAAGAGTATGAGGGTTGAAATTGAAATTGAACTTGTTTTAATCATCGTTCTCGGCGAATCCAAATTTCGAAAAAATTATCAATCAGCGATTTTTCTCTCCAAATAGAAGAAAAATGGCGGAGGAGAAGAGATGGATTGCGATGTATACGAAGCATATCAATCAGAAGAGGAAGGTTTATCACGACGGTTTTCTCGATTTGCAAATCGCCAGGAAAAAGGTTTTTCTTCAGTATATGCTTTAATTTCTCTCTCGATTCTTCGTTTTAAACTCTTAGCTTTTGATTGCTTGTAGAAATTCGGAACCCAATTTCAGTGGAATTCTACTTTGATTGATTTCGTTTCCAAGTTTAGTTGATTCATATCGAATATGAGCTTTTTGTAAATCTGGATTTTGGATTCCGAAAGATTTTCAACTAGAAAGTCTGAAAACGATTTGAGCGATTTTCACAGGATTTAATATAGTCTTGTAGAGTTTCTTCAAGCATGGTTGATTATACTTCATTTCACTTACAAATTCCTAAAACAGTAATGTGTTTCCTGCATAATTAATCGAATCACTACCTCAAAATTTCATTGATTTGTTATGTGAACATTGTGGTTTCCAGTTTCATCACAGCCAGATTTGAGAGCTAACTTAGTGAATTGAAAACTAGGTAATGCTTTATGACGAGGCCGATAATCTGCTCGAAAGCAGGATGCTAAAGGCAGGCGAAGTTGTGAGATCAGGTGAAACACTCACATTTCAAGCATATCTTGTGGATATAGGCGATCCTAACGAAGGACATAAGCATTCTCCAAAGGTCCAACCAAGTGATCAAGTGTGTGGACGCAAGTCGTTTGCAGTGCTCAGGCCAAATTTCAAGAAAAGTTCTCTTCATTCTGGTATGATGTCATGTTATCCAAACTCTCAGAGTTTTTTTATGAAAGGACTGTTCTTATCATTTCCATTTGGTTTATGGCAGAAGACAGAAAACCCAACTTTGTGAATAATCCATCGAAAAGTCTCAGCCCATCTCACAAAATGATTAGAGGTGAGTTTACTTGCGTTAGTTCTACTGTGCTGTAGTTTCCTCAAGATTTCATAGCAAGAATTATAAATGGTTTTTTAGCTAATTCCCATGGAGAGTGAA
The DNA here is from genome assembly GCA_963576765.1 of Draba incana. Lineage (NCBI taxonomy): Eukaryota > Viridiplantae > Streptophyta > Magnoliopsida > Brassicales > Brassicaceae > Draba > Draba incana. Next base: position 14,391,801 of record OY755214.1, on the reverse strand, counting down.
AGTTGAATGCAGCAGGCTATTTAATGTTTCTCCTTCTACAATTTCAGTATTCAAAAAGAGAGAATTGCATAAGTATGGGGCTCTAAGTCCAGCCACTGTAAATCCAACAACAAAAGGTTTGATGCTTTCTTTTCCTTTCTTTGATATGTTATCTATTGGAGATAGTGACAACAGAATGCCAAACCTTCTCATAGCTGTAGTTTGGCATTTCTCTAAATTCGAACTCAATGCTTCATCCATCTACAGTAGAACTGTATTCATTTAATCTGCCACATTGTGAGGTGGTTAGCATTTTAAAGTGTTGGCAAATATCAGTATCTATCAACCTCACTGATGGATGATACAGTGAAATCGTTTGTATCTGTTTATGAATTATGAATCACTCAGTGTAGTGAAATCGTTTGAACCTTTCTGTTAAAACTGATTGAAGCATTATTTTCAAGGATCTTCTAGAGTTCGTAGACACTCAGTATCTGATCATTTCAATAAATAATTCATGTTAGGGATATAAACCATGTGTTTTTGTCTCTATTTAATGTTGAAAACAAATCACTGAGATAGAAACGCATAGAATGTACATGTATACTTAATGGTTCTGTACACACTATGACTAACATCAAGTATGCAGGCATTCTACCTCTTGGCTCAGCTGGTAGAGAAAACAATATCAACTCTCCCTGTTATGGTAAGATCTCGGAAATTTACCCACTACATTTTGTTCTCTTCATATTTGTGGTAATTGAAGCGTTCCTCAGCTTAGGTAAAGTTATTGCAGGCCGGCATTTTTTAACTACACCTTAGGTGTTATTTTTTTGTACCAAGAAATAGTTCACTAAATTAGGTTTGAATCATAGAACTCATGCTTGTGTAGCCACATACATCACCAAACCAATCCTTAACATGAGAAATGATGATATCATTCTGCAATCGAGTCTGGTGTTTGATGACATCTCATGTCTTCCTAAAATGGTACCGTGTGAATGTGCAGGTTCAAGGTTAGAGAATGATGAGTTAAGCAAGAACGTTCTTCCTCACAAGCCTTTACGTGATGGTGGGTGAAAGTTCTTTATATATGTTTGTGTTTTTTCTCAAAGTAGTTTCTCGTCATAATACCAATGCTAAGAAAGTTCATGAGAACATACGTGAACCACATTTTCTTTTTCCTTGCAGTAAATCAGATACTCTCCATTCTTCAGAGACCTAATGTTACAAACACATGTTCTGATAATAATCTACAAACGTTAATTTCCTCAACAAAAGTACCTCCAGAATCTGATACCAGCGAAAGCTACAAAATGGAATCTGTTTCACCAAGAGGTAACTCCAGAACTGAAAAGCTTAATTAAAAACAGTTCGCCATTCGGAATACAAAACTGAAGTTACAACAGCAGATCTAAAGTTATAGTTATTTTGATTATATCTGAATTCTGAAAACTATAAAGATATTTGTTGAAATCTGAAGGAATCTCATTACTACAAACAATTCTGTGCTTTTGCTTATTATCTGATTTGCAGAAGCATCTACAGTTTCGCCTCTTCGCCAACAATTTACGGTGCAAGAAACTTCATCAGCCTGCGTAAGTGGTTGCTCAATGACTCATAACCTGAATGACCCTCCGAGTTTTGACCTTGGAATTTAAACAAACTGATAACATTGACATGAGGCCACCGATTCTGTATCAGTATAACAGGAGGGGTAAAAGGAGCAAGCAGTAAAAGAGAGTTACTGAGATAAGAAGAGGAAGGATCCAGAAGAGAGAGAGCACACAAGTCTGGAGGGTTTGCTTTAATCTTTAGCTATAAGTTTAGCCGTTGAGGCATTGTCTTTTTTATGCAAGTTGTAGCATCATTTTGGGTAAGAGAGAGAGGAGAGTTGGGACTCCATAATATCCCTTGTTTGTCTATTTTGGGTACTCTTTTGGATTATATTGAAGGAGAAGTTTGCTTTTCATTAAAGAATACTCTGTTTTACAAAGGATACATCTTGAACGTATCACAAACAGCCAAGATCTCAGTTTTACATTATTAGGTAACTCTTTTTTACATTTTACTTTTGTGCTTCTCCATGAACGAGCTTTTTCCGAAATTCTAGTTTCTCATAGTAACCTGGGTGCAAAACCATTATCAAGCATTTCTCTAGTTACATTGAAATCTAACCTGTGGTGTTCCCTTTTGGTTATGAAACCATTCAAATTCAGAATCATTAAGATCTTAAGCCATTTAGTGCTATTTTATTTCATTTGCTTCGTTACCACTTTTGTAAGAAAATACTGATAAGAAACATGGAAATAAAAATTGGAATGTACTACACTGAAGAAGATATGCAGTTTAACTTATATCCGACCCTAAAAGTCCAACGAACCTGAGGTATCTTTAAAGTAACTCGGGGAAATAATACAGAACAAATGTACCACTTAAATCAAAACAAAACCCACAGAAATATCATAATCTTACTGAGCCAAAATTTTCCTTACGATGGGATGAAATTAGTCCTGAAGTAAATTTGAAAGATTCCTCCTTGTATTTCAAAATTGATATTATGAAGCTAAATATAGATAAACCAAGAATAAAGATGTAGCAAAGGAGCGAGTCTTTAGCATGTGCTAGGAGTACGGTTGACCATAACAACCACAAATCTCTTCTACAAATTCACACAAAAGTAGTATACAACACAAAGAACAAACTTCCCAACATAATTAACAGAAAAAACTTCTTGAGAGATATTATCTACTTATATAAACATAGAGAGACAGAGAGAAAAAGAAGGGAAATGGCAGGACCGGAACAAGCGGCAAGGCAGTCCAGTGAAGTGTTGGGACAGAGGAAATCGTTAGGGATATGTCCGTTGAGAGCAGCAGCGGTCGGTGGAGTGGTTATAATCGGTGGACTTGGCTACATGGTTTTGTACAGCAAGAAGAAGCCTGAAGCTACTGCAGGTGACGTTGCTAAAGTTATGTCTGGTGTCTCTGCTACTACTGAAAACACTCGTCCTCGCAATTGAGCGTTTTTCTAAAGAAAATTAAATCGCATATAAAAATATGACTAAATTTATCTTTGGTTGTCATATATAGTGAATCTTTTAAATATTTTTTAAACGTTTATGGATCGTACTCGTATTATTTGATCAAAATCTTTTCTTTGACGTGAATTGCATTAAACGCCCGTTCTCCATTTGCCATATCTTAAACAAAGTTGCACCCTAGTTAAAAAGAAAGGCGAAATACATGTTTTGTACCACACTGCTTATATAGTATGTGCATAACAATATTGATCTATTCTTTTTCAAAATACATGTTCTCATGTTCTAATCACTTAACGGTCTACAAATTGCCATTCAACCAATGTTTTTTGTTACAAACATTGGAAACCTAGAAGACATGCTGTTAAACTTAATCTGGCAAGTGGCAAGTGATAAGAGTAGTTTGTGTTAGTCATCGTATCACCATCTAGCTACTAGTACCCTTCAAAAGTAGGGTCTTCACTTAAATTAATACTAAGCATAGAATATAACAGCGACACCCAAACAGAAGAGTACATGAAAACAAGGGGAATTTTTACGTTTATTTATTGAACAATGGAGACATACTAATTACAACAACGAAAACTGTCATCAGAAGAAAAAGAAAAACACAAAAGACTGAAGAAGTCATTTAATCAAAGCCTTAAAACGGTGGACGAAATCTCCAAACGCCCATAACACCATTCACTAAGATGTATATGTTTTCACGTGTGGTGGTACGACAGGGCATGTTAAAGTAAATTTTTCTTGACCTCCTCTTTTAAATATATGAATATTTTCTTCACCATGTTGCAAAACTCACTGCACACAAATCCAAAATCAAACATTCGACATTAATTATTATATTTCCATATTTAACCAATCTTCCAATCAATTGGGAGAACTCACGGCCATAGATCGTTCCCGGCAAGCATCATATCTCCTCTCTCGTTTTGATCTTCTTTTGGTGATGTTAGAATCATAACTTGGTTAAGCTTTTTTCTTCAGAGAGTTTGACAATCTCATATTTGTCATATGAGTCAATTGGTGTTATGTGATCTTTAGTTTTTGAAGGACTCGCCAAATCAACTCCAAACAATTTGCAATTAGTGGTTGCATAGGTGGTTATCTTCTCTTTGACTGGTACAACCATTTGGTTGGTGTTGTTTGGGTTTGACATGGTTGGGACTGACTAGCTACTCATTAGACAACCATATGAAATATCATGATGAGGAACACTCATTGCTGAGTTGATGCTCGATTGCCCAATTTCTTGGTTTTCAGTCAGTGTAGGACTCCAAGTGATAATTTTTATAGAAATTTTTTCAAAAAGAAACCTTTTAACTTATTAAGTACTAGGATTGCCCACGCGTTGCGTGGATTTAAAAATTAATATGGTGAAATATACAATAATTTTTAAATTGACTAATAGTGTATTTAATATTACATAAATTTCTTGTTTATAGTATATAATATTAAGTTAGTATTGAACTTGGGATTGAGTTCTTCAATAAATAAATTAAGAGGTTGAGATTCTTGTTTAGTAGAATGGATTTGTTCGGAATGAGGAGAACGAGCTAGTTGAGATTTGGAATTCTGCTCAAGAGTAGTCGGCTCAGGGTTCCGAGCAAATAGTATATAGAAGTGATTAAGTAATCTACCGAGCGATAATATACTTAAATACGGAAAGATACGGAAATTGAAATTCTAAACTAAATTTGGCAAGTGACAAGAACAAATGATAAATATATCTTTGCAAGAAACCCTAAAATTGCTACATGAATTAATGTTGTACATGCATGTTGTCCGGGTGCTGGTTTTTTTACAGTACCAAGTCCTGAAAGAATACCCTAAATTGTTTCATCTTTAATGATTATTTACATTTTTAGCAAATAATTAATGTTTTACTAAAGTTTAGTGAAAAATTTAAGCATCATTATTAGCCTGACTGAAATTATTGATGCTTTCTTCATTAGCGAATTCATTAAGTACATACGAAATAGCCTTTTAAAATAAACAAATACTTTAAATCATACATGAGACATTAAAAAACAAATTCATCCATAACAAAACATCCGGGGCAAAAAGAGCAAATTAGTTAGCGAGGTTATTTGCTTTAGCGTCCAGTGGTACGCTAGAGCATATAAAAATTATGGCTCTTAAAGTCGATTCACCTTCAAAGAATTTGTTCAGTGACTTCCTATTTTTCGTCTCCTCTTTTGGGCATACGAATATATCTTTTACCATATTGTAGACCTCATTGCGCATAAACCCAAAATGAAACATTTCTCAAGGTTTGTTTCCCTAGAGTTAAGTGATTCTATTATATACACGTAGATAAGTTACAGTTGTGGAGCATCCTCAACGAGCATCATTCTTTTTCATTATTTGTCCCACCGATTTCGAGTTCAAAACTCGGCTTTGAGATCAAAGATTTGTCCAATTTGTCAATCAATTTATTGTATCAATCAAGACAGGTTGAATCCACCGCTCTGCCTACGGAAACACCTTGCATCGTAACATGTTCAATAAACACAAGATGAATATCATGTGAACTCACTTGTATTCTTATTGAAATTGTATTTCATGTGTTAAAATATATATTTTAAACTAAATGCTCCAGTAAAATTATTTTGTTTAATCGGGTAATGTTTGAATGCATTTATTCCATTCCATGTACTGAAAGATAGTAATGAAAAGGAGTTATGCTTTACCTTATACCGTTTTATGACTTCTTGTGAGATTGACTTCCCTGCTCATGACATGTTTTGATAATGTCAGAAAGTGAGTATAGTTAAAAAAAAATTATTTTTATATATTATAAAATTCGTAAATTTTGGTATGAACCATTTCAAAGGATCTTTCTCCCATATGTTTTGATAAATTTGGAGGAAACCTTAGTAGTAGATTAGTTTCTCTCATATTTATTCATTAGTCAATAGGCTTATTTATACAAATAGCATAACTTGTCTAACAAGTTCTTTACATATTTGATAATAGGAAATGTACGTATTTAACACAAGAGAATATACACAAATATATTTAACTTTCCTAAATAACTCGATCTCGTATAATCCCCGACATCTTCTAACACCCTCCCGCAAGCTCGTACGTGGTAACACGAATAGTGGAATAGTTTCTGATACCATGATAAATTTGGAGGAAACCTTAGTAGTGGAATAGTTTCTCTCATATTTATTCATTAGCCAATAGGCTTATTTATACAAAGATCATAACTTGTCTAACAAGTTCTTTACATATTTGATAATAGGAAATTTACCTATTTAACACAAGTGAATATACACAAATATATTTAACTTTTCTAAATAACTTGATCTCGTATAATCCCCGAGATCTCCTAACAGGTTTCTCAAAATAACTTCAAACATTTTGCATCTAGTCGCTACATCGGTGGTTATATTTTTTTTTTTATTGGCATAACCAGATAGTCGTTGATGTTCGACTTAGTCATGGTTAAGATTGGGTAACCAGAAGGGTTGTTTCAATCTTCCATGGCATCACAATAACTAAGCTGGAAACACCATTAGGAATCAATTCTCGATTGTCAAGCCTCTTACCCTTTAATCAATAGAGACTCCATAGATTTGATGATATTCAGCTAACAAACATAAATGAGAGCAATTTCAAGAGGAAGCTTTAGCATATTAAATGTAAATTTTAAAAGGTTTTCCAATGTCAACTTTACCTAAACGTCTAAATCTACCTTTCATATGTCAAGCTACCTTTCGTAACAATTATCATTCTATTATGTTGATTGGCTCAACTTCATCGAATCTCTGGAGTCTGACATTGACGCAAGGCCAAGATGTTGTACAACTGAGAATCGGCTCCCTAATTAGTGTCCCCATTCTTAATTATCATGATTTCATGGAAGATTCAAAGGGCCCTTTTGGTTTCTCAGTCTTAGCCATGTCTAAACAGAATAACGACCAAATTGTTATGCAAATGAGAGAAAAGATAACCACGAACGCACCATTGGTTGCAGAATGTTTGGAGTTAATCTAACGACTCAAGTCACACCAAAACATGAGATTTCTAAGCTATTTGAAGTGAACGAGTTAACCAAACTCATATCTTGACATCACTAAAACAAGTCATACCAAATATATATGATTTGGTTTCATGGATGTCATTTACTACGTGCAATTGATGCATTCAGACATAGGCCTGACAAAAAAAAAATAGTTATCGTACTATATATAGTGTATATAGTGTAGCATTTAGTTTCAGAGAAATATTTAAGACATCAAATTATACATAAATGATAAAATATCGCAATATTGCTCTATTTTTTTAATACTAAGATAATTATAGTTAGGACTTGATTGATATACCCGCTACCACCCACAAAACGCATCGTTTGCGGGCGGTAGCGGTTGGTAGCATTTGACAATAATCAAGAAAAACCCTTTCTACCGCTACGTACCGCTCCAAATTGTTCAAAAAAGTCTGACTGGTTTAACCACAACGGGTGCAGTTGCGGTTGCGGGCGTTTGCCGAAGCGGTCGGTAGCGGTTTCAAGCGTTATGAAGCGATTTACACGACAAGCGTAGTGGTTGGAAATGGGTGCGTTTGCGGGATATTTATGACTGGTTGACTAGCGGTTACATAGCGGTTAAACAATAAATTACCAATATAAACACATTAAATAATTATAAAAAATATCAAAAATCATATTACTATAATATTAAATAAACATTATTAATTCAATAAAATTAAATAATGAAAAATCATCGTATATGATATTTACGGTTATTATTATTATAATTATTATTTTGGGTGAAAGTTATGAATTTATTGGAGAAATTGTTTCTTTTGTAGGTTAATGTTATATTAAAAAAAATTAGTTTGTTATATTTATATATATTTGTGATTGAATTTATTAAGAGAATTTTGTTGTGAAGACTTTGTAAATATAAAAAATTATAATAGGTTACTAATTAAAAACGTCAAATTATTTCTATATTTCATAATTATAATATTCAAATCTTGATTTTAAAAAAAAATTATTATATATTTTCTGAATATTAAGCGGATTTCATTTTATTTTCAATTAAAATATAAATTCACTCACAACCGCAAACGCTCGAGGAAAGCAACTTTTAGTTTTGAGCGATTTGGAGCGGTAGAAATCGTTGTCCATGATTGTTGTCAAACGCAAGGAACCGCTACTGCCCGTAAACGCTGCTTTTGTGAGTGGTAGCATGTGTACCAATCAAGCCCTAAAAGCTGCTTTCCTCGAGCGTTTGTGGTTGCGGGTGAATTTATAATTTATTAGAAAATAAAATGAAATCTACTTAAAAATCAGAAAATATATAACAAATTAAAAAAAATCAAGGTTTGAATATTATAATTATGAAATATATAAATAATTTGATAATTTTAATTAGTAACCTATTATAATTTTTATATTTATAAAATCTTCACAAAGAAAAACCTCTTAATAAGTTCAATCACAAATATATATAAATCTAACAAACTAAAATTTTTAAATATAACATTAATCTACAAAAGAAACAATTTCTCCAATAAATTCATAACTTTCACCCAAAATAATAATAATAATAATAATAATGATAAACGTAAGTATCATATATATGATTTTTCAGTATTTATTTTTATTGAATTAATAATTTTTATTTAATATTATAATAATATGATTTTTGATATTTTTTATAATTATTTAGTGTGTTCATATTGGTAATTTATTGTTTAATCGCTACATAACCGCTAGTCAACCAGTCATAAATATCCCGCAAACGCACCTATTTCCAACCACTACGCTTGTCGTGTAAATCATTTCATAACGCTTGAAACAGATATCGCCCGCTTCAGCAACTCCCTCAACCGCACATGCACCCGCTGCAGTTAAACCAGTCAGACTCTTAGTCCCCAAAACCAAATTCGATGGTGAACATAATCGTAATTTTTTTATAGTGTATATAAACCTAAATTTATTTGAAATTAAAATATATATTTGATTAAAATTTCAACACGTGCCGAAACCATTCTCTATCATATATATGTATGCTTTTAGTTTTAAAAATATATTCATGAACAAAAAAACTACAGAACTAAAACGGAAAGAAATCTAAATAGAACATTATTTACAATTTTTAACCATAAATTATAAATGTTCTAAACTATTTCATTTTAAAAAAAAAATATTAATCCGCGTAGAACGCGGGGAATCATATATTTGTTATCAAGTTTATTTAACACATCAAACATAGTTTTAATAAAAACTATATTATTCCCCGCGTTCTACGTGGATTAATAATTTTTTTAAATGAAATAATTTAGAAAATTTAAAATTTATGGTTAAAAATTGTAAATAGTGTTCTATTTAGATTTCTTTCAGTTTTAGTTTTGTAGCTTTTTTGTTCATGAATATATGGTTTAAATTAAAAGCATACATATAGTTGACAGAGTATGGTTTTGGCACGTATTGAAATTTTAATCAAATATATATTTTAATTTCAAATAAATTTAGGTTTACACCTTAAAAAAATTACTATTAGGTTCGACATCGTTTTATGGTTTTTGGGACTAACTATAGTTATCTTAGTATTAAAAAATTACATCAATATTGCGATATTTGATCATTTATGTATAATTTTACAACTAAAATAAGAAAACTAATATGTAGAAGATAAATCATTCTAATATCTTTTATTTGAAACAATATTTACTTGGTCTAGTAAATTTATATATGTTCAGTTTAAATAATACTTACTTAATTTTAAACCCATTGCATAAATAAAGGCGAATGAATACAAGTTTTCATTTATGCATATATGTTGCAATATTATTCGTGTGTATTTTTGTAATATAATTGAATGAATATCTTAGAAGTTTAAAACGTATAAAACGTATAAAGACTATTATGTATAAACCCCATCACAAAATGAACGAATAAATAAAAATATGGAAGGAAGAAAGAAACTTGTCATTATTCAGTAAATGTTTCGACATATATATATATATATACTAACAGTAACTTTGAGTTACCGTTTTGTTTAGGGAAAATCCGTTGAATGAGAAATCATATACGAAGTTAAATTATTTTTTATATAACTATAAACTTGTCCACAATGGTAGTTAAGCTTGCTATGCATGTTTGTTTAGCGATGCAACATCATCTCGCAGTGACAAACTCATACCATTGTATTAGTTCGTAATACATAATATAGAAGAAATAATTGTATTTACTCTATATTATATAAGCGATCATATTTCAATTAGTAAAGATGGTAAAGCTGAATCGATGGTGAACATATGACGGATTATTTACAAGTTACCTCGTGCGATTACAAAGTCAATGTCGAGCTTAACCAATGGAGCTTAAGAGGGACTCTATTGTAGAAAATTTTGAAGAGTCTGCTCTTTTTACACCTAAGGATCTGTCCAAACCAATTGATAGGGACCTTGTTTGCCCATTGTCTCCTGTAACAGAAATGGAAGTCGTCACAGCCTAAGATGATCGAAACCGTATATATTAGCAGAAGAATTAACCACCAAAATATGTATTTAACGATGATTTGTTATCATGACAAGTTAATAATCAATTGGAAAAAAAGTAATTCAAGCAACAAGTAAAGGAACGACACTACAAGAAAACAGCGAGAAACTGACGGCAAAATCCGTCGGAAATCTGTCGGAAAAGACATATTCCGACATATTCCGACAAATATTTCCGTCAGTTCTATCTTGTCGGAAATGATAAGTCTGTCGGAAATCCGTCAAATGCCGACGGATTTCCGACAGACTTATTTCCGACGGAATTCTGACAGCCTGCCGGAGTCCGGCAACCCGTCGGAATTCCGTCGGAAGAATAGCCGTCGGTTAACCGTCGGTTTTGTTTCCGACAAAATGCCGACGGGTTCCGATTACTTGTAAACCGATGACTTTCCGACAACTTTCCGGCGGATGTATTTCCGACAGATTTCTGACGGTTTCATTTCCGATAGCTTTCCGACGGATCAATTTCCGACGGATTTCCGACTGATCCGTAGAAATTATTAAAAATGATAATAATTTAAATAATAATTAATTTAATATAAAATTTAAATTTAAAATTTGAAATTATTTAAATTAAAATAAAAAGTAATATTGTTTTACAAAAACGTTGAAAATAAAAATCTAATCGGTGGGCGCCGGAGGAAAATCCGGGTTGCGCCCCAAGTACGCCATCATCCGTTGCATCATCTCCCTCTCCTTGTCCCGCTCGGCTCTCTCCTTCTCCCGCTCGGCTTTTAGGGTGGCTTGTGCATCTCGTATCTGTTGGACCGTCGTCTTCAAACCTTCTATTTCGACGTCCTTTTGCTGCATCTGGGCTCTCAGCTCGGATGTCTCGCTGTAGTAACAAGAAGACCCCGATGATCCTGCATCGTCGGGAAGACCATAAATCCGCCATTTGCTCTGCGGAGCAACCTGCGGAACAAATTAAATTGTAAATGAAAAAGACTTGAAAACTATTTTAAATTTTACATACCTTTAAGACGAATTGGTTGATGATGTCGTCCGGGGCTTGGGTGAGGGGAGGGGTTCCTTCCATGGATGGCTGAGACAGAATGTACTCGTCTTCCATTCTTCGGACGCTCTCCTGAATCTCCCGAGCTAGATGATCCTGGACGACACCATTCTTGTCGGTGTGTGTTGCTAGCAGAAGTTCCAAGTTGTTGGGTTCCCGACCCAACTCCTTAGCCTGCAGTTGTTAGATATTTATTTGATAATATAAATGTTTAAAACTAAAAAAAAATTTAATAAAAATCAAGACGTACATAAAAAACTTACCATATCCCTAGCCTTTGTCTTCTTGCTGGTAGCTCCAAGGTTGTGGGTGGCTAAACCCTTGCCGTTGCGCGTGCTGTTCCGGTTGGTAGAGTGATATGTAGAGCTCGTCTTGGTATCCTCTCGTTGCCAATAGGCGATGAACCCGTTCCACAAGTCTGGCTTCTCAACCATCTCCTTTGGCACCTGACCGTGTTGCCACTTATCCTTCCACTCGAACACCTTCTTCGAGTAGTGTCGTCCCGCTTTCAAGTCGAATTCCCTCCTGACCAGAGCGGTCAAGTGTGGTTCCCACCTAAATTCTTGCTGCAAAAAGAAAAATTAAATTAAAAAAATAATAATTTAAATGAAAGTTAAAATTGTGAAAACAGATGATTTACCGCAAATTGGCGAAACCACATTTCTTGATCCTCCAGTGGCATGGCGGTGTACGTCGGGTACGGACGGCTGAGCAAAGAGTTTTCCATCTTGTTGAGGGACTTCGAAATCCCGCTTCGAGAATCACCAAACCTACGAAAAAAAAATGTAACACTATAATTACATTTTTCACTAATTTAAATTAAATTAGTAAAAAAAAAACTTACAAAAATGTAACAACCCACTTACCATGTGTCTCTACCGATTTGGTCTGGATGGAGATTAGTCAACCTCTCTCGTCCAGGAAGACCCATGAAGTCCTCGACGCTAATCTGCGACGGTGCTGTGGCGGCTGGTGGTGTCACCGGCGTATGTAGAGGTGTAGACGATGGTGTAGACGTTGGTGTTGGTGTAGACGTCGTAGTCGAACGAGGTCTACTCACACGACGACAACGTTGGCCGCTACCAGATGCAGCGAAACCACTGTAATCCCTACATTTATATTAAAAAAAAAAATTAAAGTTATGAAAAATCATAACTTTTTCAAATAATGGTAAAATTATTAAGAAATTCTAAAATTCTTAAGTAATTGTTACATAATTGAAAATTCTCTAATTCTAAATTAATCCTTAAAATTGTTTAAAAATTAGTAAAAAATGGTAACAATTTTTTTAAAATATAGCCAAATTATATTTTCCCTAAATCTAATTATATAAAATTTATAAAAATATATATATAAATTCAAAAATTAATTCATTATCTTAAAATTTCGAAATTGGTTAAATATATAATTATAAAAATATAATTGTTTAAAAAAACATTTCTTAAATTTCCAAAATATATAAAATATAATTTTCCTTACTCTAGTTACATCATTTAAAATTCTAAAATATTAAAATTCTAAAATTTTAAATTAATCCTTAAAATTGTTTAAAAATTAGTAGAAAATGCTAACAATTTTTTCCAAATTAACCAATTTGTTTAAAAATGCTAACAATGCTAAAAATTGTTTAAAAATAACCAATTTTTAGCGTTGTTGTAACCAATTGAAAATGCTAATTCATTAATTTCCAAAAAAAACCAATTTCATTAATTTAACTTTCCTAATCATAAATCTAACCCTAATCCTAAATTTAACTTCAACAACAAAAAAAAACATTTCTTAAATTTTCCTAACCCTAAAACTAATTCCTAATTCACCGTCTAATTCCTAATTCACAAACTAAATTCCTAATTCCAAATTCCTAATTTGTAATTTGAGGAAACTTACAAATGAGAAGGAAGATCCACCATTTGTAATCCGGCAAAGAGGAGGACGCGGCGGCGGCTAATTCCGGCGAGGAGGAGAAGATGAAGAGGCGGCGAGGAGGAGAAGATGAAGAGGCGAGGCTCGGTGGAGGAGAAGATGAAGAGGCGAGGCTCGGGGGCGAATCTGGCGAAGAAGACCGGCGAATCGGAGGCGGAGAGGCGCGGCGGCGGCGATTTTTCCGTTTTGCAATCGATGGATTGTGTTCTTCGGGAAGAAGAAGATCTGTTAATAAATAAGAATTTCCGACGGATTTCGATCTGTCGGACATCCGTCGGAAATTAATTTTCATTTCGCGGTATTTATTTTTCATTTCGCGGGTAAAATTTGGCACATCCGTCGGAAATCTGTCGGAAAAATATACAATTTTCCGACAGATTTCCGACAGATTTGTGGTTTTAAGCTTATTAACAATCCGTTTTCGTAGTTACAAGTTAATAGCATGGTTGGAGCATGATTTAGAAGATAAAATACTTTATAATGGTCATTGTTACTTTCAAATTCTAAACATTTAGTTTTTTTAGTATTTTCCGTAAACATCTATTGTTTTGTATATGTGACTGTATGAAACGCTTTTGGTTGAAACATGACAAAATCGCAAATCATGTTCTGTATAACATCGACAAGGTTATTTACTCACTTATCTTTTACTTTAGTTGTCAGAATTGTATGCGGAGACTTTGTCTTCTCGAAATTCTGGAATTTGACCTCAAATCCCCAAATCTGTCGGAAATCTGTCGGAACAATAGATATTTTTCCGACAGATTTCCGACAGGTTTGTGGGTAACACGTGTCGTCCATTAAGGTTAGCCTGATATGAACCATCTGTCGGAAATCTGTCGGAAAAATATACAATTTTCCGACAGATTTCCGACAGGTTTGTGGTTTTCAGCTTGTTAACGATCCGTTTTCGTAGTTACAAGTTAATAGCATGGTTGGAGCATGATTTAGAAGATAAAATACTTGATAATATTATTGTTACCTCTCCCAATCACTCGGCCAACTTGCGAAAACAACTCAGGGACCAGCGCGGCATACGTGACTCTCTCACCTCTATCATCATGACGAGCAGGACGTCTACTCTTCGTACGAACTTCCCGCGGAAAGTAATATTCCGCAAACTGTGATGCTTCTTCATTGATATTCTGTGCGACAATAGAACCTTCAACTCTAGCCAAATTTTTGACCTTCTTCTTTAGATGGAACATGTACCGCTCAAAAGGATACATCCAACGAAATTGAATGGGACCACCTAGTTCGGCTTCGCGGGGGAGGTGTAGGGAAAGATGTTCCATAACATCAAAAAAAGACGGCGGAAAGATCTTCTCAAGATTGCAAAGGATCACTGGTATATTGGCATCTAAATTGCGGATCCCCTCAACTGTAAGTGTCCTCGTGCATAAATCCCTAAAGAAAGCACCAACTGCTACAATAGCTTCGTGGACAGTTTGAGGAAGGAGATGGGTAAAAGCAAATGGAAGAAGCCTCTGCATCAGTACATGACAATCATGACTCTTCAGTCCCATAAACTTTAGGTATCACGAGTCTACGCAGTTACCCAGATCAGCTGCATATCCATCAGTGAATTTAACTTCGTCTTTAATCCACCGGAAAAATTCTCTTATCTTTTGTATTTGCAATCGGTACGGAGGAAAAGGATATGTACCATCGGGAAGACGATCAAGATAATCACGGTAGCAAATCTTTGAAACATCCATCCTAGACTTCACATTGTCTTTTGTCTTTCCCAGGACGTTTAACACCGTATTCATGATGTTGTCAAAGAAGTTCTTTTCAACATGCATCACATCGAGGTTGTGCCTTAATAAATGATCCTTCCAATACGGCAAATCCCAAAATATACTCTTCTTGTGCCAGTTATGAGCTTCCCCTACACCACAAAGCGGTTCATGCCCATTACCCCCACAATCAGGAGTCCTCACAGCACCAAAATCTCTCAACTGCTCCAATATAGTACGACCGTCTATCTCATCAATTGGAGCATCAAACACTTGTTTATTTTTCTTAAATAATCTTTTAGACCGACGATAGGGATGGCCGTCCGGTAGAAACCTTCTATGGCAATCAAACCAACATGGCTTTCTTCCATTCCTCAATTGGAAAGCGTCAGTGTTGTCTTGGCAAAACGGGCACGATAATCTTCCATGAGTAGTCCATCCAGATAGCATACCGTATGCTGGGAAATCGCTAATAGTCCACATAAAGACCGCACGCATATGAAAATTCTGCTGCCGTGAAACATCAAACGCTTCGACACCGTGACTCCATAGCATTTGTAACTCATAAATCAATGGCTGGAGGAATACATCAAGTGATCTCTTCGGATGCTCAGGGCCGGGAATAAGAATGGAGAGGAATAAAAACTCTCGACGCATGCACATACCAGGGGGCAAATTGTACGGTGTTACGATTACGGGCCACAAAGAATACTGCCTTCCATGCTTCCCAAATGGGTTAAAACCATCCGTTCTTAACCCGAGGTACACATTTCTTGACTCGTATGCAAAATCCGAATACAACATTTGAAAATGTTTCCACGCTTTTGCATCTGAAGGATGTGTAATCTCTCCATCTTGACGATGCTCTGCATGCCATCTCATTTGTTCTGCCGTTCGCGCAGATTGATATAACCTCTTTAACCTCGCTGTTAATGGTAAGTACCACATACGTTTATATGGAATTGGAACTCTGCCACCAGTATCCTGATACCATAGTTTACGACAAAATTTACATCTTCTTCGGCCTTCGTCTTCTCTCCAATATAGCATACAGTTGTCGATGCATACATCTATCACCTGATACGGCATACCAAGACCAGCTACAAGTTTATGTATCTTGTAGTATGATGCAGGTGCCTGATTATCTTCAGGCAAAATATCTTTCACAAAATCTGCTATCGCATCAACACACTCTTCCACCAAATTGAAGTCCGTCTTAAGGGTCATCAGTCTACTAGCAGTTGATAAAGGTGAATGTCCGTCTCTACACCCATGATATAAGGGCTGCTTCCCTGCGTCTAACATATCAAAAAATCTTCTAGATTCTTCATTTGGTTCTTCTACTCTATCCTCCCCTATTACGATCGATGGCAAATTCTCTCTAAACGCATCATGAACCATCTCAACGGTACCTACACCAAAATCTACTTCCGTTCTATGTTCGTCTAAGCTATCCGTTCTATGTTCACCTAAGTTATCCATTCTATGTTCGCCTAAGCTATCCGCAACATATGGTGCACTGCTACTACTACCACCATCATAATTAGTTTCTCCATGAAAAAACCAAATTTTGTATCCCGGCATAAAACCATGGGTATACAAGTGATGCCAAACTTGTTCTACCTTAACATTACGCGAATTGCAACAATTTAAACATGGACATTTTATCTCCGGTCGATTCCCGACAACCGCCATGAACTCGCATATACCTCGTGCATAACTTTCATTTAATGTCTTCGACTCCGGATCATACATCTCTTCATCCATCCACGATCTATAATATCTAGAAGATGACATCTCTCTCTCTTAACGATTTTTTTCTAACAAATGTTTGGTTGGAAGTTGTTGTTGTTGTGAGTGAATGAAGATGTGTGGAATCATATATATAAATACGCTGACCGTCGAAAATCTGTCGGAAAGGCGTCGGAAAGCCAACGGATATAATAACGGGTATATAACGGCTATTTTTTCCGACAGATTTCCGACAGCTAGTTGGGTGTCTGTCGGAAATCTGTCGGAAAATATTAACGGTAATATCAACGTTCATATTTTCCGATGGATTTCCGACAACCTACCGGAATCTCCTCCGGCGTCGGCACCGGCTAGTTACACGGTCCAATAGTCCGACCGATTTTTGACGGTCTTCTTATCAGTCGGAAATAATTCCGACAGATTTCCGAAGGAATTGAAAATTTTCAGTTCCGTCGGAAATCAGTCGGTTTACCGTCGGAAACTGTCCGACGGAATCACTTCCGTCGGAAATTCCGTCGGTTTTGCGGCTGTTTTCTTGTAGTGCGAAGAAATAAAACGCAAGTACCAATATGTTGTATTCTTTTAAAAAATAAATTCCTAGGATATACTACTCATGAAACCATATGCACCTACTGTGTGTAGACAACTTTAATGTAACAACACCCTTCGACCATGAGCATAAAAGCATTGGAACTTCTGTCTATATCTTCGATGAGCAAATCGACTCAAACACATATCTACACTAGTTCTTTAACAAAACCTATAACAAATTCAATCAATCACCTTGAGGGCATCGAAGAAAGATGCGTATGGCCACAATTATTTCTCGCCCGGGAATCCAGCCACGCCTTGGGGGTGATATGGGTTGTTAGTGACAATGGGGATAAATGATTTTGTGGTTATTATGTTAGTGACAATGAGGATAAGGTATATATATACAATGACTCGGAGGTATATCATTTAACCCTAGATAACTTAAAATGTAAGGGTAAGGATACATAAATTAATATAACTTAATTAAGACACATGTTCAAGCACGTAATCCTGATTAAAAGTACCTCCACTATTAGAGATTGATGAGAGATATGATTGAAAGAATTGTTATTTTCTCTCATCAATCTCTAATATCCACCATTCAATATTTATTATTATATGTTCACAGAATACATAAGATTACCATATAAACCAATGACTAGAGAACTCTCTAGCTATCTCCTCTATTTAAACATAATTTAACCATATATATATGTTTCTTGATAAATTGGTAAAAGCAATG
The DNA here is from genome assembly GCA_963576765.1 of Draba incana. Lineage (NCBI taxonomy): Eukaryota > Viridiplantae > Streptophyta > Magnoliopsida > Brassicales > Brassicaceae > Draba > Draba incana. The sequence goes on along the minus strand of OY755214.1, from coordinate 14,373,559 downwards.
GGATCTCTTTCCAAATGAACTTTGGTATTTTTTTTAGTTTCTTTTTTCTGAAAAAAAGAATATAATCTTTCTATAGAACATTATTCATTCACTAAAACAAAATCTTTTAGTATTTCTTTTTTTTAAAAACCCTCATTTTATATTGCTTAGATAGACCAATAAATTCTATATACTGTATCCTTTAATTTTGTAGTGGAAACAGAAGAAGATCGTTAAGCCGAAAGAATATTTTGCAAATAAAAGTTATCAAAATTACAGTGATGTGAATCTCCAATGTGTATCATTCTAATGCGAGGACATAAAACTGAATTATACTCTCACAACCATTTATATCTCTTTGTTTTAAAATGCCACCATATACTACATATGAAGCATATGTTTATCCGTGTTTTTTAAGATACAAATTCGCTATATGTAAACAGGAGATTTCCAAAACTTGTTTCTTTACCTTTTGGACTAAAGTAGTATGCCCTTATGTCCATGGAACTAGGATTTTTCTACCATCTAAAAATATAACAGGTTGTAGGGGTACGGTACATTATGTTTATATGTGCTTAACATTGATCTATTCTTGTTCAATCACATGTTGTCAACTTCTAGCCACTTAATTATAGCGGTCTATATATTATTAATTCCCTATTAAACCAATGTTGAAAACATTGCAAAACCTTGAAATTCAAAACTTAATTTGGCAAGTGACAAGAACAAATGATTACTTCCTCCGTTTGTTTTTATATGATGATTAAAGTTTCACTCTTATTAAGAAATCATTGAATTTATTTTGTTTTTTGAAATAAAACAATATGTTTTATTTATCCAAGACATTTTAACCAATAAAATTCAATCTGCATAATTTAAACAGTCAAAAACACTAATAAATTAATTGATTGTGCATTGGTAAGTGAAAAAATCACTTATTTGTGAACAAAAATAACTTTTAAAACATCACTTAAAACAAACGGAAGGAGTAATATCTTTGCAAGAACCCTAAAACATTGCTACATGAATTAGTGTTTTAAATGCATGTTGTCCAGGTGCCGGGTGCCGGTTGTTTTACGGTACCAAGTTCCGCAAGAATACCGATGGTTTTTGCTTCTATATTTTTATCTTCTTTTCTTTTGTTTGCCATGTGACCAATTTCTTAGGTTGACCAGTTTGTTTTGAAGAAACAAATTGTAACCATAAATTGTTTCATCTTTAATGAATATTTACATTTTTATCAAAGAATTGATGTTTTACTAATGTTTAGTGAATAATTTAAGCATCACTATTAGTTTCACTGAAATTATTGAAGTTTTCTCCATTAAAGAATTCATTAAATTTACAAGAAAACATAGGAAAATAGCCTTGTCAAAGAAATGAATACCTTTAACAGCCATATTTTGGTAGCAGCCATATTTTGGTAGCAGCCATATTTTGGTAACAGCCATACGGCCATACCTCCAATCTGAATCAACTTTAACAGCCATATTTTTCTATACAATGAGTCGGAGGCGTATCATTAAGCGCTAATTTATATTGTGTGTGGGTAAGCTACATAATACCCTATTTACGCCATGTGGTCAAGCACGTAAACCTAATAAAATGTTACAATGTGATAAGATACCATATCTTACAATCAAAACTTCAAAATCCCAAACTTCATTGCTCTGATACCATGTTACAATATGATAAGATACCATATCTTACATATTGTATATTTTTATATCTTGTGTATATCTCTATTAGCATAAATGACTAAATGTAATTATGAGTTTAAGCATCTAGGTAAAACCTTGTATGTATAAATAGGAGCCTCACGGCATTGAGATGAATGAGAAAAACATTATACACTTACGGTTTCTAACATAAAAACTACCATTATCACTCAATTTTTTTTCAGTTGTTCAAGGGTCAGATTGGTCACTCCGTTTAAACAGAGCAGTTAAATAGTAAATAATTTTTGATAGAAAATATTATATATTATTTAAAATAGAAATAATAATTTAAATTTTTAGTTTGATTTTTATATATTTATATTAAAGTTAAGTATATACCTATATTTTCAGAAATAACAAATAAAATATTTTATTTTAAAAAAAAATACAAACGTCTGTTTGATAATTGGAGCGGGTGCAAACGGACATACATCCAAACGAGGTAACCATTCGAAGCCCAAAGATACATAAGGGGTCAGATTGGTAGCAGCGTTTGTACGTAGGGGCGGTTGAATCGCTTAGTGGTTGTTACCATTCGCACGAGCGGTTGGAACATGCGTCTGGAACATGCGATTGTAAACGTGATTATTGGATAAAAATGAGCGGTTGTAACGAGAATCTCAACCGATGGTAATAAAGGGCGTTTGCATGTAGTACAGAGTTTTTTGGGTTGTTATTCTGTTTTGTACGTAGTAAAAATATTTGTAAAAAAAATATTAAGGTGAGAAATAAAAAAAAAAAAAAGATAAGACAAACCCTAAATAGGATTATAAGTTCTGGAAATTTTTTTTCTTTCATCCTAAATTAAATATCTCTCTGATAACAAAAAAAATAGAGCTTTTGGCTGACGAAACAAATATACATCGAAAAACAAAAAAAAAAGATATCATTCAGTTTAGTTTCATTTCTTGATATTTTCTATGGAAATTATTATGCAACAATTTCCAGATAACCTAGGTTTCTTTTGAATACGCCACTGGATTTAAGAGTTTTTCTATGGAACGTATGTCCGTTTGCAACCGTCCCAATTATCAACAGGACGTTTGTATTTTTTTTAAAAATAAAATTTTTTATTTTTGAAAAATATAGGTATATACGTAACTAGGGGTGTCAAAATGAGCTAGCTCACTCGGCTCAGCTCAGCTCATGATGAGCTAGAATATTGCACAGCTCAGCTCAGCTCATTTATTATACGAGCTTATAAACATACGCTCAAACTCAGATCACCAAGATCATGAGCTAATTGAGCTAGCTCGCGAGCTAATACAAAAATAAATATGAAAACAAAATAAGTAATATAAAATCTTAAATTAACTTTAAATATTAAAATAGTAAAAACAAATCCAAATCCAAATAAGTATTGTTATCGAATGCAGAATCAAATTCAAACTTTAAAGAAAAACAATGCAATGATCATCGAGTGGTTGAATCTATTTCACTTGAGAGTCTTCAAATGGTCGAGAGATTCTTTGCTCATCACGCTCATTAGGATCCTCATCATCATAATATGTATTAATGATTATTTATATTTGTACTTTAGTTAAAAAGGAACAAGAATATATATTTTGGTTGATAAGTTCTAAAATATATTTACAATATATCAATATAATATTTTAAATCGTTAAAAAATGAATTGTTCATGAGTTAGCTCACGACTCATTAGAGCTCGCTCGCATAACTCGCCAACTCATTTAAGCTCGATCACTAAACTCGTTTACTAAATGATCCTAAAAAACATAGCTCGCGCTCGTGAAAATTCGAGCTGAGCTGAGCCAGCTCATGAGCTATTGGCTCATTTCTGACACCCCTATACGTAACTTTAATATAAATATAAAAAATCAAACTAAAAATTTTAAATTATTATTTATATTTTTTAATAATATATAATATTTTCTACCAAAAATTATTTACTATTTAACCGTTCTGTTTAAACGGAGTGACCAATCTGACCCATTGTCGATTATGCAGACAAACTCAACCGAACTTCATAACCTAAAAGTTATAATTTACTTAGTGAACATTTAAATGTAAGGGTCCATAGCTCAGTGGTAGAGCATTCGACTGCAGATCGAGAGGTCACCGGTTCGAACCCGGTTGGGCCCTTCTTTTTTCATTTTTGCATTGTATTTAGATTACCGTATTACAAAGCCTTGATATACCTAGTGGCCTGTTTCTTTTTCCTCCGTCAATGTATTTGGCTGCATTAATTGTGAAAGCTCAAGTCACAAACACAAAACTATGAACGTATTGATGGGCTTTTGGAACACTTAATTAGATCCAAAGTTGTGTCGATGATGATTTATTCTTTTATTTGTTTGAACAAATGATGATTGATCACAAATAATAAAAAAAGAACAAGAGAATTGGTTTGAGAGATTTTTTTGTATTGAATTTTAATAAGGTCACGGGATGTTGGTTATGATATTTTGCTTCCCTGCCAGCCAAACAGTTCTAAAACCCAACTTGCAAAAACAAAAACATTTAATAATAATATCCTTAATTCTAGTAGCTTGTTATCATACGGAATCAAACACATTATTGGTGCAACCCCACGGGTCATATTTAAGTATTTGTCTTGTTTTTGTGTAGTCATTTTGTTCATCGTCGACATCATATAAGTTTGATTCCGATCACTGATGACAACACTAAATATAAACCAGTAGGTTATTTCTCCTAGTTGTCTTTATCTAGTTATGTATACATATATTTATAGTATTAAAAAAATAATTTGTTCAAGTAATGGTTCGCATATGTATGCATAGATTAACGGAACTATACACAATAATGATGAAAAAAAAATCCTCACTTCAATTATTCAGAAGATTTTTAGTTCAATCTTCTCCATGCATTCTTGTCAATGTATTGCGTATAGTTCCTTTCTATTCAAAATCCCTAATAATGCTACACGGGAGCGTGTGCTTAACGAGGGGATTTGGAGTATTGATGGGAGCACAATGTTCGTTGCTCCATGGAGCCCCGGAGTCAAGCCTGAAATCCCGGCTCTAAAGACGGCCCCAGTATGGGTGGAATTACGAAAGGTTCCTTATGAGTTCTATAACCCCAAAGCTCTTAGTCGCATTGCGAGTCTGATAGGGGATCCGATCTACTTGCACCCTCAAACGCTGTCTATGACTAATTTTGAGGTGGCCAAAGTCTTCACGGAGATAGACTTGCACAAACCAGTTCCGGAGATAGTTTGTGCACGGTTTGAATCAGGAGAAGTATTTCGAGTGGAGGTTTCTTGCCCGCACCTGCCACCTATATGTTCCCTCTGCAATGAAGCGGGCCACACTATCAAACGATGCCCCTCTGCTTCTCCACTCTGCTCTTTTTGCAGAAAGGCAAATCACGTTAAGGAAATTTGCCCTACTTTGAATAAGCAAAAGGATTCTATCAAAACTCCACCTTCCCAGGCCTCTTCTTTGCTCAAAAAGCAACAGCCCCTGGATCCCTGTCCTTCTTATACACCTTCTCAGCAGGTTGTGGATTCGCCTGAAGTGTCTATGGACAAAGAGTTAGTTGTTGAAGACTGTTCAATGGATGCAACTACCCTAAGATCAAATTCAGGGAAGAGTGATAGTGAGCAATCCCAGGATTCTCAACAACCGCCTGAGCTCAGGAGTGAGGTTGAAGACTTCACCCTAGTAGTATCCAAAAAGAAAAAGAAGAAGAAGAAAAGAGCAGGAGCTATTAAGAGCAGCTCTGATAAGTCTCTTGGGTCGGTAGAAGGGTCTTCCCTTCTTGGACACTAATTCATAAAAACCCCCACTTTTGTAATGCTGAGTTTTTTTTGGAATTTAAGAGGGATCAATGATCTACAAAAGCAGCAAAGGTTTAAGAGTTGGATAAGCCAACATCGGCCTATTTTTGGATGTCTCGCTGAGACTCATATATTGGAGCATAATGCTAGTAGGGTGATAGGTTCTATTCTGCCTGGCTGGAATGTAGAACCAAATTATGATTTCTCCCATATAGGGAGACTTTTGGTTGTTTGGGATCCGTCAGTAGTCATCATGACGGTGTACAGTAAGTCCCTGCAACAGGTAACTTGTGGTTTCTTTATTCATGAAAGGAAGATTAGCTACACGGTTACTTTTGTCTATGGATCAAACCTCAGTTCAGTAAGAAGAGAATTATGGGCAGAGCTTCTGGAGCTCTCTTCTAATAGAGTTTTATTGAATTCTCCTTGGTTGGTCACGGGGGATTTCAACCAAACTCTCAAGTCTTCAGAGCACTCATTAAGAGATGAGTATGAGATAGTCAGAGCAGGCAGTAGGGAGCTGCAGCACTGTCTTAATGTTTCGGGGCTCTTTGATCTCCCTTTCTCTGGGCCTTTATTCACTTGGTGGAATCACAACTCCTCTGCTCCCATTGCTGAGAAATTGGACAGAATTCTGGGAAATGATAAGTGGCTCATGGAATTTCCAGAAGCAAGGATTAGTTTTGAAGAGCCCCTATTCTCGGATCATGCTGTGTGCTGCATTAGAATCCCTGACCCAGTGCCCAAGCCAAGGAGGCCTTTTAAGTTCAACTTACATTTGCTGCAGCATCCTCTATTTAAAGACACGGTTTTGGAAGCCTGGAACAGTTTCTTCACTACAGGAAGTCCAATGCAGAAGGTTAGTAGAAAGCTAAAACTTCTTAAGAGAATCCTTAAGGAGCTGGACCACTCTGCCTATTCAGGGATTCAAAAGAGAACTGAGGAGGCTCTGCAAGCTCTTAAACTGGCTCAGAATAATATGCTTTCTGCTCCTACTGCTTCTGAAGCTTTGATTGAGTTGCAGGCTTTAAGAAAGTGGAAGGAACTGGCTAAGGCAGAGGAGACTTTCTTGAGACAAAAATCAAGAATTAAGTGGCTCAAACTGGGAGATCATAACTCTGGGTTCTTCCACAGGTGTGCAGTGGCTAGAAGAGCCAGGAACAGACTATCAAAGATTAAGACGAGAAATGGGGCAGTGATCACAAACATTGAGGAGATAAAGGAAACTTGTGTGGAGTTCTATAAGCAGCTACTTGGCCCTACTCCTGTTCGGAAACCTTCTCTAGTCTCTGCCATTGCCTCTATTCAACCTTTCAGATGCTCAGAGTTTCAACAAGAGACCTTGAAGAGGGTGTTTACTCTTGATGAGATTAAAAAAGAATTCTTTGCTTTACCTTCTGACAAGGTGCCAGGTCCTGATGGATACACGGGAGAATTTTTCAAAAGTTGTTGGGATATTTTGGGGGAAGAAGTGGCAGCCGCAGTCCAAGGATTCTTCATTTCATGAAAAATGGAACCCCACTGGAATTCTACGATCATTGCAATGATTCCTAAGATCCAAAACCCTGAAGAGGTCGGCGATTTTAGACCAATATCTTGCTTAAATGCAATGTACAAGGTCATATCAAAATTGTTGGCCAGAAGGTTGCAGGTGTTGCTTCCCAAGATGATCTCAGAAAACCAAACAGCATTTGTGAAAGGAAGACAGATTGTGGAGAATGTACTATTAGCCACTGAAATGGTCCAAGGCTATAACAGTACAAATATCTCACCTAGAGGAATGTTGAAAGTTGACCTTAAGAAAGCTTTTGACTCGGTGGAATGGAGTTTTATTCTGGACATCTTAAAAGCAGCAAGTTTTCCTCATGTCTTTATAAGGTGGATCCAGCAATGCCTCACAACCACAAGATTCTCTGTGGCAATCAATGGAGAGTTATGTGGGTATTTCAAAGGTTCCAGGGGCATTAGACAAGGTGACCCTTTGTCACCGCCTCTTTTTGTCCTAGGGATGGATGTTTTCTCCAGGCTGCTCAATACTAGATATTCCTTGGGGCAGATTGGATCGCACCCTAGGGGTTCGGATCCCCCAGTTTCTCACTTGGTCTTTGCTGATGATATGATGCTATTTTTTGACGGCTCTCAGAGATCTCTTCAAGCGATTGTGGATCTGTTAAGTTACTTCTCGGCTATCTCAGGCCTTACTATGAACTCAAGTAAGACCTCTCTCTTCCTTGCTGGTACCCCTCAGATACAAAGGACAAATTTAGCTTCATCATTTGGCTTCACGCTAGGAACTCTTCCTGTAAGATACCTAGGTCTGCCTCTGCTTCCTAGGAGACTGTCCAAGGCTGACTATGCTCCTCTGATTGACAAAGTCAAGGCAAGGTTGCATTCATGGACCTCTAGGCATCTGTCATTTGCTGGAAGAACACAGCTTCTATCTTCGGTTATTCAAAGCATTATGGCTTACTGGTGTGCTGCTTTTGTGATCCCTAAAAACTGTATAAAAGTGATAAACAAGCTCTGCCGCCAGTTTCTTTGGTCAGGCGATCCTCAATCCTCATCAAAAGCCAAAGTCAAATGGTCCCAAGTATGCTCTCCCAAAGCTGCGGGTGGTTTGGGATTAAGAGACTTGATATCTTGGAACAAAATCTTCGCCCTTAAGCTCATTTGGCTACTTTTTTCATCTTCGGGTTCTTTATGGGTGGCTTGGTGTAGAGCAAATAAACTGAGGAGAAAATCCTTCTGGAGTCTACGGGCAACTGGAGCTGGTTCCTCAACGTGGATTCAGCTTCTTGGACTTAGACCTCTGGCTCAAGATTTTATCTATTGCTCAGTTGGGAATGGTAGAACATGCTCTTTCTGGTTGGATACTTGGACGCCTTTTGGGCAGTTGATATCTTTTATAGGCGCAGATGGACCAAGGATCTTTGGGCTCCCTTTGGAATCTAAGGTCAAGGATGCGTCTCTAGATCACGGATGGATCTTTAGGGGTGCTAGGAGTGATAATGCCCAAGCCCTATTGATCTATCTCACAACTATTACTCTCACCGAAGGAACTCAGGATAGATATATTTGGAAGGATGGAGTTGGTCCGCTAAAAGACTGTTTTTCCTTCACACTAGCTAAGAACCAAACTGCTCCTACCTATGAGAATGTTGCTTGGTTCAAAGAGGTTTGGTTCTCTGGTCACATACCTAAACACGCTTTTATCAGTTGGCTTGCTTGCTTGGATAGGCTATCCACTAAAGAGAGGTTGTTCAGTTGGGGTATTGTGGATGATGTCACATGTGTGTTGTGTGAAATTTTTAGGGAAACAAGGGTGCATCTCTTGCTAAACTGTCCGTATGCTCAGGACATTTGGAGATTGGTTTTTCAGAGATTAAGGACTCCGTACATGGGTTTTCGTACATGGGAAAACTTCCTCACTTGGTTAAGAGTTCCTTATCCGAATGTGGCTGAGAATAATCTGAAGTTACTTGCAGCTCAAGCAGTGGTTTATTCTCTTTGGAGACAGAGAAATGATCGCATATTCAGGAGTAAAATTCTGCCCGCCGAAACGCTTTTTAAGAAGATCGATAGAGGTATGCGTGATGCTTGTTTGTCCCTCAAAGATAGAGCAAGCTTCGTTGATTGCCTACAACTGTGGTTTAGAGGAACTTGACCCTCTACAATTGTAACCTTTTCTTTTTTTATCCTCAATGGTCTCTGACCCAAGGATTATCTATTATTCTCCTCTCTTTGTAATGTCTTAATTTAATACAAATCAGAAATTTTAAATAAAAAAAAATTGCGTATAGTTCCGCTAATCACAAATCCTCACTTGTGTTGTATCTTTGTGCATACTACTAATTAATGGTTATATCCGTAATATTGAAAAAAAAAACACTAATAAATAAAATAAATGAATTCGGATTTTTTTAACTGACGCAATATATCTCTCAAAAAGCTTATGTAATATATTCAAAAGAAATACAATAATGCATATAGAAAAGAAAATAACACGAACGTAAGAACAAAAAGACAAATTTTGAAGAGATGAGGATGGGTATTATACAAACCAGCTCGGAGTATCACATGCACTTATTCAGAGCATTAAGAGACAACGAAGAGACTGTTTGATCGATCCTTGTCTTGTCTGAGAGTTAACTGTCTATTTATAAACCCAACCTGAGCCAAAAGCATTCACATCAAACTCAAAACTTTCATTTTCAAAACTCTCTTATCCTTCATATTCTTTTGTACATCTTAGATTCTGTGAAGATGGGGAATTGCTCTCAAAGAGGAGTATCCGACGGCGGTTCAGTCTCCGTGATTAGGACGGATTCAAGAAACTTCATGGAAGAATATTACATAAGCCGGAGTCGCAGCTCGTTCCCAGTAGTAACCAGTGAGAAAACCCTAGGCTACCTTGTTAGACAAGGCAAAAGAAGCCCTAGAAGAGATGGCCCAAAGATACAAATGTCGCCGCGAAGAAGAAACGGTGTGTGGAAAGCAAAACTGGTGATCGGAAGTAAACAGCTTGAAGAAATTTTGGCAGTTGAAGGCAATACACATGAACTGATTGATCAGCTCCGGTTTGCTGCAGCAGAAGCTTTAGCTTCAACATCTTCCTCGCAGATGGTTGGAGTTAGAAACTTATCGTTCCAATCCCCCCGGAAAAACAATGAGAAGTACTTCTGTTAGTTTCAATATATTGGGAATAACGCTCCTTGCCAATTAATGTTGAGTTTGAAGTCCATAAAACTAAACATAGTATCAAACCGATTATACGCCGAACCATATTTAGTTTCATGGACTTTCAACTTTAAATGGTATATAAGAAATATACTTTGTGCCAATGGTTTTTTAAGTCTTTGTCCACTTTCGATGTGAGATATTATTCTAATACGATGCTTCCGTCTTTTAAGTATGACTTCTCGTTGGCCAAAAATGTATATTAATATTTTATAAAAGAAAAGATGTCAACCAACTTCAGAATTGAAAAATATGTTTAAGGTATCCAATTCGGTTTTTCGAACTTTTCATTTTGTTGTACATCTTAAAACAAAGTTATAACGAATGACCATTTGGTTATGTTTGATAGGTTTCACTGGGCTTATCTTTTGTGTTTGGTTTGGTTTTGATTGTGGCTTTTCGGAGATATTAAAGGGAGAAATAAAGATCATTTTCTCTTGGGTTTGGTATTGTTGTGATAGGTTAAGCCGAAAGCAATGGGAACTTCCTACTCAGGATGTCCTCGAGGAAATACATTACGAACAGGTTCAAAACAGCAGTTAGATCCACAAAGCAGAGACAACAATTACACATGTTGTCGAGAGAGAAGTGTCGCATGTTCTTCATACACGCGATTCCATTTTCTTGACAGCTTTTTCAATGGCTGGTATGTTTTTCTTGAATGTTGACCATTGTTCATCTGTTAAGCTTATTCCTGGAGAGAAGACATATTATTCATATTTAATCAGAGACTGAAAATGGATCATCATGTTGATTTTGAAAACAATGGTTCGCAGTATTTAACTATCTTACACAGAAGGTAGTACATATGAAATTCAAATACATTAAAACCTATAAGCAATTTAAGTCCCTAGTAGCTTCAAAATTCATTAGTGAAAGCAATTGATTGATGCAAATGCAATATATCAAGAAAATGTAAACAATTTTGACATAAACAGACATGATGATGGTGAATCGAAGAAGAGCAAATTCATGTGTTTGTTTCCATAGAAATTCCGAGAGAGGTTAAAATTGAGTACCTTTAGAAGTAGGAAGCTCTTTGCCATCTTTCTTATAATACTCTCTGATTGAAACCAAAGTCTTCCCTTTAAATTCCTGAATCGTCACTCTTCTCTTATCCGAAAGCTAACCACACAAAACATTCCACTAAGTATGAGATTTAAATCTAACAACAAACATCGAAACAGAGAAATTATCGAAGTGTTCCATACCCTACAAATGATGAGATCTCCAGCATCGTCCAACTCTTTGTTTCCCTTACTTCCTTCCACTTTACCTCCATCTTCTTCTTCTTCTTCTTCTTCTTCTTCTTCTGCAACTTGGTCTAAATTCTCTCTCTCTTCTTCGAGGAACGAACCTACGACGGTTCGTACATACGCCTTGTGAGATTTCTCTGAGAGATCGATACCGAGTCTCTCCGACGCGATTTGACGGACTTTGAACTCAGTCATCTCTGACATGTCCGATTCCTTTAGAATCTCTAGCACGGTTTTCTTGATCTTCTCCATCATCTCTTGCTCCATTAGGGTTTTTTTTGGCACTGAGTTTTGCGAACGGAGGAGAGTAACCAAATCAGGAAATCGGCGTTTTCTTGGGGATTTCGTTTATACGGTGCCGTTTCGCCGTTTTCGGTGATCCTACGTGGCATCCATTAGGTCACTCTCTTTAACACTTGGTAGTACCAAGTGAAAATTTTGCTTACGTTAACCAATATCTAAACCGAGAAATTAGACTTCTCTAATCTAATCTACTCACAAGTCACAAGTCGCAATAATTGCCTTATTTTTTCTTTTCTTCTTTTTGGGAGCAAACTCAATTATTATTGCGTTCAAATTTCAGTTTGCTTTGTAGAAGTTCTATATCAATATTATTACTCTATATTAATCTCCAACTTTATATGTATTCAAAACAAATAAGTTCTCAGTAGTACGAAGCAGAAGCACCAACGTAACTAGTCCTATCTACCTGTGCAAAATCATTTTGTTCAATTTCTCACCATTGATTAAAAGAGAAAAAATTAGACCAAACCATTCGATACCAACTGATAAAAAAACATTCAGTACAAGTCGTTAAAACTGAATAATAACACTATTTTAATCTAATAAACCAATTTCCAATAAGCAGTTTCCTTCTTCTTCTTTATTTTTTGTTCCAAAAGGAAACCAAAAAAATGAAAGAAGAGTGGGAAAACAAACAAAAACTAGAGATTATCATCATCCATTGACTTGTTGATTGACGCCATCGACCAGCATCACTGAGCAGTGATGATGAACCATGTGCCACCTTCCATTGTGGAACTCAAAGACATTGGTGATGAGGAACGGACCAGCATCCACATTCAGGTATGCATTCATGGTGACCCAAGCCATGTCGCTCAGAATCCGAGTGCGAACGTTGTGGACCTGAAAGTCAAACCCTTGTTCCCAGTTGAAACAAAGATGCCAGCTTTGCATCACGTCGCTGTACCTGCACAATTGATGGAGGGACAAATAGATCAATGTTTTCTCTCGCTTCATTCAAACAAATCCGTAAATAATACGTTACACAGTCACATAAGAATGTAAAAGGGAAATTGTTGAAAGAATCTAAATTCGCTTAGTTTAGTGTGGAATTACAAGTGTAGGCTAAAGCTGTCTATCTTCGGCATTTCTACTCTACCAAACTGAACTGTTAACATTTTGTATCAATAGAAACTTCATGAAAACACTGTGATATGACACCATTAAAAATTCAAATGTACGTTCCGCTAGTATACTCAAGCCTAGACAAAATCCTACTGAACCTACCTTACAACTAACACCGTATAAGCGTACCCACAATTATTACTGAACATGCTAGGTATGCATTAGAGTGACTGAATAAAGAGAGGAGAAATGAGGAGTTTGTACCCTGAGAAAAGTTCGCCTGTGGCATGGATGCACTTCACATAGTCCGAGTTAAGCCATAATCGAGCCATTTCTTGAAGATTTCTCTCTCTCATGATGTTGAAAAATCCGGTATTCACACCAATGATTGCTCTAGTAGTTGCATAGTATGCTTTCCACCCGTTGACAGGGGTTATACTATCTTGTTCCAGCGTAAAATCCTAGTAAAAACGAGAAAAACGGAAACCACTCAACAACACTCTTCAAGGAAAACGTTAACCGAAAGAGCGAATACAAAGCAACCATCCATTTCGACAGCCATGATTCCAGAAAATGCTAACTCGTCTAAACAGAAACTATCTAGGCAGATATATTCAACCATAAGGCCTATGAATCAACCAATATACATATGTGATTGAATAGTCCTCCATTGACTTACTCTTTGCATAATAGTCACATTTCACTAGTCCAAAAGCAAAGAGAATTTTCTCAAAAAGTGTTTTTCATATTGGCGCAAGAATGAACTTAACATGTTGAAAATGTCTCTTCAAAACCCCCCAATTTTGTAAAGAACTAACCCTAAAACCAGAGATACTTTGCATAATTTCCAATACCTGAAAGCAAAACAGATGATGATAAAAGAGACTAATTTACCTTGTGATAAAGAGCCTTCCAAGCATTATCGTCATTAGCAGCTTTCCTCATCAATGAATTGGTCATAGACAAGCGACAAAGACTCGGATAATCCAAGTAGCTAAGCGCGTGGGTGGTAATCTCCGGAACCAACTGCTCCATCATGGATACTCCGGGCTTATCATCACCAATCATACCCACGACGGTGGAAGCCACAACATCGGCGGAATCTGCGTTTCCGTTCACAGTACCACCGTTGGCGAGCGGCGTCGCCGGCATAGGTTTATCCAGATTTCTGTCCCGAAGGAAGGATCGGACGAAGAATTGAACCGGAGAAAAGAGACGAGACTTAGGGTTTAACGGATTTTTGTAGAGCGGTTCTCTTCTGGTGCCGAAACCCTAGAAATTGAATCGGAAGCAAAGAGGAGGAAGAGAGATCTTTTGGTCTCCAACTCCGTAACTGACCATCGCAAAATGTTTATCGAAACTGTCACTATAGAAAAATAGACTTAAATTACAAGGGCATTATCGTCACCTAATTAAATACGGCACCTAATGAAGTCAAGACCGAGAGGCCTTTCCGAATTTTCACAGTATAATAGGCTCGAGATAATTGAATTTTATTTTAGTTTTGTTCGGTTTACCCTAAATCATATGGCTATGGTTCAGCCACATTGGATAAAATTTGTTAGTTTCCTAATTATAATTTTATTTTTTGTCGAATGGGAATTTTGCATGCATAACACAAAAATTCTATAATTATAAAACTAACCATTTACCCTAAATCCAATGGCAATGGTTTAGCCACATTGGGTAAAATTTGTTAGTTTCCTAATTATTAAATTTTTTTTGTTATGTTGCAAATTAGAATTCTTTTTGTTATGGTTTTTTTTTTTTTTTTAATAACAGTACACAAAACTGGGAAGAATCTCTTGAGGTAATAATATATCTTTTCATCTTCAGGCTTTCTTTTTTAAGAACTCTAGCGACTAATTAAATTCAGACAGATTCAGGTCTCTAACAAGAATTGCTTTCTTATGCAATGGCCTGAGAGAAAGACAGAATCTCCAAAACCCATGGAGAAGACAAAAGGAGATTTTAAATCATCTAATTACTGTGTTTTTTGTACTGAACTACTTTGATCATCTTTATTTACGCATATCTGAGTCACTTAGACTTGTCCTTGTGGTGAGAAGCGGCGGTTTCAACATATTGCTCGGCGAGTTTCTTGATCTTGTCGCCTTCTTTGATCAGGAAATTAGCACTCTTGGCTTTATTATGATACTTCATCACTTTCTCTGTGGCTTTAGTCACTGCCCATCTGTATTGTTCCACGTTTATCACTCCGCTTTTGCATAGTGGCCTGATATGTTCTTTGATGTATGCTTCCACCTTAGAACATTATAAAACCAATTCAACTCACATTGAAGACAAAAAGGAAATGGGAATCATGATAATTAAGAACAGTTTTTATTACCTTCTTTGTGATGGAGTTACTGAACCCATCAGCGTTGTTTTTATCTTCTTTAGGCGGCTTTTCGACTGGATTACACTTTTGTTTCATTTTGGCAACTTTTTTCTCTTTAATGGAAGAGTTCTCGAAGTTTGAAGCGATGATTTCTCTGTGCGTGTTGCTCTCACACTCTGAATCAGGAACTTTAGCTTGAACACCGTTCTCAGCCGATCCTTCAATGAGAGGTTTCTCAACTAGTTTCTCTGTACCAGGTCCGTATAGTTCTTCGCATTCAGCCAACGAAAGGATCTCACCACCCTCTCCCTCTCCTTCTCCCTCGGACTCTCCCTCTCCCTCAGCCTCTGGTACAGGCTCTGTAGGAACAAGGCAGCTCTTCTCATCTTTTTCGCCATTTGTAGTCCCCTTTTGATTTGCAGTCGTTTCTTCATTTCCCAAGACTTCAGATTCAATTACAACTTTTTCAGGTTGCACAGTGGAGAAAACTACCTTCACCTTAGTCAAACCTTCTTCCGGCTGCGTTTCTGAAGCTTTTGTAGCCTTGGTAGCACTGATATGGACTTCATCATCTAAGTCATACTCAAAATCCCCATAGATATCTGTATCAGGAACAGAGTCCATGTCTAGAACATTATCTGGACCTACCTCCCTGGCTTTCTCCAAGGAATTGTCACGAGGTACTTCCGTTGAACGAGTGGGGCTGTTTGGAGGTGAATCAGCAAGACCTGCTGCTCTGAGCGCTTCAAGGACAGCTGGATCATCTGAATCTTTATCGCTAATACTTTTTGATCCGGTATCACCCAGTGGTGATGAAGAATTTGGTTCTTCAGCATTATTCTCCATCGCTTTGCTCTCTGAATGGTGCAGTATTTCTTGTGAGCATAGATTCAAATACACAACTTTGCTACTTGATTTGTCAGCTATCGCCTTCTCGATATTTATAGCATCAGCAACAGCTAGTTCTGTCACTGCGGTTCTTCGAACAGCCAGAAGATTTTCTTTCTTTAAGAGATGTTCTGCCAGGCGATATAATTGTGTCTGCAGCAAAACAGCAATAGCAACTTGCTTATGAACGAAAACAAGCACATATGGACATAATAAAGCTAGTTACCCAACAAATTGTGATGTTAGTATTGTTTTAGCAGGCATTTCAGTAACAAATTAGTCCCAATTCTTGGTATTGCCATCTTAACGTATATAACAGATGAAGCTAGCTAGACAAGCATGAAATCTTGTATTCTTCTCCGAGAAAATAACATTTGTCCACGTATTATGACCAAAGAATAGACCATGTATAAACACAAATTTAACAACATTAGAGCAGATCTCTCTCAGGTTTCCCAAGCACAAGGTAAACCTCCCTCTTATATGTGTATATCTCTACAAACCGAAATGTGTACTAGTATAGCTCAGCTTATTCTACCACTAAACCTAGAATTAACAAGAATTTTGAAAACACGACCTCCCCTACAATGTCTGGAACACAAATAACTTATTACGAGCCTAGCACTGATCAATACCAAGAGGAACTGGAATTTTGAGAAAACAGTTAATCACGTACCTGCCTAACTGCAACAGGAACTTTATTATGGCGACTGGTTGCAAGGTTCGGTCTCATATCAGCTGGAAGTTGAGCCTGATAGCAATCATAGGAAAAAACAAGCAACAATCTCAAAACATCAGATTTGTTAAAAGAGACAAAGTAAGGGCCGCGAATTACACACCAACAATGGATAATTCCCTCTGAGTTCAGGAGAGCATTCTTTTTCTTCGGCTGAGATGTTCCCAGCTAAAGCTTTCTTTCTTGCAAGAACCTGCAATGCCCATTTCCTTTTGTCTTTCTTCAGCTCATTTGAGTTCTCAAATATGTCTTTAGAGTTCCTTGATGTAGAATTAGATAGCCCATCTGACTGTTTGTAACCCGAGTTAATTTTTGATCCAGCGGCTTTTAAGCTGCTCCGTTTGGCATCACTGATCTTTGGTAAGGTTTTGTTCGCTTCAGTGGTTTTTGCATTGTTTTGAGAGTTCCCTGTTTCTTTTAATGCCAAAAGAGGCTTAATATCATCGTTTCTCGGGAACACTGAGGTATCTGCTAAATATAATCTGGAGAGAATAGGATTTGAAGCCTGTGAGGTTTCTGATGAAATGTTTGTTTTAGAGTCATCTGGTTTCTTCTTCAAGAGGCTAAGAACAGACTTCAGAGTCTCAATTTTTTCAGGCTTTCTAGTTTTTATGCACCGATGCTTCCAAAACTCAACTTCACAATCTCGGTGCCATGCACTTTTCCGCTTCCCATTTGAATCTGCATAAATTTTCTTCGTGAGATTCTCTCGAACTTTTCCTTTCTGCAACAACAATTTCTTTGCCTTCACTGACAGAGCTGAAAGTTTTCTAGGTGCTTCATCAGTTTTAGGTCCTGCCACAGCAGCTCTGAATGCAGCCAAGAGTTTTGGATCAAATTGGTTTGTTCTGATGTCTTCCATTGATTTGTTACGAACAGCTTCTCTAATTTCTTTCCTTAGTTTCTCAACCAAAACCAATGACTCTTTATCATCTGCTGGTGTTCTTTTAATCTTCTTTACCCTCAACCCAGCACCACTCTCTCCTTCTGAAGACTTATCAGTAGGATTTGGACGCATGGGATTCTTTTTACGCCCAGTTCCTTTGACAATGCTGAATATATCAACAGTTGTATTGTTTGACGGTGATTGACCCTCCTGGTGAATGGTAGCTATATCTTCCATTTCTTCAAGTTTTGGTTTACTTAGAGATTCTACAATCTCAGCCTTAGCTTCCGAGTTGTCATCATTACCACTGAGAAAGAAACGCCATGATGAAATGACACGCACTCAAACATTTGAAACGAAGCAGGGTAAAAAAGGAATGACGTTACCAAGAAAAGAAAAGAGTTCATTTGTAAAACTGACCTGCAATCTGAGTGCTTTCTCTTTAAGCTAATAACACTAGCAACATCTGAAATGGAAATGGCTGTACTGGAAAGAGCTGGAAAACACATTAAGTACATAATAAGACTATGAACTATGCAGCTACGGATAATAAACCAATTGCATTTGGCCATAAAATGGAAGACATGAAAGAAACAAGGGACAGTATGTTTCTTACGTTCTTGATCATTTACCAGCAGACAATCCTTCTCTACGACTCTTGTAACGGGGTCTACTGTTGCATAAAAAAGGTTAAATTAGTACCCAGCAGAAACAAGGGGCAGAGCATACTGAGAATTTATACTTATAAGAAATTACAACTAAGCCACAGAGAAAATTGTATTACCACCATATTAACACTTGTTCAATCGTTATACCTGATCTATTATCCATGTGTGCAGTAAACAATGGCTGATTTGAAACAGAAGGTAATCCAGATGATATATCGGATATTCCTGGGATATGCACTGTGTTTTCCTTACAACATATCTCCAGATGCGAACTTTCAGGGTCTCTTTCCATATTAGCTTGAATTGCTGATGGGGTATCATCATTTTGTTTCATAGGCCACTCATCTCCTTTAACTATTGATACGACAATAGCTGTCTCGCCTTCATCAGCGACTGTAACTGAAAAGTTTCCAGCGTAAACAGCCTCGGCTGAGCATCCACTATTTGTCCTCTCTGAAATGTCTGGGGACTTTCTTGTCTCCATTGGTGAAGCATCAGGTTCAAGTGGTTTTTCACTAGAGAGGCATCTGTGATACAAACCAAAGGAAGGTAGATTATGAGAAGATAGCTCAAATTTGGCAGAGTATAAGATTAAACTCAAATTTGGCACGGTGTGTCTTTATAGTTAAACATAGGACTGGCACACAGAAAAAATTAAACAGTTCAATGGAAACTCTCCCATAATATATGCTTGCCTAAAAGCCTAATACTCACAGAGACAATAAAATGAAGGCGACTAGTGAAAATTTTCAAATCATGGATTTAGCAATCATTTATAGTCAATACGCCAATGAAACCTACCTCGGACATATCCATGTATCCTCTGATGCGACTTCCAGATCAAAACCCACACAAACAGCATGATACCTGTTAGCACATACACCAAAGCAACAATTAGAAAATAATGTTCAAAAACATAGTACCCTATAAGAATGCTCTTAACATGAACAATCTAGAACTATCCAAAGGAAAAAACATGCATGCATAGGAATAAAAAGACCAGTATTTTTTTCGTTCTCAAATCATATTATAAACTTCGTTCCTGCAATAGTGATAGCATTCAGAAACCGACAGGACTACTAGACAGTAGAAGTTCACCAGCCAATGAATTTCAGTGATTGAAAATAGGAGGTAAAAACAACAATGAAGAATGTACACATAAAAAACAACCCACAGATAATAGTTACCATATGTCACACGAATCACAAGCAATTGATGTATCAAGGTTGGAATCCCCCCCAATGCTATTGAAGCTGTTACGGATCTTGCAAAGATCTCCATCTAAACAGATAACTGCCTACAAAATGATTAAGAAACTACAAAAATGATTAGGAATGCTTAACATACTTTGTAGTGACTTGACAAACCCATGTGTTGATATACTTACATCTTCGTCGATATAGTGTGACGGAGAAGAGACAGCGTCAGTCTCCTCTTCCATGCACCAATCTTCATCTCTGCATGTATTTGATAGTTTAGTTTCACATCAGCAGATCACAACAGTTCTCTTTTAGCACGTATAGTCATTTATGGTACACTTGAAGTTTTATCACCTTTTCAATCACTTTATCATGCTATGCCATTAGATATAAATATATCATGACAGGCCACTCATAAGGCACCAATTAGATTGTTCAAGTTTATGACAATAACTGACACGGAAAGAACAAAACATGAATATAGTACCCTGATATTGAAACCTCATCAACCTTGCTACTTTCACCTGAATCATCCACCTTCACAATCCAAAAATAGAAAAAAACTCATTACCTAACCCAAGAGCTCCACTTACAAAATGATAAGAAATGTTCAGATAGAAATAAAATGTGGTAGTACTTACAGGGACACATGTAATTAACTGAAACTCTCTCTGACAGAGAGGGCATAGGTTCATAATCGTAGACCAATTATCAATACATTCAAAGCAGAACCTGAAAATCTCACCAATTATCAATTGTTCTTCCAAGAACTGAGATCATTCAAAGAGCTATGCAAATCAAAGGTATTACCAATGCTGACAACAATCAAGAACGCCTCTATCGATAATTATATCCATACAAATCCCACATCTTTCCCCTTCAATTCCAGCCATATCCTGTACAAAGATAACAAAAATTGAAAAAACCACAATGGCAACTAATGCACTAACCTACTTAGTCAAAAACTCAAATCAAATGCTTTTGTTCAACGTTCTAACTCTGAAGCTAACAATAAACTTTATTTTGCAGGAGAGAATCACTACTTTGATTATGAACACATAACAAGCGATGGAAAATAGCTGAGAAAGTCGAAGTTTACACTTACATTATGTCCAACTTCAGTTCCTTCTTCTTCAACCAAGGTACTAGCGTCATAATGAAGCTCCATTTTCTCGAAAATCTACATGAAAACAAAAGATTTAAGTGATCAAACATGAAATCAATTTCTTCACCAAACCGCGAGAAACCAAAATGATTCAGATGAAATTTCTGTAAAACCTAACCATCCACCAACCTTGGATCAAAACCTTACGAAGAGTGAGAGAAGAAATCTCAGAAACCCTTGATTGAAGAAAATCTTCGACGAAATTGGAAAAAAAGAAGGCAAAGCAGCGGAAATAGGAAGATTCTCTCTCTTTTTCTCTCAAGGGGCAAAACGGGAAAAAGGTGTGAAAATTTTTCAGGGAAGGGGAAGATGACGTCACCTTCTAGCCCCCAAGCCCAAGATTTTCTTAATTAGAGAAGGAAAGATATGAAATTATGTCTTCGTCTCTCTGAAGAAGAGATTTTCCGTTTATAAACGAAAAGATGGACCACACGTGCTTTATTCCACTTTTTTGGGTCGAATAATATAACTTTCTGTTTCATGTGGGCCACTTGTGTAAAATTTTCCAATTAAATTGACTAATTGAGCCCAACCTTGTAAACTTATCAAAATTTAACTTGGAACAGAGTAAACCTTGAGAAGCATTTTGCTTATGTGTCATCACCACAATTTTTTGAGTTTTTTCTTTTTGATTTATTTTAACTTTTCTATACTAATTGCCAGACACATTTTTTTCATAATTAATTAATGTTGATTATTTTTAGTCTTAATGTCAAACACATTGAAATAATCATAAACTTGCCAAATAAAAGATATTTTCCTTATCTTTTGAAATAGAGGATTAAATACTAAAGAAAAAGAATTCTAAACCATTATATTAAGTGTAAAGCTTGCAATTTATCTCATTTTTTAAAAAATTAAAATTATATTATTAAGTTCTACTATACTCTTATCCAAACACTCTTATTCCTATAACCAAACACAATAATTTGTAGTTAGTTTGCTTAATTAAATGTGAACAAGTTAATTTAAAAGTATATAAAATCTTCAGTTTTGGAACCATATATCACGATTTAATTTTCATTTAATTGAAAATAAACTAATGAAGGAATGCATTGTTTTCACTTTGGAATCTTCAATAAAAAAACGTATATTCCCATGTTTACAAACCTACGATGCTTATTATATAAAAAAATACATTGTGTTGAGTCATAAACTAATTTTTGTATATTATGAGATGAAATTAATACATTTTATTATATATATTGACTAAGAAATTTAAATCGTTATTTTTGAAGATTATGAGATTGTATAAATTGACCATAAAATTTAAAACCACTATTATCAATTATTTCACAGATAGAATACATTTCTATTCAAAATAATGACAAAATTTCAAATATAAGCAGATTTCAAATTCCGTATAACAATTTTCCAAAAGTGGTATTTGATTTTTTTAGTTCAAACTATATTGATTTACTCGCTAATCATATTATCCCGCGTATAACGCGGGTAACTTTCTAGTTTTCTTTTTAAAGTACTCCTAAATGACCGTATGGTTTGTTTCTAGATAGCTTAAACTTATAGCAAAATAATATGATAGCAAAACGTTATGTGTAATTGTGTAGTCCAAATATTTTGTTTTGTAATATATTTTAAACTCATGATCTAATTATTCATAAATAAATAAATAATAACCCAAATCGTAATTCAGATTAAACACCGTTTTCTTTAATTTTTTCGCGTTTCTCCCCATACTTTTCCAAGCTACAAAAGACCGCATTGTTTTTATGTTTCCTCCAAAATGAAAATATATCATATATACTATGGGGAAAAATCAAATCAAAATGTAAAACTCATATACAATATGATCTGTTTATGTAACATGTGTTTATATCTCAGCTGCTAATCAAGAATGAAGCATTGTTTCAAGGTTAGTAGGGTAACACATGTCGACGTGGCGACCATTCCATACATTGTCGGCGAGGATGGCATTAACGGCGTCGGTAGGATGAAACTGATCCCACCATAGATGTCCGGTGGCGTCGGGGCAAGCCATCTCCGGCGAGACGCACGGAAGCCATCCTTTGTACCTCCCTAGCCCACAGCACGCCTCTGTAGTCACATTAAAACCTGAACACAAAACAAATAAAACCTTTAGATTCAACAAGACTATTGACACAAATACAATGTTTTAAGATGATCAGAGGAAACATCCTAGGAAGTCTCTGCCTTAGCTAAGTGTTATTTTTGTCTGTTGATTTTGGTTTACCGTAGCGTTGGTGGTTCTTGAGGATGTCCATTGCGCTTTGGAACACGTCGCAGTAGATAATGGATGCGCCTCGAAGCTCACGGTTGAGCTGATCGACAGTGTATCTCATGACAAAGTTTGATTCAATGATCATGCTGTTTATTTCCTCTGCACATTCTCCGTTCTGGCTCCTGTATTTCCACAGGTAGTACGGTGCACAGCCAATCGGTGGCAACCCCATCACCACCATCCTCCTAACCTTGACATTGTACAAGGTCTGTCAAACAAACATTTGTTAATGGTGAGATCAGAGGATAATAGACTCTATGATATTTCAGTTATCATTTGTGCACCTTTAAGAGCTTTCAGATACCATTCAGGGTTTTAACCAGTATCAATCAGTTTTCTGATTTTTGAGTATTGAACTATGTAATTTGTAATGCTATCTCAAGATCATACTTATTTGTCCCTATAAACTGTCTCCAACAAGAGTAGGCATATAAAATCTGAAATGAAGTCTAACCTTGAGCTCCTGTCTCATGTTAGAAGCCAAGAACTGATTAAACTTCCATGGAGTATAGAGATTCTGCACATTGGAGATGTTTCTGATGTAGAAATGTATGTAATCATTCACTCCAATCGATATGTAGAAAACCGAATTCGAGACCAGACGATCTGAAGCTTCCTCCCCAATACGCAGTATCATCTGCTGGAACGTATCAACAAACTGCTCAACCTGCATCGCGAACGAAACCCGCTGGCCCTGCAACCAGAAAATTACCCTCAGAATGAAAAACTGAAAGACGGTATTCGGAAAACGAACTAAAAAAGACTCGAAATCGAGAGTTTTGAGTATTACTAGTTCTGATCCACTAGACAAGATGATTCCAGCACCGGCTGATGCGTAGTTTACGCCTTGAAACATGGCTTCAATAGTCCCAGATTGTCCAAGATAGCTAGGAACGAATGGGAGACCTAACCGATTAGCTGTAAACAAAAACCCCAGATGATTCAATCTCTATTTCTTTCTACAATTCCATGAGAAAGAGGCCCAAATTCTCAGTTTCTCTTCAATTCAATCTCTATTTCTTCTAAGCACAACAATTTGGGGGAATTTCACTTTCGACAATTCAAGTAAGAAGACGCATAAGCTATGATTCTTGATAATATCAATCGAATTTGAGTAAAAACCCAGAAAATTTTTGGGGAAGAAGAGATTTTAACCTAGAAAATCGACGGGGATTCTTCCATTGCAAAACCTCCCAGTAGGTTGATGCGTATCGAAATCCCTACCGTACGGAAGCCGATCTGCTCTCGCCAAGGTCCCCAGAAAGTTATTGGTTCCACAATCAACGGAAGAATCTCCGAACACGAACAAAGCAGGAACTAGAGGAAAAAGCGAATCCACCGCCGGAGATCGGGATGTGAGCGGCGACGACGTCGGAGGTATAAACGGCGGAATCGGATACGATTGGGAAGGAAACGGAGAGATTCTCGTAGATAAGTGAGTATCGACGATCAATTTGGGTCTCGTGAAGATTATCAGAGCTGCGAAAACAAGAACGAGAAGCTTGATCGACATGGCGGGAAAATGCGAGAGAGAAGCTTCGCGAGCTTTAGAGAGAAGACTTAAACGTCGTCGTTAAATCAGAGCTTTAGAGGATCGTAAACGACGTCGTGTCATCGATGATAAAAAGAAACTTTTTTGTTTGTTGATATTAACCGAGTGATATTTGTACCGGGCATATTAAACCGGTCTGACTGGAAAGTAAAATTATATTGCCTAATTTCATAATGCTGGATCCAAACCAGCTTAGAGGACCGCAAAAACTAGAGACTGCTACAAGAGTACACCAGGAAATTACGAAATTAACCAAGTTTAACAGACACATTTAAACCGGCTAAACCGGAGAGTAGAAGCTCATTTCTTCACATTCCGGTTAGCATGATTTTTAAAAGTAGTAACATCATCATTTCATTTGTACTGGTAGGTTTTGGTATCAAACCTCTGATCCTCTTTCCACCACTGGTGAATCCCATGAGCTTCTTTAAAATCCCTCGACGGCTTCGAGTTCACCGTCAATACCGAAGACGGAACCAGATGAACAGGTCCTTCCGTGTTCTTCCCTCCGCTCACAATATCCACCAGTAAACCACCCAACGAGTTTTGCGTCGCTAACCGCTCTACAAAACCGACCCCCATTTCCTCCATCTTGTTACGGTGATCAAAGTAACCAATATACTCCGAGCACAAGTGGTCCCCGGGGTTGACATACAGGCGCGGAAACCAGTCTGATAAAGCCGCAAATGGGTCGACTGGTGCGGGTAACGCAAGGTGGTTTTGGCTGCGTTGTTGGGTTGCTTTTTTGGCTAGAGCAAGTCCAGCTGTGATCACACTACCTGCATTTCATATAGCAGCTCAGGTCAAACTCAAGTCAAGGCCTAGTTTCTAAAAATGCTAAAAGTTTATACGTAAAGGGTTAGACTTTCCGGTTATTCGGTTTAATTCACTTACCTGCGATGCGAATTCCGTGTTTGATCCTCTTATCCTTAATTTTTTCTATAGGAGCAGACAAAAACGGCGGATTAAAGGCAAAACATTCCGGAAAAATTCCGGTTCTAGCGACTGTTTTCCCGGTAAGCAACGCCATGGATGCACCAAGAGAATGACCAGCAAGCCAGACATTCGAAGCACCAACCGAAGCCACCATGTTTCTCACGGCTTGGATAGCAATCTCAAACCGTGTTGTTGTGTGAAGCCCGTTTCTAATAATGTGGATGTCTAACTCAATATCACGGGAAATAGAGTCCGCTTTTGTAACCGTTCCTCTGAACGCAATCACATAACGCGGGCTTAGTTCCTGGGATATGACGATATGAGAAGGCGGTTGAGGCGGTTTGTACTCGTAGATTCCTCCAAATACGGAGAAATCCGCATCGTCAACTAGCTTACGAATGAGTCGGAAATGGAAAAACTCAGACCATAACGGAGATAAAGCCGCTTCCCGTTGTAGCTGACGGTCACGCTCAGCTACGTAGATTCCTTGTACCAAAGAAGCGGCTACAGATCGCCGGTGATGGTCATTAGCCCTAACAAAAATCAAGCAAAACAAACAATTTTCGGATTTTCATGAACACAAACAAAACAAAAGCTGGAAGATTGAGAGAAGAAGAAGATGCAAACCAATCTATAGATGTTAAGTGTAATGGACCAGTGAGGCTGAAATCATCTCTTTCACAAATCATTACTCCTTCCTTCTTTCCTCCTATACTGTACATCTAAATTCAAAAAAGCCTTAAATTTGAAACAATAACCCTAATCGATGAAATTAGTAGAAATCAACTCTACAAAAAGGCTAAACACTAATGAAATTTGAATAATCACTATTAAAAAAACATGATTTTTTTCCCAGTAAACAATGTGTAATGTCTAGATAAATCAAGAATCCCTAAAATCGAATCACAAGGACGAACGATGCAGAAATCAAAAAACAGAGTTGAGCTTGACTAACCTTGAGAGGTGAATTCAGATCTGGAGTTTTGGTTACAATCACATTCACAGTGTGGGTTTTTATAAATGAGCAAGTTAATGGAGGAAGACAATGTGGGGATCATTTCAGAAAGAAACGTTTCAACGATGAAATCGACTTGAAAACGACACCGTATCAGCTTCAACGTTCAATTTTTCCGTATAAATCTAAACATTAGCTTTGTAAATTGGATAACAAACAACAAGACTTGACACAATCTTAATAATATAGAATGTAAATTGGATTAGCTCATTCGAACGTTTTCGGATCAAAGAACCACACCGACTTAATAATATAGAATGGTTCTTTATTGTTTTTTTCCCTATGAGTATAACATAATATATATGTAGTAGACATATACGAAACCAAATAAAAAAAAAGTGTTCGTCTTCAGGCTTGAGGGGAGTAATCTTTCAGGCTTCAGGGGAGGAATCATATCCATAAGGATTATTACTGGCCCAGTTCCACAAGTCTCTGCACATCTCCTCAATCCCGTACTTAGCCCTGTTTTTGTTACAAACCAAATAATTTAACCATCATTTCATAAAAATATTGCCAAAATGGACAACAATCAAGACTAATAATCCTCCAGGTCTATAGTGGCCAAGAAAGAATTAGAGACTATTGTTTTTATGTTTGAACTTACTTCCAATTCAATTCCTTTTCTGCTTTTTCTGTTGAGGCATAAACAACTTCCGCATCTCCCGGACGCCGTCCAGCAATCACCAGAGGGATTTTCTGCTCATAGAACACAAGAAAAGCTGAGTCAGGATAACACCAACAACACAAAAAAGCTATCAGATTCGCAAAGTTACCTTCCCGGACGCTTTTTCAAAAGCATCAACCATTT
Source organism: Draba incana (assembly GCA_963576765.1). Classification (NCBI taxonomy): domain Eukaryota; kingdom Viridiplantae; phylum Streptophyta; class Magnoliopsida; order Brassicales; family Brassicaceae; genus Draba; species Draba incana. The sequence continues at coordinate 14,346,287 of OY755214.1, read as the reverse complement.
CCAGAACAGATGTTCCATTTCCAGTTCCAAGATTGTACACTTCACAGCCTGAATATAACAATAACAACAACACACAAAAATGAGGATTGATTCACTGTTGAGACGAAGAACAAAAGTTATTATTCTCATCATTATACCAATCTTGCAGTCTTCTAGCTTTCGCAGAGCGGCTATGTGTCCATCAGCTAAATCAATAACATGAATGTAATCTCGAACCTGAACAAACAAACAAACAACAAAATGAGGTCAAAATGTAAAAAAAAAAATTCTTCTTGTTTATGAAAACACAATCAAACACATATATAAATACCCCAGTTCCATCTTTTGTATTGTAATCATTTCCAAAGACAGTGAGATGAGGTCTGCGACCAACAGCGACTTGTTGCACATAAGGCATGAGATTGTTTGGAATGCCGCGAGGATCTTCACCAATGTCACCACTAGGATGTGCACCAACAGGATTAAAGTACCTAAGCAGTATGATCTTCCAATCCGAGTCAGAACCATACACATCGCGGCATATCTCCTCAATGAATAGCTACACACAAAAAAAGAATCATCATAGTTTCAGGTTTCAGTTATGAATCATAACTTATGATTAACCAGAAATGTTTATCAAGAAAGAATGAACAAAAACACACCTTTGTTCTTCCATATGGGTTCAATGCAGAAATTGGAGACTCTTCTGTGCAAGGAACTTCCTTAGGAGCACCATACACAGTGGCTGATGATGAAAACACAAGCTGGAAAACATAGTAATATGACGATCATCAATACAAAGACAACAAAAGAGACATGTGGTTGGAAAATTTGGAGAAAAAGTTTACATTTTTGCAGTTGTGTTGAGCCATAACTTCCAAAAGTGTAATAGTTCCAACAAGATTATTATCATAATACAGTAATGGTTTCGCTACACTTTCACCGACTGCTTTAAGTCCAGCAAAGTGTATCACTGCATCAAACCTGTAAAATCATGATAACAATAAATTCCACTTTTCATCCAAAAAAAAACTGAAACTCAATTATAATAAAGAGGTTTTTTCTTCTTTTATCAATCATACTTTGTTTCTGAGAAAATCTTCTCAAGGGCAAGCTTGTCTCGGAGATCCACCTTCACAGTCAAATAAAGCAATTGGGATCACATTCAGTATAAAATTGGGATAATAATAAATTATTTCATTCTTTCATATGGTACTGATATTTAATTGGGAAATTCCAAATTCAACCAAAAAAATTGGTAATAATTGCTGATTTATAATATCAAAACAAAATTACTGGAATCAAAACAATCAACAAGAATTTAGGTCCCAAACAAAAAAAAACAAATTCGAAAAAGCACAAAAGAGAAACGAGTCAAATCGATGATTAACAAGTCAAATTATATTATAAAAAAAAATCCCAATTTCGTTATAATCACGCACAAAAAAATCTTCAATCAAATCTTTTTCATAACCCTAAAATTAAAGCAAAAATTTCATCGGACCTGATGAAAGGAGAGGCGTTCACCGTGTTCGGCGGCGAGTTTCTTCACGCGTTCAAGAGAAACGGCGGAGGAATTGTCGAGATTATCAACAACTACGACGGAGTAACCGCCGAGAAGCAGTTGAAGCACCGTGTGACTTCCGATGTAACCAGCACCACCGGTTACTAGAACGTTCTTAGCCATAATCGTTTTACAAGCGAATGAATTTCTAAAAGAAAAGAGTTTTTTTTTTCTTGTTTGTAATTAAAAAAGAGGAGAAGAGAAATGTGTGATATATTTTGTGATACAAAGCGAAAAAGGGTTTGGGGTTTTAATTTAAATAGGAGGAAAAGGGTTATGGTTACGTGATATCATTAAACATGGATATTTTTTTAATAGAAAACTTTGGCTTATTTCTTTAATTTGACCCCAAAAGATAAAAGTAATTAAACGTATATTATTACGTTTCCACTTTAGGGGAATATAGAATGTGCCACGTACTAGTTGAGTTTCAGTTTTCTAAACTACCCCTTAATAAAAGATAAAACGTCTTCTTAATTAAGCTTTTGTTTTACTGATCAAAAACGGCAAATATTAACGGAATTGAAGATAGAAATGAAGCATAAAGAAACCGTCCTTAGAAAATTAAAGATGATCAATTTGGATAAACCAATTCAAACATGATTTACAAATTAAAATTGTATTTTAAACGGTTTAAAGAATTTTTTTTTACTATCCGAGAATCGAAAGAGAAACTCAAGTATAAATGAAAAAAAAAATGATTAAGAACCTAAATATTTTTAAACAAATAAACATATATTTGATTTACTAAACCCAAACTTGTATAAACCAATTCATCTTGGATCGTCTTTTACTTTGAATAGTATTATTTATATGCTATTATTACCTTGAATACTATTGTTCTTAAAAATTCTCTATTAATTTATAATCTGTTTTTTTTTTAAATCGAAAAATTTTCTACTATTATACTAAACCGAAATCAAATTTAATTACCTTGAAACTAAAACTTATACATTGTCAATACTTCGTTTTTGTTTATAATGTCTTAATTTAAACGATAAAATTGTGAGAATGTGTTGAGTATTATCAATTTATCATACCAAAAATATATGTTTGTTTAGAAAGATCTCTATTACAACTTATAAGTTAGTGTTTCATTATTTTAAATCTCCTTATAGTATTTTGTTTTATGCATTGAAGTAGACATTATCCCAAAAAACTGGGGAGTCACGAGATTTTCGAATATCTCTGGATGTTTACTTTCCAAAGTTTCTATTTTAGTATCAAATATGTATATTTGTCATATATTTCTTATATACTGTCGAGGCGAAAAATAACTAATGGTGTAAGCATGGCATGTGTGTTTTCTAAACATGCATAAAAAATATCTAAAAGATTCGACTAGAATACCAAAATCATATGAATCATTAAAGTTCATATAAAATTGCTAGATAGAGCTATAAATACAAAAGTACTTTATACATGTAGGTGACGGCGTGACGCGTCGTTTATATTAATGTTTATGTTAGACAGAGGCAAAAAGTGCAACTTTCTCGTGGTACACATTCCATACTGCAATTTCGTGAATATTCTAAAAGTATAGTAAAATGTATTTATTGACGTGAAAGATAGTAATTGTCTTACAATTTCACAAGGAAAACAATTTGGTGTAACAAGACAGTGAACGATCTTCTCAACAACACCGGACTCAATTTCAAGGTTCATAATTTGATACAAGATATCAAGCATCAAAGCTCAAAGATGAATTCATGCCAATTTCAATGGAATCCAAGATACAATAACAAAGCAGTTGATAGTTTTGTCAAAAAGCCTCTTATGATCTCTCAATCAGTTATGTCATTTACTTATGTTCCAATTTGTATTGAACAAATCGTTTATTAGGATCATACTCCTTTCTTTACATCTTAATGGAAGTGTTGATGATGTTAAAAAAAAAAAACAATTTGTTAAAAGCAGAAAGTGTGCTCCACATTGCCACATGGCGCGAGTTTAGAGGATGTTATGAGAGAGCGTGAAGGGTACACGCGTTGGAGATAAAAAAAAATTATGATTGGAACATGTGTTTAACTTTTATTGGTACTTAAGATTCTTGATATTATTTTTAATATCCGAACTTGAGAACAATTATTCCATACCAAATAATTTTTTATTTTTTTTATTTCAATATCAAAGGGTTAAGAGATTATTATACTATATACCACTTTTACACCAAATCTTTACAAACTCTACCACTTTTCCTAATCTCTTATTAAATCTACCACATATTTGTCTTCTTCCTACTTCAAATTACTCTCTTACCCATAACACATCATCTTCTTCTTCTTTCTCCTTTCTCTCTTTATTTCTTCCTCCAAACGGAAAAAATGGTGAAAGTGGTGATAGACGCCGGCAACGGAGATGATGGTTGATGGCGGCGACGGAGGCGTCGGAGGCGGGGACGGCAATGATGGTCGGAGATAGAACGGAGATAACGATGACCGTGGACCAGACGACGACGGTGGACACGACGGCGGCGGTGACCACGACGAAGATGGAGACGATGACCGTGGACCAGACGACGACGGTGGACACGACGACAGCGGTGGACACGACGACAGCGGTCGTGTCCACAACGGAGATGGAGACAATGACCGTGCACACGACGGCGGCGGTGACCACGACGGAGATGGAGACGATGACAGAACGAAGATCGGCGAAGATAGTCACGACAGAGACGATGATCGTGGACAAGATGACAACGGTGGACATGATGACGACAGTGACCATGACGGAGATGGAGATGGTCGTGAACAGAACGACGACGGTGAGCACGCGACGGTGACGGTAGCCGTGGACACAGCGACGACGGTGGTTAACGGCGACGGTAGTTGTAAACGGAATCGGTGGACATCCAGGGGTTCGGGGACGAAATGCAAATATATAGGTGATAATGAAGGGCAATTGTGTTAATTTCACTCACTATAAGACAAAAATGTGGTAGATTTTGTAAGGAATTATGAGAAGTGGTAGATTTTGTGAAGATTGAAAAAAAGTGGTAAATTCAAAAATAATCCCAAGGGTTAATTGGCTAAATAACAATAAAAAAAATATAATTCTTAAAGTAGCCAAAAATTCTAAATCTAAAGGATAAGATTTTGCCACATAGGGCCATTTTGGTTATTTTATGAATTATAATTTTTTTTATTGTTATTTAGCCAATTAACCCTATTGATTACATTCTATTAATAGAGATTTGTTTCAATTAATTTATAACGCACAAAAAAAAAACTTCTCTTTTACTATAATTGTATCTAATTATCTTTCCAAAAAAATTTTATTTTTACATTTAAACATTTTTTAAGGGATATGGTTCCCAACAACAACCTTTTTAACACCCAAAGTTCTTCAAATTATTTTTTTTATTATCCAAATTCCAATAACTCCCAGTTTCAAGATGGTGTAATCATTGATAAAATAGTTGTCATAAAGATTGCTCCAATTAGAAGAGCCAACTTTTGACCCAAAAAAAAAAAAAAAAGCGCTAACTCATCTAGAAATATTTTCAGAAAAACAAGACTAAAAGAAGAGAGAGTTGAAAGTTTCTTAAAATAAGGTTAAAAAAAAAAAAAAGTTTCAGAACTGAAACAATGCTAGATATGGACGAGGGTTTTTAGAGGAGGAAGGAGAAGCTGTTTTTTCTTTTTTTCAAGGCTTGAATTGTCACTTCGGCCTGCTGCCATCTGAACAAACACCAAAACGTTTAGAATTGCTCCAACCATAAGAGCATGGAGAGCCACAAAAACGTCCTCACACCTGTCAAAAAACACATAGAAAAGAATCAGTAGAATATTAAAAATTACATTAAAAGTTTGAACAAAAAAATATCAGCAAAAAATAAAGCTAAACAAGGAGAAAAAATCATCAAAGTAATCAAAGAAAATTATTAAAGGCATATTATAAGGCTTAAAAAAGCTAAAAAAAGCCTACCACTTGTTGGAATTTGGAGAGAGAGATAGATAGATAGATAGATAGAGAGAGATGCATAATAGAGAGCTAGTGTGATAGGTGTGAGATGTTTATATATAGTGAAACCGGCTCGCATATGGGACATAACCAATTTGGCTATCATTATGAGGTCATGTATCATATTGCATAATATGATTATTGAGGATGAAAGAGGTACATATGGTCAAAATTGGACCGATTATGAACAATCTGAGGCAAGTGCGTCTATTACACCCCAACCATTCTCAACTGAGGTGCAACATGCATTTGCAAACCATGTGCTTGCTAGATCAAAGTTGCGTGATTCAAATGTGCATCACGAATTGCAAGGAGATCTAGTCAAACACATTTGGGCCAAATTCTGTGATTGTTAAAAGAGATATTAAGTTTATGTGTGTGATTAAGAGCTTTATTGTTTGTGATTTGAGTTTATATGTGTTAAGTGTGTTTTATTGTGTACCGTGATTATCTGCGTATTGTATGATTTAAGAGATTTATTATTTGTGATTTGAGTTTATTTATGTTATGTATGTTTTATTGTGTTGCGTGATTATATTTATATTGTATTGACTTTCAAAAAAAAAAACTATAAATAAGATAAAAGTAAAAATTCTGAAAAATCAAACTAATTTTAAAGTATTTTAAGTGATAATTATTATTAATATGTAATCATAAATCATAAAAGGAAAAAATATATGGAAATAAAAAAAATGTAGGATAAGGTATTGAATTTTACCAATCAAAACTATTGTAGATGATAAAACTTGAATGGATATTAAAATATGAGAAAATTACTTAGGTAGAAGAGAGAAAAAATTGATGTGGAATGTAAAAAGATTCAAAAAGAGTGTTAAATGTTGAAACCATTGTATACAGTCTTAGCTTAGACATTTTATCTCCATAAATTATATGGTGCACATCGATCAACCATTAATTTCACTTTATCCTTGACATACGGTTGATTTGGTATTTTAGATCCCACAATTTACTACTCGAGCGACTAAAAAGGCGATTGGTCTTTAACCTAGCCGCCGTTGGCGCGGCCTCACGCCCGCCGACGAGAACTCTCCGACTTGCTCCATCCTTTTTCTTTTCTTCTTCTTTGCTTTGTTATGGATCTACTGCTATGGTCGAGCGGGGACACAGAACTGTTGAAGTCTATTTCTCTAGATTTGTCCTCTTTTACTCTGGATCTGGTCTCGATTCCTCCAGTTTTGGTGATTAGAGTCGTTTCTGTCTCACCACCGCCGGTGTTATCTCTTACGGCTAGGGAGTTCCTAGTCATAGATTTGAAATCTTCTATCTCTTCTCCGGCGAAGGTGAAGCTGCTCGTGATAATGACTCCTCTAAGGCTTGCCAACGGAACGACTCAACTCCCTGAGCCACCGGACCCGCCGGATCCTCCAGATCCACCGCGGCAAGACTCAAGCTCTTTCCACCGTTCTTTGTATTGCTGCTTCCGGTTATCTCTCACCGGTAATCTGTCAAAATCCCAGTATTCCTCTCCACCACCGAGATCTATCTCCGCCGGTAAGGAGAATCACTCCGGTATGTGCATCAATTCTGTTCGGAAGCTATTCCAATTCTTGATTGCCGTTTACTCGACATTTCATGGCCTGGGCATGCATAGTTCTTTGGGATTACCCGTACTAAGCTCGTTAAAATGTTCGTCCTCCACATCGAGCTCGGAGCGACCACCAGTCATTCTCTGTGCTTCAAACCATCACTCGGCGGGTTTCATTCCTCCCCGGGTGAGTTCTCTCTTACATTCACAATCTCCATTGACTTCATTGGATTTGTGTGATAGGTTGTTATTGTAACATCCCAAACCGAAGAAGTGGCTTTCGGTAAGGGTGTCGATCGACACCTGGATGAGTGTCGATCGACACCTGGATGAGTGTCGATCGACACCATTATTTTCTGAACCAAAATTGGTTCGATTTTAATTGCGTTTTTGTGTGGTTTGGGTTTGGGAAAAAAACCTAAGCCCGTTGTTATAAAGAAGCAGTCGCGTTGTGGCGAGGAGGCAGGAAGAAAAACGTGAGAAAAGAGAGGTTTGAGAGAATCCTTGTGGTTTAAGAGTTTTTGGTGATTAGAGATCGTTGTTCTCGAGTTTTTAGAGGGGTAGGATCATCGTTTTTCGTAGCCGTGATCTTTCTAGAGAATTTTGGACTCGGTTCAGGTCTGATCAGTAGTGTTCTTTGCTGATTCATCGCCGTTCATTCTTTCCTTTCCTTTTTAATCAGTATTCAAGGTGAGTGCGTGATCGCGGATATGGAACTAGATTATTAGGATATTGGTTAATGATTGAGTTGTTTTGATCGTGTTCCTGTGATGTTATTGTGTGAATTCGTGGTTTTGATTCGTGATTATCCTTGTTCGAGGAAACGTTCGAGTCGCGTGAGGATTTGACTCGGATTGGGTTCCTGCGAGAGGTGTTGATCGACACCTAGTGGTAGTGTCGATCGACACCACTCTTTTTGATCGTGAAAACTCATTTGTGATAATGCAGTGTCGATCGACACCACGTTGGAGTGTCGATCGACACCTCCCGTTTTATTGTCTTTTTCAATTGTTGTTGATTGTTGTGTGATCGCGTAGAAATTGATAGTCTATTTCCTTATTATGTATCCAGTAGGCGGGATGACCGCTTCACTGAGTATTTGTGATAATACTCACGCAACTCTGTTTTTCTCTTTTGAGTTGCAGGTAAAGGAAAAGTGTGATCGCGGAATCGAGGCGAAAGAAGAGGATGATAGGTTCTTGGTGTTGTAGTTTATTTAGCGAACCATGTGTTTAGGTTGCTAGAATTGAGTATTTCTGAATTTGGCATTGGATTTATTTTGGAATATTGGTTATTTATTTTCTGGATTATTGGATTATTTGTTGGATGAATGAGTTATTGTTTTCCGCAGTAGAAATTGCTAGGTCTAAAAAAAAATATATATATGGTTGTTTCAGTTATGCTTGTTACCGAGAATCAATTCATACTCTCCATTGACCTTACTTTTGGATGTGTGTGATATTAACTCGAATTTCATAATGGGCTTGGGTGTATACTCTCCAAAGATCTTACTTTTGGATGTGTATACCACCTTGAAGGGATCAATAATGGATAGTATTCGGTTGATGAATCCTCGTAGAGGCTATGACCAATCCCGGCCTTTATCCTGTAGCTTATTCTCCTACTCACCTTTGCACAATATAGAAAATAATTTGGTGAGAATTGGCTACATAGATAGTTTGAGGTGGAAATGCATATTGATTATTTGCAGATTGTTGTATCTCTTGATTGCCACAAGTCCATTAGGACCCGCCCCTTCTCCCCTGGCTCTTTGGCGTTTATACCGCGGCTCTTGTGTGGCTCGGTCAGCTAATGAATGGGAAGACCCCTATACAGATGATTTTCTCAACATTCTCAAGTGCAGCCGTTTTCAAGATTGTCAAACCTGCTGTTTATGCGGTTCCAATCACGGAGCTTAGTTCACCTTCTGTGTTCTTGATCTCCCACAACAGCATTTCATTACTTAGGCTCAATGGTGTCGAGATCCAAGGACGTCTCTACATTGTTTGTATCTTAGGTAAAATGTTTGTTTCTATCCTAGGCTAGTATTCCAGTCGCTTGCACCTTGTTGCAGTGAACTTAGTAGTCACTATGTTTCTTGTATCATCAGCTGTAAACAATTACTCCTTCTTTGGAGAGTAAGAAACGATAAGACTACGTATAATTGAAAAAAAAAAAAAAAAAGATCCCACAATTTTGGGGAAAATTGGATTTTTAGGCCAAAATGTTTTGGATTTGGTGATCTACACCTTTATTTTTTTAGATTGGTGACATACACTTTAGTTGGAATTAAAATCCTCTAGTACCCTTAAATTTATTAATTGTTTACAAAATATAAGATTTTTTCCTTAATTGTAGGATTTGAAAAATGATTTTTCATATTTAATTATGATTTTATTTAATAATTTCGGATTTATATTAATTTTATTCTGAAAATTCATTTACTTTTATTTATTTCGGATTTGTTAATTTCGGATTTACTTTTATATTCTTAATTGTAGGATTTGAAAATTTTTTTTCAAATTTTATTTTCATTTTATTTTATAATAAAATTTCGGATTTATTTTAATTTTATTCTGAAAATTCATTTAATTGTTAATAACATTAATTGAAACTTTATAAGATTTATAATATAAATATTAATTTTCGGAAAATCTTATTTTTGTTAAATATAAATATTATCGGAATATAATATTTTTGGAATATACAAATATTTTCAAAAGATTTTAAATCTTATTTCCTTATTATGCAGAATCTAATATAACTGAATATTTGATTTTCTTAACTGAAAGATTTGATTTCTTAAATTTTTGGAATTTGAAAATTAATTTTAGAATTGGTATTCTCAATTTTTCAGAACAAACTGAAGAATACATATTCTACTTTTTGTAGAACATAGAGCAAAGTAAAGATTACGTATTCTGAAATTTGATTCTAAAACTATTAGAACATTAGTGTTTCTCTAAATTTTTTAGAACATAGACCAATGTGCAGATGACGTATTCTGATATTTTGTTCTAAATTGTTTGGAATGTGCGTTTGCTCTAAATTTTTAGAACAAAGAGCAAAGTTAAAAATATAAATTCTAAAAGTTGCAGAACAAGTACAATCGGTAGATTACATTTTCTAAACTTTTTAGGAACATGTATAGACAGCAGAATGTACATTCTGTACAAAATATATTGAATTTAGAAATCCAAATTTTAATCTATTGGCTACAAATTAAAATTTTCATCTGTGATAAAAAGTTTTATTATTTCATTTGTTACATGTTTGAAAAAAAAAAGTTTGAAAAAACTAATTATTTATATTAAAAAGGTAATTGTGGCAAATTTTGGCAATGTCAAGTAAAGGTATAGATGAACATATTTAAATTTAGAAAACCTTTTAATCCAATTTTCCCACAATTTTGTCGATTAATACTGCAGACCAACACAAAATATTAGTTTTCTTTTCTTACACGATATTAAACATCACTTCCCCTTTACAAATGATCACTCATCATAAAATTACTTTAATTAGTTCCAATATACACCACTACACTTCTTTTTTTTCCTAAAAAATAAGTTTTACACTTTTCATCACCTCATAAATGATAACCATTATGAGAAGCGATACTACGATTTTTTTCTTCACCAAAATGGAACTTGACTTTTTACCCAAATATAACTAGGGAAAATTGGTCACATAACCATAAAAAAAATTTATAACTTACAAACTAGTTAAAATGGTCCTATGTGATCTAACACCAACCCTTAGATTTGGGGTTATTTGCTAGTTTATAAATTATAATTTTTTATGGTTATGTAACAAATTGACCCATATAACTATAGTGGCTTGAATAATGAAGTTTTTTGTTTTGGCAGGATACAGTGAAGAATTCTTGAGAAAACAAAAGAAGCAAAGAAAAGTCCAAGACTAGGTGTGTGGGTGGGTCAATTTCCACTTGTCGACGCAAAGTGAGATCTCAAATTAAATGTATTATTTGATATCTGATAACATTAAGTTAAAAAAATTAAAAGGAAAGAACAAAGGAGTCAATGTCAATGCCGACCATACGAGATAAAATGACTTGGACGAGACATACGTAATTTTTATCTTCCATTTTTCCTTACACTCAACGATATAAAATAAATAGATTAAGTTTGTCAACAAAAATCGGAAAAACTGTCTATTTCCCCACCGTAACTATGACATACACATATAACTCCACGAAATATTTGCTTCTTTACAGATATCCATCAAGTGAAAGTTCTATGTCTATTTCCCCACGAAATGGACGATAAATATCTATATCTCCACCGTTCCAATTGTGATTGGTTTGAGTGAGAACCATGCACCAAACCGATAAAACTGTAAATAAACCGAATGGAAAGACAAAACCGATCCGATTGAGAAACTAACCCGACCTATCCGTAACTTGAATCCGACCGACAGATATGAGATGGATATTAACGGGCAAAACCCCCAAATTTCGAAAATAAGAGCCCTAAAACTCTGATTTTTGAAATTGAACCAAATTGAGTCACCAAAAACACTGAAATTGAACCAAATTGAGTCACCAAAAACACTGAAAGTGAAAAATCAATCAGAGATTTGAGTGGTCGTGATGAAGTCAACACATCGGGCTATGCCTCCATCTTCTCCACTGGATTTGTGAATAGCTCCGGTCTGATTTCAAGGCGAGCTCCAATTTCTCTAATGTTGAGCTTTATATTATAAATTTTCTCAGATTGGAATCTGAATTATATCAATCGAGTTTCAATTTCCATAAAAATACGAATCTATGATGATATTTATTTCAAAACAGAAGTTCATTCGAGATTTAATTAAATACAAAATCCGCTTTGATCACGAATTAATCCAATTTGATCACGAATTCACACATAAATCCGATTCGATTTATTGAAATCAACGCCAAAATCAAGGATGAGCAAAACGAAAGAGCAAGAAGAAGAAAGGAAAGAGGACAACGATGGTGTCGGTGAGAAGCGAAAGGAAAGAGGAAGAAGAGATAGAGTATTATTAGCCTTTTTTTATATATATATAATAAACAAAAGAAAAAGTGCAAAATGTTGTTCTTCTTCCTCCTTCCATCTCTCCCGTCGTGATCTTCTGGGTAATTGAATAAACATGTATGTTTCAAAACTTATTTTCACTCTCGATCACCATTATAAGAGAAGATTATTCGTTCGAGATTCACACTGATCTTCATCGATTCATTAAATCGATCTTTCTTCTCCATCTCTTCATTATCGGTTTAATTATGTATAGTTCATCAAGATTCAAGCTTTTTCATCGATTTGCTTCGATTTGGTTCTTTTGTTCATTATTGATATCAGATTTTGTTCTGATTTTGGATTTTTGATCTGAATTTGGGAAAACAAGGGAGTGGGTTTTAGTTTTGGTTACTGTACAATCGGATTCCTAACCGAAATCAGTCGGGTCAAAAACCCGTTTAAATTCGGTTAGACAGTTTTTCCACAAAAACCACTTTTAATCCAAGGATGTCATAAAAGTTACTTGATTATTCATAAGTAGTTACCTAATTCCTCCTAATTAAGAATAGTCAGCCGACAACCACAACTATATTGTTAACTCAACATGAAAGTTTTCAGTTGTAAAGAAGATCCTACTCACAAGTCATAAACAAGTCATAACAAAATACCTAAACATATATAAAGATTTAGAAAATGAACTCGTCCTATAGTTATCCTATAGAAAAGATCTAGGAAACATTGTGAGCTTGACAGTGCGTGGTCTGCGAAAAAAAGAATCCCTTTTGTGGGCTTAAGACTCTCCTTCCTAGATAGAGGCTTCGATTTCTTCTTCAGAAAGAGCTTTGATCGGGTTTCACAGATCTCGAGACCCCTTTTGGTGTTTTTTCTTGCTTATCTTTTCCAGATCTAGGGTTTGTTCTTTCCTTTTTTCAGAATTTAAATCAACTCGATTTAGTAAGGAAGACCTACGGTGTAACTGAGTGGTTTATGGCGAAGGATATCGCTAAAGGTATGGAATCAATGTGCTTGGAAGAAGAGGATACTCCTTTCGAGCTTCCGGATCTACCTGAGTTCAGTTCGTGTGAGAGGAATTTATTGAGTCTTATGGGAAGAATCCTGAATCCTGATCATCAGAAGGTTAGAAAATGTTGTCTTTGATATGCCTCGGAAATGGCAGATTAAAGATCGTGTTCGTGGTGTTGTTTTGTCTAAAGATCGGTTTCAGTTTATTTTCAAGTATGAGGTGGATCTTGAAGAGATCCTTAACAGAGGTGTTCATTGTTACAACAACTGGGCCCTTGTTCTTGAGAGATGGGTTGCGAAACCACAGCCGGATTATCTTCAATTCTTGGAGGTATGGGTTCAGTTGAGGAACATGCCAGTCAATCACACTACTGAAGGAACAATTGGTACTTTTGGAGAATTCGCAGGAAAGGTGGTTGAAGTGGCTTTTGATCCGGATAGAACGAGAAGCAAAGAATATGAAAGAGTGAAGATAAAGCTGGATGTGTCTAAACCTCTAAGGAGATTTAAGGTCATCAATATTCCAGGAGGAGAAACGATTCAAATCAAATACGATTATGAGAGACTTCAGAGAAGATGTTTCACTTGTCAGAGATTGACTCATGATCAAGAGAAGTGCCCTAGATTCCTTGAACAAAAGAAATTCGCCAAAGGTAAACCTGGTGGTAAGAAAGGAAAGGTCACAACATTAAGTCAACCGGTTTTACTTGAAGGAGATCCTTTATTTGGTGTTTTAAAGGAAGATCAGGTTGGTTTTGATCCTTTATCTGGAAGAAAAAGAATGCAGAGGAAGTTCTAGCAGAGATGAGAAGATATTTGTTGATAGATGATGGGACTCCTCGGCTGGTCAAGGAAGATAGAGTAAGAGATTCTATCAAGCAGTTTGACAATGATTATATTGGGCAAAAGACTATCTTGAGGATGGAGCCTCGACCTTTGATCTCCTTGGATGTTAACAAAGGTAAAGGGATAGTTTTTGACTTCGAAGAACAAGATAGCTCATCAGGAGCAGAAGTGAGGAAGAACCATGGTTTGATGCAAGATGTTATTCGCAGTGGAATAACAATAACTTTGGGTCCTTGTCAGAATCAAACTCAGTCTGAATTGGTCGCCGACTTTAGTCCTGAAACTTCTCTTAAGTTTCAAGCTTGTTCTACGGTCAACAGAACTACTTCCTTTGAGGGTGGTTCTACCGGGACAAGTTTCAGGAAAAAGAAACAAAGAAAAAGGCCCTTCAGAGCTGTGAGGAACAAACAAAGAGTTGAAGATGGTCAGTTAGTGGAAGTGATGATCAAGAAGACTCCTATGAAGCTTCAGAGCAGAGGAGTTGGACATCCTGTTGAGCCTGGATTAAGTGTCTCATTAGTTAATTCACAGAAAGAAAGGATAAGTAAGAGAAATGGTACAAATAGTCTGGATTTGAACAATCCTGCTAAATGTGTAAGGAAAATCAAACAAGTGGAGGTCCCATTGGAGGGATCATCCACTCTCCAATGAGTCTAATCAGTTGGAATTGTCAAGGGTTGGTCACTCTTGAGGACTTGACAATTCCTAGGCTCAAGGAAATGAGAAAAGAATATTTCCCTGAGATCCTCTTTCTGATGGAGACGATGCACAAGAGAGATGTGCTAGTTGATTTACAAGAATGGTTGGGGTATGACAGAGTTTTTACTATTAACCCAATAGGTAAGTGTGGTGGTTTGGCGGTATTTTGGAAGAATAGTGTAGATATAAACTTTCTGTTTGATGACAAGAATCTGATTGACTTTCATGTACAGTTTGGGTCAGTTGAGTTCTTTGTTTCTGCTGTATATGGAGCTCCCATGATCTCTGAAAGAGCCACAGTCTAGGAAAGGTTAATGCGTATAGGTATTAATAGAAAGGGTAGCTGGTGTATGATAGGTGATTTCAACGAGATTTTGCACAATGGTGAGAAGCTTGGGGGTCCTAGAAGAAGGGAAGTCATGTTTGGTCCTTTCTCTGATATGATCAAGGTGTGTGAAATGAATGAACTTCCATCTTTAGGTAATAGCTTCACTTGGGGTGGCATGAGGAATAAATTATGGATTCAAAGTAACCTGGATAGATGCTTTGGCAACAAAGAATGGTTCAAGAAATTCCCTGCAGCAAATCAATGTTTTCTACCTAAGAGGGGTTCATATCACCGCCCAGTTCTGGTGAAGCTTGCTTCATCCTCTCAGGTTTACTCTGGTTGCTTTAGGTTTTGATAAGAAATTTCTAAACAAACAAGATGTAAAACAGGCCATTGTTGGAGTTTGGGCTGCAAGGAATAATGATATGGAAAGGACAATATCTGATAGAATTAGAGAAAGCCGTAAAGCTTTGAGCAGGTGGAAAAGGGACAACAACATGAATGCCCTGGACAAAATCTCTGATCTCCAAGGGGCTCTGGAGTATGAACAGTCGTCCAATTACCCTGATCTTCAGAGAGTTCACTTTTTGAAAAGAAGTTTAATGGAAGCATATAAAGAAGAAGAGGAATTCTGGAGCCAAAGGAGCAGAGAGAGATGGCATAAAGATAGAGATTTAAACACGAAGTTCTTTCATGATTCGGTTAAAGCATCTAGAACCAGAAACAGGATTGAGATTCTAAAAGATGTGAATGGCATTTCTCAGAGAAGTGAGGCTGCTAAAGGAGAAGTTGCTTCTGCTTACTTCACAGATTTATTCACATCTTCAAGACCTGCAAGCTTTGATCTCCTTTTCTCTGGATTCCAGTCTAGGGTAACTGATGAAGTCAACAACTCCTTATTGGCTCATGTTTCTGCACTAGAGGTTAAAGAGGCTGTCTTCTCAATCAAACCTTCGAGTGCCCCTGGTCCTGATGGTATGAGTGCTCTATTCTTTCAGAAATTTTGGAGTGTTGTAGGGGAGAAAGTGACTTTTGAGGTGTTGAAATTTTTCGAAATTGGTGTTTTGCCTTCTGAGTGGAACTACACGCATCTCTTTTTACTTCCTAAGACTGTCAAGCTGAAGGAAATGAAAGACTTAAGGCCAATCAGTCTATGCTCAGTGTTATATAAGGTTGTGTCCAAGATTCTTGTGTTCAGATTGAAACCTCTTCTTCCCAAAATTGTGTCTCCTACTCAAACAGCTTTTGTGGAAGAAAGAATGATTTCTGACAACATCTTAGTGGCTCATAAAGTGGTCCATGCATTGAGAACTGACAAGACTATTTCTAAGGAATTTATGGCCATCAAGTCGGATATGTCGAAAGCGTATGACCGAGTGGAATGGAAATACATTAAGGAGCTTCTGGTGGTTATGGGATTTAATCTGAAGTGGATTGGGTGGATTATGGCATGTATTACTTCGGTCTCCTATTCTGTTTTGATTAATAATCAACCATTTGGACTAATTTTTCCTGAAAGAGGACTGAGGCAAGGGGATCCTCTATCTCCCTTCCTCTTTGTGATGTGTACTGAAGGATTGACTCATCAACTGAATCAAGCTCAGGAAAGAGGAGTCATTCAAGGGATTAGTTTCTCCTCTCAAGGTCCAGTAGTTCATCATCTTTTATTTGCAGATGACAGCCTTTTCATGTGTATGGCTAATGTGGAACAAGCTGCTCATCTTCTAGATATTCTTAGAGTCTATGGTGATGCTTCTGGACAGAGGATCAATTTGGGGAAATCTTCCATTACCTTTGGATCTGGTGTTGATATTTGTGTGCAGGGATCAATCAAACAGATCACAGGTATTGATCAGGAAGGTGGTGCTAGTACTTATTTGGGATTACCTGAGTGTTTCAGTGGATCTAAGGTGCAGATGCTAGATTATATCTATGACAAGCTTAGAAATAGACTCACTGGTTGGTTTGCTAGATCCCTTTCTCTTGGTGGTAAAGAAACTTTGCTTAAAGCAGTTGCTTTAGCTTTGCCTGTATATACGATGGGATGTTTTAAGCTTCCCATAACCACCTGCAGGAAGTTAACATCAGCAATGTCGGATTTCTGGTGGAACTCCCTTGAACACAAAAAAAAGATTCATTGGCTCAGTTGGGACATAATGTGCCTTTCAAAGGATCAAAAGTGTTTAGGATTTAGAGATATCCAAGGTTTTAATCAAGCTTTATTAGCTAAGCAGGCCTGGAGGATTATTTTCTTTCCTGATTGTCTCTTTTCTCAAGTTTTTAAGAGTAGATATTTCTCTGAATGTTCAGTTTTGAATGCTGGCATTGGTGATGCCCCTTCATACACATGGAGGAGTATTATGTTTGGGAGAGAGCTTCTCATCAATTGGTAATGGTAACAACACGTTTGTTTGGTCAGAGCCTTGGCTTTTTGACAACATCAGGAGAGCCCCTTTGATGAAACATCCATTGGTGGATTTGGATTTGAAAGTTAATGTGCTCATTGACTTTCAAAATAGGGACTGGAAGATGGAGATGCTGGAGGACCTTTTCTATCCTCAACATGTGATCAGAATTAAGAAACACAAACCGGTGGTGAACAAAGAAGATTACTGGTGCTGGATTCACAACAAGTCACAAGTCAGGGGAGTAATCAGTAAATTCAAGGTACTAGTTGGGTAATAGGATGAAAAATGAGGTGTTGATTAGAGAAGCTGAAATGAAACCTTCCTTAAATGATAACAAGAATCATGTTTGGAAGATCAAAACCTCGCAGAAGATTAAACTCTTTTTATGGAGAGTTTTGAGTGGGGCTATTTCAGTTGCTGAGAACTTGGCTCATAGAGGAATGGAATTAGACATGAGGTGTCAATACTGTGGTATCGAGCCGGAATCAATTAACCATGTTCTTTTCATTTGTCCTGTGGCCATGCAAATGTGGGCACTGTATGAATTCCCAAATTCGAGGAATGGTTTTGATGAGCACTCCTTGTTCTCTAATTTTCATTACCTATTCTCTATTGAATCTAATAGAACTATCAGGAAGGAGATTAGAAATAGTTTTCCTTGGATTTTGTGGCTGACTTGGAAAAATAGAAATAAATTTTGCTTTGAAGGAAAGGCATTTTTGGCTACGGATTCAGTGGTTAAATTCAAGGATGAGCATGATCAATGGTTTTTGGCTCAGTCTTTGGGAGATAACAGAGAAGAGAATGGTCCCACTTTGTTGCCTAGAGAAGTCATCAAATGGAAGAGACCACCAGCCCCATGGTTGAAATGTAATGTTGGGGTGTCTTGGTCTAAAAGGAACAGTTTGGTTGGTGGGGCTTGGGTTTTAAGGGATGCTAGTGGAAATGTAATGATGCATAGCAGAAGATCCTTTGTTGATATTAATAGTTTGGAAGATGCTCATTTGTCATGTCTTTTGTGGGGTTTTGAGAGGATGGTGTCCCATAGATTGACCAAAGTGATCTTTGGGTCTGATGGTGATGTTTTGGTCAAGGTTGTCAATAAGCCTGCAGCTTAGCCATCTTTTTGGTACCAAGTCTCGGAAATGTACAGTTTTGGAGAATCTGGATGCTTGGAGATTGGTATATGAATGTCGTAAAGGAAATCGTGTTGCTTTTATGATTGCTCAGAGTGTTACTCAGGACAATCGGTCTCAATCATATGTAGCTCTTGGTTCTCCTTCATGGTTGAAGGAGCTCTTTGATTGTGAGAAAGCTTGAGGCTTTCATCTTTTAGGTTGATTTTTGGTGGGTTGGATGGATTGTACCCTGTTGTTAGGCTTAGTTCATTTGGGTTTGGTGTCAAATGATTGTAAAAATGAAATCCTTTTAATATAATGAGTCATTCTGGTGAAAAAAAAAGAAAAGATCTAGGAAATGGATACAAATTGAACAAAAAGTTAAGAAGAAAGACGTTAGTTGTATTGATTTATCCTCGCTACTTTATCCACATATTTACTATAGTCAAAATCAGAATTCTTACTCAACGAATTCAAGTGATTAAATTCCACAACTCATCAAATATTATCAATACTATTGAATCAGTTACACATTTCTTGTCATTTAGCCCATCATTAGCATCATGACCACAATGTAATTACCATCAAGGCTTTTAAAACTTTAGGAGCTTCTAGATTTAACTAGTTTAATAAATAACCCAAACTGTGGCGGTCTCAAATTTTTTAAACCCACGCGGGTTAGTTTATCGCGGATTGTAGTTTTTAAAAGTATGTCCAAGTCCGGCCCGCATAAATTATCGGATTAACGGTCCAATCCATGGGTCGTGTTTATATAAAGTCGATTTAATATGTGAAAGCTTGAATTAAACTCATACATCTTTGTTTTTGTCATGTGGCTTATATATGTGTTTACACAAATAACTAAATTTAATACAAAAATATAACTTTGTATTTTTAAAATACTCGACATGTCTTATTAAATGTACATGTAATAATATATGTGGTCGATCATCTTTCGATTTGTCATAGTATTATAACATTCTCTTCAATTACTATGTTTCATATACTATTTAATCTAAATCAAACCAAATACAACAATAACACATCAAAAATTTAAAATACTATATATTATATTGTTTAGACAAATAAAAATATTATAAATTACAAGAGAAGATAATATTACGTGAAAACAAAATATGTGATCGGGCCCGTGGACCAGCCCGTGTCCAAGTGGGCCAACCCATAGCGAACCTAATTTTTTCCTAACCTATACGGGTTGGCCTGTCGCGGATTACGGATTCTAAATGTATGCCCAAGCATGGCTCATTATTGATTTCATTAATTATCTTTGAAATGAAAGAAAAGTCTCAATACCTTACGCCTCAATGAATTGAAAAAGACTACGAATACTACAAGGAAATGGACAAATCTTTACTCCCACAAAAACAAAACTTCAACTCTCGAGCTGCTCTTCCTTTCTAACACCCATTTGACTTTAACATTCTCAACTCTCAAGTGTTTCAACCTTTTTTGCAAGCCAAGACTAAGTGTTCTTGTTTTCGCTAGTTTCAAGAAAGAGATTCACAAATGAATGTTGTGCAGTTAAAAAACATTGAAACCAAGCCAAATTTCACTAGTAGAAAATATATTCACCCAACCCGAGTAAAAACGCAATTGTTCTGCGGATCATTAATCAGTTAGGGAATCTTGTGGGTCTTCTTGGCCCCGGGACCATTCGCCGCTGCTGCTGCTGCGATCCAACGCCTGTGTTCCCTACATTGCTTCCCTTGTGTGTAAACCTTGTCATTCTCATTCTCTCTTCCTTCATGCTTGCAAATCGAGAATCTAGCGTCTGAGGCCATTGTCTCTGTCCTCCTCCATTAGCTTGCTTCTGCTCTATATTCATCTTTTGCTGCTGTTGCTGCATTGTATTTGCAGATTTTATAACATCAATCAATTTCAAAATCTATTTGGTTGTGGGTATGCCAAGAAATAGCAATTGCTTTAAATCATAGTGCTCATATAACATACTAGATATGCATTATCGGATCAGTTTACAAGCACAATTGGGTCTGTTCATTACTCATGATAGTCTTGAATAAGGACTTGAGACCAGATGTAAAACATAATTGGGACTAAATTACTTAAGAAATTGATTTATACTAGCATTGTTTCTTTCTAAATTATAGTCTCTTCAAGTTCAACCGTGTCGACACTCTTACTAACCAAAACCAATCTCAAAAGTCAAAACTCCCCCATATAGATAACCTGCACCATCTAAGGCAGTTAATGGATGCATCAAGAAAGGCCAAAGTTGTTCCCAAACCGATTTGGTTCAAGAAGCTGATCTAATGCAACTTAACAGATGGATATGAATAGTTTACCTTTGCAACAAACCCTCTGTGTGCAGATCTATTCTGATCAGGTGGAGTAATAAACCTGCACCGCAAAAGAAAAGGGTTGAATAACTGGAAAATGTTTGTAGGGACAAGCCACCTATAAAGAACATCACAAGCCTAGAGTACACCAGCTGAGAAAAGTTCTGATACTGACTTCTTCATCAAGAGTCCTTCAGGTTCTAACAAAGCAACTTTTTTAAGACTGTATTTACAACTTCTGGTTCACACATCTACAACTTCAATGCCGCAACAAGAGAAAAACAAATCGAAGAAGCTACACTCTTCAGGACACAGTTAGAAGTCAAAACTCAACACTTAGGAAGATGATAAGAATGCAACTGAGTTTCGTGAAATTTCTTGCGATAACATCACAGACGAATATACAAAGCAGTGTTTCTTTCCACAGAAACACACTACGGTAAAGAGCTAAGAAGCTTCTTGCAGCAGAAATAATCGGAGATCATAAAAGGAGACGAAGTTAATATACAGATGAGAGAGTTATCTAGCAGTCTAGACCTTGATTGATTCGTATTTTTCATCCTTCCAGCATTATAAGGTCTACCATGAGCAACGTTTGTCGTTACAGGAAACTGATTTCCTTGGAAATTAGACCTTCTCTTAGCAAAAGCACCCTGCAAAATTATGATATAAGTTACAACAACAACAACAACAACAACCACACAAAAGAAAAAATATCAATATGATAAGACAAAGAAGCCAAGAAAACAAATACTAACTTGTCTAACATCAGTCCGTGAGTCCATATAACGCTGTGCCTTTACCGAACTATTTTTCGCAGCACCATTAAAACTCTCCTTTTTATTCTGCCACACTAAGAAAATCATCATTAAAGAATCAAAGAGACACCAATTTCTCACAAATGAAAGCTATGAGAAGCTTAACTTATGTATTACCGATACTCTTTGTTGTTTCTTGCCCTTATTCACATTGGTATTGGTCTTTGACATCTTGATAATCTCATCTTTAACCACAAACAAAAATAAAAATTAATAATGAGCAAAAAAAACTGATCTTTGTATGAAAAAAAAAAAAACAAAACATAAACACACCTAAAGACATGTCCATTTTCTTTTCAGTGAGGGCAACAGTCTCTGTAGTAATAGGTTTTTCAGTCGCCATCTGCAAAATCAGACCATTGAACATGAAAACCAAATTAAAAAAACAACAAAGAAACCAAGAAAAATTCGACAGAAATGAAACATAATTAGGAAACAGAACAAAAAAAAAAACCAAAAATCTAGAATAACTGCTACACCAAGAATCAAAAGTTGCTGAATTTGTGAGAAGGAAGAGAAACGCTAGTCTTCTTTCTTAATTTTAAACCCAAATTAACTGATTTCACGAATCATTCATACACAATCTAGAATAAAACGAGTGGTGGAGAATGAAGGTGAAGCTAAAGAGATGAAATGGTTACCGATTTAGGAAGTCAAAGGTGCGAGAGTGTTTCACTGAGACAAAAGGAAAAGGATTTTTCGTTTGTTTTGGATCGGAAGACGAGTGAAACCGGAGAAACCTGAGTCAACTCGCAACTACTTAAATTTTATCTATTGAATGAATGGTATCGGCGGATCCCAACTGGGAATCAAGCTAACGAAAAGGTCTACGTGGCGCGTTCTCATTCGGAACATGGTCAAGAGCATATGATTGGACTTTTTTTTCTTTTTTTCCTTTGCGAAAAGGTAGCATTACCTTCTTTTTTTTTTTTTATATTACCTCTTCCAAGTGTTCAATCTGAATTTTCATTCAAATATAAACCATATCTAATGAATTTTTAATAAGGGTGGGCAAAATTTACCGATACGAACTGAAATTCCGGAACTCGAACTAAATTTCTGAACCCGAATCAAACTATCAAATAAACCGTTAGATATTCAACAAAAGTTTTTTTTTTTTCTTTTTTCCAACCAAACATTTAATTAAAGAAAACTATCAAGATATTCAACGAGTGGTTTAATAGTGGCCTTCTATGAAAATCAAAGAAAACATTTCAGAATGTTTAAGAAAATTAGAAAAAGGGGGAATTCTAAAAAGAAAATCTATAAGACTAATTGAAATTGATTCCATTCGATTATGAGTTTACTAATGGAAAAAAAAACATTGGTATGTTGAACATTTTGCTAAAACTAAAACAATTCAGAGGATAACTCTTCTTGTTCCAAAACTTTTTGATATAGACCTTTGACTAAAATATCATCAGTTACATCTCATTAATAATTGATTAACACCAATCCGAGTAAAGTTTTTGAGAGAGATAGAGAGATATTTAGTAAAAAAAATGTCATCAAGAATCGTTTTTACCTACTGATCTTGACCTTGATCACATGACGGTCCAGTTTTAAACCCCTTCCGAGTGATTTGGTTGTTGCGTCGATGGTCCTAACACAACTGCATCATCTAAAGACATGACAAAGTGTTGTTGTGGATCATGAAGTACGGCGTAAGATCTTACTTCTCCACTTGGTGATATTCTAGTAAACATCTGATCACTTCTGAACTGTGGCATTATCAGGTTCTGGTGATTATCCTCAGGTCTCATGTAAGGATATTGAATGTGCCTAAATGGAGTGAAATTGAGATGGTATTGTGGGTTGAAAAAGTTTTGAGCTGCAACAAACACCGGCCTTGGATTATATGTGTAATTCGGCGGTAGCATCATCGGTGTTTGCATTGGGACTGGATTAGCCATCTGGTACAAGTCTTAGGTTTTAGGTTTTAAACTCAATTTAATAAACTCAAGAATTAAGAAACGATGGAGAAAGTATGAGAAGAGTATTTGTATTGATAAAAGTTGTGGATCCCTTTCTTAGAGAATTACAATTAATATTTATACAAATATATGAGTCTGTCGAATAAACCCTAAAAAATATGGAAAATCTCCTAATTTTAAGTGATTTTCTATTTTTCGATCTGTTTTCTGTTTGTTCGAGCGCTTCGAGGTCGTTTGAGAATTATTAATTCGGGTATGATTCTTACATTTGGGTCGAATTACTACTTGATGGCTCAGTCTGCGTGTTTCGTCCTCGAAGCTCCGAGTCAGTTCGGATTTGGGTCGGTTCTGGTCTTGGTAAAAGGTGCTAAACCGGATACCATCATCGAGTAACAAGAATACGGATGGAAGCAAGATGATTCATCGATTGATCACTCGTAGGAATCTGATAAATACGGATGGGAGCAGAAGATGTTGAGGGAAGATTCATTGTTTGATCACTCGTAGGAATCTGATTATGAAGAACAAGAGTATTAGTACATAATCCTACATTAATGGAGGAAGAAGAAGCCAGCAAAACATAGACAATAGAAGAAGAAGATCACAAAGCTCGGGATTTACCGTGATCGACTCTTCTTGGAGATTCTCATTTGCTGAGTCTCAAGGTGAGAATTATAAAAGAGAATCTTTAAGAAGAATGATATTTGACTCATTTGTTGTAAATTTGTAATTAGGAGTTAATAATGGGTCTTTTGTTGTCAACGGTAAAGAATGAAATGTTGTGTTTGTTGTACAGTTAGGACTAAAAACTCGCGTTTATGTATCAAGCCATTTCAATCTGGTTAAATCCGGTTTATAGGACCTCACTTAACCAGTAATTACAATTGTTTCAGATAAATACAACTTAACCAATAAGTACAATTGTGCACAGAGCAAGTTCTATCAACTTTTGTCTAGTACAAGAATTTTTTAAAAAAGAATCACGTATTAGTTTCCAGTAACTAACAATTGCAAATACGTTCTGGTTCGGTTTACTGGACCCCTGACTCCCTGAGTCTGCGTAAGCTGTTGCGTTTGAGGCCGAGGTCGCTGCTTCCGAAATGTGAATCTACTAAGTGATTCTTCTGAGCTTGAAGCTTAAACATGATCTAATGGCAATTAATCCACCACATAAATGATGGAGAGAGCAACAAATTCTTTCCTGAGAACTGTCTTATCTCCTCTCAAGTTAACGTTTGAACCGGTTTCTGAGTAGCTAGATGTCTTCTCAGACATTGCGGTTTCAACACTTGTGGAGTCGCTGGTCGTGGTCTGCCATGTATTGTGGCCAATGATGATAACTCATAAACCTGAGGCTTAGAGCTAATGTCAAGTTGAGAGACTAGCATTAACAACCATTTCTAGAATTCTCTGTTTCATCTTTTGATTTTAGGCTATAAGTTCAATGATGATCCAATGTCTCTTGATCTCACGCCAGCTTCCTATACACTTTCCTCATTCCCCCAAAACCCTTTGAATGAAACTGATCAAGGCAGTCCTAATCTTTTTGTACGCATAAACACTTAACATTGTTAAGAGATTAACCAAAACTAATACAAGCGTTAACAGTGATTAGCAGAATTTGTAAAACCCAATAAAGAGGTTTTGATGCATAACTGATGAAATTTTGTAATACTTTGGGTTTGAAAATTCGAAATCGACCTAGAAATCTTTGTTGGAGAAGAAATTAGAAGCAGAAGAGTTTCAAACTTACCGGAAGCAAGGAACAAATCCAATTGAGAACGAACATCAGAGCTGCTACAACAACATCAAAAGTTTCAGTTTTACGGTTTAAGAATCGATTTGGGAAAGAAAAAAAAAAAAAAGAGAAAAAAAAATTTGGACCATTTCTCGATTTGTGCGTGTCATCCTTGCGCAGGGGCCATGCTAATCTTCTCTGTATCGTTCCAATTTTATCGGATGTCCCCGAGGGGACAATCACTTAGTCGACTCCATCGATATATAAACCTTTGTTTTGCTTCCCTTCTTACCGATGTGGGACGAAAGAACGTAGACTGAAGATATAATAGTTTGGGCTTGTGGGCCTTTTTCGACCAAACCCTATTTTAATTTTTTTAAAGTTGCTTATACCATGGAGAAGGCCTTTAAGGTTATTTTTGTACAATATATGGCTTTGAGCAGGGAGATAAGGTTTGAACACAAAGAGAAGAACAATCTCGAGAGCCAAAAGTTTCAATTGACACAATATGTTTTATAATTTCCCTCATCTTTGGTCAATTATATAAAATGAATTCAGTTGACACAATATGTTCACACAATAATAATCGTTATACATCAATTATATGATAGTATTTTACACTAGTTGTTGATAAATTACAAAATCTAGACACTCAATTCATAATATTTAAATAGTTAGGTTAGGTCCAATAAAAGCCAAGAAAACAACCAAGACAATCAAAAGCAAATCATCATATTACTTTTTGATTATTCACTGATTACCAGGAAAATTAAAACCCGGGATTTGTTTGAATCCGTAATAAACTGTTTTTTTTTTATTGTTTCAGTAAGAACCAAAAAAACCCAATTCTTATTTGATGTAAAAAGAAAAAAGTGGGAAAGAGAGTTATTTAGTTGTCTCCATAGATCCACTTCTCAGCGTTACTGGTGTAAGAAACAAGTTCTTCTGGCTTAAACCACAGATTAATCTCATCCTTTGCAGTCTCTGGCCCATCACTTCCATGAATTATGTTCCTGAAATATTTCACATTTCAATTTACCAACTCTTTACCATGTCCTCTAATGCTAGTTTTTCTAAGAAATAAAAACACAAAAAATTACCTCCCAACACCAACTGCAAGATCTCCTCGGATTGTCCCGGGCTCTGATTTCTGAGGATCAGTAGCTCCAATCAGTTTACGACCGTATCTGATCACTCCTTCTCCTTCCCATACCTACACCGAGTCGAGTTAGTCGATTCTTTTGAGTTTGTTATCAAATTCTACACATTAAACGGAATAATTTTTATCTTACCATGGCAATAACAGGACCAGAGCTAAGGAAATCACACAAGCCATTGAAGAAAGGTCTCTCCTTAAGATCATGGTAATGCTTTTGTGCGAAATCTTTAGAAGGAGCAACGACTTTGATACCAACAAGCTTGAAGCCCTTGCGTTCAAATCGTGAAATGATTTCCGATATCTGGTGATTCATGAAACAAGATTCACACATATGAATATATGAAAACTATTGACACCAATCAAAATACTAAACAGAAAACCGAGCTTTTTTTTTTTGTTTTCATTACCAGTCCTCGCTGCACTCCATCCGGCTTGATAGCGATGAAAGTTCGTTCCATCTAATGCGAACAGAAAAGTTCAGCGATGAAGAATAGAAAATTATCTAAATGGATTTGGGGATTTTTTTACCTCAGCAGCAAGAACATCTTGATCTTGAAGCATGTAGGCTATATAACATAAACAACAAACAAGGTAGTGAGGTTAACAAAATACTTCACAAATGGAGTCTGAAAATCTTCCAACTTTATCCTCAAACTAATTAACAGTAACCATGTGATTGCAATGAAGATTTAGTCATTTATATTAAAAAAAAGATGTGGCCAAAACCTGCAGCAGGAAGAGCTAAGAGTCCAGTGATCCAACTCTTTGAGGCAAAACCAGAAGAACCTGATGACCTTGCAAAGTTTGATGCATACAAAGGAATCTTCCCAGATGCAGAAACAGCTGCACCAATGGCTCGTCCTTCTGCAACAAAATATCAAGATCCCCAAATTACCAATAAGAAATATTCAGATTGTTGTTTTGTAAATCACATATATAGCATAATTAAGAAACGATTCCATGATCAGATCTAGTATTTATTGAATCTATCTAATAATAAAGATTAAACGATCGATCAAATCCAGAATTATAACGATTTCACAGATTTGTGTAATCAATCAATGAATCGATCGAGGAATCTAAAGAACAGATTTCTAATCAAAAAGTTAAATCTCAAAACATTTCCAGGAAAATAAGTGATGAAAGAGAGCAGATTTTGACGTACCGGAGAAGAAACGAGCGTTTTTAGTTGAAGAAAGAAGAGACCTTGCTGCTTTGGAGGCAGATCTGCAGATTTGAGAGCTCATTTTTGCAGAGAAGAGAGGAGAGAGAGTGATGAAGTGAAACAGAGGCCTCGGAAAAAGTGAACCCGATGAGGTTTGTTGGGTGGGTTTTATAGCCACGTGGTTCGAGTCGGGTTGCATTAGATCGGGTCAGAAGCCTTACCCTATTATTCATGTACAGTACTTTTACTCTAAAAATTAACATTTAAAATATATATTAAAAACAGTTTAACCAATTATAAAAAAAATTGTAAAATAATATTGGTCACACAATATTCAATAAAGTTAAAAGTATTTACTATTGTCAAAACAGCTTACATTATGAAACAAAACAAAAACCCCCAAAACAACTTACATTATGAAACAGAGAGAGTATTATTTAACCATCGAGCTTCTCTAATCGTATTAGCGAATCAATTAGCAAAAAAGAGATATATTACAAATGATTTGACTAGAACCATTTTTTATTTTTTTTAATCTGGTTATATATATAAGCCAAACGCAAAATGAAATGGAACATTACAACGAGAGTTCACGGTCTACCACACCGGAGAACTGAATAAAAAATGATACAAACCAATATAAACAGAGATACAAAACAACATAACCACAAAAACATCAAACAAGAAACCTCCTATTGCGAATCAAAGATACCTCAAAAAACTTAACACAAAGATTCAAACTTACCAAAAACGACGGAAGAAAAACAAACCCATTACTACGCCACAAATGAAACCAAATTGATAATTCAGAACCCAGATCTGAGATGTACGAACAAGGAGCGAAACAATACTACCCGAATGGATTGCAAAAGAGAGCACATTAAAATCGGAACCGGAGAGCCCCACATGGTAAAGCGAAGAAGAGATACATGCAAGAAAGGCCTTAACACCAAGACGGCTAGAGGCAGCGGTGAAACACCATCAAGGACCGACAAGCTTAGCCATGGTGGAGCTACGAGCAACATCAATGAATTAGACAAATGAGCTAGAGAAAGGAGGAGATTCATGCATAGATCGGAGGCCATCTTCAGAGTCATTGCTAGACATATGAAGGCCGGAGGCGAGTCTAACTACTAAAAAAAATTGCCAATTATTTACCGATTTATGTATCGATTTCAATTATTTGATAAAGGTATATGAACTGTACCATCATCAACAAAACAAAGCACTTCAACTAGACTTTGAGCACATAATATTTTTTATTTAGAATGAGCTACAAATAGAATTTCAAACCTCTAAACTATTCAAATTTAAGATTAGAGATTTAGAAATCGTACTTTGTTTATTAAATTTCAAATTATATTTGGGTTATTCATAATTGGATAAAAGAATCAAAACTAATGTTAGATGAACATAATTACAATAAAAAAATTACTTGCCAATCGGTTGTGTTGTTGTTTATAATAGAGAAAGAAAATAAAAATGATTATATCTGGTTAAGAAAAATTGAAAAAGATTAAGCGGCTGAGTAGAAAAAAGACATATTATGCAACAAAAAATATAAAATTACGTAGTTAGGCCTTGATTGGTAGTGCATATTAATGAGTTTTTTTTTTCTTTAAACGTCTGGGACTTGTTATTAAGAATCAAATCAAGAGTTCAACAGTGCAAAACAAAAACACAGGACAAAAGCAGGGACAAAGAAAACATCAAAACTCCAAAAAAAGGAGCAAAAGATGTTAACCCGAAGCTTCTTTGGCGATAAGATCTTGTAACCACGACGGGCCTCCAGTAGCTAAATAAGAATTAAAACGACCATCTCTAGTGACACTCGTTCCAATCGCTCTTACCGTAGAGTTAGATCGCAAAGACTCTAACTCGAAGGAACAGGAAGTAAACTTCAGTCGCAGGATATTGATCTGGTTCAACAAAACTTGGTAACGAGGCCAATCCGATGCTCTGCTCAAAGCCTCAATCGCTGCCCGACAGTCAAGACCAACAACCACATTCATGATTCTTAAATCCAGCAAGCTCTGCATCGTCCAAAGCACACAACGAAGTTCTGCATTTATACGATTTGGAGAGCATGTAAAGGCTTCACGAGCATTAAATAAGACAGAGCCTGAGTGATCTCGAGCAATCCACGCCCCTCCGTTATGCAGAGTACCGTTACGCCATGTGGAGTTGACATTGCATTTGATATCACCCAAACCGGGGGGACTCCATTAGTTTGAAGGGGTCATGAACCTTGCCATACGTGACTCATCCTCTTCTAAATCCTTATTCACTTCGTGCCACAAAAATGCATCCTCCAAACTTTGTTTAATTACACAACTTAGGGCTGTTTGTTCATGAGCATAGAGAATCGAGTTTCGGTTCTTCCAAATGTGCCATAAGAACCACGGTATGACTCGCCTAATCTCCTCCGATATACTCCCGTCTTCCATCTGATCAAGAGCCATTTCCAGATTATCTTCAAAAACAGGGGATGAACCAAGGCCAGAGCCACCCACTCCCGACAATACCCAAAGCTGAGTCGCTACAGGGCACTGAAATAGCACATGGTTGATACTTTCCGCTGAGTTCTGACATAATTTGCATATTCTATCTGCATCAATACCTCTTGTTCGCAACCTCTCTGCCACCGCTAGAGCACCGGACAAAGCTCTCCATAAAAAGATTCTAATCTTCGGACTGGTTGGAAGTTTCCAAACTCTTTGTTTAAGCACATTTCGTTTTGTATCCAAGACCCCTCTCGGTAAGGCAGGGACCACGGGAAAATTGGAAACAAACCAGTAACCACTTTTAACCGAGTACGCCCCATGTTGATTATACGCCCATATATAACTCTCCTTTACGTATCCTGTAGGTATAGCAATGATTCGTTGCACATCATCCGGTGGAAATAGATCATTCAGTAATTCCAAACGCCATGATCCCTCTGAATCCATCAAATCTTCAACTCTTAACTCCAAATCAATCAAGCTTTGCTTATTACATGGTCGGCGAGGATGTTCGTTTAGTAGCCATTTATCTATCCAAATGTAAGTGTTGTTACTCTTCCCAATGGACCGCATCAAACCTCTCTGTAGAAGTTGCCGACCGTGCACAATACTACGCCACGCATACGAGGGCCTATACCCAACTCCACATTCAAGAAACCCCTTATTAGCATAATATCTTCCTTTATAAACTCTCGCTAACAAGGACTCCGGTTCATTCAGGAGTTTCCACGCTTGCTTGGCCAATAAGGCTTGATTAAATTCTGCTATGTCGCAAAAACCTAAGCCTCCATTCGCTTTTGATCGACACATATCTTTCCAAGAAACCCAATGAATCTTTTGTTTTTCCCCACATGCATTCCACCAAAAATTTGACATCGCACTTGTAATTTGCTGACACTGATATTTTGACAAGCGGAAGCAGGACATTGCGTATACGGGAAGAGCCATAGCCACAGACTTAAGGAGCACCTCCTTTCCTCCAAGGGAAAGCGTTTTGGCGAACCATCCATTAAGCCGTTTAGTGAGTTTTTCTCCAATAAAGGCTAATAGCTTATGCTTCGAACCACTAAAGCATTCGGGCAAACCAAGGTAAGTACCATCACCACCTTCCTTGGTTATACCAAGCATAGCCAACATTAAGTGTTTCATTATCGGATCAATATCGAAACCAAAGGTGACTGCTGATTTCTGAAAATTAATGACTTGCCCTGATGCTGAACCATATAACTTCAGACACTGTAGGAATTGAGAACACTCTGCTAATGTTGCTAGACATAAAAAAAAGCTATCGTCTGCGAACAAAAGATGTTGAATAGAGGGCGAATGGGAAGATAAACGCATACCGGTTATCTGGCCATCTTGTTCAGCTTTATTCATGACATGTACTAAGGCTTCGACACACAAAATGAATAAGAAAGGCGATAAGGGGTCGCCTTGACGTAAACCTCTTTCAGGAAAGATGCAACCATGAGTTTGACCATTAATGAGTACCGTATACGAAACTGTACGCACACAATACATAATCCATGCTATCCATTTCTGGTGAAACCCCATTCGCTGAAATAATCGTTCTAAAAACGTCCATTCAACTCGATCATAGGCTTTAGACATGTCCGTTTTGATTGCAATGAAATTGCCTTTATAAACCGGATTTGTTCTTAAGCCATGAATCATCTCATGTGCGATCAAGAGATTATCAGAGATCAATCTCCCCGATACAAACGCACCCTGTATGGGTGAAACCAAAGTAGGTAGAATCTTCTTTAAACGAGCACACAAAATCTTCGAAACAATCTTGTACGCCACCGAGCAAAGACTAATAGGCCTCAAATCATTCATACTTGTAGGATTCTGCTTTTTTGGCAACATGAACAATTGAGTATGATTCCATTGTTGTGGAAACCAGCATGTGGTAAAAAATCTTTTAATCTCCAGTGTTACTTGCGTTCCAACGATTTTCCAATACGCTTGAAAAAACTTCCCTGACATACCATCAATCCCCGGAGCACTATCACTTCGAATTGCTTTAACTGCTCGATGAATCTCTGCACTCGTTACCTCTTTTATTAACACTTCATTCATACGATCAGTCACTTTCGATTCGAAACCGAAGAGAAGTCCATCGATATTCCCTGATTCCGACGTGGAAAATAACTTCGTAAAAAAATTCACCGCAATTTCCCCTTTAGCCACCTCCTCAAATTTCTCCACACCTTGATCATCAAAAAGCGAACCAATCTGATTTTTCATCTGTCTATTTCGTACTCTACCATGGAAGAAACTAGTATTCTTATCACCATGTTTTGTCCATTTCTCTTTACTTTTGTGCTTCCAGTACTTCTCCTCTTCGATAGAAACTTGCTCTATTTCTAGTTTCAAACCCAACATCCTCTGCTCATTTGGTCTGACTTGCGATGTTTCATTATCAAAATCCTCTTTAAGTTGTCTTAACCGAGACTTAGAGTTTACTGTTGATGTTCTTTTCCACTTGGAGATTTCCTTTCGACAACCCGAGATGCGTTCAAATACTGATTTGGGATGTATCTCTTGCTGACTAATCCATCCCCTTTTAATTACCGCTTCAAAATCATTCTTCCCACACCATCTTTTGTCAAACAAAAACCGCCCTCTTCTTTCTTCCATTTTAGCACATAATCGAGTTAACAGAGGTCTATGGTCTGATTTATCTCTTTGTAGGTACTCTAATTGTGCTCTTGGAAATAGTTGAAACCATGCTGCATTACCAAAGGACATGTCTAACTGACTTTGAATCCAGACTTTCTCCTTCATCCCATTTGGATGCACAATCTCTCTAAATCCAGCCCAAGACCATTTATTTCCAATGCAGGGGAGCTCTTTAAGTCGACAATCTCTTGCCAAGGAACGAAAAGCATAAAAAGACGACTCCAACCGTTGATGACCACCAATCTTTTCCGAATTGTTCATTATTTCATTGAAATCTCCAATGAGAAACCAAGCCCCATCTCGTTGCAGCCCAGTAGACTTTATTCTCTCCCACACATACCTTCTACGATACTTCACCGGATCACCGTAAACAAATGTCATGAAGATAATCATTGTACCCACTTTAACTCTTGTATCAATTATCCTGTTATCAGAATATAGGATTTCCACACTATGTGACTTTCGCCAAAACAACGCTAAGCCTCCACTAAGACCCACTGGATTCACTAAGAACGAGTGATCAAAACCCAACGATCTTCGTACATTCAACACGTGATTACTAGAGATTTTAGTCTCTAGGAGGAACACAAAATTCGGGAAATGTTCACGACACATTTCCTCAAGGCGTCGAACTGTCAAGGGGTCCCTCAATCCCTGACAGTTCCAACTTATTGTCGTCATTGAGAATTGGATGGTTTTTGGTGAACCATCAAACCCATTTCACTTTTTGATACTTTCGGCGCCACATCGTTACTCTGCTCCATCTTCCTTTTAACCCCTCGATCCAATACTGGTTGACATGCCAATTTCGGATTATCAATAGCATCTTTAGACTCACCAGGAACATTTTGACGTTTTCTGACCCAAAAACGTTGTACCTCACAACTTGAGCTTTTCTTTCTTGTTCCAGTATCAAGCTCATCCTTGGACTCCCTTACACACTTAAGTTGCTTGGTTGTTAAGCAAGCTTCTCCCTTCTCTTCAGGTTGTAGTGCTACCACCATTGGTTTTGTGCTATCTTCCTTCTGTTCCCTGACAGCCCCTTCACTATAATTACTCGGGCTTGGTTTATTAGAATCAACCACCATCGCATTCTCTATGCCCATAATCTGATTCTCCCCTGATACAAGCTCATTGTTAGAGTCCTTAGCCTCTAGCAAGGGGTCCATTTGCACCATCTTCTGTGACTCTTGTTCATGCACCTTATCTTCAATAAAAGCCACCGCTTTAACCGAATCCCCTCTCAGTTTGATCGTGTCTGGATCCCCATTGCCTCTGCTATTCCAGCAACAACCTGTACTCTGTTCCTGCATCTCCACATAGTCAGCCTTATCTTTGCCTTTGTTAGACGGCAAGGAGAATTCGTCCACGTGTTCTCGTAATAAGAACTTCTTCCGAGCCAGAGGATCTTTTTCCAATTCGTTAACTTGTTTATGTATACGCAATTCCCTAGCTTTCCTTTCAGCGATGTCTTGAACCATTAGATTTTGTCTCATCTCATATAAAACCTCCGGATGGATCCTAGCTTTTCCTGTTTCTGGATCAATTCCGAGTTGTGCTTCCGTTAGCACACCCACAAGCGGATCTTTCAACCCCTGCTCTATACTTGGTTTACCAGTCACAATATCCTCATTCCCTCGTAACTCTCCTGGTTTCACCTCACCACGCGGTTTTGGAACCGGGCACTTGGTGTTATCATGTGTTAACCTCTGGCAATTATAACAATGCTTTCGAATACCTTCAAAATCATAGAAGATATTAACCGAGATACCCCCAGGGAATTGAAAAACCTGAGCCCTCTTCACTGGTCTGGTTGTGTCAAACAAGATCAGAGCCCTAAAGTAATCTTTGCTTCTGGTTTTTGTCGCATCAAAGTCCGTCGCCTTTACTTCACCCAAAACCTTTGCCACATATCTTACCGATTCATCCGTGTGAAAATTCACTGGAATGTTACGTATCTGCACCCACACTGGTAAAAACTTTAAGTAACCTTCCGGGAACGGATCTATCCATCGCTCCATCACCACGGACCACTCGTTATACGTTTGGACTCCTTGCCTTATGATATCCTTCAAATCCTCCTCATACTTAAAGATAAATTGAAACTGATCTTTCGAAAGAGCCACGCCTCGAACACGATTACTCATCCCCCACTTCCGAGGCATATCCAACACCAAGCTTGAAATCTTTTGGCTATCTGGATTAAGGATGCGTCCCATAATGCTAAGAACATTGCGTTCAGTTGATTTGAACTCCGGTAGGTCAGGCATGATGATTGGTGTATCCTCTTCTTCAATCGACATTGCTTCCAACACTTTGTCAAGTCCCAAATCCATACACCAGAGGTAAGAGTAACTAGGGTTCTTGAGCGCCGTCACAATGAGAGAGCCAAAAACTTATACAACCCTAAGTAATCTTCCCAAATTATATGTAAAAATCGTAAAAACCTCACAAATCTTTAGAAACAAGGAAGTTTTTAGCGGTACTTTCCTTTTCCAATTCAAAGCAAACACTCTCTTTCCCAAGGAAGGTCCTAAGCCCAAAAGAGGGATCCCTTAAACATCCCCTATTTTCTCCTTCGTTATGTCGAATGAGTTTGTTTTTTGTTTTTGTTTTTTCAACTTCTAATTAATTGATATTTTCAAAAACTCTAAGTTAAGTCCTTTGATCAAAATTCATCACGTTATTTTGTTCCTAACTAGTGTCGACTCTAATAAAATTATGGACTTTAACATTTTTACAAAAAAATTGGGCCACAGATGACTTCTGACATGGTCTATTGTGAGTCCTCCCTTGTTCATGAACTTTAAAATTTTACCAGCAGTTGTTCCTGCAGTTTTAAGATACATAATATCATTTTTTCCGTTCATTTAATTGAAAAGACACATTTCCGCGTCGCAACAAATAAAAAAAAATTTTTTGTTGATTTCAAATTTTCTCCATTTTTTCTTTGAACTTAATTTGTAAAATTGTAACTCTAATACTACAAAATAAGAACAAAATCCCACTTACTTTGTTCTCCACCAAGTTGTTCAACCGTATGAACAAAGTGACGATGAAGATCGTTATTCCATCGCATCGGCGACATTCTCGACCTAATCTTAAATCTAACAATCGGGGGTTCTAAATGAAATTTTTTATATATTTTTATAGTTCTGTCTTTTTAGTAATTTCATTATTCCAGTCTTTGTTTTACCTGACTTCGGTTTTCTACAACTTTTATGGTAATTTATCAAATATCAATCAATTCTAGTAAAAGAATCATTTGATTTTTAATAAAGAAGTTAGTTATAAGTTCATTACAAATTAAATTATTAGCTTACTTTAATGTTCTGATGGGGATCAAATGTCCCTTTTTGAATGGACGAATCATCCTTAGCCACGTAGCATAGTGAGATTCTCTACTCATCGGGTGGAGCTTATCATCTATGTAATGATTCCAATGCAGTTTGGGCCTGACTTTACAATGGCTCACGTCAGTTTGGGCCTGATTCTACAATGACCTAAGTCCTTTGGAGTAAAAAACTAATACTCAAAAAATTCCTGGTAGAAAAGATCGGTATCCGAAGGTAAATAAGTCGGGGGAAGGTTAGCAAAAGGCCCATCACAACGTATCGCTTCCGATGAAAGAAACATGTAGACCGAGCTCTCTTATCAAGAGTTCGGGCAAGGTAGAAAATATTAAATTAGTGCATCTAAACCATTTTTCTCTCTCTTCTGGTGTTTGAATTATAAGTCAACACGTGAAAACCCTTTTATTTTGCACGTGATAGGGTAAAAACAGAATCATGTCTTGGATAGTGATTCAAGCATAACAAAGTTAATTTTGTGAAGTATCCAGGCGTCCAATCCGGCGCAACATGTGTTATCGGTATTACGAGGAGTCATAACACAACATAGTAGACTTAATGGTCATACAAGTGGCCTAAAAGGCCAGATGGGGCAAAGGACAACCACTCAATTGCGTGGTACTTATTCAGGCGCGGGTTGGATCTAGAAACATGGTACCCAAACCTGGGTATGTAAAATTTATATATACTTTACTATCTACTCCATAAAAAGGATCTTTGCGTTTGTACGCCAACTCCATAGTAAAGAGCTATTTTTTTAGAACAGGTTCTATAGTCTTGAAACTCTCTACTTTCAACTATTTAGGGTCAAATCTCACAGATCTCTCTATTTCTTTTACTGTCTAATCAGTTTTTTTATCAGAATTCTTCTCTCTCTCTTTCTCTCTCTCTCTCTCTCTCTCTCTCTCTCTCTCTCTCTCTCTCTCTCTTCACCGCTAAATTTATTTCCAAAAGTGTTGATACTCCGTTAATCAACACTACTATACCCATAATCCAATGAGGTTACTATACACACTCATGACTATATGGAAAGACAAAATGAAATCTAAGTTAAACAATGCAAATAAAAATTAAGGAGAAGACATGGAAATATTTAACTAACTAAATATAGACTAAACCAGCTAGAAATATTGTAAACTTAGAACACAAAGCTTAAATGCTCTAAGCCGCAAAGAAATAAAATGCATAAAAAGGGCTTAGGTTACACAAAGACGAAAAACGTATTTATAGCCATTGTGAATAGTATTCGGGTCAACATAATCAACATTAGATGACCCAATCAAAGTAAATTAAAATACAAGCAAAATTAAAATTCAACACTAGGTGACACCCATATCGGTTTTGTGACCGATATGGCAAGCTTGTTCAATAGAGTCATAAAATGAGACTCCTTGTATCAGCTTTCTATATCGGTTGGAACCGATAGCGTGGGCTATCGGTTGACTTCATATCGGTGTTGGCCGATATACCACTCCTTGACCTCCGGCTTCTCCTTGTTACTTCTCAGTTTTTCGGTTTGACCTTATCGGTTTCAACCGATAAACTGGTCTTGACTTGTGGATCCATTTATCTTCCTTTCTCTCAATGCAATATGCATGCGAATTGGACTCATGATCTATCACCAACCCGATAGGGGGAGACCGATATATGGCGACTTGGCTCTTTTCATCCTTTTTCTCCCCATTTGCTCCCATTTGCTCCTCTTTGCTCATCTACTCCATCATCAAAGCTTCTCCAAGCTAGAACAGCTCCAAATAGCACCAAACCACATGAAATTTAGATTAAAACATGTAAATATGTACAAAGTCTTAATCCTAAACTCTAAAATAGATTTTTAAGCTATACTAACCTAATATGAATCTAAAGATGCAATTAAGACACGGAATGTGGAACAAAAGAATGCAAAATGAACCAAGAATGAACTAAAATATAAGTACGTCAATTATATCAAAAATCCTAGAGAATAGATTGAAAATCATACTCATTCAAAACTTAGGTCTTAAATGCTAACCGAAAAATTGTGGATTCTAGAAGAATTCTAGAGGACTTTTTAAGTGTGTTACCATTTAACTTGGAAGAATTTGCAAGAATCAATTTTCGTAAGTATGAGAAATTGTGATGAAGTGGTCGAATTCAAAGAATTAAGTAATTATTTGTTTCCTGAAACACATACTTTTCAAACAAAATAACAAAACTAATAATTATATAACAAAATTTGGAAATTAAAAAGCATAACAAATTCGTTTTTAATAATAATATTTTTTTATGTAGAAGCACTTTAAGCCCAATGGTTCTATAAAATTTAGTTAACGCTTTTACATCCGGAGGTTTGGGTTCAATTAACACCAATACAATACCATTTATTAATAAATATGTAGATTAATGGAGGTAAGTTTACATGAGATCTACATCGCTATGCAATTAAAGTTGTTCGTCGTGATTCTACGCAGTGGCAAGTAGAAAGTGTCCATCATGAAGCATGGAGCATAAGGAAGTGTCATCTTTCGTGGATCTAATATGGTCGGAGTGAATTATCTGTTTTAGAATCGTCTTTCTAACAGTTTTCATAATTTTCAAAAAAAAAAATCAATTTAGACGTTTAAAAACAAATTGACTTTCCAAATTTATGGTTTTATGTTAATTAAAAAAATTTAGTAAATCTATAATAATTTTTAAATTTATTTATTTCGTTAGTTCGATTTTGATTTTGTAAATTTAATAAATTTATAAACATAAATATTTAATTTAGGGAAACACAATTTACAAATATTTTCATAAATTTTATTTATTGATTTACTTTAAAAACATGGGTCAATTAGCTTACAAATATTTTCATAAATTTTATTTATTGATTTACTTTAAAAACATGGGTCAATTAGCTAATAACCAAAAATTATCTATATTTAGGAAAATGACTAAAATTATGGGGATTCTTTTGAGAAACGGTAGAGGGGTTTGTGCATACTTTGGTTAGATATCATAATTGGTACAAAAAATCTATTTTATGGTCTTTGCCGTATTGGGAGAATTTATTGCTTAGACACAACCTAGATTTTATGCATATTGAGAAAATTTTCTTTGAAAATATTATCAAAACTATCTTGAACGTGCCGGGGAAAACAAAGGATAACATAAAACCTAGGCTAGATATGGCGATAATATGCAACCGTAGAGCGTTGGAGCTTACATCAACTGAAATTGCTCCAATTCCAATATTTTGAATGTCAAAGGAAGCGAAAAAGAAATTTCTAAGTTGGTTGAAGAAAGAAATTTGCTTTCTAGATGGGTATGCTTCCAACTTTGGTAGTTGTGTCAATGAAATTAATGCGACTCTTTCTGGTCTCAAAAGCCTTGATTGTCATGTCATTATGGAAAGGCTTCTACCTTTTGCTTTGATGGAACTACTCCCCAAGTCTGTACACGTAGCGATTTCAGGTATTTATTTTTAAATTTTATCATACACATATATAACTGACTAATTTTGGTTGTTACTATTAATACACAGAAATCGCTTTGTTTTTCTGAGACATTGGTGACCCATCATTAAAAGAACAAGATGTTCAAACAATGAAGGAAAATATAGCAGTAAAATTATGCAACTTGGAGAAGATATTTCCTCCTACGTTTTTTGATGTCATGGAGCATCTACCGGTACACCTTCCGGACGAGGCAATCTTAGGTGGACCGGTACAATATAGGTGGATGTATCCATTTGAGCGGTACATGTACCACTTAAAAAAAAAGGCTAGGAACAAGGCACAAATCGGAGGGTCTATCGTCGAGCAATGTGTACAAGAAGAAATATCAGCGCTAGCTACCCATTGGCTTGGAAAACCGAGCGCTCGAGGTAATGAAGGATGGCATGGTGAAAACATTTACTTCTACGCATTCGATGATGTCCCAACAATTTTCAAACAGAAAGGAAGGTTCATTGGTAAACCTTCAAAGGGATGGATAACAGACGAAGAGTACAATGTTTTGCAAACGTTTCTAATGAATAACTGTCCCGAGTTAGCACCATATGAAAGGTATGATTAACCGTAGCAAAACATTATATTCACTAGTTAAATGCTTTTTAATTACATAATTTGTATACATAGGATGTTTGAAGATTTCATGCGAACTACATATCCGGCATTGTCTACTACTGACCTACAGTCATTCAAAGATAATAACTTCGCACGCTGGTGCAAAGATTATGTAAGTAATTTTGTAATGAGCCGGTTTTAATATAATGTTAAACTGATGTATTTATTTTATTACAGGATAATAATCAAAGGATGGTAGCAACTGTGCCACAATGGCTCATTGATTTTGTACATGGTACACGTCGTGCTTACACACCCTGGCCATTGTATGCAACAAGAGGGTTCTTATTCCGCACATTGAGTAGGAGTGCAAACAAAAAGACACAAAATTTTGGTGTTTGCGTGAGCGGAACTACTGATACGGAATATTATGGCATTGTGGACGACATCAGATTGCTTGAGTACGATGGCGGTGTTGGGTTGAAGGTGGTTATCTTCAAATGCTTTTGGTACGACATCACTAGTGGAAGTGGAATGCGTAGAAGTCGTTCAGGACTGGTGGATGTTGCTGTAAACAAGCAGTATCGACAATATGATCAGTTTATTACTCCTGAACAGTGTGATCAGGCTTGTTACATACCATATCCAAAGGTTAGTAGGAGGCATGGGACGGAATGGTTAGCCTGTGCAAAAGTGGTACCCAGAGGTGTTCGAAATGTTACTGATGCTTTACAACAAGCCTTTCAAGAGGATTCTAGGAATACTATTGTTGCAGCTTCAGGGATCCTAAGGGTCGAGGCATTCAATGTTGAAGACATGGACAATTATGATGATTTACCCGACCAACATACAAACGACATGTACACATCCGATCATGAGCTAACTGATAATGAATGTTCTGAAGCTGATTCCTCTTCCGATGATGAATAAAAATTGTGCATCAATGTGATCCTGAATTTTTAGTATTATATGTAATATTATTTTCGTCTGCGTTAAATTTTTAACGTTTTATAAAAGTAGTGGATTATTATCCGATGAGTGGTTTGTAATAAAATATGTTGTGGATTCTTGTATAATATTATATGGAATATAATTTGTATCTTTCTAAGTAGTTTTAACAGCTAGCCCTATTTAAAACACCAGTGATTTTTACATGAGTAGAATACTTTCACGCCATTCATTTAATTGTCGAAATGTCAATTCACCGTCTAGTGGCCGACAGTGTCATTCACAGTGTTATTTATGATTCAGTGGCAGTCAATGTCATTCACGAAATTGATTTCTTTATTGCAAACTGATATGTAATGTCGAATCATTTTTTCTTATTTTCTTATATCCACATATACATCGACACGTTAAGCCTAAAAAATACTTTGTTTTGCCTATATAAGTCCGAGTAATTTAACACAAAAGCATAACACAAAAAAACAATTTCCAAATGGCAAACAGAGATCTATGGAATTACTATATGCAAAACCGAGCCTCCGTTCAAAACCCTCGAGACACAACTCGTGTTCCTTCAAGCCCTCCATACGATAACTTATATGTTATTGATGCTCAACCGACAGTTTCACTCCAACCAACACAACGATCTGAAATCCAAACGACGATAATTTCGGGACCTGCCCAACTCATACAGCGAGGACTGTTTCGCAAGAGGACTCACGATGGGAAGGTGTTGCGAGGTGAAAGTTCTCAAACACGCCCAACACAAGATTTCATTCGTGAGGTCATCAATGAGCCACAACAGGGCAACCAGGATTTTAGTAGTCCTCGCTGGACTTCTACTATCGATTACATAATCTACGAAGGTATACACAAATAATGTACTCTTTTACCATTACAATAATGATTGTAGATGACAAATACTAACTCTATCATTCATAAATATAGGTACTTATAACAATAGGACCACACCATTCTGGACCCAGGTTGCAGAAATACAATGCCCTCATTCACAGTTT
Organism: Draba incana; assembly: GCA_963576765.1. NCBI lineage: Eukaryota > Viridiplantae > Streptophyta > Magnoliopsida > Brassicales > Brassicaceae > Draba > Draba incana. The sequence goes on along the minus strand of OY755214.1, from coordinate 14,304,150 downwards.
GTGAAAGTGAATAAGGTTTACGTTGTCGAGCAATATTATTTCAATTTAGATATACAATGTATTTGACAAGTAAATTTTATCTCATTTCAGCTTGTCGCTATGCTCTCCAGTTCGACCCCCAACGGCCAGGGAGACCTTCTAGTAACCTTAAAGGATTCGTCTGGAATAATCGAGGGAACCATGCACCATAACATCTTCAACAATGACGAGAACAGAGTCAACACTAGTGTAGGTGCGGTTGTCATTCTACAGAATGTGACCGTAGGCCGTTTGAACAGGAACTCTAAGTACCTCAACATCACTGAGCGGAACATTGTTAAGGTAGATTTTCCATAAGTTGGTAAATATTACTGATAATTATAAACTAAAATCATTTTTCAAACAGATAATTGGGGCTAATTTGGTGATTGCTGGATACGAACCAACCGTAGCATCTACTATCAATGAGGAAGCTGAAGGAACTAATGGCTACGAATATGAAATAGTCCCAGACTCAGATGGTGAATAAACATCCGACCCGTCAATGTTTACGAATAAGCTGGTTAAACACCAGACTCTTTATGTTGCTTTAATGTTTACTATTTTCCTACCATCTATTGTACGCGTTTATAATAATGTTGTTATGTAATGTAATATTTTTATATGTTTAATGAAATATACCAATATTATAACTAATGTTTTGATTTTTATTGAGCTTCCATTCGAATAATTCAAATACATATAACAAAAAACCTATTAATAAGTTTTTAACGCGTTATAAGGTTAATATATTTGTGAATGTTAAAAACTAATAGGGAACCCGAGTTCTAACATATGGTCAGCACCACCCACGGAAAAATTTGTGTTATTTCGTGCGTATTCCATTACCCACGAAAAAAATCGTGGGTATTAGTGGGTTTTTGAGTTGCCACGTAAAAATTTGTGGGTAACCGTGGCAAAGTTACCCACGAAGAACCACGAAGATTTCGTGGGTACAATTTTCCCACGTATACCCACGAAAACCCACATATACCCACGAAAAACCCACAAAATATTTCTGGGTAAGAGTATACTGTTCACAGTGGGTTTTCGTGGGTGTTCGTGGCTTTTGAGGTATACCCACGAAAAAAATCGTGGGTATATGCCATTTTTTTACTAGTGTGATATGTGGAATCGGTCACATGGAAAATCTTATAGAGGTGTTGTGTTTTTTTTTTTTTGACAGATAAACACACTTTTTTCGCTTTGCTACCTGATTGTAAAATGGAAAAGAGCTGAGCTCAAGCATCGTGCAAGGCTTGCTCGTACCAAGCAGGAATAGATCACATTCACTCTCTTTTGTAACATTTATGTAACTTTGCCACAAACTATTTTGAGTTTAGTAGAAGTTGTGCTCAATTTTTGTATCTCCTTTTGATTTTTCACAAACTGAACCAAACCAGGCCATATTATTCTATTTCGGTTTGTTTTGGTAAGTTTTGATTCCCCAAATTGAAGTCTAAATTATGTTTCGAAAAACTTAACCGAGGTATTATTATTATTTTTTTCTTAGCATCCCTCCATAGCACAAAACCAAATAAATTATGAAGGATTTCTAATTTTATCCTCAACACAATTTATAATAAAAAATTCACTTAGCAACCTAAATTAACAACTACCAATAGTCATGCTCTAAAAAGTCATGGGTTGTGTGTGGCTTCTTCTATAATAACAAAACTATCAGCCATCAAAATGATTAAAAGAAAGACTAGATTTTGACACACGACAAGCGTAGGGAATATAAATTTCAATTTATTGTATAGTAAAATATGTTGTTTTCAATCATACATACCAAAAAGATATTAGATAAATAATTGTATCCACTAAAAAAATTAATCGATCGATTTTTGAATCTTAAATATCTTAATATGATAAGTCTTACGTTTTAAGTGTATACAAAATATAAAAATAAAAGAAATTGATTTACAATAACAAAACCAAAAAGTGAAACATTGTCTTATAATGTAGAGACATTTATGAAAATGCCACCCACTTTTCAAATATGTCACTCTTGGATTATTTTCTTACCAACATGTCACTTATAATCGGTTTAAAAACCTTATATCTCAAAGGGTTAATTAGTGAAATAACATGTTGGAGCATGTAAATTAAGAAAATAACATGTGTAGTTAGAAAATTAGGTAACTAACAAAGAGAAAATAAAATGGACTAATTTACCCATGATAAATTCAATTAAAGTTGTCAATTTCAATGCACAATTAATACAAATTTATTTGTAATAAAAAAGAAATAAATCTGTTTTAAAAATGAATTTGAAATTAATTTATATAGAAAAATATTATTTTTCTGAATTAAACATTTTCTTAAACAACCAAAATTCTCTACTTTTATGAATAGTTGATCATTGTTTGAGTAGAAAAATTATATAGTGAACTATATCACAATTTATATAATATGGAAATAAATAGTGAACTATCTCACTATATAAATTCAAATATAAATAGTAAACTTTATTTATAGCTAATTACACATGAATATATAGTTAACTACACATGAATATAGCTAACTACATTTAAATATAGTTTATAGTTAAATTTATTCACAAAAAGTCAACTATACTTGTTATGTTTTTAATAGTATTTAAATATAATTAGTAATATGTTTATGTGTAGTTAACTATCTAGTTAATTTTTTTTTAAATAGTCAACTATATTAGTTATACTCACGAATAGTTCACAACTATATGTATAAGTAATTATATTTAAATGTAGTTAGCTATATATTCATTTGTAGTTAGCTATTTATACATGTGTAATCAACTATATATTAATGTGTAATTAGCTATAAATAAAGTTTACTATTTGTATATGAATTTAAATAGTGAGATACTATTTATTTCCATAGTATATAAATTGTGATATAGTTCACTATATTATTTTTCTATTCAAACAATGATCAATTATTCATAAAAATAGAGAATTTTGGTTGTTTTGAGAAAATGTTTAATTTAGACAATCAATTTTGAATTTATTTTTAGAAAATATATTATTTCTTTTTGTTACAAATAAATTTGTATTGATTGTGAATTGAAGTTGTCAAATTTAATTGAATTTATGATGGGTAAATTAGTCTAAATTTGTTTTCTCTATGTTAGTCACCTAATTATGATTTATTAACTGTTAGATATTTAAATATGTCTACAAACACTAATATACATGCCAATTTCCCTAACTCAAAATTCTCAATTTAAAAAATAATTTTAATCCCTAACAAATCTTAAACCCAAAAAAGTAAACCCTAATATAACATAGTTAACCCAAATATTAATTGATTTAAAAGTTTAGAAAAAGTGATGGTGACATTTTTGAAAAGTGGCATGTTAAAAGTGGCATATCTTGAAATTTTTCTATAATGTATGACAAAAAATGTAACTGAGTGATATATATCTTATATTTACAAAAACAAATGTTTTAAATAACTCTATAAAATGTTTTTAAACCCAACTTTATCACTGACCAAAATACTATTACATAAATGAGTTAAATCAGTTTGAGTTTCTTAGTATGATAATGGATTTGGTAAGTATATATTTTTTATCATCAATGCTTCGTAGATATTAAAGATATTGAAAATATGTAAAGATTTCCACAATGACAAATTAAAATGTTTTGATTGGTTGATTTAATTAATGTATTCCTTAAATTCTTCTTTGAATGACACCTATGATTAATATTACTTAAGACTCTCTTTGAATGACAAAAAATTGTTTTTAACTTTTAGTGTCTCCTCAATTAATATATATATATAAGATTATTTAAACCAAGCTGTTTAATCAAACATGATGTGATCATGGACAGCTCGGAACATGAAGTCACAGAACAGCTTGAACCTGAGGAGCAGCTCGTTGCCGAGGATGTTCGTGTTGACACTACGGATGCTGACTCCTTGCACATTCCGATCGGTCCTATGATGAGGTCAAGGACCAAGCAGCTTAACCAATCCATCGGCTTACTCATTTTGCGCCTTGAAAGCAACCTTGTGCCAAACGCTTGTCCGATCACCTTGGTCGCGATTCAAGTGGCTTAAGGGTCGGAGATGAGAGGTGCTGCGGCTTGTACTCTTTTTCTCGTGCTTTGGTTTTGTCCCATCGGATTTTCCAAGGAATGTTTTTTATGAGGCGAGTTCGCACACTTTATCCCTAGCCTCATCTTCGGCATTGCTACTTCCGTTCCACGGTTCGTTATCTTCTATCCCTCGGAACGCATCTCTCGGATTCTTGGAACTTAGTCTTTTTGCCTTTCAAACTTTCCCTTTAATTCTAGTCAAGGTCTTAGTCAAACTTTTAATGTTTTTGTGTTTTCAAGTTCATTTATTATCTTTATTTTTCCGTGTAAAAGGAAGTGAAATGGGTTCATCTTTTCATTTCCTTGCCTATATAAAGGATCTTGATCCTTAGAATAAATCATCAAATTTTCTTTCTAAAACTCTTTCATTGTTTGATCAAGAGAAGTGTGTCATATCTTCTCATCTTTTTCTTAGCTTTGTGCGTCATATCAAAGCCTAGAAGAAGCCTTGTAGTCCAAGAGATTCTTCATATCTCTCAGAAGTACGCCTCGATCAACCATTCACAATCCGTTCATGTACCATTTCAATCGGTCCATCTTAATCAAATGATTCCATCCGAACCTCATTTCATTCATTCCGCATTTCCAAAACCTGTCGAAGTGTTCATTGGGCTTAGATCCATACAAGGAGTCTATCAAGTGGTATCAGAGCCACTTGGAACAAGGTTTTATCTTTCAAAACTAGTTTCTACAATTTTTTCCAGATTTCAGATCTGTTTTAAAAACATTTTCATAAATAATTGGCTCATTGTAAAATTGTGAAATCAAATGAATCTGAACCTAGAACAAGTATAGTTATTTTTAAAAATAATACTAGAATTTTTGAACACGATTTGATATTTTATTTTGACCGATCAGGTGACTATGTCAGATCTGGCTGTTCATCTTCTAGTTTTAGATTTGTTTAGAATTTCAAAAGATCCTTTTACTTGTTAGTTTTTTCTTGAATTTTCAGGTACCATGGTGAGTTTGGAGGAAGAATCATCCGCTTCAAGTGCGAGGAAAAAGAAAAAGTTGTTGGGTTCATTTACGACTATCATGGCGACAATGCTCGATGAAAAGGTTGGTGCTTTACAACTAAATCGAGTCGTTCCGAAACTTATTCCAAATCAGGATCAAGAGCTTACTCCAAAGCCTCCTGACCCCACACTCAAATCAACTCGGAGCAGCCCACATAAAACCTCTCACACTCCCAAATCCAAGGTTCATTTGTTTTTTGACATTCAACGTGCTAATGAACTTCAACTCTATGAATTTTCAGGAAAAAGAAATTATCTAGAATGGGAAAGCAACATGGACGATTGGTTTTACTACAAGTGCATCGACAAGGACAAAATGATTTCTTGTGCAATTGGCCAGCTCAAAAGAGATGCTTATAAATGGTGGTGTCAAGATATTGATAAACGTTTTTATAACAGGGAGCGTACTATCACCTTGTGGAGAAAACTTAAGGAACTATTGAGGAATAAGTATGCACCCAACGGTTTAGTATCAAAAGAGGCAAAACATCCTTCACCAATCCATCATAGGCCCACGAAGCAGAAAGAAGACGTTAAATGCAACACGAAAAAAGAGCAGCTAGAGAACGAGCATCTCGAGCTTCTCAATTCTTATAGCAAATCCGTAAAACCTAAGTGTGCTATTCCTTCTAAATCTGTGAAAGATAAATGTGATAAATTTTACTTTGTGCTTGAAAGTAATCAAGCTTGTGAAAAACTAATCCTTTCCAAACCGGTGCAACCGAGTAGAATTGATTCTTTTTTACAGGTTCTTGAAGAAAAGTTACAAGAAGCAAAACCAAGGAGTTTGCCATTGATTTGCAGCTTGGAGCAGTCGACCAACCTTGTCTCGGAACCAATCCTTAACCCATTTCCTTGTGTCTACCCCAAAAAGCACTGTAAGGAAATTGGTTTGGTTAGGACATAGCCTAATTTGTTTATGATGATTTCTGCTCAAAATGAAAAACGTTTTAAATTAAAAAATGTGAAAGAAGTTCATGTTTCAAATTCTGTTTTTGATAAAATGATTCCAAGTTTTGAAACACTCACACCTGAAAAGTTCTTTAAGCCAAACTGTTTAACATTTGAAGAATTTTGTGAATTTCAACCTTCGTTGAGAATTCTTTTGTTTAGCAACAATTTCTTTGCTGCGGCTTGTACTCTTTTCCCCTTGTTTTGGTTTTGTCCCATCGGGTTTTCCAAGGAAGGTTTTTAATGAGGCGGGTTCGCACACTTTATCCCTAGTCTCATCTTCGGCATTGCTACTTTCGTTCCGCGTTTCGTTATCTTCCATCTCTCGGATTCTTTGAACTTAGTCTTTTTGCCTTTCAAACTTTCCCTTTAATTCTAGTCAAGGTCTTAGTCAAACTTTTAATGTTTTTGTGTTTTCAAGTTCATTTATTATCTTCGTTTTTCCGTGTAAAAGGAAGTGAAAGGGGTTTGTCCTTTCATTTCCTTGCCTATATAAAGGATCTTGATCCTTAGAATAAAACATCAAAATTTCTTTCTAAAACTCTTTCATTGTTTGATCAAGAGAAGTGTGTCATATCTTCTCATCTTTTTCTTAGCTTTGTGTGTCATATCAAAGCTTAGAAGAAGCCTTGTAGTCCAAGAGATCCTTCATATCTCTCGGAAGTACGCCTCGATCCATCATTCACAATCCGTTCATCTACCATTTCAATCGGTCCATCTTCATCAAATCATTCCATCCGAACCTTATTTCATTCATTCCGTATTTCCATAACCTGTCGAAGTGTTTATTGGGTTTAGATCCTTACAAGGAGTCTATCAAAACATGTGGAACAAAATAACACCTTATGACATTCATTAGATTGACATCTCAAACCCGAAATTTAATCAACAACATCTCCGTTCCAAATTAGATTTTGCAACTAGTTTTGGTGGATCTTGTTGAGAGGCTTTTTCAAGCCAATGTCCAACATCCAAATTAGTATGATATTGTCCGCTTTGGGCCGAAGCATTAAAGCCAGCACGAATTTATCTTTAGTTTCCTTCTCAAAAGGTCTCATACTAATTTAGTTGGACTTTACTTATATATTAGACAAGCTTTGTCTAATCTTCAGATGTAGGACCACATGACTCGTATCCCAACATTCTCCCCTTCATACCAAGGAACACATGACTCGTGTCCTCCGCTCTAGCTAAACCTTAAGTACCATCATGTACCCATCTCGTTTGCTAGGGTCTAGCGAAATCTTGGCACCGTCTTGTATTTTCTTATTCGCAAGGTCATCTTATGAGGAGTATGCTCCCACATCATAGATAGTTCCCATCCACTTCTCCAGGTCCACTTCTCGAACCGCTCTGCTACCAAAGAGTGTATATCTGTAGAGAGTCTGACTCAACAAATGGGTGAAGACCTTAGAGAAGGATGGACTTAAAAGAGTGTATATCTGTGCAACGTGTTCCTATTCTGGAAAAAGGGAACTATTGTCATTGGAAGATGAAGATGCGAGCTTTGATTCGTGGAATCAGTGAGGATGCGTGGACTGCAGTTGAAAGTGGATGGGGTGCGCCTACTGCCATGGGAGAAGAAGGTTGAAGTGCCAAAAATTAAGTCTCAATGGACAGATCAAGAGAAAAAAATGGCAAAATTTAATGCAAGCTTAGCTCAGAATATGGGGAAAAAGTATAAAGATAAGAAGCTTGTGAAGAAGTTGATGAGAAGCTTGCCGTCCAAGTTTGACATTAAGAAAACGACAATGGGAATGTCGGTCAATACTGATACTATTGAATTTGATGAATTTGTTGGTCACCTTCAAGCATATGAGATGGAGATTTCTTCTGATAAGAGCTCAAATCCGTCGAATGATGTTACTGGTTATTGTGCAGTCGTTGCAACAATAGAGGAGGTTTCCGAGAGTGAAACCAGTGACAACGATGATGAAAGCAAAGCAAACTCATTTGAAAGTGAATCTGACAATGACGTGTCGGAGGAGGAAGAAGAATTGAATATGAAGATTGAATTTCGTAAGCTTTATGATAATTGGTTGGAACTGAGTAGAGAGAAGATCTCATGGGCTGAAGAGAAGTTAAAGCTTCATGTGTTGAATAAAAGGTTAAATGAAGAACTCAACTCTGAAATCGACAAGAACGAGACGTTATCTCAAAAACTTATAGAAACAAGGAAGAAGATTCAAATGCTCAACAGTGGTACTAAGGATCTGAACGAGATCCTCTCAGTAGGAAGGGTTGGAAAATCCAACTATGGTTTGAGTTATAATGGAGAATCAACTTGTGGAAAGACGAATTTTGTTCATGGGAACACGACACAACCTGTTCCAACAGACGTAAGAGAAACCAAAAAGTGTGATGTGAGAAGAGCAGGCCCAGTAGGAAAAGTTGGAAAATCCAATTATGGTTTGGGTTATAATGGAGAATCAACTTGTGGAAAGACAAATTTTGTTCGTGGGAACACGATAGAACCTGTTCCAGCAGACGTGAAAGAAACCCAAAACTGTGATGGGAGAAGATCACGGTGTTGGTTCTGTGGTAAATTCGGACATATCAAGAGGTATTGCTATCGTGCTGAGAAGATTAAGAGGATTTTGAAGAACGGAAGATTCTATCTGAATGGAAGGAAACAATCACAAGTTTGGATCGCTAAAGCATACCTATATCCGAGCATAAGAGGAGAGTCACAAGTTTTTTCATGCTGCTTACACCTCAACAGTTAAGTCTGTTAATCAACCATGGTATTTAGATAGTGGTGCATCAAGATATATGACTCGGAGTAAGAGCTATTTAGAAAACTATGATGTTGTAAAAGAAAGCAAAGTCACTTTTGGAGGTGGAACACATGGTAATATCAAGAGAGAATGTGAGCTAAAATATATTGAAAAGATAACGTGTAGTGCTTGCAATCAAGATGTGATAGGTGATATTAGAGATGGGATTTTCGTGTCACAAAGTAAGTATGCAAAAAATCTGAGGGAACAGTTTGCGATCAGTTCCAGCAAGTCTGTAAAAATTCCAAAGAGCACGACTTTGAAGCCTTCAAAAGATGAGAATGGAGTTAATGTAGATGAGAAGAATTGTGTATCTTTGTCCACTGCCGAGTTCGAATACAGTATGATGGAAAGTTGTTGCGATGCAACATATAGCTTACGACCATGAAGATTTTTGAATGAATGTGCAACCAAGCAGGGGGAGACTGCTCGTTGTGTGCTATGTTTTATTGATGATGGTTACATGATGAGCTTGGATGCATACATTCAATCAAAAAGGGGGAGAATGAAAGAGAGGTGTCTTCAACACCAGAATACGAGCTACTGGAACAGATGAGTAGCTGTTTCGACATGTGCATTGAAAGGATTTATTCAAAAAAGGAAATAATGTATCAGAAGATCTTGGATTCGTATGAATCAAAGAAAAAGCAACCTAGAAGATTTACTTACCCGACAAATATAAAAAAGGGTTGAAGGAAATTATTATAGGGTTTAGCCGTTGAAGAAAAGAAAACTCGCGGGAGCATTTCTATTGAGAGAGTTGTGATAACTCTATAACGGGGGCAAGAGCGTGTAAAAGACAAAGGATTTGTCTTTGATCTTGCTTAAAATAGGAATCTTGGGTGACAAACTAAGGGTAGGCTTAGGGTTGTGTAATTCCAATCAAGAGAGTTGTAAACTTCTTGTAAGATTTCTAATAAAGTTGAAATGTGCACCGAGGTTTTTGGACTATACGCTTGTGTTCATCCGCTTTTTCAATAGATCTAACATCCACGCCTCTACCGCAATATCCATACACTTGCGGGATATAGTTAACGGGTATTAAAACTCGATCACATCATAAAATTTCATATAACTAAAACTCGTTATGATTGGTAATGCTATTAACAAACCTCTTAACATATTTTCAAAATAGTAGTATCACAAGATCAACGTAATTATGAACTCACATCAACATTTTAAACACAAATATTCAATACAATTTGAAGATAATTTCATGTCTTTTACCCCTATATAGTTCTAAACAATTCTCGCTCCCAGCCTATTACAACAAAAAATTTAAACATAGACTTATTATACCAATAAATGAAAACCCAAAATTTTTCAAAGAAAAAATAATAAGAACAATTTTTTTCTCAAGATGGGTTCTATAGACATGAAAGTAACGAAAAATAATCATAGAAGAATTCAAGCAAAATAGAAGAAGCAAAAAGGAACAAAAGATCATTTCTCACACTCTCTTCCGTGCCATAGAAGTTGGATACCCATCACCTGTTCCGATTATGATCCAAATCTCTTTTTGCTTCCCATTTACGCGACTCTTTCCGTCTTGAATCCCACTTCTAATCTCGGCCATTGAATCCAACTTCTAATCTCCACCTTCCAATGTCCTTGATTTACCACATCTTTTTCCTATATCACATCACTGAAAGACTCAATATCTTCAGGCTGATACTTAACATACTTATCCGTCTGTTTCCCTGAATCAAGATGTTGCTCATACCTCCCAAAGAAAGACCTATAAGCTGGAATCACTAAAGCCAAAATCTAAACCCTTAGCTCCGATTGCATTTGCTCATCACTCACAATCCATGTACTCTGCGTCTTGTGAATCTCATTGAACATAGCATTGAAAATCTTAAACTTTCTTTCAAAACCAGTTTCGACACTTTTCCGTTTACCTGTAAACCTTCTTGATTCATACATTGCAATACTTTACCCCAAGTTTCTCTTAGGTAACTCTTATGATATAGTCTCAGCTCCGTAGATCTTTTCATTGTCCATAATTGACCCATCAAATCTCTTATCTCTATAGACCCTTTAATCTTCTGCAAAATGTATCTTCCATTGGTCTCGATAAAGTTTCGATTTGATCTCTAGATTTGCGTCGAGCATTTCCATTACCCATTTCATTTGTCTAGCGATAGCCGATGTTTCACACTCCTCGTCGTCTTCTCGATTGATTCGTCTCTTCTCTGGTTCAGCTCTAGTCTTTTTATCACCAGATTGAACCTTCTCGTAATGTTGAAACACTTGGTCTAATGTCTCTTTGTACTCACAAGCGTATTTGAGGTAATTTATGGTGTATCGTGGTGAATCCAATTCACCGCACCGCTTGGTACTGGTGTTCGTTCATTATCGCTCTTGATCGAGTTCTCCAGCTCACCGAATATGGTCACTGCTGATAAGATTTGGTCCCAATCAAAGCAAAGAAAACAAATAACATAAGAAACTATTTTTAAGGGTAGTTAAGACTACCTCTTTTTTGGTTTTTCATTGATTAAATAGAAAACAAAACAAAGAAACAAAGAGAGAATCACACACGATTCTTGAAACAGAGGAAATGGGAAAATGGCCAAGTGCTCCTACAAAGTAAGAAACCACTTCACCTTATTTGCAGAAACATAAAACAAAAATTAAAAGAAATAATAATTAGAAAAGACTAAGTCTTTAATCAAAAACCTTTGATTGCTTTTGACTTTCTTTCTCCTGCTCATCTTCCTTCTCCCCATCATTACCAATGCTTGCATCAATACTCCCCTCGCCAAAATGAACCTTGTCCTCAAGGTTCAAGAGAGGGAAACTCTTGGAAACTTTTGTAGAGTTCCCGGTAGTAACTTGTGAGACGGCTTGCTCCGTGTGTTGATTTTGAAGCCCCTGCAAAACATATTCGTCTCCACCCCACATGAATTTCATCGTACGACCCTTCCAATCGCAAGTAGTTGGACCGAGTGTTTCAAGCCATTGCATTCCCAATACAAGGTCTAACCTACTAATAGGTAACGCGAAGAGTTCGACAAGAAATGTGAATCCGTCTAACTCCATCACAATCTTGCGGGAAGTGCCGTTGCAATAGAGTGTTGAGTGGTTAGCCACTTTCACACGGAATGGCTTCGTCGGAGTGATCGGAAGTTTCAACTGGTTGGCCGCCTTCTCGCTAATGAAATTGCAAGTAGCCCCGCTGTCGATTTTGACCACCAAACCTTGCTAGTTAATTGTTGCCGAGATTCGAAGGGTGCTCGCGATATCGTCCCCCGCTAACGCGTGTAGAGTGGATTTTGTTCATTAGGAGGTGTTGCGTCATCTTCATTTGAATCCTCGCCCTCCATGAGTAGGAGCTGTGCTTTGCGGCACCTATGACCCAGTGTGTACCTTTCATCACAGCTAAAGCACAAAACAAGGCTCCGTTTTGTTCGCATGTCGTCCCAACTTAGCTTCTCCGGTGTGGTGGTAGAATCATCGAGTTGTTTGGTGCGTGTTACTCTTGAATTGTTGTAACCGAGATTACCAAGGTTCTTTTGGAGCTGCTCGTCTCGCATTCGCGCCAGACCAATAGTATCCTTAAGTGTCTTAGGACAAAACATACGAATGCTATCGGAAATGGTAGGCTTTAATCCCCCAATATAGGTTCCGATTAATGCCTTTTGCGTCTATCCTCCAACCTTGTTTTGCAGCCTTTCAAATTCACGTTGGTAGTCGCAGAGTGTGCCGATTTGTTGGATTTTGGGTAGCGACTCATCAAAATCATCGCCGTCTGTTGGACCAAAACGGGACCAGAGTTCTTCTTCAAACACCACCCATGTTATGTCCGTGTGATCTTCCTTCAAGGCTTTCGACATTGTCTGCCACCATTCATTGGCTTCGTCCTCTAAGTGGTACGATGCATATTGAACTTGTTGATCTGGTGGTGTGTTTTGGTAAGCAAAATATTGCTTAACCTTACTGATCCATGATGTGGGATCACCGCCATGGAACTTCGGAAACTCCAGCTTCATAGACCGTGCTTGATAGAAGGGATGTGTATGGACAGTTTCTGCGTGGTGCATCGGATTGTGTCGGTGGCTGCCTTCACTTCTTCTTGGGGATCGTTGCCCGCTGTTAACGTTGTGAACGGCGTCCTTGTTGTTGGTCACAACCTCCATGAGACGATGTAGGAACTCTTCAATGCTCTGAAACTTGTCCGCTACACCCACATTCATTTTCTGAATTTCATCTTGCATTTCTCCTAAACTAGCTTCGAGATCTTCGACGCATTCTTTGTTACTGTCCATCCTCGGATCAAGGTATTACTCTAACTTTTTGTTTTCTTTTTCTGGATTTTTAAATCGAAAACAAAGTCTCGACACCACAAACGAGTGGTCCGGATCGAGATTCTTACTGAGAGAAAAAAAAATGTGAACGTGCTCTGATACCAATTGATAAGGTTTGGTCCCAATCAAAGCAAAGAAAACAAAGAACAAAAGAAACTCTTTTTAATGGGTAGTTAAGACTATCTCTTTTTTGGTTTTCACTGATTAAATAGAAAACAAAACAAAGAAACAAAGAGAGAATCACACACGATTCTTGAAACAGAGGAAATGGGAAAATGGCCAAGTGCTCCTACAAACTAGGAAACCACTTCACCTTATTTGCAGAAACATGAAACAACAATTAAAAGAAATAATAATTAGAAAACGTTGCACCATGGATTTGGCCGAAGGCAAAATCCTGCTATCAACCCACCAAGGAAAAGGCCCAACTTACTTTATCTTGCCAACTAAGCATGGTTACTTTATTTCTACTATAGTTACTTTATGCTTATTATGAGTTACTTTATGGAAACATATGGTTAGAATGTAACCACACGAACCTAAAGCCCTAATTCTCTTGTACTATAAATAGTTGTACATAATTCTTGTACAACCAAGGCTCATTACTTTCACTTTTGGATCATATCTCTCTCTCTCTACGTTTAAGCCTGTTCGGACTAATCTCCCATTAATCCAAAACTGCCCGCTCGGTCTTTGTTCATCCGAGCTAGCATACAATCAATATTTTCTCCAAGCCTTCTTTCTCCATTTCGTCAAAGAATCCCGAACCCTCACACAAATTTAGTGTCGAATCCGATCCCGAGTTCAACATTTGGTGCGCTAGGGATCTATTGAAGGATATCTTTTTACGCAACAAAAATGGATCTCAACACAGAAGCGAGCACGCTAACGCACTCTGCGGGAATAAGCGCCCTGGGCGATAACACTCCGGTGGCCCGAGGAGCGACTCTTGTTCCTGAGCAAGAAGGTCCCAATCTCACGGATACAAACACTCATGTCCGCATCCCCGAGAGCCAGGATCAGCCCGCTAATCCCGCCTTGACCTCCGAGAGGGACGACCAGCCACATGCTCCCACCTCTGTCTTTGAGAGAATCGAGCGTCCGGCAACCCCGTCATCTGTCTTCTAGAGGATACAAGAATCCACTGACCTCCGACAAACACTCGGTAACTCAGTGGACTTAAGACAGACGATGGTAGAACGACCAATCATCGCTCAGAATAACCCAGTCCAGGCAAGCGTCCAGCCCGAGCAGTGGCCCCCGCTAGATCACGCTCGGCTCCTCGGGACACTAATGCGCCATTTCGATGAGCAGGAAAAGCAAGCACGACAGACAAACATCAGACTCGATAGTCTGTCGCATCGCGAGGGGCTCCCCCAAAGCGTACCGAGGCAACTCAACAACGAGCAATATTTGACTCGGCAACTATCCGAGCCAGCTCTTTCTCTTTGGTCTGCGGACCTCCGACAAACGCTCGCCACCCGATAGGAATAGGCCCCCGATCATGGAAAAATTCCTGCCCAATATGCTGAGCTCGAGGACATGCGGAACCAGCTCCGGGAGATGAACTCTCGAATGCACCATGCCCTCAGATCGGCCCCAGGGATTGACCGAGTCCTAGCAGAGACCCAGCAAACCCCCTTCTCCGATCAGATATTTTCTATCCCAATCAGGCATACGGCGGAGCAGCACCTCATAGCTTTCTCTATCGCAATGAGACAAGTGCATTTTTTCCCCGAGGAGTATGACGCGGGTCATTGCCAGTACTTCATCGAATATTTATCGGGTGCAGCCTTAGACTGGTTCTCCTGGTTGGAATCCCGCTCCATCGACTCTTTCTAGCAGCTATCGATCGCTTTCCTCAAGCACTACGCCATCTACATTAAGGATGGAGGCTCTGATGTCGAATTATGGAGCCTGATCCAAGGAGAGAACGAGACCCTCAAAAAATTCTTGGACCGCTTCAAGGCCATCATCTCACGAGTCACAGCGAGTGACACTTCCGCCATTGCGGCTCTCAAGCAAGGTTTATGGCCATCGTCCAAATTCCGAAAGGAGATGATCCTACAACCACTCAAGAATATCGAGGAAGTCAGGCATCGCTCAGTCGATTTCTTCAGGCTCGAAAAGGATTGGGCCTGTCAAACAAAGAAAAATTCCCCAATCAAGCCTCCCGCAATCAAGTTAAAGGCGAAAGGTACAACCGAGGAACAGTACCAAGAGACTCGGCAGCATATCGATTATGAGTATAAGAAGAAATTGGTAACCAACGTCGTCAATAGCTCCTCGAGCCCTCCCCCAAAGAAGTGGAACAAATACTACCTCGACTACCACCAAATGTACGGACATTCGACCTCGCAATGTCGACAGCTGAAAGAACAACTGCTCGCGCAGTACCTAAAGGGAGCAGTCAAGGTCACGCCCCTAGCCGACCCGGGCAAGAAAAGAAAATCAGAGGAGGAATCAGACAGGAACGAGCAGAGGTCTAGCAGGAACGCCAACTCGCCCCTTCCTCCGAAACGCGTTCAAACCAACAAGAGCCCAAACGATAAGCAAAACCCAACCAAAAGAGTGCTGGTGATCATGGGAGGATTCAACATGACTTGCGATTTGGTTAGGTCTCTGAAATGATATGAGAAGAAAGCGACCACCGACAAGGGTTGCCTCGGTCGGTCCGAGGTCGATATGCTGATCATCTTCACCGAGGCAGATACAAAAAATCTGGCTATGCCCCACAATGATCCCCTCGTCATCGAGCTCAAAATCAAGGATTGCGAGGTAACCTGGATACTGGTCGACATGGGGAGCTCAGTCGATCTAATCTTCAAGGAAACCCTGAAAAAAATGGACATATCCGACGACCGAATCAAGCCTGGCATCAAGCCCCTTACCGGCTTCGATGGCATCACAACGATGATGGTCGGGTCGATTAAACTGATGGTGCACGCCGGCAGAATCTTGCGAAACGTCAAGTTTATGGTAGTAGATAAATCTACCGTATACAACGTGATCGTGAGAACCCCATGGCTTTTCTCTCTGAGCCATCTCATCAACCTATCATAAGTGTCTCAAGTTTCCAACCTTGCTCAGAGTTTTCACGATTCGTGGGAACCAGAAGATGGCCCGAACGTGCTTCATTGCAAAAAAAATAGCTCCGATAGATAAATCTCCGTATCAGTCCTCCAGACGAGATGACTTCCACCAACTCAGGAACAGAGCTTCCGACTCGGAAGGTAACCGATCTTGCAAGCTTCGAGCCCACTCTCGCCCTGGCCTAATCCACTAAACAAACATACAACATCGGCCCGGACACCTCAAGACTGGCCAAATAGACCGGCAGTTCCAGTACCGCTTCGGCACGACACTCAAGCCACAAAAAAAATATATATATATATCTATGTTCTTGCTCGTTTCCGAACGAGCTGCCTCTAATCGTTTCCGAATGACTTATCTCTTTTTCACTTTGTAATCTGAACTACGTTCAGCTTGATCCCTACTTATCGAGTACGTAGGCAGCCTCCCTGGAGGTCCAGCAAAGATAATAATAAAAATTTATGTTCATTACCATCGATTCGCTCGATTCCTATCTTAAAGCTCCGAGCTCATTCACATCGGTACTCTGGCCAAGTACTCGATCAATAGGTCATAGTCGGGAGGTCAACCATAACTAAACCCGAGTAGGATCACAAATATGCGTCTCTCATAGATGCAGTAGCAAAATAACCTACAAACATAGCTCGAAAAGTCTACCATAACTCCCCCCGAGTGAGATTAAAAGCCAGGCCCCGTCTTGCACGGTTTCCTAAGAACGTTTAAGCATATTTAAGCCGAACATTTCTCGCACGCTTAACCACAAGATGGACTCGAGTCATAAGCCAGGTTCCGACCTGCAGGCGACCCGGTCCAACCATCCAACACGTGAATCCGGTCAGACCAAATTCAAAAGAGCCCAAGGATCTGTTCCTCGGGCACATAATACCAAAGCTCCCAAAAACTTAGCCCATAATTAAAATACAAGTTCCAAAATAGTAACCCGAGGATACCTTCCTCGGGCATAACATGCCAAAGCTCTAAAAACTTATCCAAAAAATGCCTAAGCTCTAAAAACTTAGTCACATCAAACGTATCCAAAAAATGCCTAAGCTAAAAACTTAGTCGCATCAAGTACATCCAAAGATGCTTAAGCTGAAAAACTTAACCGTATAAACACCAAAGTCCAAACTTCATTAAAACCCCCCGAGGATCCGTTCCTCGGGCAAAACAGCATAACAGAGTTAAACCGAGCCTCATTAGCCCGGGTGAAATTCAAGATTACAGTTAAAAGAGTTCAGAGGCCAAACTCGGCCCGATAAAAAAAGAGAGAAGAAATAAAGGGTCCTCAATCCTATTCGTTTTGCATTGGAATAGAAGGGACTGGAGTAAAGAAGGGCAGCAAGGTGTCGCCGGTCACCGGGTTTTTTTCCGATGCTTCACCCACTGCTTAGTCGGTAGCGACCGGCTCCTCCATGACCCTGTCCACAATTTCATCCATCAGCCTCTCGGCAACCCCTAAAATAATATCTAAAAAAAACTGTTCGACGAGTTTAACTGACCTTCGAGAGTCCGAAGACATGGCCGCAAGCAAGACCTCTGAGTTCTATGCGGGATCAGTAGTATGATCTTCATTATGGGTAGTGTCGTCGTCATCATTGACGTCCTCGATTTCGACGCTTTGGTATGCCTCAAGAACCCAATGATCTTCTATCTCGAATTCACCTTGGAGAGGAGAAGAAATCCGATCATTGGCATAGCTCTCCGGGAGGATACTCAGCTTGGGAGTGAATTCATAGTCGCGGTCGGAGAAGGCTGACAAACGCATCTCCTCAACACTCTTTGCATAGCCGTCGTACTTGGCTCGGATCTCCATTTCCTCCTCGGGGGACATCTCGATCCCAATCGTCGCTATCATGTCGAGCTGAGTTTTGACCTGACTCGCTAAGCTGTTAAGACGCTGGAACTCCCGCTGTTTAACAAAATACTCCCGAGCTTGGGAGAGTGACGCTTGAGCTTGGCTAGTGAGTTCAATGCGAGCCTGCTCAACAGCCAACCTGGCATACAGTGTACCAAACTCCCACCTCGAGTCTCTCAAACGAGATACCTACGATCAGACGTGCTCGACCAACTGAGCGTTCGCCCATTCGGCTCCCAAGAGGCGCTCCCTGACTTCGCTGAATCTTGCTTCTGCGCGCTTCCTCTCTTCCCTCTCGTCCTCAAACCGCCAGGAAACGTCTACCAACAGTTTAGCCCGCCCCTTGGATTGCTTCCTTAAATTATCAAGCTCCTCCGTCACGCCTCGAGATTTCGGTGATTCGTTCTCCTCGGTGAACTGATCTATATGAGCTGCGTCCATTACTCTCACGTTTTTCAGCTCACGTTCCATTCTCAGAGCGGCGTCAAGGCGACTCCAAACCAGGTTGAAGTCGACTATGGTCTGCAAGAAACAAAAAAAGGAATCTAAACCAAGTCCCCGTAAAAAGAAGGGAAGACGTTAAACATGGGTAAGGAAGAAACTTACGCCTACGACGTTCGAAGTAGATTTGCAGTACCCTTTTCGGTCAAACATTTCATCCAGCCCAAGATTCCGACCCTTGATGACCCCTCAGATAGAGTTGAGAAATTTGGCACACTTCTCGGGGTGTTCGGTGATGTGACTGCAAAACCCTTTGAAGCTATACACAAACCCATCAGAAGTATCGGCCCCGCCCGGACTATGAAGAATAAGCCGGTTGTCCACACCACCGACGTTCGGTTCAGCATCATGACCAGCGTCTGTGACGCCTATGTCGCTTTCATCCTGCTCCATAGCATCGTCACCCTTAGATACTACAATCAAGTTGCCAGGGACCTGAGAGGATCCTTCGGCGTCCTGGCGAGCACGCTTGTGAGCAAACACTGCAGCAACATCTTTTCCAGCGCCGTGTTTGGCAGCGACTTAAGCGCTCTCGTCCCTTGACCGCTTTGTCGAAGCAGTCCCAGTCGCCGCCTGTCCAGCTAACCCCTTCTGCGACCTACTCGGGGTTTTCTCCTTTCGACTAGAGAGAACAGACTTGCTCGCCCCCGGAGTAACAGACTTGCTCGCCCCCGGAGTAACAAACTTGCTCGCCCCCGAATGCACAGACTTGCTTGCTCGACTTGTCAACAGCTTTAGCCTGAGGCATACGGTGCACGAGATTCAACTTTGCCATTTCTCCTTTGTCAGAACTACAAGCAACGCGAGTAGAGGTGTTAAGAGCAAGAGCCGGGTTACCTAAAAGCAAGACGTGAGAACTGAAAGACAATTCGGATAAGACTCGAGAAGAAACTTTCTCAAAAGGAGGCAAACCTGAAGTAATCCGACGATACACTTGACAAATCCGTGTGTTAAAGAAAGTTGGCCAGTCCTGAGGCGGATACCGCTGTAACAGGCCGACCACACAATTGGAAGACTTTTTTGGAAATTGATCGCGTCGAGGTATCTGTGAAGAAAGAGGAAGAAATCAACGATCAACCCCGAAGGAGGAACAAGAAGGGAATCGTACCAATTTGCTTGTTCCAGCCTATTCGAATTCCTCCTCTATAGCTCCCTATTGACGCCGATTTTATCACGACGATGAAATACTTCTCCTGCCACGTGCCCTCCAGTTTACTCTTGAAGTTTTTCACCAGAGAAAGTCCGCTCTTCAACTTTATCTAGAACCGACCCGAGTCAAAGACGTTGCCGCGCGTAATCTCGCAAGCCTTTTCAAAATGCTCGCAAGTAACTGCTCGACGAGCCTCGTAACTTAGCATCAAGATCGACATCAGATTCTGAAAACTTGCGTGAGTCAACTGAGAGATGGAGACTCTCCTACGGGCACAATACTCCAAGATCTGCGAAGGGATCGGGAAACTCAGTCCCCTTTCGTCGAAGAAACACTCGTGCACACATATATGGCCTTTGGGGGAGACCACGACCTATCTTCCGAACCAAGGGTAACGAAGATAATCTTGGGCCAGTTCTTTCCATGACCGCACTGAATGACGTTATCCTGCATAGAAGTTGAAGGTTTAACATCATGACGGCCCATCACAATGGAAGGATCCAGAAGAAGAACCTTCTGATGACATGTTTCTTGAAAGATGTTTGAGTCGACGTCGATATGAAACCCGGGGGTCGGAAAAGAGTAAAAAGAAGAGGGAGATTTGAAAAGAAAGTACCTGATCGAGATCTTCAGAATATGGAACTGATTGTGCGAGCTTTTCGGGGCTCGGCACGTCAATTACCCTCAACGTGCAACAACACCGCAATCATGACGGCATGTCGTTTGCAGCACTTCAAGGTATCGATCCACAGGGAGTAGAGCTTTAGACCATCCGAAGAAGGCTAACGATTGCGGAAACGGAGCTGCGAGACTCGGGCTAAGCTAGAGCCAAACTCTTTTGAGAGAGTTTGGTTTTTGTATTCCAAAAATTAAGATATATTACAACTTTCCTCCTTCACACATATTTATACTACTTAATCCCTAAACAAGTGGGATCAAAATATCTAGATATTTATAGGTTACTTCATAAGAAGGAAACCTCAAAAATAAATATCTAAAGTTTACTTAAGTGTGAAGAAATCTCTAACTTATCCAAAAACTCTTTATTCTGCTGAGCCTGTCGATCGACGGAGGAGCAGTGTCGATCGACGGGGGAGCCTCTGTGGAAATCTTCTGCGTCTTTAAAATTGTTGTCGATCGACAGCACATATACTATGTCGATCGACAGATGTGTTTTAAAGCTCTTCTCTGCTTTGTTGCTTCAGGTGTCGATCGACACAAGTGTCTTGTCGATCGACAGATGAGCTTCTGCCTCGATTCCACTTTGATCTTTAAGCTCCAAAATGATCCAAAATTGCTCCAAATCTTCCCTTTGAGCTCCAATGACCATTTCCAACAAAAACAACATAAAAGATACAAAAAATACAAAAACTACTAATACAAAACCAAATTATATCATGGTTAAAATGGGTAAAAACCGTGATATATCACGCCCCCAGACTTAGCGTTTGCTTGTCCTCAAGCAAAGAACAAACGATAGCCCGGAAGAAGGTTTATTAAAACATTAAAAACGAAATTAAAGATAGGCTTGGGGGAGTCCCCAAGAGGCGCGTTTAACGTCGCTAGCTTGACGGTTGTGTCTTCTTACTCTTACTCTCCTTGATTGTTTCCTTCACTCCAAGTAACGACGCCCAAGAGTGCAAAATCACAAGAAAAAGGGAAAAGAATAACAACAAAAGAAAAAATGAAAAAGATGAAAGAAGAACTCAAGAAAACTCTAGAATTAGCCTTTGTCCTAACTCTGATGGCAATCGCATCTACTCCCCGGCAACAGCGCCAAACTGATTGTGCGAGCTTTTCGGGGCTCGGCACGTCAATTACCCTCAACGTGCAACAACACCGCAATCATGACGGCATGTCGTTTGCAGCACTTCAAGGTATCGATCCACAGGGAGTAGAGCTTTAGAACATCCGAAGAAGGCTAACGACTGCGGCAACGGAGCTGCGAGACTCGGGCTAAGCTAGAGCCAAACTCTTTTGAGAGAGTTGGGATTTTGTATTCCAAAAATAAGATATATTACAACTTTCCTCCTTCACACATATTTATACTACTTAATCCCTAAACAAGTGGGATCAAAATATCTAGATATTTATAGGTTACTTCATAAGAAGGAAACCTCAAAAATAAATATCTAAAGTTTACTTAAGTGTGAAGAAATCTCTAACTTATCCAAAAACTCTTTATTCTGCTGAGCCTGTCGATCGACGGAGGAGCAATGTCGATCGACGGGGGAGCCTCTGTGGAAATCTTCTGCGTCTTTAAAATTGTTGTCGATCGACAGCACATATACTATGTCGATCGACAGATGTGTTTTAAAGCTCTTCTCTGCTTCGTTGCTTCAGGTGTCGATCGACACAAGTGTCTTGTCGATCGACAGATGAGCTTCTGCCTCGATTCCACTTTGATCTTTAAGCTCCAAAATGATCCAAAATTGCTCCAAATCTTCCCTTTGAGCTCCAATGACCATTTCCAACAAAAACAACATAAAAGATACAAAAAATACAAAAACTACTAATACAAAACCAAATTATATCATGGTTAAAATGGGTAAAAACTGTGATATATCAGGAACGAAGGATAAAGAAGAAGCAGAAACGCAGCTTTATATAGGAAACCACAAAAAGGTGTGATCATTTGAGGAACAAGAATCAAAGGGGCGGCGCACCGAAGAGTCAAATCAACGTTGAAACCCTAAAAACTCTTGAGAGTCGCGTAAAGCGTAATCATCATTAGGACGGGAATCAAGGAAGCACGTGCTAAAACAAAACCAGTCAAGCCCACGCGCTGGCGGGAGTCAACGCGCCCGGATAACATAACGAATGAGACAAGTCCGGACAAGACAAACAAGTAGTGCCTTCACGCTCTCAAACTGTTCGATACCATCTGCTGAACTCGGCCTGCTCGATTCGCCGACTCGGGGGGGAGGGGGGGGGGGGGGGAGCTACTGGCTGCACCATGTGGAATTGGCCCAAGGCAACATCTTGCTCTCAGCCCACCAAGGAAAAGGCCCAACTCACTTTATCTTGCCAAGTAGGCATGGTTACTTTATTTCAAGTATAGTTACTTTATGCTTATTATGGGTTACTTTATGAAAACATATGGTTAGAATGTAACCATATGAACCTAAAGCCCTAATTCTCTTGTACTATAAATAGTTGTACATCATTCTTGTACAACCAAGGCTGATTACTTTCACTTTTGGACCATATCTCTCTCTCTCTCTCTCTCTCTCTACATTTAAGCATGTTCGGACTTATCCCCCATTAATCGAATGCTCACACAAATTTAGTGTCGAACCCGATCCCGAGTTCAATAGAAAAGACTAAGTCTTTAATCAAAAACCTTTGATTGCTTTTGACTTTCTTTCTCCCGCTCATCTTCCTTCTCCCCATCATTACCAACGATTTCATCAACTGCTGCTTCTCCTAGCCTTGTTTGAGCCAATTTTATCTAACTAATCAGATCTGAATCTGATTGTTCAATGGCTGGGATTAAATCACGAAGAGTTTCATACATGTCTAGTTAGGAACTTGAATAGTTTCTCCGGTGAACGTTTCTATAGAACCACCGCACCGGAGAAACGTAGGAACGGGATTGCTAAGGCGGAGACTAAACCGGTAAGGAGGCGTTAACTAATCGGAGCATGATTTTGATCGGAGAATACTATTTCGAAAAGATATAACTCACCGGGGAAAAGTACGGTGGATCAATGGCGAACGATAATACTATTCGCCCGAGACGATGGAGATGTTTATTTCTCCAGCGAATTCAACAGAAAGATTTGCTTTTCTCGGTAATGGGAAAATCCCTAACTGGATCGGGGAAGACAAAGCATAAACCCCTTACTTTTTTTTGGGCAATTCTCATGGATACCACTTTTTTTAAGTTTTTGTTCCTTAGATACCATTAATTTTTAAAAGTTCCCTAGATACCACTTTTTAAGCATTTTTTAAAAAGTTTCCAAAAATACCACAAAATTAAAATTAGTTTTAAATGGTCAAAACTAAACCTTAAACCCTAAACCTACACCTTACCCCGTAAAACTATACCCTAATTGTACAATAGTTAACCTAAACCCAAAAATTAAAATCCTAGACCCTTTAAAAATCAATTTTTGTGTTTGTGGTATTTTTGGAAATTTTGATTTTTTTTTTGAATAAGTGGTATCTAAGGAACTTATAAAAATTAATGGTATCTAAGGAACAAAAACTTTGTTTTGTGGCATCCTAGGGAATTTCTCAAAATGTAAACTATAAATCCATTGAAAATCAAATTTTGTATTTGTAGTATTTTTGGAACTATTGGAAAAAGTGGTATCTATGGAACTTTTCAAAAATTGATGGCATACTAGGGAATTTTTATCTTGCCCAAGGCAACATCTTGCTTTCAGCCCACCAAGGAAAAGGCCCAACTCACTTTATCTTGCCAAGTAGGCATGGTTACTTTATTTCAAGTATAGTTACTTTATGCTTATTATGGGTTACTTTATGAAAATATATGGTTAGAATGTAACCATATGAACCTAAAGCCCTAATTCTCTTGTACTATAAATAGTTGTACATCATTCTTGTACAACCAAGGCTGATTACTTTCACTTTTGGATCATATCTCTCTCTCTCTCTCTCTCTACGTTTAAGCATGTTCGGACTTATCCCCCATTAATCGAATGCTCACACAAATTTAGTGTCGAACCCGATCCCGAGTTCAATAGAAAAGACTAAGTCTTTAATCAAAAACCTTTGATTGCGTTTGACTTTCTTTCTCCCGCTCATCTTCCTTCTCCCCATCATTACCAACGATTTCATCAACTGCTGCTTTTCCTAGCCTTGTTTGAGCCAATTTTATCTAACTAATCAGATCTGAATCTGATTGTTCAATGGCTGGGATTAAATCACGAAGAGTTTCATACATGTCTAGCTAGGAACTTGAATAGTTTCTCCGGTGAACGTTTCTATAGAACCACCGCACCGGAGAAACGTAGGAACGGGATTGCTAAGGCGGAGACTGAACCGGTAAGGAGGCGTTAACTAATCGAAGCATGATTTTGATCGGTGAATACTATTACGAAAAGATATAACTCACCGGGGAAAAGTACGGTGGATCAATGGCGAACGATAATACTATTCGCCCGAGACGATGGAGATGTTTATTTCTCCAGCGAATTCAACAGAAAGATTTGCTTTTCTCGGTAATGGGAAAATCCCTAACTGGATCGGGGAAGACAAAGCATAAACCCCTTACTTTTTTTTGGGCAATTCTCAAAAAGGGCAATTCTCATGGATACCACTTTTTTTAAGTTTTTGTTCCTTAGATACCATTAATTTTTAAAAGTTCCCTAGATACCACTTTTTAACCATTTTTTAAAATGTTCCAAAAATACCACAAAATCAAAATTAGTTTTAAATGGTCAAAACTAAACCTTAAACCCTAAACCTACACCTTACCCCGTAAAACTATACCCTAATTGTACAATAGTTAACCTAAACCCAAAAATTAAAATCCTAGACCCTTTAAAAATCAATTTTTGTGTTTGTGGTATTTTTGGAAATTTTGATTTTTTTTTTTGAATAAGTGGTATCTAAGGAACTTATAAAAATTAATGGTATCTAAGGAACAAAAACTTTGTTTTGTGGCATCCTAGGGAATTTCTCAAAATGTAAACTATAAATCCATTGAAAATCAATTTTTGTATTTGTGGTATTTTTGGAACTATTGGAAAAAGTGGTATCTATGGAACTTTTCAAAAATTGATGGCATACTAGGGAATTTTTAAACTTGTTTTTTTGTTACTTAATTTAATTTCATTTTTAAAATACATATTTTATTAGTAATCAGATGTTTATATCCTTTTTCTCTAATTTATAATAAAACATTTTATTGTATTTCATATTCTATTTTTAATAATTATAAGAATTAACAAAAATCATTAGTAATTTTAAATCAAGGTTATATTTGGGATTTAAAAATTGAAAAGCCTAATGGAACTTTTTTATGAGAAATATATCATAATGGGACACTTCACCACTAAATATTATTTCATTTTTCAATTTTCCCAAGATTTAATAGTGTTTGTAGTGTGTTTGACAATTGGTTTAAGTTACCTAATTTATTGGATTGAAGTTGTTTAGGAATGAAAATAACTAAAGTTAATAAATTGATTTAATAAAATAGGAAAAAATTGAGAATTTTTTTTGGGAAAGACACCTAAGTAAGGTGATCCTAAAATGTTTTTCCTTTAATATATAGAGGATATGTGAAATTAATTAAATCAAAAATTTAAATATAAAAAAAAAATACATTTATGGTAAAATCTACCCGTATGTGCGGGTACTTACCTAATATTTATAAAAAAAAGTTAATTATATTGAATGATTTAATATAGAGAAATTTTGAGTTATGCCGTTTTTTCCAATGTCACTTTTCAAATATCCCACTGTTTGAAAATCATTACAAGTGATATATCATGGTTTTTACTCATTTTTCGCCATGATATAAGTATGTTTTAAGAAGTCTTTTCGGTGTTTTCGTACTGTTTTAGAGTCTTTACATGTTTTAAGGTATTTGGAGCATAACTTGTGATTTTGGAGCATTTTGGAGCAATAAGAAATGAGCCATACAAGATTTAAAGTCGGATAGAAGATTTCAACTTGGTGTCGATCGAAACCATCTCTAGGTGTCGATCGACACCCCATCGTGACGGGCAAAAATAGCAAGTTTGAAGATTTCCGTTTTGCCGAGAAGTTCCATTAAATTACAAGCCCGACCCAAATCGTCTTTGGACCATATATATATTATTTTTACAGCCATTGTTAGGCTTACGCTTTATTCTATTGAGACATAGCAAGAGATTTGATTCAGAGCTTTTAGGGAGACAAGTTTAGGCTCTTTCAGAGATTTCTTCGAACCCTTTTGTATCTCTATCCTTATCTCTTTAATGCAGTATTATTCAGTTATTGTGATGTTTTCTATTGCTATGTCTGAGTAATCTATTAGTTAGGTTTAGGATTTTTCAAAGGCTGAAGATAAATTGTTAAGAATTATATTAATGTTGGGATCAATATAATTTGTGTTCTTCACCTTGATAGTTTTAATTATGATTTATGATTGATCACCCTGATTTAGATATCATAGGTTAATTGATAGATGCGAAAGCATTGTTAGTTATCTGGATTAATATCATGGTGAGCAAAATAACTATTCGCAAAGAAATTTGGCTTAGTGATTTTGTGAACAAATCAAAACTGCTCGTTAATGTTTGATTTAATTTTATAGAACTCGCAAAGAAATTTGGTTTTCTAGAATTTAGTCATAGATAGCTTCTGCAACGAAAGTTGATTAGTTTTACAATTGTTTTCGAGTTCTAGAACGGTTCTTAATAAATATCCCGACTGTAATTTATTGCTTCAATTTAAAGTCATGCTTGCGAATTACCAGATGCCTAGCGTTTCGTCTTATTGATTTAAAGAACAACTATCATCGTTTGCTTGCTTTACTAAATTGTTTTTTCATTATAACATCATTCACTTAGCTTAATTTGAAATTAGAAGGATTCAATCCCTAAGTACTATACGATCTCTTAATTTGAGAGAGTAGCTCAGGGTTAAATTTGAGCATATCAAATTTTGGCGCCGTTGCCGGGGATTTGATATCACCATTAGAATTTCGATTATAGAATTTCGTCTAAGTTTTTTTTTTTTTTTAATCTACTAAAAAACAAGGAATTAGTTGGATTAGGTGCATGCCAAAACACATCACTAGAAGCAATACAAACAAGGAATTAGTTGGATTTGATCTTGACACCTTAGCACTCTTAGAACGCACAAACATAAAAGTAGCTAGAGAAGCTAAGATGGCTGAGAGACCGATGCTAATACTGATGCCAGGAGCTGATGGAGTTCTACGTGATCCAGAAGGACTGAGGTACAATGCAACTAGAAAAAGGATCGACGACGAAGGGAACACAATTGTCAAAGTGGTTGAACAGGAAGGAAACGTTGGTGTCGCCAGACACGAGCCAAATGGTGCTGATTGACACCAGGCTTAGAATGGTCGTGGTCGCACTTTGGGTGATTACAACCATCTGGATCAGTTCTACGCTAACCGGGTTGCAATTTGTCTACCTACATTTCAGAGAAACAACTTTGAGCTCAAGGCTGCATACTTCAGTCTTGTATCTCAACATCCTTTTCATGGACTTCCACATGAGCACCCCATGGACCATATTGAGAAGTTTGAGCACTTAGCATTGAGCATTAAGATTGATGGAGTGTCCAGTGATTATCTCTTCTGCAAGCTTTTTCCTTACTCGCTGGGTGGAGATGCTTCTTACTGGCTAAAACAACTTGAGTCGGGATCTTTGACAACTTGGGAAGGCACGAAGAATGCATTCCTCAACAATTTCTTCGATGATACGAGGTTAGAGGACTTGAGGATGAAGATTGCAACATTCCGGCAAAAAGAAGCTGAGGCATTCAAGGCTTCATGGGCGCGATTCAAGTCATATCAGAGAGATTGTCTACATCATGGATTAGTGTTATTCAGTTGCTTGGTATCTTCTTTAATGGAGTGGACTTGAGGTACTAAATGACATTGGATGTTGCGAGCAGTAGAAATTTTAAGACTAACTATCCAGAGGATGCCATTGCGCTTATTGAGAATTTGGCTTCAAGAAACAGTAGTAAGAACGCTGACTTTGAGAGGAAATAGTTAAGTGGAAACAAGGATGGTGGTCAGTTTGCTCAAGAGATTAAGGCTAAGATTGATGATGTGCATGTTCTTCTAGTGGGAAAGAAGTCGGTTCAATTTGCCCAAGAGGTCGAGAGGAAAAGAACGATGAAGAAGATGTGAACTACGTCAACGGAACCGAATTTCAGAGTCAGAGATTTGGTAATCAACAGCAAAACAGAGGCTACAACAGTAACAACAACTACTAGAGACCTTCAAGCCCACAGTACCAGAAGACAGATTTTCAGAAGCCGTTTCAGAGCAACAACTACACTAGAACCTACGGTTTCTCTTCTTATCAGACGCATCCTCCTAAGTCTCCAGATAGCGAGGTGAAATCCATGCTTGAGCAACTCCTAGAAAGCCAACAGAAGATGACTATAAGCTTTAACGAGAAAATGGATGACATGTATCGGGATCTGAACAGGAAATTTGAAGCTCTTAACACTCACGTTAAGAAGCTAGATACACAAGTTGCTCAAACTGCAGAATCGGTGAAGAGACAAGCTGGATTTCTTCCATCAAGAACATATACAAATCCAAAACATGGTGTTATGGCTATCATGACACATATTGGAAGGAAGCTGGAACCAATTTTGAAGAAGGGTATTGATACGGAGAAAATCGACAAGCTTATCAAAGTCAAAGATGATGAGATGATTAATATGAAATTGGTGTCGATCATCACCGAAGAAGAGCATCGATCGACACCACTTGAGAAACCAGATTCCGAATCAAATGAAATCGATAGGAACTCGACATCAAAGACGAGTGTCGATCGACACCCACCTGGGAGTGTCGATCGACACATGTCGCGGAATAGTATCGAAGTTGCGAAATCTCCGGTTATTGCCAAAGAACGAGTCTACAAGCCTAAGATTTTGTATCCTAGGAGTCAAAAGAAGTCCAAAAAGGAGCTAGAGGAGCTAGAGAACGAGTCTGTCATGGATAAAATCATTGTTAAAATTCATTTGATCGATACAATAAGATCAACTCCGGTGATTTGAAGATATGTGAAGCGAATGGTCACTAAGAGCTTGAGTCTTGAGGAAGGTTGTGCAATGATATCGGAGCAGGTTAGTGCAGTGATCCAGAACAGAATTCTAGAGAAACTCACGGATCCAGGAAGCTTTGTGTTGGATTGCTTGATATTCACGGAAAGGTTTCACGTTCTCTATGCGATTTGGGTTCAAGTATGAATTTGATGCCATTTTTAGTTGCTATTAGTCTTGTGATGACTGATTTTCAACCAACAAGGTTCTCTTTTATCCTAGCAGACAGAATGGTGAGGATCCCAGAGTGTTCTAGAGGAAGTTCCTAGCCCTAGGATTTTGGTTTTCGGTTCGGTTTTCGATTTTTTCGGTTAATTCGGTTTTTGGAAAACTTACCAAAAATAACCGAACTACTATTCGGTTCGGTTCAGTTCGGTTTTCGGTTTTTCGGTTTTTTTTTTAAAAACCGAATAAACCGAATAATTCGGTTTTTTGTAAAATTTTCGGTTTATTTGGTTAATTTTTGGTAAATTCGGTTAATTCGGTTCGGTTCGGTTCGGTTAATTTCAAAATTTTGGTATAATCCGGTTAAAATTCTAGAAAAAAATTTAAAAA
Source organism: Draba incana (assembly GCA_963576765.1). NCBI lineage: Eukaryota > Viridiplantae > Streptophyta > Magnoliopsida > Brassicales > Brassicaceae > Draba > Draba incana. The sequence goes on along the minus strand of OY755214.1, from coordinate 14,274,059 downwards.
AAATAAAATAAAATAATTGGGTTAACCGATTGGTTATCGGGTTCGGTTCGGTTCGGTTTGGTTAACCGAAATTTTAAAAAAATCATACCGATCGGTTAGTGTACAGTGAATCGGTTCGGTTCGGTTCCGGTTCGGTTCTGGTTCGGCAGTTCGGTTCGGTTATTTATCCCAGCCCTGGACGTTCCTATTAAGGTTGGAGAATGCATGATACGAACAGACTTTGGCTACAGCTGGAGCAATGATTGATGTCAAATGAGGAAGGATTACACTAAACGTGGGTGACTTAGAGATGAAGTTTGATATGGATAGGCTTATGAGAAAGCCTACTATAGATGGTCAGACCTTCTACGTGTTGGGAATGTCCTGAAATCATTTGTACTTTACTCTAATTAAAGTTGAATGTCAAGGTTTGACAATTGTATAATATTAGATGGTTATAATGTTTTGCTAGAAACCGCTTATAGCTTATGGGCTTGAAAGTTCATTACTAATATTATTCAATCCTATTGGGTCACACACCTAAGCAAACTAGATCACTAATGAATTGGGTTTTAATAATGATACAATATATTATATATTTGATATATTTATATATTTGTATGAATGTATATATATTTGGAGAATATATATACGTATGTTATTAAAGATATATACATATGGTGTGTATATATATATATGAGTGCACGTGATCGAAAAAGGAAAAAGGATAATTATGATTACTCTTCTCCTCCACGTAATGGCTTCCTTGCATGGGCTTAGCCCATTAAGTCATGCGTACTATATATTAAGGGGACGTGATGGTAATGTGATTATCACAAGAAGCCGCCGATTAAAACCTAAAGAAAAGGACGAAACAGTTTCTCTTGATTTTGAGATTAGATCTCTACGGCACTAGCATCTCGTTCGATTTAGTTTGTGTGCGTGTGGATACTGATAGAGGCACGGCGTTTGAAATGCTCTACAACCTTGATCAATCTAAATATGTCTTTCCGCTGCAATTGATCCACGTATATCCAAAACTCTGTAGTCTAGATTTGATTCAATATTTACACGCATCCTGGAAATTGAATTCGTAATTAAAATTTATAAAGCGTTATAAACCGGTACGAATTCTAACACTACGTTGATACTTTGGATTACCTTCCAAAATATTACCTCCATGAGATGAGCTCTACGGATCCCTTGGAAAGGGCATTAGTTAATTCTACATCAGAGGTAGAGCATCTAGATGAGATTGTTAAGGGTTATGCTTCAATGATGGATGCGAGTGAACAAGTTATGCAAGTGGTTGCTAACAAGGAACTGGTTAAGATTCCTGTGAAAGCTGCAAGGCTTAGCGATTGGAGCGAGAAGAAAGCTCCTAAAATTGGTCTCACGTTATTGGTGTTAATTCTACTTATCCTCTTATTGTCAATGCTTCTTTGAATAATCCAGAACTCACGTTATTGCTAAGTAGGCTGCGCAAGTTTCGCAAGGCTCCTGGCTACTCTCTTGATGACATTTCAGGTATTTCTCCAGACTTGTATATGCATATGATTCACTTAGAGGATGAGTCAAAGTCATCAATTGAGCATCATAGGCGACTGAATCCAAATCTAACAAAGGTTGTAAAGAAGGTGATCATGAAGCTTTTGGAAGCATGGATCATCTATCCCATCTCAAACATTGCTTGGATTAGTCCTGTTCATATGGTTCCTAAGAAAGGAGGTGTTACAGTGGTGAAGAACGAGTTGATTCCTACAAGGACAGTGACTAGACACCAGATGTGCATTGACTATAAGAAGTTGAACGCGGCGACAAAGAAGGATCATTTTCCTTTGCCTTTCATTGATCAGATGTTGGAGAGGTGATGCGGCCTAAAGTAGGCGATGCAAAAGAGTTTTAAATTTATAAACCCTAATTTGCAAGTACACAGTTGAAAATTGTAGTACTTAGGGGTCGATCCACAGGAGACTATGTTGTTATGCTATAAATCTATATTATGCAAAATAAGCTAAGAGAAAATATATTTTGTTTTGGGGCTTTTTATGAAATAAAGCAAAGCAAAAAAATAAAGGGATAGATAAATCAAAAAACGCAAGATAGAAAAAATTAAAAGAAACTAATACCACATGAACTACACGGTTTTTAAAAAGATGCAACTATTGTTCTAGAACTCAAATCACTATAGTAGAATCATTCCCCTTTCGAGGCTCCGAAACCTATAACTCCTACCCCAATAAACTCAACTTTCTATTGTTATTGCAATGTAGAATCACGCTGTAAGATTGAGATTCGATTGCTCACTAAACTCCTTAACTAAACTTTCGATTGTTAAGACGCCTAGCCTATTAAATTCTAGATCCGATCGGTGCAAAAGCTTTTGGAATCGGCACCAATCTAAAATCCGTCACTAGGTAGTTAATTTAGATCACGCCTTGAGTATAAATAAAGATAGAGAATCAATCTAGAAACAAACTTAATAAATATGTAGAAGATGCAACAAAAGAACTTTAAAATAACTTTATATCAAACATACAACTACTCTACATGTTATGAAACATGGAGCAACTAGAGAAGTTGATAAAACAGTAGATTCGTGCTAAGTAAGGGCTCCGCATAGGTGGATCTCGAAGCACAAAGCTAGAGAAGAACATCATGGCCTTCATCACTCTTTTACAAAGGATAAAGATGAAGATCTAAAGAGAATAACGAAAATACATGTTTATTATTGATTTGTGGTGCCTAGGGCTGCTCTCCTGCTCTCCTTCTCTCAAGAGGCTAAAAGCAAGTATATATAGGTGTAGGAAGAGGCCTTGGGTCGGTGGAACTTCTAGGGTTTCGTCTTGGGCAAAAGCGTCTTTTTGTCGATAAGTGCACAGAAGTGGCCACGGCACCGATCGGTCACACCGGTCACGTGGATTGGTCCTGGATCTGGCTCAAAACATGCTCCTTAATTAAACCAAGAGGTTTTGTTGTTCGTTCAACGCTCAGTGATGGTTTTTCCGTGAATTTAGCTTCAACACAATTTTCACATTTATCTTTGCTTATTTTATGTTTAGGAATTAGATTCATGTTCATTAATCTACTCATAGATCTAAAGTTAACATGTCCTAAGCGTTCATGCCATAAATTAAATGACTCAGCAACATAAGCAACATATTTCTTATTCTTCTTCTTCTTCGAGGTGGAAGCCTCGGTTACATCACTTATGGCATTATTGCCTACATCAATTATGGAATCATTGCCTACATCACTCTCATGAATTACAGCCTCAACCGACATATTAAACAACCCATCACAAACAAACCCCTTACCCCAAAACATCCCATATTTGGAAAGGACCAGCTTATCCGCTTCGATTTTCATTGCGAATCCATGCTTGCTCAAGAGAGAACCCGAAATCAGATTCTTCCGCATGTCTGGTACGTGTACAACGTTTGTAAGGATGAGCTCACGGACATAAGTCATCTTCAAAATCATCTTACCATAACCTGCGATCTTCGAGGTTGCGGAGTTTCCCATGAAGAGCTTCTCGTTGCTCTTGTTTTTCCGGTAGGATGAGAAAATCTCTCTGTCCATGCATATGTGCCTTGATGCAAGGTATCAAACCAACAAGTCTTTGGATGTCTCTTAGCCATGTTTGCCTCGGTGACAACCGCACACATGTCAGCTTCGGTGAGATTGACCTCATACTTGTCGACTTTCAGAGCCTTCTTACTCCAACACTCAAAGGATTTGTGGCCAACTTTCTGGCAATTGTTACAAGTTCTAGTGAACTTCGGCTTGGAAGTATAACCGCCACCACCCCTCTTCTTTAATTTCTGAGTATTCTGAGGAGCGACTTTTCCTTTGCCCTTGTCAAGCCTTCCTTTATTCTGCCATTTTGCTTGCTTGTTAGCATTATGGTGCTCAGCCAAGTTCGCATTCGGATCACGAATCACCACGCCAACTTTGAGTTCCCTTCGGTTGTGAGACTCGATCCGAAGTTTCATGACGAGGTCTTCAAGACTCATCCACTTCTTGTTCAACTTAAGGTAGTTCTTGAAGTATGTCCAACCTGGAAGAAGATTCTCGATCACACAAGCGACCTGATTGATCTCGCACAACCTCATGCCTTCAGCGTGAATATCGTGAAGCATATTTTGAGCTTCCTCAGCTTGTTCCATCAACGGTCGAGAGTCCACCATCTTGTAGTGTTCAACCTTAACCCTTTCAATCGCGATAATAGATATGTTTCCTACGGAAAAGGTTGTATCGTGATCGTCTCATAAACGTTTTCGTTGATTGCTTTCTGTTTGGGAAGAACATATTTGTTTAACATTTGCGAACCATTTTTGGGGGATATTGTTATGCACCTGTGGGGGATTGTTGGAACCATTTTTTGGTTAAACAAATTGGCCTTATATTAGGCAATTTGGTTTATGAAAAATGGGATTAAATGTGAATGAGAAATAAAAAATGAGACATTGGGTTCATGGAGAAGTCTTGAATAATAAAGTTTAAAAACCTTATAATTACATTTTGATGTAATTGAGATATTTATTTGGATTTGGTTAATGATGCCTAAATCTATTGGGCCAAATTCAACTAAAGTTTTGTGATTAACTATGTTTAATACAAAACAAAATATCTGATCAAATTTTAAAGAATAAAGTAACGTGATTAGTCAGATGCATTAGTGTTGACATTTATTGTCAAAATCATGCACTAATGGAATTGTTAACATTAGCATCAATTATCATTACACCATATTTTGACTTTTAATGTCATTATATACAAACTGATTCTCTTTTAAAATTTGGTCAAGAAGAGCGCATGAAACGGAATGAAACGTATGGTAATTAAGTCATGATTTGATTGTGATCAAATAATGATTTGAACGTAACATTAAACCGTCCCTTTGATTTTTGCTTTGGGAAAAGGCTATATAAAGAGAGCATTTCTCACTTCTCAAAAACACATAAGATACAATAATATTTCTCTTATTTAAAAAAGTTTTCTAGCAATTTCTCTCAAGAAAGTAAGTCGTGTCTTGAGAGTATCGTAGAATTTTTAGTTCGTTAGAATTGTGATTCGAGTGCTTGTGAATCCGGTTGTGTGTGGTTGTATCTTAGGATCCTTGAATCAGTCTTCTCGTCGCACTACGGGTGATTCAAATGGTTAAGGAAAGAGATTCGTCTCGCCTCCATACTTCTTTTATTCTCTTAACGTTTCTCTTATCGCTTTTTAAGCCCGATTCGTAGCGTTTCAAAAACTTTGGTCCTACAATCTTAATCTTTTGAATCACCTGTAGTGCGACGAGATGACTGATTCAAGGATCCCAGGATACAACCACACACAACCGGATTCGCAAGCACTCGAATCACGATTCTAACGAACTAAAAAATCTACGATACTCTCAAGACACGACTTACTTTCTTGAGAAAGATTGCTAGAGAACTTTTTTAAATGAGAGAAATATTATTGTATCTTATGTGTTTGGAGAAGTGAAAAATACTCTCTTTATATAGTCATTTCACAAAGCAACAATCAAAGAGATTTTTAATGTCACGTTCAAATTTGATTTGATCACAATCAAATCATGAGCTTAAATTACGTCCGTTACATGCGCAATTCTTGTCCAAATTCAAAAGAAACGTAATCTCATTATAATTGTCTCCATCATCAAATTGAATACAATTATTATAATAGCAAGATTTGTGTTTGACTCCATAAAGACCAAATCAAGAAATACTCTCTTTATATAGTCATTTCACAAAGCAACGATTTTTAATGTCACATTCAAATTTGATTTGATCACAATCAAATCATGAGCTTAAATTACGTCCGTGACATGCGCAATTCTTGTCCAAATTCAAAAGAAACGTAATCTCATTATAATTGTCTCCATCATCAAATTGAATACAATTATTATAATAGCAAGATTTGTGTTTGACTCCATAAAGACCAAATCAAGCATTAACACACGTACGTTCATGTACTTGATATTCTTTAGTCAAATATGTTTGCATTATCACACTTAATGGCAAACATAATTTGATATAAATTTTATTTTTTTATTGTTATTTGGAATTAATTCAAGAGATATTTTTAGTATTGTGTTAATCACAATTTAACCACAAATACTAAGATGAACTTGGCCCAATAGATTTAAGACCCATCTACCAAATTCAAATCCATATTTCAATTCCAAATTATTTATTTATCTCAATTACATCAAAATGTAATTATTAAGTTTTTAAACCTTATTATCAAGACTTCTCCATGAACCCAATTGCTCATTTTTAATTTTTCATTCACATTTAAACCCATTTTTCATAAACCAAATTGCCTAATACAAGGCCAATTTGTTTAACAAAAAAATGGTTTTAACAAAACAAATGGAGATGCATATGTTTCTTATGATGGTTGGTGGCTGGATCCTTTCAATTTATTTTCCCATTTTGGATCTCCTATTGCATGTGGAGAAAAGAAATTGAGTACTTAGATTTGTGGTGATTGACATGTTGACATTCTTATGATAATGTTCCTAATGAAGCTGCATATGTTAAAAGTGAGAATTCGATAGATTCAAGATCTGTTGGCTTTCGCAACTATCTTACTCGAAGTAGAGTGACTTGGATGGTATAAGTTTAGTGTCATCATCTACCCTTAGACAAACTGATTATTCATTGGAATTGAATTAATAATGTGCAGGTTTTGATATTTCAAGATTTTAGACCGTTTACGGTCAAACCTACGGCACAAGTTACTGTAGTCTAAGACCGATGAACCGGCGCAGATGGTTAATGTGCTTCTAATTTGTAAATCGTACAAATAAGTTAGCAACATAAAAGAAAGTATAAATATCTCTACTTTATATTTCAGTTACAAAAGATACGATGTTACAAATCTAATCTCGGTAAGATGTCTACAAACATCGAATATTGAGAAGACGTATACACTAAGATAAATGTTGGTACCTGTAAAGTAAATAATTTTAGTATTTATTTGGAACTTAGACTTTGAGACATACATTGGTAAAAAATACAAATGAATAAAATTTTGAGGATAAACTTAATTTTGTTTGGTACGTACTGAATCATTCATGTAGAAGATATAAATGTTTGAGTTAAATAGAGACGATGTACAACACCATTGTTGACAAGCATATGCATTTACAATATAACTTCTATACATTAATAAATTAATAACGTCGGGACCATGATACTTTATTAATTTAGAGAAATATTAATATATTGAGAGATTAATTGGTCCGAAAACTTAGTTTGAGACAAAAAAAATTCTATTAATTAAACGAGATATTACTTTATCAGAATATTAATTTATAGAGGTTATACTGTACTTATTTACACACAAATTAAAAGCGATTGGGTCAAATTTTAGGGACTGAAATGAAAATTGAGAAAAGTGTTAAGTATGCATAACAAAATATAATTATTTATCAGAGATACAATTGTTTTATGAAAATTATTTAATAGAGATACAATTGTTTAATGAAAATTATTTAACATGGATATAAAGATATAAATTTCTAAATTATTTCATTAAAAATGTTAATGATAAAAATAACGAAAAAAATTCAACATAATTTTCTTTGAAAAACCCCACGCGTAGCGTGGATATGCACCTAGTAGTATATTTAAAAGGATTGAACCGAGTAGCGTAGCGTGGATATGCACCTAGTAGTATATTTAAATGCAAAGTAGTTTAAGTGAAAAGTGCTTAGTTGTTTTAATTTTATTGGCTTATTCTATAAAAAAATGATGACATGTAATGATGACTTGGAATGATGACATGACTTAAAAAGAGTTAGATTTAACAATTGTTATTAATTGGATAATAACATGGTTTAAGTCTTTAATTAATGTTTTAACACAAATTATTATTATTCTATCAATACAAAATCGTGAATAATTTTTGGATCCTTTATTAAAAATTAGCAATTAGCAACTAATTTCTTTTTTTTTCTGTTACACCAATTCCGGCTAGAACAAAAAATAATAAACAATAGGAATTTTTGAAAAAGTTTATTTACTAACAACAAATCTATGAATAGCACCTGAACGATATTTTTAATAAATCTAAGTATAATCAAATTATTTCGATCCACTCAAAACAGGTTTATTGTTCTATATTAATCTTAAATATATACAATTGTTCTTGATCTAATAATTTTGAAAAGAACATAAGCAAGTTTTGAAAAAACATTGATACTTTTTATATTTGTATAGAATATATGGGATAGCTCCAACCACAATAGTTTTATGTTTTTAAAAATGTTTATCCCAAATTCCCAATATAATATTTGTAATCTCACGTTCTAATTTTTTTTTTCAATCTTTGTATCCTCAATTCTAGGTAACTATATATATTTTCCTTAATTGTTTTTTTAGACAATATGTCATTATTGATTTAGGTTCATTTTTGTAAGAAGAGATTACAATGTTGAAATGCTTTCATTTGTTTCGGCATGATCCTCAGCAAGTCATCTAATTTATTAAACCACAAGATGAGGGGGAATATGAAGACAAAGACAAATATATACTAGAAAAAGAATAAGAAGAAAAATTATAAGACAAATTAAAATATAGATGATCAAGGAAAACAAAGAAATGAGGAAAAGAAATAAAAAAAACGAGATATAAAAACTAAAATAAAAAAATGAAAAAAAAAAGAAGAAAAATAAAAATTCAAGAAAGCTTTTAGTACATGAAGATAGGAAAAAGAAAAAATAAAAAGAAAAAGAAATCCTAAATTTCAAGGTAACACTCAAAATATTACAAATATTATACTAAACATGTATTAATTTTCTACATGCATGAAAAAAAACAAACGCAATGTATTTATTTATTTATAATTTGGGATCTTGAATAAATTAATTTGCTTTTACAAAAATAAATTAATCATCTAGTTACTATTGTTATGTGAAATTGAAAAGAAAAAAATCTGTCGACCAAAAAAAAAAAAAAAAAATCTCAAACTACCGTAAAAAATGGAAGAGTAGAATTTGAGATTTTTGTCATTTGGCAGATGGAAAAAGTGGCAATTTATTGAGGATTTACTTGTGATTTACTATAAAAAGGAATTTTGTTTAATATCATTGAAACGAACAAGTCCTCGATGATAATATGAAGCATAAAATGGGGAAATATTAATGGCCATCAACAAACCAGATTAAAGTTGGAGATGGTCTCTTTAAATTACCGACTTTTAAGCAGCGAAAATCACTTAGTCACATTTACTTTGGCTTTGATTCAAAAAAATCAATTAATCACTAAGAACTCTGTTTCTTTTTCTACGAGAGAAAAAAAGAAAAAGAAATGATAACATCGCAGCAAAAGAGATTCATCTTCGAGGTTGAGGCTGCTAAGGAATCCTCCAATGGAAAACCTTCCGTTGGTCCGGTTTATCGCAGTACTTTCACCAAAGACAGATTCCCTGACCCGATCCACGGTATCGACAGCTGTTGGGATATATTCCGGTCAGATTTATCGTTCCCTTTCTCAGTTTTTTTTATAAGAATAATAAATCTACGAGATTATAATTTCCGCGAATCCCATGCCTAAACTAAGACTAATCCCAAAGGCATGTAGAAAGCTTGGTATTCTTGTCATTTAAGGCGTTTGTAGTGGCCAAGAAGGAATCTTCTAGTTGCATTGTTATTGCGATTAGGGAACTGGTAAAAGTTATTTTGTAAATCGTTCTTTTTCTAAAGCTTTTAATCATTATGAATTTTAAAGTGGATTTTAGAAGATTCATTATTTTAGTTACTGTACATGTGTATATGTTGGTACAAACACTAAACTGTCTTAACTAACTTCTAAATTGCTTACAGTACATGTAACTGGTCGAATAAAGATTTTTATCTTACGATATATATATTGTCTTTCTCTATCAAGTTTTACGTTCTGATTACCAAAATATCTAATAGTAAAATGTGATTAATATACATCCTTATTTCAATATGTTTCTGGTTGCAGCACGGCTGTTGAGAAATATCCAAACAATCGAATGCTGGGTCACCGTGAGATTGCAAACGGGAAGGTGTTACCATTTCTGTTTTATTTGGCTTTTTTTAGGCTTGTGATAATGTTTTCTACTTTGATAGCTTTATCTATTTGTCATTTTTTTTCTTTTCAGGCTGGAAAGTACATTTGGAAAACATACAAAGAAGTATATGACATTGTCATAAAACTCGGAAAATCTCTCCGTAGCTGCGGGATTGAAGAGGTTTCAGTGTATTAGCTACCTAATTTCTTGCTTAAAATATAATATTTTATGTACCTTAAGTATTTTTTTCTTTTGGATATGTGGAAATGTAGGGAGCAAAATGTGGTATCTTTGGCGCAAATTGTCCTGAGTGGATCATAAGCATGGAGGTACGTAAAACGTTATAATCCTTTTGCTAGTGTATACTTGATTACTTTTACATTGGTGATTGATGGTGAAGAACTTCTGATGCAGGCCTGCAATGCACATGGTCTCTATTGTGTCCCTTTATACGATACATTAGGTACTACCCCTTCTCTACATCATATTATTTTCACCTAAAATATTACTCGCTAGATAAATGCATCAACCGATATTCAGAGAATTACTGCGACTAATTCAGCTAAATCATCTATAATTATTCTACTCTTCTAAGTCTTTCTAGTGTATTAACTATACGATTTTGAGCAAACAGGCGCTGGTGCCGTAGAATTCATTATTTCTCATGCAGAGGTTTTAATTGCTTTTGTGGAGGAGAAGAAGATCTCTGAGGTAACTTTATTTCAAACTCCTGAGACTAACAAATACACATTTGAACTAATCTGAAGATTTGTTTCAATTTTCTTTTTGACTCTCAGCTTTTTAAGACATGTCCAAACTCCACAAAATATATGAAGAGTGAGTAATGCTAATTGAATCACTCATTCTTTTCTAGTTTTATACATGTGAGGCTAATGATCAATTGTGCTTAAATCACAAGTGCAGCCGTTGTGAGCTTTGGTGGCATCAAATCAGAACAAAAAGAAGAAGCTGAAAAATTGGGACTGGTAATTCATTCTTGGGATGAGTTCTTGAAGCTGGTACGAAGACTTTTTTTTGCTTCTTTTTCTGAATTTATTGTCTTCTTTGTTCTTTGATCTTGCGATATTTCTTTCTATTGATCTAATATGATTTGAGCTATATCATGTTTATCTATGATAGGGTGAAGGTAAGCAATATGATCTTCCTACTAAAAAGAAAAGCGACATATGCACGATTATGTATACTAGCGGAACCACTGGTGATCCGAAGGGAGTTTTAATTTCAAACGAGAGCATTGTTACTATAACTACTGGAGTGATGCATTTCCTTGCAAGTGTAAATGAATCTGTGAGTTTCTTTCTTTCCATTTCTCATGATTCATATGGAAGATGAAATCTTGAGTTTTTAGTTGTTACTGAAATTCTTCTCTTTGTCTCTGCCAAAAAAAATATATATATAGTTATCTGAGAAAGATGTATATATTTCTTATCTTCCTCTTGCACACGTCTTTGACCGTGCTATCGAGGAGTGTATCATTCAAGTAGGTGGTTCGATTGGTTTTTGGCGCGGGGTAAGTACAGCTCAAAAATTTGATGTTTCAAATCAACCAACCATCAATGAATTTTGTTGGTTTATAATATGCATATGCTTTGTCCTTAGGATGTCAAATTGTTGATTGAAGACCTTGGTGAGCTAAAACCAAGTATTTTTTGCGCTGTTCCTCGGGTCCTAGATAGAGTATACACAGGTATTCTTCTACCTTTTTTATGTATTGAACATTGAGCTCTTGTATGCTTATCCCAACCACTTATATGTAACAGGATTGCAACAGAAACTATCTGTGGGAGGTTTCTTCAAGAAGAAGGTTTTTGATGTTGCATTTTCCTAGTAAGTAAAGCACTCATTTTTTCTTTCTATGTTTACCTTAAACTGATGTTAACACATTCAAACATTTCTCAGTAAATTTGGAAATATGAAGAAAGGACAATCTCATGTAGCGGCATCTCCATTTTGTGACAAACTTGTCTTCAACAAGGTGGCAACTTCTTCGCAACAGATATTTTGAAACTCGTTTTTGAGGCTTCAAACTAGTTATAATATTTTCGCTTAATCACATCAAAAGGTTAAACAAGGGCTCGGAGGCAATGTGAGGATTATTCTATCTGGAGCAGCGCCTCTCGCTAGTCACATAGAGTCATTTCTAAGAGTTGTGGCATGTTGTCATGTTCTACAAGGATATGGTAACTTATTCACAAGATCAGAAACCTTTATTATAGACCCAAAAGAGTTTTAATTAGGAAACAATCTCTTTTATCTTACAATTTTGTTACTTGTGTAGGTCTAACCGAGAGTTGTGCTGGAACTTTTGTGACATTCCCTGATGAACTGGACATGCTTGGAACAGTTGGTCCGCCTGTTCCAAATGTCGATATACGCCTCGAATCGGTCCCGGACATGGAGTATGATGCTCTTGGAAGTACTCCGCGTGGCGAAATCTGCATCCGTGGAAAAACTTTGTTTTCAGGGTACTACAAACGTGAAGACCTAACAAAAGAGGTTCTTATTGATGGATGGTTGCACACAGGTTATTACAAAACAACACTTTGATCCTTTTTTTTTGTCCGCTGCTCTTTTCAACCTTATTTATCTCTCAACAGGTGATGTTGGAGAGTGGCAACCAGATGGAAGCATGAAGATAATTGACCGGAAAAAGAACATCTTCAAACTCGCGCAAGGAGAGTACGTTGCCGTTGAGAATGTAGAAAACGTCTATGGTCAAGTAGAAGCCATTGATTCGGTATGTTGAATTTTAGCCCGTTGATTTATAATTTTTAAGGAGCTTCTAATTCACAAAACCAATTGGTAATAAGCGGATTATTTCACATCACACATATATTATTTCTAGGCTTCATCTCACTTCCATTGTAGAAGTTCAAACAATTATTTCCTCACATCTATATATCGCAATTCCGATTCGGGATTTCTAACAATTATCCTCCCACATCTATATCATCTTACATTTTTAACATGTTTTTTTAATCTAGATTTGGGTGTATGGAAACAGCTTCGAGTCTTTTTTGGTCGCAGTCGCTAATCCGACCCCACAAACTCTTGAACGCTGGGCCGCAGAGAACGGTGTGAATGGAGACTTGAACTCCATTTGTCAGAATCCAAAGGCAAAAGCATTCATACTTGGAGAACTTGTTAAAACAGCCAAAGAGAGAAAGGTTTCTTCTCCTTCACTTCTCTTTTTTCGTTCTTTCTTTCTGTATTTGAAATTTGCTCTAAGGCCTTTTAAACTATTGAAAAGTTCTTAAACATCAGTAGCATTACCTAAAATTAAATGAAACACTTGAATCTGAATCCGACCCTTATCCGATTTACTAATTGTTTGGATAGTGATTTAAAAGACTCAATTTATATGTATTATACCCGATATCCGGATAGGTCTTCCTCTGTCATCATTTGGTATATTATGCTTTGCAGTTGAAGGGTTTTGAGATCATTAAAGCTGTTCATTTGGAACCGGCGGCTTTCGACATTGAAAGAGACCTTCTTACTCCAACCTACAAAAAGAAGAGGCCTCAATTGCTCAAATACTATCAGGTAAACTAAAAAAAAATAAACGATTTTTGAGCTTTATAGATTAGTATTAAAATCACATACTTAATTGACAGAATGTGATCGATGAAATGTACAAGACTGCAAAGGAAGGTCAAGCTCCTGGACGGTAGATTTCTTCTACTATATATATGCTTCAACGTAACTATCTAACTCATCCCTTCCTTTGCACGATTAGACATGACTTTCTTCGTTTATGGTTCTCTAAATAAGCTTCTGTTAATATCTTGTGATGTTACATAGCATCTTGACATACTACTTATATGTCTTTAATTTATCGAAAATCATGTTAACGATTTCTACTACATATATGTATCACGTTTTATGCAACCAAATCATACGTAATTTTTTTTTTCTGTTATTGATTGAGGAGTTTGAACTGAAATCTATACATCTCATGTTCAAAATTTAAATAATCTTGAACACATGTAGAAAACTGGATATTTTTATTACTTGAGACGTTTATATAGTGGTCAAAAGAGATTCCGGCAATGACTTTTATAGATGGTGAAACTAGTTTATTAATCTAGATCCAGAAGATGAATCATTTCCACACAAACAAACCATTGGATCATATTTTCCTAGTGTACTAAAGATATTTTCGTCTACCTTCGTCAAAATTACAAATTTTACAAATAACTTGAGTTCCATTATACCCCAAAAAAAAAAACTAAAATTCCATTACTGTTGTATTCAACTGATTTCAAATACATTGTTATAGACTTGATTAACTCGTGACCCAAAAACAAAAAAGTGACATGAAAAAAAAGGACTTGATCATTAACTCACTCTTTTCGTTTATATAATTTGGTGAAATCCAAACAACAAATTTACTGTACTTCCCAAATTACGTTATGGATACAAAATCCACAGTATCATATATAATCCGTATATGATATTATATTACCCGTTGTATTATATATCTCTGACAAAGAAAACAATAGACTTACAGTAAGAAAACCCCTCAGGGGAGGAAATGTGACGACGTGGCAATATCATTGAGGTCTCGTAGCAATAATGAACAACGGTTTATCTTTATCAGCTTCCATGCAACCGTTACACGTGATCTCTTTATTTAATCAAAGCTTTGGTTTTACACCAAATTGGATGGATTCAATGAAAATTAAGCCAATCGCTTTCCAACACATGAAGAATCCACTATTTTCAAAATCCCATTTCTTAAAATTTGAATCCCATTCGGTGAATTGAAGATAATGATTTACTCTTTTCTCTTTCTAAATTTCCGAGTCTCCACCTAATATAGTAAAAAGCAAAAAGAAAACAAACCTATTTTAGTTTCATCTATAAAAGTTTAACAAAATTTAAGATATCTACTAAAACCTAATTTATTCTAACGAAACAAATACAAATCTATCATATTTCAACGAAAAAAGAATGGATATATATTTCATAAACTAATAGCACTAAATCATAAATAAAAAATAAAAATAAAACGTTTTATTATTTGATTTTAGTGACATTATTTATTTCCAATTCTGATGTGGACTCTCTTTTTTTGACAAACTATGTGGAGTAGCTTTCTAACAATATTTGATATATTTTTACCCTCGAACATATAAAAATAAACGTTAACTATGATATTTCGCATAAAGTTGACCAACGAACACAATAGAAAACCACTTCGGATTTTTGAGGGATCATCAATTCATCATCCCTGCTCATGAATTTCCAATTCACACGCCCTAAAAGAGAAAATTTCAAGAAAATTTAAAATGTTGTACATATCCTTCTTTATTAAACTAAGCATTTTTTTGTGTGTTTATTTGTTCACATTTCATCTTTCTTATACTTTTTAACTTAATCCTTTAGAAACATATGCAAGTTGACGAACAAAGAATGCATGCAAATTATGAAACAGACGTGTGTCGTTTAACTCATAATATATGTCGGTTGGTGGACGGACCTCCCTTTACTAGAAAAATGATGTCCTTTATTGTTTCCTTCCATATAATGATACTATGTTATAATTGTAAATGCTACTATTCGATGTATACTTAGTGAATACGATGGTTGTTGTAAAATACAAAGTAGACTCAATCGTCACCCAGTATATTAATCCCTTGACACAGTTTGTGACTTTTGAAAATGTTTTTCTATTTATTTGTTTTTGTTGTTCACTACCGACGATTTTTTTTTTTTGAAGTTTAACTTGAAGGGTTTATTTGCTAAATAACAAACAAATTTTTTTTAAATGAAAACTAATAAAAAAATCTAGATTCAATGGGCCATGATTTTGTAACATAAAACAATTTTGATTAGCTTTTTAGTTATATTTTTTAATTATTTAGCAAATTAGCCCTAATTTGAATCAAGGAGTAAAAATTCAAATATGTCAACGTTAAGAGAAAACGAAAATTTGTCATTAACATCAATAAATAGTTTGTTACCAGGTTTAAGTTTGTTTGAAAAGCCAAAAATAAATTGCAGTCTACGTATTTTAAAAACAAATTATTAGGCGATATGGGCTTTGTATCACAATTTTGCTAATAATAACCTGCTAAAGACTTACAAGTTTTATTTTTGTCATAGCGATATTGAATATTCTCCTGCATGTGTACTGCATTAAGTTATAGTGTTCTGGTAGTCACATTTTTATAAATATAAATAACCAAACTTGTGTTCGTCTTTTCTTTTTTTGACCAAATACATGTAGTTGGTACTTTAGCTTCCCATATTGGACGATTTATATATGTCGTATTAAAAACTCCAGCTGAAATTGTCCTTTCAAATATAGATGTGACAAATTAGATAATTACTGATATGCTCAAATTTACTCTGAGCTACTCTCTCAAATTAAGAGATCAATTGCAGTATTTAGGGATCGAATCTACAGGGAATCAGGAACACAATAGATTATGTACTTTCAGATTAAGCTAGACAAAATATAATATATGAAAAAACAAATAAAACAAGCCAGCAGGATGATAAGCTTTAAAACAATAAAGATAAAAGCTAGGTTCAGGGAAATCTCAGGTCAGTCATAAGCAGATAAATAGGATTATTAAAGCTCAGTTCCTAAACATAAACACGAATGTAAAACAAACCAATTGTCGTTGCGAATATTATCTATGTTTAAACCCTAGACAACCAACTGTCGTTGCGAAATCAGATTGATTTAAACAAGCATTAATGATCAGGTTCAATTGTTCACAAAACCCTAAACCAAATGTTTTTGCGAATAGGAATTTTGCTCATCTAACACTAGTTCAAGTAATTCAATAATGTTGTTGCATCTACTAAACAACCTAAAATTAGATTCTAGTTAGCTACGCTAGAATCAGCAATAAACTTGTTCCAGATAAAGAACTCTAATGATTTTATCCTATTAATTAAGAACAACCCTTACAATTCATCAACCACCTTTGAATAACCCTAAACCTAATAGAGAAACTACTCAGACATATTCAATGAAGCACAAAACATCTTTATTAGAGATATCTCTTAAGAGTAGGTTCTAAAACAAAGTAAAATAAAGCTTAAGCCTAAACAATGGCTGTAAAAACGTATATATAGAGGTCCTAAAATGTCCTAAACATAAAAGTAAACATCTGGAACTTTTGGGCTTCAAACAGGCTTCTTCGATTAGGCTTTTTGGCTTGATTGGACAGGATGTCGATCGACACCCATAGATGGTGTCGATCGACACCCATAGATGGTGTCGATCGACACCAACTTAAGCTCTTCATATCGACGATTTAATTAGTCGTGTCGAGCGACACCAAATGCTCCGTCGCTCGACATAGACTCTGATATCTAATTCTCCACTTCAATCTTTGCCACTTCATTCCGGGAATGCTCTTAAACTTCCAGTAAACATCTTTTATGCTCCATACGTCTAGTTCCTGTAAAAACTCTAAAACAAATAGAAAATACCAAAAGACTCTAGATATAGGACTTATATCATGGTCTAAACTGGGTAAAAACCATGATATATCAACACCCCCAGACTTAGCTTTTTGCTTGTTCCTAAGCAAAACAGTGTTATCACTCCTTTAGGAACCACATACCTTGCAAAGCTAATCCGGTGATACTTTGATGTTTCCCTAGAAGTATAGCAGTCCTCCAGATTAATTCTAAACTCCTTAGAGAATCTCAGACTTTCAGTCGCAAACCCCTTCAGTTTATAAAGTGCGGTCTCATCAAGGGAATATCGATTGCTGGACCTTCTAGATTTTTTCGCTTCCTTGAACACTTTCTTGTGTTTCACCCTCTCTCTTCCCTCCGAAACTGTATCCAATTAAGGATATCATAGAGATGCAATGCCCATTGTTGAACTTTTTGATTTAGGATTTTTCTGATTTTCGGACTTGCACTTTTCTGCTTGAACTACACTTTTCTGTAGACTTTTTTAATACATTGGCATCTCTATGACTTCACTAGATCATCGCTCACTACTATTGTTCTTGTGGAGACAGAGTCATGAGGCTTTTGATTTATTTTTTATTTTTCTAGGACAGTTGAATTCATCATTTGGGAAACATTTTCAAGAGCGGTCCGTCCTCGCTTTCAAGTGTTTGGAAGCTGAATCAATTCTTGCGATTTCCAACGTCCAAGACAAGAAATTAGAGATTCATTAGGGCGGGGTCTGCAACGTCTTTCTGGCATTCTCCAGAAGTCTGAACTCGCTCCGTTAAACCGATCCACTTCCAATTACCCACCTTGTAAAACCAATTAACTTGGACTGTAATGGTCTTTGAGTGTTGTTCAAAGCAAGTGGAAAGGGGAGTTTCGACTCGAATAAAACAAATTTTTTTTGAAAAACACCATAAAAACTCAAAAGAAAACACATAAATCAGCAACTACCTCCCCCAGACTTAAACAACACTGTCCCCAGTGTTATTAAGCCTAAGATCGGTGAAAGAAACATAAACAAAACTGAAATGAATTGAAAAACAAAGAAGAAACTTACCTGCCGAGTGGGTGTCGAGCGACGCTGGAGTGGTGTCGCTCAACACCAAGAAATTTCACCCAAATCAGATCGATTGATCAGGTCGATCCGCGGCTCCATCGATTGGTCTTCTCCTCGGGGGTCGATCGACACACTCAGTGAATGTCGATCGACGCTGATTCTTCTACAATTTTTTTGGATCGTCTGGAAGTGTTGTACCTCCCTTTTCTATTAGGATGGTTGCAGCTCTGTTCTTTGTTCGACCTTTCTCTGCAGCTCCCCCAGAGTTATCAAAAACAATTTCAGGGAAGAGTTTCATCGTATTCGCTATCATTTGCTGGATCACTTCTTCTCCTTTCTCCTCTAAGTTTGAAGGGATGACGATCTTAATTTTTGTGAAAGACTTTGGAATCCGTTTAAGCTTCACCTTGGGTGGATCACTTCTCTTTCCTGTAGAAACATTAATTAAGAAACCAAGCTTTCAAAAAACTCGTTGCTTGCATAAGTGCGAAACAGTTTTTTCACAATTTAAATTCTTATTGACGAAATCAGGAGAATTAGAATTAAGTACAGGAAGTTCATACCTTGGCTCTTTTCGGAGGTATCTGGTTTTTGTTACCGAGATATCTTTTTTTTTTTCATTGTTCCCAGGGATTTTTTGGGTAATCTGCTCCCATGCTACAAACAGTCAAATCATCTCAATCATGAGGGGCATGCAAAAAGCTTCTTCAATATCTTGTTTGGATTTTCTAGCTCTAGGGAATGGAAGCTTCGGAGTATAGATCTTTTCCTTGGATTATTCAGACGTTTCGCAAAGATTTAACTCGGACTGGGCTGGGTGTCGAGCGACACTGGAGTGGTGTCGCTCGAAACCACTATCAAATTTAGATTTTGCGTCGACCACAGTGTCGAGCGACGCTGGTTCTTTTTCAAGTGTCGATCGACGCTTGTCACTAGTGTCGATCGGGACTAGCTCTTCAACCTCGGATTCGCGATTTTCTTCGAGTGTCGATCGACACACTTGCTTAGTGTCGATCGACGCTGACTCTACAGTTCTGAAAATTGCTTCAAACTTGTCGAGATAATCCACATCTCCCACTAGAACGGCATTGCCAGCAAGCTTGAGATTAGTATCAGTCTTCTCAGGAAAAAATTCGTCTTGCCACTTGATAGAATCAGCAGTTTCAGCAACCTGAACATCCAACTTCTCAACATGTGTACTCAAAGCTTCGAGCTTCCCATTCAGATCAGTGTACAGTGAATCCAGGTTTTTGTTGAAGTCCTCAGTCATCTTCTGCTGTTCTTCGAGGATCCGCGCAAGAATAGCCACCATCCTGCTATCTGATGATTGAGGTGGAGGTGGTTGATATGTTGAAGCACCATTGTTTCTCTCTAGATCGAACAATCTTTCGTCCCTCTGAATTAAGGTTTTCTGCGTAACCATCTTTTGTTCACGCCTGAAACTCAAAACAAAAAAAAAAAATAGTTAGTAAAGCAAATAAAAATAAACACCTAGACAAAATCCTAGTAATAAAAATCTAATGGTATGATTCCCCGGCAACGGCGCCAAAATTTGATATGCTTAAATTTACCCTGAGCTACCCTCTCAAATTAAGAGATCAATTGCAGCACTTAGGAATCGAATCCACAGGGAATCAAGGACACAATAGATTATGTACTTTCAGATTAAGCTAGGCAAAATATATTATATGAAAAAGCAAATACAACATGCAAGCAGGATGATAAGCTTTAAAATAATAAAGATAAAAGCTAGGTTCAGGGAAATCTCAGGTGAATCAGAATTGCAGGCATAAGCAGATAAATAGGATTATTAAAGCTCAGTTCCTAAACATGAACACGAATGTAAAACAAACCAACTTTCGTTGCGAATATTATCTATGTTTAAACCCTAGACAACCAACTGTCGTTGCGAAATTAGATTGATTTAAACAAGCATTAATGATCAGGTTCAATTGTTCACAAAACCCTAATCCAAATGTCTTTGCGAATAGGAATTTTGCTCATATAACACTAGTTCAAGTAATTCAATAATGTTGTCGCATTTACTAAACAACCTAAAATCAGATTCTAGTTAGCTACGCTAGAATCAGCAATAAACACAAGTCCAGATGAAGAACTCTAATGATTTCATCCTATTAATTAAGAACAACTCTAGCAATTCATGAAACACCTTTGAATAACCCTAAACCTAATAGAGAAACTACTCAGACATATTCAATGAAGCACAAAACATCTTTATTAGAGATATCTCATAAGCCTAAACAATGGTTGTAAAAACGTATATATAGAGGTCCTAAACCGTCTGAAACATAAAAGTAAACATCTGGAACTTTTGGGCTTCGAACGGGTTTCTTCGATTAGGCTTTTTGGCTTGATTGGACAGGGTGTCGATCGACACCAACTTAAGCTCTTCATATCGACGATTTAATTAGTCGTGTCGAGCGACACCAAATGCTCTGTCGCTCGATATAGACTCTAAAATCTAATTCTCCACTTCAATTTTTGCCACTTTATTCCGGGAATGCTCCAAAACTTCCAGTAAACATCTCTTATGCTCCAGACGTCTAGATCCTGTAAAGACTCTAAAAACAAATAGAAAATACCAAGAGACTCTAGATATAGAACTTATATCATGGTCTAAACTGGGTAAAAACCATGATATATCAATTACTTCTTTTTTTGACGTAGATAATTACTTAAACAAAAGAGAAAGCAGAATTGATATCCGAAGATATTATAGTTAGTATCATAGATATAAAAATATTAATAATAGATATGTAGTCACGTACTCGCGATCATTTTGGTCGACCAATATGTCTAGATTACGGTTCCTAATTAAGTCCTTTTCTTGCTCCCTGAAAAAACGTATCTCGGTAGAAGTGGCTGATCACGGATTAACAGTTGACGACGAGGCCAGACCTGTAAAATTATCAAAAATCGAAGACAACGGTAATTTCTCTATGAAAGTCACTAATTTTACGGCCGGCCAGTGTGTAATTCCCCTTTAATTATTGTTAAATAACCAGAAGTCAATATATCCGAACTAAACAAAAGCCCTAGCCGCTCTCTCAAGCACAAGTATCGAGGCATCCAAAATTTTATTTTCTTCCGGCGCCGGTGGAGCCGCTGCTCACCGGCGTCGGACGGTGGTTTCTTCCTCTTTGCTCACATCTCGTTTTCTCTTTCCTCACATGTTTGTTTGCGTCCGTTTCGTGCCTCAATGGTGCGTATCTACTCTCGGTTTAGAACCGAAGATCTATTGCTTCATGTTCCACAATCCACCTCAACTCACTGTTTTCTCCCGCCGTCCACCGCCGTCATGCAATCACCGCCCATGCTCCTTTCTCGGTCAACTTAACCGAAGATCTATCCATCATCAGTTCACTCTACTCGTGTTTTTCATCCGGATCCTACCGCGTATCCTCTCGGATAAGAATTTCTGTTGTAGCTTCGTCCCCCTGTTCAGATCCACCACCAAGCTCTGCTCCGGCGACTCTTCGAACCACCACGTTTCATCCTCGCAGGCAAACACCACAACAGGTTTTCAAATATGGGCCTGGCCTAATATAGTTTGTGGTGCATTTAGTCCATTTCTCAAATTACCAAGGCCCAATTCTATTATTAACTATAATGATAACTTCTCTATCATGAATGGCCCATTTTCTCATCTGCTTGGTTTCTCTAACGGTTTCAATTTGTACAGCATTGAGAAAGAATATTTATCAACTTCCTCCTTTTGGGAGAGATCACCTCCATCTTCTTTTCTGTTTGAGAAAAGAAATGTTTTACCATTTTCCCTCTCAATGAGAGGAGAATTCATCCCGGCTGCTTCAAAGCCGTGGAAAAGTCTCATCTATCTTACCGAGTTGTATTCTTATTTAACGGTTTTCACGAAACAAAAAGATGCAACGAGTTTCGTTTCGGCGGATTTTGATGGTAAAAGATGTCTTTCAACGTCACAATTCAAGGTGACCAAGCTACTCCTTTCTGGCTTTGACGAAATTGTTATACCGACGCATTCGTACTTGTTTTCAGATTCACTGTCGTTTAATTATGAGTTTATCTTTGTTCTATCTTCCTTAGCTTTCAAGTCTGTTTGTATGAGCACCGAAATTTATTAATGAAAGAAAGCCTTTTGACCCAAAAAAAAAAAAGTCGCTAATTTTACAAATTGTTTCTGACTGTTTAAGAGTGTGTCTGAACATCATTTAGCACAAAACTGTCTTATGTTTTTATCAAATATTTAAGAAAAGCATTAAAATGTCACTTTTGGAAGGGAGGATATTGTGATTGTTATTATTTAACTTCAAATTATCGTTCATCTTCTTTAAGAAAAAGGAAAAAAAATCATTTTCTAGAGTAATTTCTTTCCTTATAATATTGTTGAAGTGTCAACAAAAAGAAGAGAGATTGAATTGAGTGCATTTTTTTCGGACTAACATTTTTCTCGGTTTAATCTTATAGGAGATGTAGGGACATCGGAAGTAACACACGTCACAGTCGATTCACCGATGGCTGGCGTGGAAATTAACGAGAAAGACGGAAAAACAAACGCCGTCCACGGAGTAGTCTCTGTCATGGGACGGCAAAGAGCGATGACAACCGCCGTTTCCACCGTGGTCAACGAGATTCCGTCTTACGACATTTTCGGAATCTTCGATGGTCTTAGGTTTGCTAAATTCTTTGAGGAGAGGCTACAGCGGCTGGTGAAGGAAGAGTTAATGGCAAGCCACGGCCGCGGAGTTGTAACGGACTGGAATAAGGTGATGAAATCATATTTTTCGGAGGCGGTGGGTGATAGTAGGAGAATTTCCCTTGTCCTTCTTCACATTCATTTTAGAGAATATATACAGAGTATTATCCATGATTTCAGGGATTTACCCTTGATACATACGTTTGTAATCTAATAAAATCAATCAAAGTTATTACAATATATTTACCATATATTCTGAATATCTATCACCCTCCCACAGTTGAAGCGTCGGGTTTCCGGAAGGTTAAACTGTCATGAAATTCAGAAAACAGAGACAACGGCAACCCCTTTGTGAAGATGTCGGCATATTGAAGAGAGGAGGGAACATGGAGGACATCGGAAGTAACACACGTCACAGTCGATTCACCGATGGCTGACGTGGAAATTAACGAGAAAGACGGAAAAACAAACGCCGTCCACGGAGTAGTCTCTGTCATGGGACGGCAAAGAGCGATGACAACCGCCGTTTCCACCGTGGTCAACGAGATTCCGTCTTACGACATTTTCGGAATCTTCGATGGTCTTAGGCTTGCTAAATTCTTTGAGGAGAGGCTACATCGGCTGGTGAAGGAAGAGTTAATGGCAAGCCACGGCCGCGGAGTTGTAACGGACTGGAATAAGGTGATGAAATCATATTTTTCGGAGGCGGTGGGTGATAGTAGGAGAATTTCCCTTGTCCTTCTTCACATTCATTTTAGAGAATATATACAGAGTATTATCCATGATTTCAGGGATTTACCCTTGATACATACGTTTGTAATCTAATAAAATCAATCAAAGTTATTACAATATATTTACCATATATTCTGAATATCTATCACCCTCCCACAGTTGAAGCGTCGGGTTTCCGGACGGTTAAACTGTCATGAAATTCGGAAAACAGAGACAACGGCAACCCCTTTGTGAAGATGTCGGTATATTGAAGAGAGGAGGGAACATGGAGGACTTTAACTTGACCTAATTAGACTTTTTCCCGTACAAAGTGAATGTCTATTTCAATATGCTTCGTCTGTGGATGCTTGACCGGGTTGCTAGACAAATAGACAGCACTGATATTATAACAATAGATGACGGAGGCTTTTGTGATTGGGCAATGGAGCTCAAGGAGTAGATTTCGCAGCCAACAAACCTCAGCTACGGCATTTGCAACGCCCTTGTATTTGGCTTCGGAGCTTGATCGCGATACTGTTGGTTGTCGTTTTGAAGACCATGATATGAGATTGGGTCCAAGGTAGAGACAATAACCTGATGTGGAACAGCGCGTGTCAGGACACCCAGCCCAGTCCGCATCGCTATAGGCAGTGAGGTTGTTCAGAGAACCTTTCTGAATTTGAAGACCGTGTGTGGTCGTACCTTGAACGTATCGGATAATGCGTCGCAGAGCAGTGAGATGTTCATCTCGAGGGTCATGCATGAACAAGCAGACTTGGTTGACGGCATAGGCGATGTCGGGCCGAGTAAATGTGAGGTATTGAAGAGCCCCGGCAAGAGAACGATACTCAGTCAGATTAACAATCGGTTTCCCGGAGGTGGCAGAGAGTTTAGCTTTCAAATCAACCGGTGTGGAGCATGGCTTGCATTCTCGCATTCCGGCAGGATCGATGATGTCTAAAGCATATGCTGTTTGACTTAAGAATATGCCACCAGAATTGAATTCAGCTTTGACACCAAGAAAATAATGTAGCCGTCCCATGTCGGTCATTAGAAACTCTGTTTTGAGACGACTGATTATATGTTGTAAGAAACGATTTGTTGAAGCTGTGAGGAGAATATCATCAACGTAAAGAAGAAGATAGGCTTGTTCAGCTCTGTTCCTGTAAACAAAAAGAGATGGATCACTCTTGCTTGTGACAAATCCAAGAGTAGTGAGAAACTGAGTAAATCTGGAATTCCAAGCTCGAGGGGCTTGTTTAAGGCCATATATTGCCTTCTGTAGCTTGCATACATGATTTGGACGTGTTGGATCAACAAACCCAGGAGGTTGAAACATGTAGACTGTTTCATCGAGTTCGCCATGGAGAAACGCATTTTGAACATCAAGCTGATGTATTGGCCAGTCACGGGAAAGACTAGTGTGAAGAACAAAACGTATCGTTGCCGGTTTGACGACAGGACTGAATGTTTCATCATAGTTAACTCCCGCTTCTTGTGATTTTCCATTCGCAACTAATCGGGCTTTATAGCGAGCAAGAGAGCCGTCGGTATGTTGTTTGTGTTTAAACAACCACATGGACCTAACAATATTAATTCCCGGTGGTCTAGGTAATAGAGTCCAAGTCTTATTCTTAAGCATAGCACCATGTTCATCAGTCATTGCCGGATTCCAATTCGGGTCTTTTAAAGCTGTTTTATGACTTTGTGGAAGAGGAGAAACAGAGGTAGCAAGGAGAGAAATGATATTGCAAGGCTTACGAATGCCGTGTTTGCTCCTAGTGGCCATCGAGTGGTTCGGTGGCTGAAGAACACGGGCTGTTCGAGGTGGTGGAGGAGGATTAGAAGGTGGTTCAGGGGCTGGTTGTGGTGTTGGTGGTGGTTGAACAATAGGCGTTTGGAGAATGTTTCTAAAAACAGGAGATGGTTCATCGATGTGGGAAAGAAATTGGTAAGTAGGAGTTGGATCATTAAGAGTTTGGGCAGCTGGAAAAATTGTTTCATCAAAAATAACATGGCGAGATATAATGATCTTGTTAGTTTTAAGATCAAGACATCGATAGCCACTATGATTTGACGGATACCCCAGAAATAAACATGGAGTTGTTCTAGGTGAGAGTTTATGGAGATTTGAATGATTAAGGTTGGGAAAACAAAGGCACCCGAACACTCTTAAATGATCATATGTAGGTTGTTTATGGAAGAGAAGAAAATGAGGAACATGATTTTGGACAGAGGAAGAAGGAAGAATGTTGAGGAGATGAGTAACAACATTTAGAGCTTCAACCCAATAGCTAGGCGAGAGCTTAGCTTGAAAAAGCAGAGCTCGAATCGCGTTATTGATGGTACGGATCATTCTTTCAGATTTTCTGTTTTGTTGGGAAGTATGAGGACATGAGAACCGAACCTTGATACCATTGGTGTTAAAGAAATTTAGAAAGTTGGAGTTGTTGTATTCTCCTCCATTGTCACACTGAAAAGATTTCACTTTCGTATTGAATTGATTTTCAACAATCGCATTAAAATGGAGGAATTTGAAAATACGTCACTTTTTCGACGAAGAGGATACACCCACAAATAGTGTGTAAGGTGATCAAGGAATAAAACATAATATCGAACACCACTGATACTAGGTATCGGAGACGTCCAAACGTCAGAGTGAATCAATTCAAAAGGTTGTGAGACTTTTGTGTTTGAAGGAAAAAATGGCAATTTTATTTGCTTGCCTAATTGACAAGGTTGACATACCGTAGGAAGGTTGTCTTTATTACAAGGTAAGGAATTTGAAGAAATAACAAAGCGTAAAGATGCATTATTAATGTGGCCAAGCCTCTTATGCCACAAGCTGGGGGAAGAAACAACGAAAGCAGAGGGAGACAAAGGCGAAGTGGAATGAGATGGTGATGTGGGAACCGGATAGAGGTCTCTAGAGCTATTACTGCGGAGAAGTGTTTTCCGAGAGTGAAGATCCTTCACAGAAAAACCAAACGGATCAAATTCGACAGAACACCAATTATCAGTTGTAAAGCGACGAATTGATATTAGATTTTTGACTATTTGAGGAGTGATAAGAATATTGTTTAAATGAAGAGGACGAGAAGTAGAGGTGAGAAGAGAATTTCCAGAGCCAATTGTTGGGATTTGTGAACCGTTTCCGACAATGACTGATTGTGTGGTATCATGATTAAGAAAAGAGTGGAGAATACCTGGAGAGGATGCAAGGTGACTCGTAGCTCCAGTGTCCATGAACCAATTACAAGCAGAAGGGTCGGCAAGAGTCATGGTGTTGAAAGCCTCAGCAAAATCTGTAGTGGGCTGAAGTTGATGTTCAACAAGATTGGCAGTGGGAAAGTTTGGTCGAGGGCCCAAGATACCACGTGATGGACCTTGATAGGAATACAAATTCCATGGCCAAATTGAGGTTGCCATTGTGGGAAAGGTCCGGCCCAGTAGTTGTTTTGTCCCCAACCTGGAAACTTAGGGCGACTGTGAGAATTGTGACGGCCGCGGTATCGATTTCCATGGGTGCGCCTGTTGCCACGAGTGTGATTGAACTGCTGGGGTTGTTGTTCAGACTTGGATGGTGGTGCAGTCGCAATGAGAGCCGTTGAGCAAGAGGCATGGTCCGAGTGAGTTGCAGAGGGTTTTGGCCTGTGCGATTTCGTCAAGCGAGTCTCTTCGCGTTCAAGCATTGAACGGGCGACATCGAAAGTTGGAAATGGCTCGCGAAGCTGGATAACATTGATAATATTGTCGAATCGTTCATTCAGCCCATTCAACATGTACATGACCAAAGTTCGGTCAGGAACCGACGCATCAACATTGGCTAACAAATCGGAGAGTGATTTGAGCTTCTGGCAATAAGCTTCAACCGAGAGATCGCCGATTTCAGTGGTTCGCAGCTCATTGTCTAACTGAATGGCACGAGCTTCCTTGTTGTTGCGGAAGAGGTTTTCAATCCGGATCCAGATGTCACGGGAAGTTCCACCGGTTTTAAAAGCTTTACGAAACAATTGCGGATCGAGGGTGCCATAAAGCCAGAGCTTGACTAAGCCATCACGCTTATTCCAAGCAGCATCATGGGCACCGTCTGGGAGAGATGTGCCATCAACATGGCCCAAGACATCAAAGGTGAGGCAATGAGTGAGAAACAATTCTCTCCACGCATCATAATTATGATCGTTTTGATCGAGAATCAGAGGGATGTGAGATTTGATGTTAGTAACACCAAAAGGTCGCTCAATCGCAAATGGAGTAGTCGCCATGTTTCGTAAAAGAGAAGAAAAAAAAAAAAAAAAAATACGATTTGAAGAGGAAGAAGAAGAAGGGATCAGGAGCGTCTAAGCTCTGATACCATGATAGTAGGAGAATTTCCCTTGTCCTTCTTCACATTCATTATAGAGAATATATACAGAGTATTATCCATGATTTCAGGGATTTACCCTTGATACATACGTTTGTAATCTAATCAAATCAATCAAAGTTATTACAATATATTTACCATATATTCTGAATATCTATCAGTGGGGACGCTAGGTTCCCTCGCGGCGGGAGCGGTTGTTACGATACTCGGAAAAGAGGAAGTGGTTGTGTTGTGCCGCGGCGGTGCAAGGGTGGTTCTTTACTCTCACGGTGGAATCGCTTTGCCTCTATGTCATATTCATCATCAATAGGTGACTCTTTTTCTTTGTCACTAAAATGCGTTTATTTATATTAATAATTTTCTTTTTAGCATAGTGGGTGTGTTTTTTTTGTTTCTATTACTTTTAAGTGATTTTTTTTATTATTGATTTTTCGTTTTTGGTTTGGATGACCGTTCATATAGGTTGAAGAAGGTTATGGCTTGTTTGATTCCAACTTATCGTGTCAGATTTTATTTCTGTAATATTTCTGTTGTAAAGCATTAGACTTTGTGAATTCATAGATTTCATCCGGTTTTTGTTTTTTTTTCGGGGATTATTCTTCATCTTAACATTAGATGAACCCAAAAAAGGGACTTTTTTTTTTGTTGAGAAAAGGGTTTTCTATTTAAAGTTTTTTTTTTTTACTTTTACTGACTTTGCACCACCTTAAAAGCTTTATCACTAGGGATTCCAACGTTGGGTCACAGCCAAATAGATGGTACAAGAGTTGGACCAGTGTAGACACCAATCTTAGTTGCTTTGATTCGTCTACAATTGACGTATGGGTATTCCTAGATTGGAGTATGGTTTATGATCCATGTTTGAAATATTGTTCGTGTAATTGATTACACCAAACAATATTTATTAGGCAGTAGTCATTTGTCACAATTTATATATAAAATCGGTAATCATCATCACGATTACTCTCTCTCTCTCTCTCTCTCTGGTTCGATTACTTTCCACGTAATTTGATTATTTACTAAAAGAACTGATTTATTTTCTGATATATTTAGATTAACCAATTAAATGAATTTTAATATATATATTAAATAAAATTGTATAGAGTGGTGTAGAGCAAATATTGAAGATCCATAAAGGAAAAAAGATAGACGATTTCATAGTACTTGCATGCGATGGCCTCTGGGACGTTGTCTCCGACGATGACACATATCAACTTGTCAAAAGTTGTCTTCACGGCAAATTACCAGACGGGTAAGATCCTTTGTAACTATATCAATTTATTATTATTATCAATACTCAAAAGTATTGATTTCATTTATGTTTAAAATATAACAACTGAGGCTTGTGGCCCAGTGGTAAAGGGGTTGCAGCTGTAACTACCGCCACCCGGGTTTGAGTCTCGGCCACCGGAGAATTAACATTTGGGCATCGCCGGCGACACAGATTAGTCTTTTGGGCCTAGAAAATCTTTGGGGAAACTGTGTATAATTCAAAAAAAAAAAATATAACGCCATCGACTTATTTGGGTTTTCAAGATTACAATTGATCTTTTGTCCATTTCACGTATGTTTACATTTTTTAAAATATGTTAATTTCTACGGATTTACCGTAAATATTTTATTAAACGAAATAGGGGGAGTATAAGACTATAATGATCTCAAATAATTAATGTTTCCATTTTTTTGTCTACTAAACTTAACAGATGTCAAAGTGAATCAAGCACACCAAAGGCTGCAGTGATACTTGCAGAGCTTGCAATGGCTAGAGGAAGCAAAGAAAATATTAATGTCGTCGTTATTGATCTCAAGAACTCTTACCATTTCTTGACGTCAAACAAAAAACTTAACTTACAATTTCTTAGGTTTTCTACATTTTTAGTTGAGGCTATCAATTATTACTAGTTTTATTTTCTTCTCTCAATAATAGAATATAATATTCCAGTTTACATATTTCTTTTCAATACTTTTTTTTTTCTTTTGCTTCACTATTCTTTTTTGTTCGATTATGTTTTTCTGTCTTTTTCTTTAATTTTCACATCCTTTATATAATAAACAATTTTGTTGGGAATTAGTTTTCAGTCCACTGCTATGTCATTCTCGCTGATGACGAGTATTTATGAAATACTATTTCTTATAGTAGACAACTGTTTAAGCTTGTATTGAATACAGTATTATTGATATAAGGAACAAAACACTAACGATAGTTGTCCACAATAGATTATTTTATTTTCCACCAATCTCTTAATGGAAAGACAAGACCAAACCGGACCAAGTTGGTCTATCGCAATATCCTAACCTCCTAAACAAATTTGTTGCCAATAAACTCTTTAGATTCTTAACTATAGAAACAAAGAAGATCGCGTAATCAAATAAAGAGGATCTTTGGTTTAGGAGAAATGTCTACCCGATGAATCTCAGAGAGCTTACAAGAGAAGGATTAACAACAACCCCTTGGAAAAAAATCGATAATCCAGGAAGTTTTATATTCCATGTTCTATTAAAGGAGTTGAGGTTTATGATTGCATATGTGACACGAGAGCTAGTGTCAATGTCATGTCCTTGGCGATAGCAAAAGAACTTGCATTCTCTAGTTTTGAAACATCAAAGGTATGCATCGAATATGTGGATTTATCATCTTCTATGCCTTTTGGAGTCCTAGAAAACGTGATGCTTGATTTGGGATCGAGAAAGAGATGTTCCAACAGATTTTCAAATCTTGGAGATGAAGACCGGAAAGATGAAACCATTGATACTTGGTTTATCGTTCTTAGCAACCACCAGAGCCGTTATAGATTTCCCAAACCGACGAATTTGCTTTACCAAAATCAACAAGCAACTTTTCTACCATGCTATGAATGTTGCTAATGTTTTAAATTCGGTGGGAATAAAGATTACAAAGCCTAGTATTAATAAGGTCGAGTTTTAACCCAATTAAACAACTGCAAGTACACGTCAATCACAATAGTATAGATGAGATCGAATCCACAAGGTTCTAGTTATTGTACTACACGTTTGTTAGAATGAAATCAAGGTAAAATAAAATAAGAGATTTTGGTTTTAAGGTCACGAAATTAAGCAATAAAGATGGTTGAAATTCAAATTAAACAAACGTTAAGCAATAGGTTTATAGCAGAGATTCATAAATCATTAAACAATATATCAAAATTCAAGAAATTTGTTCTAGAACTCAAATCACTAAGGTATAATCTTTCAACTTTCGTGGCTTCGATTACTGTGCTTTAACACCCTAATAGACTCAACTTTCGATGGTTATTACAAAGTAAAAACAGCAATAAGATTAAGATTCAATTGTTCATAATACTCCATAACTAACCTTTCAAATTTTTATGACGCATTACTCATCAAATACTAGTTCAAGCAATATACAAGCTTTTGGAGAGTATATTAAACCCAATGTCTGATGTTAATTGATCAGAAAAGCACGCAGCATTACACTCAAGTAAAGATGAAGAACAAGTAACATCCCTAATTATTTCGGCAAAAGTTAACAACTCATGAACTCATTAATTTTCCTATAACCTAACAAACGAAACAACTCAAACATGGTGCACGAAACAAAGAAAAGAGGTATTGAATTCATGATAATAAACTTGAATTAAATAGTAAAGGTTGAAGGATTCTTCTCTATATCGAAGTACAAAGCGAGATCATCCACCGAAAGCTCTTGAAATTCAAATCTAATGATAAATCCCCAAAGGGATGTGGTGGCTGTTTCT
Source organism: Draba incana (assembly GCA_963576765.1). Taxonomy (NCBI): domain Eukaryota; kingdom Viridiplantae; phylum Streptophyta; class Magnoliopsida; order Brassicales; family Brassicaceae; genus Draba; species Draba incana. Next base: position 14,242,008 of record OY755214.1, on the reverse strand, counting down.
CTATGCTATAAAAACTTATTATTTTGGCACACCCTTAAACAAGAGGCTAAAAAAAAGTATATATAAGTCTAGGATCTTCTAGGGTTTTGTTTCGGGCAAAAACGTTTTTTTAGTCGAAAACTACTCAAATATGGAGCACCCACACCGGACAAAATCACATGTCCGGTATCTGGACCAATTTTGGGGAGTGGGGGTGTGGCAACGGTCCATGGCACCGGACCACAAGCATGTCTGGTGTATGGGTCGTTTCTGCACCTGCTTCATTTTCGAGCAGTTTGACATGTCTTCAGTGAATCGAGTATATCTTCTTGCTCACAACTCCAAACGAAATAATTCCAACTTCATTAGAAAGATGACTCAAATTTCTTGAATGTCGACAAATTTAATCAAATTCAAAGTTGATATGATTCTCCGTCTATGGCTAATCTTCAGACTCTTCAATTCTGTCCAACTTGATATAATGTGATAACTTGAGAAATCTTTGTCTTTTGAAACTTGTTGTAGCTTAGAATACAACTCTTTAAGCTCTTTTTGCTCCTCTTTGATGATTTTCCCTGTTAAAACTCAGAAACGACAAATACGAGAAAAAACTTCTTCTTTGGTGTAAAACCTTATTAAAATACATAGAAAATGCATTGAAATAGAATGTAAAATTGGTAAAATATGGAGTATATCAACTCCCTCAGACTTAAACCTTGCTTTGCCTCAAGCAAAATCCTAGAATAGAAAAGTGGTTTGAAAATACGGGAACTTACAAATTCTGATAAATGTAGCGTCGATACTATGATTCATGATCGATTCGAGGGCATCTTCATCATCCGCCGTCCATGATTTTCGTAGCCTGTTCCATATTTTAAATAGAAATCTTACCAAGTCTCAACAGCACTTCAGTTGACTCTAAGTGTGGAGTTTCTCATCAAAAAATCGTTACGTAAACGGCTAAGTATAAAAAGGCAAATTTAATTGTTGAGACTAATAGTGTTTAGGGTTACCATATTCTCCAGGAGATGCGAGATATTATGCAAAATCGCATGAGAGAATGAACCTATTGAAGTGCACAGTCTTAACCACTTAGATGCTTTTCTCCCCCATACTTAGATATTTCTCCGGAAATCACCGTAAATCAACGTAAATTGCACTATTTTCCATACTTCTTCACGTTGTTCTCTTAGGATGTTTACTTGGCCTTGGACTCTTTTATGAACACATTTTCCTTTCCTGTTTGTTCACCAAATTTTTTTTTTCAACGAGGGAAAACGGTCTTTAAGAACATGAGTTAAAGTAAAGGCACGAAGTTGTTACCATGTAATGTGGATCTCAAGGTTATGCCATGCTCTAAGAGTAATCTTCATTGTACTTCACCGGAATTTGTAACCGCCACATCTCTAATGGTTAGAACTGCGTCGATCCTCTTTCTCTCCGACGTTTTTGCACATATCTGCATATAAGAAATGAAAACAAGAATGCATGAGGCCTGAAAGGCTTAGGGTATAGGTGTGGTACTAACTAAAAATGAGCTCGCCATTCAAGACACGAAGAGTGGTAAAAAGGGAAAAAGTGTCTTGAACGTGTGATACGTTTAAAGGTCTAACTCCTTAATGAGAAACAATGAATGGATTAGTGTAAATAGAGCCAAAATTAGATTAGTATAAGATGAGACAACCGAAATTTCATGGGGCGAGTCCGGTCATGAAGGTTTCTGAATCTGGTGATAAATCACTAAATCATAACTTCTAAGCATACATTCATGAAAGTGTTAATACTCCAAAACATATAGTTTTGACTCAACAAAACTCAAATTAAACATAAGAAAATGAGAAAAACAAAAAAATATTAGTGCGATAAATTCCCTCCACACTTATTTCACACCGTCCCGGAGTGAAAGCAAATGACAAATGAGAGATAATTGACTCAATAAAAAGAAAAATAGAACATAAAAATGAAAGAAGGATTGATAAAAATTTGATTTTTATATTAAGTTTGGTTTAATCCGGTTTGGTACCAAAAAACCAAACCGGACCGAACTTACCTCGTGGCACTAGACGGATCGGTCCTACCGGTGGGCGTGTCCAGTGCTATGCTCGATCAGGACGCGGGACAAGAGCTGGACAGGACGCGGGATGGGAGCAGGGCAGGGCGCGAGACGAGGAACGGCTGAAGACGCGAGTCGAGGAACACCTGGCATCAGGCCAAATTCCGTGTCCGATGCCTCCGTCCGGGGTCTGGGGCGTGGTACGGGATACATATTGGCTTGCACCGGTCATGGACGCCGTCCGGTGTCTGCCTTTGTAGTTCATTTGGGAGGATCACCAATTTCTTGAAAAACTAAGAAGCAAGATACGGTCCCACATTCTCCGCTGAGATAGAATATCAAGCTATGGCGGCGACCTTACGCGAGTTAAAATGGATAAAAGGATTATTGGAGGATCTTGGTGCACCACTTACATGTCCGATGGAAATGTTTTGTGACACTAAATTGGCTCTTCATATCGTTGCTAGTCCGGTCTTCCATGAACGTACTAAATACATAAAACGAGATTGTCATAGTGTTCGTGGCGCCATACGCGATCGTCTCATTGTCATTAAGTATGTTTGTACTACGGAGCAAATCATAGACGTTTTTAGGAAGGCTTTAGGACGTTCATGATTGGATTACTTGTTGTGCACGTTGGGCGTTTGTGACTTGCACGCACCAACTTGAGGTTGCTAAGATTATTGTTATATTATGTGATAAGGCCAATGTATTTAGATAAACATAGGAGTTAGTTTAGCAAAAGCTTAAATAAGATTTGATGTTATTTTGTAAGTGTGTATATAAAGGCGTGGACTAAGATTTGATGTTATTTTGTAAGTGTGTATAGAAAGGCGTGGACTAAGATCAATACAATAACAAAATTTCCCAAAGCTCTTGCTTAGTTTACAGTCACCATGTTTTTCATCCTCACAAAGTCATTACAGATGAGTTAGTTAATTAGTAATATGGAAGAAAGTAAAAAAAACTTAAAATATCTCGTCAATCAAAGTAAAACAAGTTTTTCTTTTCTAATATGTGCCCATTGGCTCGCACTATATTAAGACTCTTGTCGAGTTCTCTTGTAGAATTTTTGAGAATTTCCTAGATACGTGATTCTTGACATTCCACTTTATAGTTATGTCATCGTTTGAAAATCTTTGCAAGAATACTATATATTTTTTAACTTAACTTTTATTTTTTTTGGGTTTAGATTAACTATTTATATTTAGAGTATAGTTTTTAGGGTAGAGTTTAGGGTTTAGGTTTTGAGAGAGAAAAAAAAACATTAATGATTTTGTCTTTTTTTATAAAATGTGACTTGTTTGCAATAAATTTTCAAGGATGATATATTTCTAAAAAATATTTTTAAAGATGATATGTTTGTAGCTTCCCCTAATTTTTTCTTGTAATAACATACAAAATAACGTAATCACAAATGTGGTGGTCTAGTAATCCGTATAAGATATTGATTATTTTGTGTTTCGCATCCAACCTTTTCTAGTAATGGTGATTTCAGACCCGGTTCAACTGTCTAGTGGGTTTTGTGCATTGTAAAAATGGTTTTAAATTTACGTAAAAGACCCTAAATTTTAGGTATTTTTTGCAAAAAAAAAAATCAGCAAAAATTATGGGTCCCACGGTGGGATTTCTGTTGTGCCAAAGAATGTACGTGTTTCGGCCCCAAACTTCAGATTTACGTTGATTATTAAAAATATATTTTTCAGTCGTCAACCATATTCATATCATAATCCACGCTTATTCATATATCTAACTAACCTCGCCCCAAAATATTTTGAGACGAACTTCGACTCATCTTTCGGCCGTTTAAGCCCAATTCGTGGTGTGAGCATTTGCAAATTTTCCTCTTTGTTTCTCTTTGATTTTTTAAAACCACACTTGCTTCTTCTCTTCTCTTCTCCTTAGTGTTCTAAAAAGCGTTATAGATGTTCGTCTAGACGCGCTTAAACGCTAGGCCCCTACAGACCATGGTGATTATCGCTTAGACCAGCTAAAATATTATATTATTATAAAATTATAAAAATATAATATTTTTTATTTATAAATCATGATATTCTTAATATGAGGGTATAAAATGAAAATAATAGATGTAATCCAAATTTTCTTATATAAATAATGATATTTCATATACTTTGCTATATAAATCTAATATATTATGGATTTTCGTATAACGTTTAGACCGCTTTAAAAATCACATAGACTCCGTTCTAGGTGCTAGGTCACCGCCCGCTTAGAGCCTAGCGTTTTCTTGAACATTGCTATAAACACATAAATTACGGAAAATGAGTCCAAATCAAATTGTGCAGGATAACTTAAATGACATTACGTTTCAATGCTCACATTGCACATAGCAAAAAAAAACTAAACAAAACAACTGTTTTTTTTCAGTTTTACCCTCCTCCGCCACCGGAATATTCTTGCTCCGATTAAATTAATCCTTCTTCTGCCAGTTAGAGAACAAAGATTCAACAATACAACCAAATATCTTTCTTTTTAAAGGAATATTAGCTGACCAAAACATAAACTTACTTAGCTCATCGAAAGAGATTTTGCTAATGCTTTCCCCGTATTTGATCAGCCGAATCTTCCCTACAAAGACGCAAAAAGGATAAAAACTCAGCAACAATACTGATCATCAAGATCAACAATATGAACATAACATACCATCACGGCGAATGCAAATCTCTGGGATACTCTTCACTTCACTACTGATGCTATCATTATACACTCTTGTCTCTATATCACCTTCGACGTAAACCGATGAGCTGTAACAAATCCATCAGCAAAAAAAGTTTAGATAAAACATGACATATTGAAATCAGAGAAATAGATTGTGAAAGTCAGATATAATATCCATCTTAAACGAACTTCTAACTAGCGGCCTAAACACTCAATATGTAACTAGAACCATCGTTAATACAATTCTTTGATTGATATAGTTAAACATGTTGTAAAGCTTACTTTTTAGCGAGTTTTTGGACAGCGTAAGAGCCAAGGACTTCGTTATGCACTGCGATTCTATGCCACTGAGCTGGTTTCGGCTTATTGGTTGCCCCCATAAGCCTCTGATCAAACATACCACCTGTTCCTACCGTGAAGATCGTTACTGTTCTCCCGTTCCTTAAGATCTTCTGTAACGGTGCTTGGCCTACTTTCCCACAAATTATCGCCTGTACAAATCAATGATACAATAACCATGATTCGATCATCAGCATCATATTCCAATCATGTGACATAAAAAAATCCTGTCTTTTTAACCGGGGTTTGGCAGGAATTGAGAACTTAGATAAAGCTTAATTTGATTTCTTAAGCTAACGATGCTTAAACAATGAAGTGTGGTTAGATGAATGGTTTACCCGATGCACACCACGAAAGCCCCAACCTTTATGGGGATCAACACCATGAGGCTGAAGATCAGGTTTCTCAGAAATATTGTTATCTTCGAAATCTTCTTCTAAACCTTCATCGATTGGACCAGTCGAGAACCAAGACCTAGAGCCTTTTTCTATTGCTACACACTCAAAAGCAACACAAGAAGAAAAAGCTCATAATCAAACACCTATCTTAGTAACCTAGAGAACCGAAATTGAGGGTTCAAAGAGAAGAGAGATGATACCTAGAGGAGAAATCGGAGAGAATTTGAGAAGCTTGGAAACTCGAACGGAGAGTGAATTCATCTTCTAACAAGGCCGATTCTGATTTCAAAATGCGCGAAACTGCATTGATCCTTCGAAATTAGGGTTTTTAATACTTGATAGCGATGCAACAATTAGATCCAGACTTATTACAAAGAAATCGCGACTAGATTTCGAAAGCAGAATTCGATTTGAGAGTCAAGTGGAATTAGCTTACCTGCAAATTTGAAAGAAAGAAGAAGAAATGGCGTTGAAGCTTATTTTTCTCCTTATATTTCCTTTAAACCCTGTGAACGGGAAACATTTCCGAGGTAGAGGACGACGGAAACCTTGGGTTGCCTTTTGTGATTTTACCACATTACCCCTCTTCTTCTTTTTTGGTCAATACCAGGAAAACGGCTTTTTAGATCAATTTAGATCGGAACACAACAAAAATTTAAATTAAGAATCTAAACTAACAAATTTTGCGCTAAATTGTACATTGACTTATTGACCGTTAGTTTAACTAAACTAAAAATTAAAAAAAAATTCATGAAATCGATTTAGGGATTTTTTAATTTTTTTTCTCCAAATCCAAAACGACGTCGTGTTAACTAAAACTTAAAACTACGTCGTTTTGGGCTATAGAACCGAGCAACAAAGCCACATGTCGGTTTCCGTCGTCCTAGTCACCAATCCGTCAATGTTGACTAACGGTCAACAAGTCAAGGTACAATTTAGCACAAAATTTGTTAGTTCAGGTTCTTAATTTGAATTTTTGTTGTGTTCGGGTCTAAATTGGCCTTAGTTAAAAAAATCGGGTTCAAAAAAGCACGACAGCAATAATTCAGATCCAAAAAGGTCGTCTTATCAAAGTTCGAAATCAAGATTTAAACCCCGTATATCTTGATAGACCAAAATTGGATAATACCATACCACAATATAAGTTATCTTTATCAAAAAGGGTCGAACCCAAATCAAGATTTCATTAGATGCATGGAGTAGAGGGAATAACATCCTCTTTGATTGGTACAATAAAGCAAACTACGATAGATAAACTTTCTTAGAAGATTGACAGTGAATTAGAGACAAAGCTCGAATGCATCGATAAAGAATTCACAACATCGCCAAAATGTTGCAACTTAGTCACTTGAAGGTGTGACTTTGACTACCAATCCCTATCTCCAAATTGCATTGAAACAAAATAGGTTGCTTATCTGATCCCGTACAGATTGCTACACAAAAAAACAATACGAAGAGTATGTTTGGAATTATCTACGGTATAATGACCGAGCAAGATTCACCTTCCAGAAAAAGGAGATATGATGGAAAAGTTATCTTTCCTGAAGATAGAAATGTGAAAACTCTTGCCAAGAGGGAAGAAAGATGACAAAAATCTCTCCATACCCGATATGGAGGAGGTTTGACTAGAGACCATAGGCCTCAACGGACTAAGCAATACAAAGCCCAATAAGGATCCACAAGGGACCAAAATAATTTCCACACCATGATGAGTCATTGAATGAATATGGGACAAAGAACACCAGAAGTGTTTTACTGGCAAGTAAGACGCCGGAGAGGAGGGCGGCGGTGAGCCAAATGCATCAGTCGTCGCTGAAAAAAAAATTTGATTAGGCAAAATATATCTTAGCCGCATGGGGAGGGGAGGCACTTCTCTAATATCTCGCATGCAAGACGAACGTGGAAGCCATAATGCAAGAACAATGAGTCAGAAATCTTGTACTTGAAGCGGAGTTGATCACGAATCCGTGGACCTGGGGGATCTAACGGTTCCGGCGGTTTGGATTGGTTTGGTTGCGCCGAGAAGATCAACACAAGAAGTTGAGAGAGAGAGAGAGAGAGTGAGAGAAGAGTGTACATTTCATAATTTTTCATAACTTATTCTATTGAGAGATTCATATCAAACAAAGATTGAATGAAGTTGCTATCAACTAGATTTGGTTTCAACTTCAATCCTACAATTAACTGAATTTGTACACTCTTTTGGTGATCAACGGAGAAAGATGTGTCTATCGATAAGGATTATAACGACTAAATTTGGCTTAAAAATACCAAATCACATTTTGTTCGATCAAGATTCTCCACTACTTTGCCTCAAAAACTAGCCGTTTAGCAAACACTAATAAAAAAGAGTAAATTCACAAGAGCATGTATATAATTATAATTAGGGTACCAATTGAGAAAATCATTTACCGCCGACCGAATTTGTTTAAAACAATAAATATCACTTGATTATCATTTTTTTTTTTGCGAAAAGCTTCACACTCACAAGTTAATAAATATTCTTTTTATTGATAATTATTATATAGAAATTTATACAACCAAAATGTGTTATCGTGCAATAGTTAAACTAGGGGAAAATCGCATAAAAACCTCCAAGGTGGCAATTTCTTACACTCTAAACCTCTACGGTTTGAGACTAGCAATTTAAACCTTCAGCATGGCAATGTTAACTCATTAAACCACGAAGGTGACAAATTTGTAAGCGGCGTCAGATTTTTTAACGGAACAGTCAACGTCGTTTACAGATTATTAACTCTGTTTGAAAGTAGTTAACTCTGTTTTACGGTTTTTAAAACGTGTTAATTAATTTAAATAAAAACACATTTTTATTTTAAAAACAAAACGCGGATTGTCGGGAAGAAAAAAAAGCAAAATCCTCAAATCAATTTGGGATTTAGGGTTCTTAAGGGTTTGGGCGAAATTATGGGTTTCTCTTCGATCTCGACGATAATCGTAGTAATTGCAGAGATATGATTCGATTGGTGATTGATTATGGCTCAGAGTTCAAGTTCTTCAAACATTGAATCCAACAATGACAATAGTGTCTTTTGTAATTGTAACCGAAGAAGCAAGATTGTGAGAGCTTTGATTAAAGATAACCTTGGAATGAGGTTTTATGGTTGTCCAGGCCGTAAGCTTGTGCAAGGATATGAGAATTGTAATTTTTCCGTTGGTATGATCTAGAAAAACCAAATGGATGGTAATTTCTAGCTTTGTTAGAGGCAAGAGAGATAATGTGTGAACAAAAAGAGGAGATTAGTAAGTTGAAGGATGCAGTAAGAGCAACAAGCCAGGAAAGTGAAAATATTGAAGACCTAAGTGCACTAGAGGAAGAGTTAAAGCTCACCCGAGAACAATGTGAAGGACTCAAAAAAGATGTCTTGATTCTAACCGAGATGAGCAGAATTTTTTGTAATGTCCTCATATCAATAACCATTAGAATTACAGTTACACTTGGATTCATAATTGGGATGTGGACGTATTAGAAGGTAGCTTTGTCTATGAATATGATGATGTTGTTTTACTTAGTGAGTTTGCAAATGGTTATGTTTATTGTATTTCTGGTTTTAGAAGATAATATTGTGTGGCTTTAAATGACTTTATGTTATTTGTTGTGTTAGTGCTCTTAGTTATGGTAATGACTTTGCAAACGGTTATGTATGGTTTTAAATGACTTTTATGGTATTTGTTGTGTTAGTGCCATTCGTTACAACCTGTGAAGGGAAACATTCAAAATTTAACAAAACATTCTCAGTAATTAATCTCTTTTATAAAATCTAAAAAATCTGACACATAAGTACTTAACAAAACATAGAAATCATTGTAATGCCTAAGCAAGAAACATCCGATCCAAAATAGTACATAGTTCACCATCCAAATACTCTAAAACACAGTTAAGGTTCTTTAGGCTTTGATGGAGTGTTTCTTGGATGTTGTGATCCCCTTGAAATGGACTTGAAGTCATCGAACCTTTGAGCATTAAAGGGAATCATTAGAGAAACCATTGGAATATCTTTGGCTTTTGATATCTTCAAAGGTGGCCTTTGTGGAGGTTGATGTTGAGGAGCACTTGATGCAGCTGGATAAGAACTACCATAATCAGCTCCTTGGATAGGTTGAGAGTTGCTTGCAGGCGTAGTGGTCTCCTTCTTTTTCCTTGCTTTTATTGGAAGTTTTAGTCTCACCTAAGCTTAAGCTTAGCCACAAGCGCAGTTACAGAGCATCCGGTCGGATCATGGCGATCCAGCTAAAGACTAGTATCTGTTCATGGTATATGGTCTAGACATAGACTTGATTTATGAATACGTTGGCTATGGACTGAATACATGCGCCAGGGACACGCCATAGGATTTTAACCATATGCTCGGAGAAACTTGTCTTGGCTAAGGCTAAGGCAGGAGTGACTCGTTGTTGGGTGAGAAGGACATGAGTTCCAAGGAGTTATAAGGTCCAACTCGCATTTATATTGTAAGGATTTTTTAGGTTAGTTGAGAAATGATGGTTTACTGTCGTTTTCGAATAGAGTCTTGCATAGGCATAGTTAAACCTTTCCCAGGGAGCTACCATGAGCCAATTGGTTGATCCGATTGCGGTAACTGGTAAGTGGCTCGATCGATCATCATCAAATCATGGAAATAGAGCTATGGTAAGTTAACGATCGAGTGAGGATGGTCTAAATGGAAAGAGTGTTTGATCATAGGTTCTATTACGCAGAAACCACGCTATCGCAAGATAGAATGAGAATTGACCCATGTGACTTTGCGGTTACCTCTAGGGACTCATTGTATGATTAAGTATGACTAAAATGAGTATTTTTATTGAAAGAAATATCATTACATGGTTGTTCGCTTGTTTTCCGAGTTAAACGGGCCATTAGGGTAAGTTTCTACCCATATAGGTTCGGGCCGAGAAAATGCATTCTTATCTTATACGATCCAAGGTTTAGAGGAAGAACATATGCTAGGTCACAATTTGGTACTGAATCTTTTATAATTAATGGATTATTTTATGTGTGTATTTCTACAGAGACGGCTACCGTATGGTCATAGATGTTGTCATGGGTAATGTATTGGGATAGCCATGCTTACCCAAGGCCGACCATACGGGGTAAAGGCATTGTGTGAAATGTTTTGGCTATTGTTTGAGAACATAGAAGTATTAAAGACTAGGATAATACAGAAGTAAAAATATCGCTTGTGAACTGTAGGAATGAGTCTAGAGTAGAATACATGTTAAAACGTTAGGATAGTCGGTTCACAAGACCACCAGAATTATATGATTGCATAGGATGTATGTTGTGAACATACGTGCCAACTTGGTTGTGTTTGGCCTGAAAGAGGGCACGAAGACCAAGTGGTAGTGTAAACTGCTGGAAGGGAGTCAAAAGGTGTAATGTTCAGCCTACATGCAGAATAGAGGAGAGTAAGGTTTAGCCTTCGGGCAGAATAGAGGAGAAGAAGGTTCAACCGACGGGCAGAATATAATGGAGTAAGGTTCACCCTATGGGCAGAATAGCGTGGAGTAAGGTTCGGACATGATGGAGTGGATAAATGATCCACCGTCTTGTGTTGAATATAGCAAGCTAAGGTTTGCCAGCTTGAGTATGTGTTTAAATGGTTGAAAGCCTAAGTATAGCCAGAGTGCTTACTTAACTACTGAGAAAGGGAAGTGTGAAAGGGATAAGTGTAAAGGTTACTTGTGAAGTCACGTGACATATAGTGCTTGGCATTATGTGGAAGTTATAGTGGTTAAGGGTAGTTTAGGATATGTTAAGTCGTGGAACGGAGAAGACCGTTTTACTGAGTATTCAATACTCACCCCTTATCAAAGTGGCAGGAAAGGTGGCCAATGAAGTAAACCAGAGGATGGCAAGAATGGAGCAGCATGCAAGGGTGAAGACTTTCCCAAGGCAGTGTAGTACATAGTCTAAAATGTTGTAATTTACCGAATAATGTAAGAAGTTTTTAAGAGCAATGAAATGATACGTAAAGTTGACTAATATATGTCGTTAACTTGTTAATGGAACAGGTGTTACACCTCCCACGTTTGTTTTTTGGTCCCTCCACAACCACTGCTTCATTCTTACAACTACGTATGATATGACCAGTTTGACCACATTTGCTGCAATGTTGAACTCTCCCGTGTCTAGTTGCTTTGCTAGCATTTTCTAGATTCTCGAAAGGCTCTTTCCTTCTGTCACGTGATCTAGGTCTTCCTCGTGGCTTTCTTACCTCTGGAATACCAACCGGAGGCTTTTCTACTTCTTCCCATAAGTCTTTACCATTTAGGAGTTTGACATTATCCTCATAATTACTCCTCATGACAGAATTTTGATAATAATTAGCAACATATTGCTCAACATTTGCTTGGTTGTCATCTAAAACACATATAGCATGCCTACATGGTATTCCTATGAACAATGAGAAAACAAAGGGTTAGAATTCTAAGAATCCTTGAACCAAATCAAATAAATCGGTGCTAGTACCTTAATCCGAAAGCAGAATTTGACAAAAGAATCTCATGTAATATCCGACACTTCCAACTCGACAATCTCATAACCAACTCAAGATGATACTTGTAGTCGTTGTCTTCTTTTAACATAGTTCCACCGTAGTGGTTTATCAGTTGAACCTTCTTATTGTTACTGTAAAATCAAGAATTACTCAATCAAACAAACACACAAACTACAAAGACAAAATTTCAGAAGAATTGAAATAGAGAGGAATGGGAAACGACAATGCAAAATTACAAAATACGGAATCAATCTTACCCCATCTTGACTCCGGACCCTTCGTATCTCTGCAATTGCTCTGATTATCGGCGAGATCGAAGAGAAACCCAAAGTTTCGCTCAAACCCTTGGAAACCCTAAATCCTAAATCAATTTGGGGATTTTGCCTTTTTTTCGACAACCCGTGTTTTATTTTTAAAATAAAACATGTGTTTTTTTATTTAAATGAATTAACACGTTTTAATTAACCGTAATACGGAGTTAACTACTTTCGAGCATAGTTAATAATCTGTAACCAGCGTTTACTGTTCCGTTAAAAAAATTGGTAGCTCGTTCAATTTGTCACCTTCGTGGTTTAACCAGTTAACATTGCCATAAATTTACATTTAACATTGCTAGTCTCAAACCGTCGAAATTTAAAGTATAAGAAATTGCCACCTTGAAGATTTTTTACGACTTTCCCGTTAAAAAGGTAACAATGTAACACATGCTAAATAGAATCATAGAAGGTAACAAAAAGAGAGAAGTCGACTTGCCATTATAAACGAAATGTGTTATAAACGATATGACGCCAACTTGGTAACGTCATAATTAAAATAAGTGAATCGAATCAATACATAAATAAATAAAACTTATGAAAAGGGCAGATCCACGCGGAATGAGGTTTGAATATGTCTTTCGTCAAATCCCTCGACTCATAGGGTTATTTTCTCTGCTTTTTTCTTTCAATTCAATTATTGGCCAAACAATTTAGATTTATATTATTTTATATATGGTTTTGATGGCACATGTGTTTATGCTTATAGTATGGCCGTATTGCGTATATCAGGAAATCAATACAAATTTATGTGTCTTTTTCTAGCATTTGTATGCATTACACGCATATACCTACACATATACCTGAAAAGAAAAGAATGCATAATACATTACACATAACTCTCAAACCCCACAAACACTTCGCTTATTCCGGTTTGGAAGGAATATAAAATCATAAAATTTTCTAGATGAGACTGGCAATAAACGGATATAACAATTATGTAACATAATGTGTTACACAAAATCTTATTTAAACATTGACAAATATAAGCTTGTTTTGTTTTTGATTATTACACATGTTAAAATTTGTGTTCGCTTTCAAAATAAAAAAATAGTGTTTTTTTAATAGCCATGCTATGCAAATTATAAATGTTAATGCAAAATGTAATCAAAAAAACCCAGAGGGTTTTAATAGGGATTTATCCAAGAGTTCTTCATCTATTTGTTGTTCTTATGGTTTAAAGATTGATCACCTAGTTTCTAGTATGCATAATAGAAGTCCAAAATAAATGTAACTAGTAACTTTTGCAAATAAATTTTGAAAAGAACCTTAACTGCGTCCACGAGAAGCCATGTAGTTTGAAAAGGTACATTGAGGTTCAACTGTTACCCATAACTTTCTAATTATTGAGTAAAACACTGGATTTAAATAACTACTAAACTTGGTGAAATTATAATAAATCCAAATTTGAATTGGTCAGCATTTGACCTTCACTAAACACCACCACTTTATACACACAGTGAATCTATATTCTTCTTAATAATGAAGACCAAAGACCTTTTCTCGACTTTGAATCTTTTTTTGTTCTTCACTTTATTTTAATTAGTTGATCACTTGGTCAACCTTTTCAAACCCAAAACCCTTAAATTCCAAAAGAACACTCTTATTCTTATATAAACGCAACTCCCAAAACATTCTCAACCTCATCATCAAATACCAAACCTCACCTTTTTTTCTCCCTAAACCTCAAATCATATGTTTCTCCCTAAACATTACCATAATAGTTTAAAGGTATCATCATCATCATCTCATTTCTTCCTCTCCAATGTCAAAATTTTGTACCAAAAATTCATAAATTCTACGGTTATTAACTATCATTTCTGGTTTTCGAATTCACCACAAAAAAAAAACCAAATTTCCCTTTAAGGATGTTGAATTGGGAGGAGACGAATTTGCTAAGCGAGCTAATTCATGGCCTAATGGCGGCAAAACAGCTCCAAGCTCATTTGAGAGGAGCTCCTTCGACGTCGCAGCCACCAAATTCGTCTTCTTTTTCTTCATTGACGACAGAGATGAAGGAGACTCTACTACATCAGATTGTTTCTTCGTACGAGAAAGCTATTTTGATGGTAAATGGACCCGTGCAACACAATCCAACTAAGGAGTCATTGAAGCTCGCGGTGGATCCTGTAGCTAATTCTGGTAAGCTACCGGAATCTCCGACGTCGATCACCGGAAGTCCGAGAAGTGAAGATTTTCCTGATGGGGGATCCAAAGATTTTAACTGGAGTTGTAAAAAGAGGTAAAAGTTTGAACTTGAATTTAATAACATAAGGCATAAAACCAATTTTTTTTTTTTTTTTTTTTTGGTTTTATGCCTAGATAACCAAATTTACCAGTTAGAAAATTAATAACAAGATAAACAAATTAATGAAATCTTGTAGGAAGATGTTGCCAAAGTGGACAGAGCAAGTGAGAATAAGACCAGAGAGAGGCTTAGAAGGACCTCATGATGATGTCTTTAACTGGAGAAAATATGGTCAAAAAGACATTTTGGGAGCCAAATATCCAAGGTACACATCATCATCACCATCATGTTTAAAGATTACATTTTAGGTTAAAATTTGGCTAAATAACGGATACAAATTGGATGCGAGGAATTCATATATCTAAATTAATATCGAAGGTAAATTTGCACTGAGAAAAAGATTAGATAACTCATATATCACATTTTCCCCTTATTTATACAATAAGATACAAATAAATATAGCTTATTTATCCAATTGAGCTATAGAGTACATGATATATTTTGGGTATTTCTGCTAATTTTGAGTAATTTAAGATAAATTTATGAATAAACAATTATAGATAAGTAAAAAAAAAGTATCTATATCTTATCTATAATATTTGGGTAATTACCAAAAGTGCACATGCTTAATCATGTTTGTGATTTTACTCAACTAATTTGTTGTGTTTTTTTTGTTTGTTTGCAGGAGTTATTATAGATGCACATTTCGTGATACGCAATATTGTTGTGCCACAAAACAAGTCCAAAGATCGGACGGTGATCCAACGATCTTCGACGTAACGTACAGAGGAACACACACTTGTTCGCAGGGGATTCCTCCTCCTGAGAAACGAGTCACTACTGAACCAAACCACACAGTTGTAAATCACCAAAATGACCTCCTAGACAATCTCAGAACCAATCTCACTGTCCGTAGCGACGGGATTGAAGTCGATGGTTTCTCATTCCCCGTTACGTCGCCGTTTTACTCTTACGAGTCTATCAATAGAGATTTTGGCGGCAACGGTGGTACGTATTGCCACGTGGGATCTTCTGGTCCGTCGGATATTACGGGCTTGATCTCCTCCGCTAATACCTCCACAGGGAGTTCTCCGATTTTCGACGTGGATTTTCGGTTTGATCCAACGGCTGAGATTAACACGGGATTTCCCACATTTTTACACGATTAGGGATTGAATATTAGTTTGAGCTTAAGATGCAAGTGACCAATGAAAAATAAAGATTTTAGTTGATTAAAATAGTTTTAGCTACTAATTCTAAGAATTAATCGGAAAGTGGATGCAGAGGTGTAATTCGGTAACCAGAGCCATTTTTTTTCCAAGTCAAACATGCAACAACTAAGAAGGAAACAATTTATCAAGAAATTTGGATTTAATAATGAGAAGATGAAAATAAAGATTTTTATTTTCCTCAGAAACTACAAATTCTTACAAAAATTGAAATCCTAAAATTGATAAAGCAAGAGTCTTTAGCAAAAAAAAAAAAAAAAGCAAGAGTCATAAGAGAGAGAGATGTTCAATATGAGAAAACTTGAACATTCTCATTCTCCTACTAAGCGGTCTTGGTTTTATTGTACTCTTCCACTTCTTTCTTGTAAGCATCCATTAGCTCCGCAGCTTTTTCATTAAAAACTTGCTTCTCTTCTTCACCCAATTCCTATTCACACATTTACACAATTAGACAACCAATAATATCAACAAACACTCATTAGCTTTTTGTGATAAATAAACTTGTTATTTTACCTTCCATTTCAATGAAAAGTGTGCAGTGAGAGTTTTGTTGTTAATCCCAGGATGCTCTTCTGACAAACTCTTCCTCGCGTCTTTGCTGTAAAAACATTCGTTTACAAAACAGTCAATAACATATTCGACATTAGAAAAACACATTTTGGGATGTGAATGTTTTTAGTACCAGAAGATGAAGTATGAAGTAGCAGGCTTCTTTGGTTTGTTAGGGTCAACATTCTCATTCTTCTTCTTGTTCTTCGTAGTCTCTTTCTTCTTCTGCAATAACAAGATACACAAATCTTGTTAGTGATTGAGTTATAAACCACAAAAATTTTCTTACATTACATGTGAGTGGTAAGTAGACCTTAATGATATTGTCTGTTTTCTCCTTCTTCTTAAGAAGTTGAAGAGCTTCTTGTTTATGGAGTTTCATGAGCTCCTCTTCTTCTTTCTTCTGGCTCATCTCTTCTTCTTCCTTTCTCCTTTTGTATCCTTCCATTTCTTCTAGATATATCTCCTTGTTCTTCTTTGCAATCTGTTACAAAAAAGTTCCATTATAATTATAACCCATCTCACACAGATAAGTTAAACTCTTGAGACAACTACAATAGCCTATTGATGAGTATACCTTATCAAAGGGAGCCTTTTGTTTCTCAGACAAGTTCTTCCACTCTTCTCCAGTTAACTTCGCTACCTATACTCATCATTCATCCACACAAAAAAACTTAACTTCAAGAAAATCTCTGAGACTTTCTCTCACAAAGGAAACTTTAACTCACCTCAATTACGCTCTTGTTATCTTCACGTAAAGCATCTCTCCTCTCGTTTGCATAGACCAGGTAGGCAGATAGTGGCTGCTTAGGCTTAAGAGGATCCTTTACCTTCCTAAAAAACAAAGATTGAAGTCAGTTTTCATGCTTTATTACTTCATTATCAAGTGAAATAGTGTGAAAAGTTTTTACTTGGCCTTTTTCTTGTTGTCTTGTTCTGCTTCCTGCACAAACTGAAGATACTGATCAAGCAATTCCATTGCATTTTTCTGCTTCTGATCAACTTCCAGAAGTTTCATAGCTTCCCTCTCTCGTTTCTCCTTTGTAACAACCAGAAGATAAGCTTCTTTATCTGCTTGATACTTCTCCTCATAAGGCTTCTTCTCTTCTGCACTTAGAGTCTTCCACTTAGCACCCATAATATTAGAAGTCTCCTTGAAATCAGAATCTGGGTTTTGCTTCTTCACTTCATTCCAATTCTCCTTACACCACAAAATGTACGGTGTCGAAGGTCTCTTTATGTCAACACAATCTTTCTTCTTCTTCTTCTTTCCCTTCTTTTCTTCTTCAGTTTGTGACAAAGATTGACCCAAAGCAAAACTCTGAGGAATTACATCAACATTCCCAAATCAATCACCATAATAACATCTATCCTCTTCAATACTAATCAATCTAATCCTAAACAAGCTATATAACGAACCAATTATGCATCAACCTTAGTAAATCTATCATCTGTGAGGAAAACTAAACTCAAATCTAAGCATATTGAATCAATTTCACAGAATCAAATCCCAAATTAATCAATATAATCTCAAACGAAGCTATATACCGAATGATTCAAAGAACCAATTATGCATCAACCTCAGTAAATCTAACATCTCTGAGGAAAACTTAACTCAAATCTAAGCGAAAACTTCCATCAAGCAATCATTACGAAGCATATTGAATCAATTTCACAGAATCAGAGCTAGATCTAAGAAATCGTACCATGTTAGGTTTAAATTCCTTCATCTTTTGGAGTTTTTTAAGCTCCACCTTAAGTTTCTCCTGCTCTACGTCCTTCGTTTCGAGTTCTTCTTCCTTCTTCCTCAGGATTTCGTCTTTCTCCTTTAGTAAATCCTCAGTTTTATCTTTCTCGATCTTCATCTTCTCCAACATCGTCTGCATCTCCATCAGTTCTTTCTCGAACGATTTCGCATCTTTCCCTTTGACTGATACTGGAGACAACGTTGGCTCAACGATCTCGTTCTTTTGCTTCAATGCTTTTCTGCTGTTTCTCGATTTCTTAGCTGGAGCGGGATCTGCGACTGACGCCATGGGAAAGAGAGTTTTGAGTAAGAGCGTTAGGGGTTTGAGAAATGGAGATTTGGGGATTTAGGGTTTGTTGATTTTAGTGGAGCCTCTACAGTCCTATCGTCGGATTTATAAAGAGAAAAGCAACGGTCAGAATTTCGAAATTCAAAACTGATTCCTTTTGTGGATTTAATAGTTGATTGGCGTCCGAATGGGTTTTCTCAGCTTTTTTGAATTATTTACCTTTTGAATTTCCCACTAAACCAACTTACTAAACCGGTTAAGAACAAAATTTCATTTGAAGAATTTATTCGTTTACCTTTTTGAATTTCTGCCGTCATAGT
The DNA here is from genome assembly GCA_963576765.1 of Draba incana. Classification (NCBI taxonomy): domain Eukaryota; kingdom Viridiplantae; phylum Streptophyta; class Magnoliopsida; order Brassicales; family Brassicaceae; genus Draba; species Draba incana. Next base: position 14,223,349 of record OY755214.1, on the reverse strand, counting down.
TTCTCAATAAAACAAACTAAACCAACTTACTAGAAAATGGGTTTAGAATACACTGTATTATTGAAGGTTATAAATGTTTATTATATTCATGAGAACTGCTTTCATGAACTGAACCGGATTTCAATTCCTCGAAGGGAATCTAATTTACCATGATGAACAAAAAGTCAATGAAGTTATGCAAATACAATGATTAAAGCATAGACTTTGGATAGAGATCATAAATCAAAGGTGAATAACAAGTTACTAATGATGCAAGGTTATTTAGTCATTCAGTTTCAAAACATAAGACCGGTTTATCTACACTAATCCAATTCCGTAATATTAATCATTTTCTAATCACCATAATAACACATCCGCTTACGCATTGGGTTCAAGTAATTAAAGAGAATCAAATCAACATGCTCATATAAGTCTATTAATGTACCTAAACATCAACTTCTATTTACTACGGTTAGAAAAACATGATTAAAGTTCTCCTAAATTTAAGTGCCTAAACATTTTTACAAACACCTTCCGAACATGAAAAGACGATGTTATATATTTTAATTAATTACTCATGAAGCTAGCATTGAATGCATTTCAATCAACGGAAAAACATAGATAATAAACACATGAAGCCAAATGCATCACTAATCACCCATTAACACCCCTAATCTATTACCCTTAATTCACACACAAAAAAAGACTACTCACTAATCATGATGGAAATCACAATGATAAAGGTAGATAAAAACAGAATGAAAAGACTAAGCAAATAAATCAAGAAACTTGTAATTTAAATCATAAAAGGTGAAGACTTTATCCTTAATCATCAAGAACACAAAGGCTTCTTACTTTGTTCAATGGATAAAAGAGATGAGGAAAAGCTTCGGGTTTTTAGCCCTTAAAAAAATATTTATGAAAAAGAAAAAGTGTACTCGGGTCAACCCGAAACAAATGGGTCAAACCTAGGTCAAAACACGGATATGCTCCTGGACCGGTCCACCCGGCCGGTTTTGGTTCCTCTTTTGACCTATCAAACCCCCATCTGAGAAGTCCTTCGCTTACTTGGTTTTTATGGTTCTAGACCGGCCAATTCGACCGGTCTTGGCTTCGCTTTGGCGGGTCGGACCCCCATTCGAGAAGTTCCTCGCTTCCTTCTTTGTCTTGGCTCGGTTTCTTTCACTTCTTGGCCCATCATTTGATCCTTATGTTCATTTGGTACATAATAAAGGAAAAACATGCAATGCAATACAAAAAGACTCTAGGACTCTATCTGACCAAATTGAGCAAAATAAAAAGGAAAATATGTGAAATCTAAGCCAATCGAGGAAAAACTAAGTAAAAGCATAGCTAGAAGAGGTCTAAAAACCAATATATCAGAGGATAAGAACCCATTTATGAACACTACATTTTCCTCAGCTTTGTCCGCACATTCAAAAAAAAGACTATATTTACTTATGGTCGACTTTAACACAAAATAACTAATCACGGATATGATGCTTTAACTTGATTCACTTGGTAACATTCTTTTAACCAAGAATAAGTCAATGTTTTATGTGAAAAAAAATAAAATATTTAAAATCGTTAAATATAACAAGCGTTATATATTTTGTTTTTTTCTTCACTCTTGGACATCGACAAGGGAGAGAAACTGGTGGAGGCAAGCCAAGAGGTTCAAAAATTAAAATGACTATCGGATCATCTCAGTGATTTTGGTGATCTTGTTTTGGAATTCAAGAAAAAATCTAGACCTTTAAACTAGCCCTGGGCACGAAGCAAATAATAGGGAAAATGCAGGTATCCGTGATCCGATCCGTTTTAAACGGATATTTGATTTTCCGATCCGATCCGATCCGATTGGCTTAGATATCCGAATTTTTTTAGATATCCGCGGATATCCGATTCGATCCGTGAAAAATCAAATATCCGAACTTTTTTAAGATATCCGTAACTATCCGATCCGATCCGTGAAAATTTTAATTATTATTTATTTATTTTATTATTTATTCATAATAAAAATCAAATATTTAACAAAAATGAATGAGTTGAGTATAATTTTTCACGCTTGTACATCTATAATAACAAAAATAATAATAACTAATTATATACATTAGATATATATTTTATATTATAATATATTTAACGGATCGGATCGGATATTCGGTTTTTCTAAAATGATATTTGCGATTTGCTTTGTTTTTTACGGATCGCCCAATTTAATATTTGCTTTGCTTCGAAACTTTACGGATATTTGATTTTTTCGGTTCGGATCGAAACGAATCGCGGATCGAATCGGATTTAACGGATTTTTTGCCCAGCCCTACTTTAAACATGTATCCAAGCATAACATCGATAATATGGATGATGAAAAATAATAATAACATTTAGAAGTCGCATGTTTTGTGTTTCAATTGTCTTTAGCCTTGCAACTCTCTTACTATATTCCCTTCTTTTTTTTTTTCGGAAAATTCATTAATTTAAAAGTACTATTACAACTCCAAAATCTCCAGAAAGTTAGAGAACGATCTGCAGCCAAAAGGAAGAAACAGAAAACGAAGGCAATCCATTTCCTAATCCTGAAAGATTGAAAACCAAGTTGTTAGTAATGTAACTGTGGAGGGAGTGATAACTGTGGGGCGAGAGAGCGGATCAAGACGCGAACGAATCGTCTACTTGATACTCTTGATGATGACTGTTGCCGGAGTTGTTATCGCAGTGTGAAGTCTCGCATTCCGTTCCTTCCAAATCCCGTATATGGATGCTTGGAAAGCTAACTTCAAGATGGTATTAGAGTTGGTATCTGTTGTTGGTGAGATAATCCATAAAAGACTTTGCGCAAAGTCTGTTGGAGGAGATAAGCTAAGAACCGAGTAGAACGCCGACCAAATATCTTTACTGAAGTAGCAATCGAAGAACAAATGTTGACGAGTTTCATCTTCCCTATCACACAACAAGCAACGCGGAGGAACCGATAATCCCCAACTCTCTTACTATATTCACTCAGATATACAAACTGATTTCCATAAAGAGGAATTCCTTAATATGCCATCATTTTTTTTAAAGTTCTAAATATCACTTTTTCAATAGTTCAAAAATACCACAAATAAAAAAATTGATTTTCGATAAATTTGTAATTTAAATTGGGAAAATTGGATTTTTAGACCATTTTTTTTTTGATTTGGTGATCTACATCTTTATTTTTTTAGATTGGTGATATATACGAGACTTGGAATTAGAATCCTATAATACCCTTAAATTTATTAATTGTATGATTTGTTTCCAAAATATAAGATTTTTTTTCTTAATTGTAGGATTTGAATATTGTATTCTTAATTGTAGGTGACTCTCCCGCGTACGACGCAGATAAACTATTCACAATTTTGTTTTTAATTTTACTGTTTAAGAATGTGAAAATATGTATTGATTTTGATTATTATAGTATATGTTGTTGATCATGTTTTTGTTTTTAAATATGAATTTTTAGAAGTTTAATTTTACCATTTATTATTTCACATAAGTAAACATGTATTCAAACTGAAATATATTATTCCTAATTTAATACATTGGAGTGTAAAATATATTATATATAAGTTAAAAAATATATTTGAACGTATTTGTAATAAAAACTGAATTGGACTTAAAAATATTATAATAATTGACATCTTAACAGTGTCGAGATAGGGTTCATTTCCTAAAAGAACTGGCGCATGAGGTCTCCGTAGCTCATTTGAAGGAGAAGACTAAGACTCGACCCCGTATGGTCGGAGAAAGATTGATCGCATGGGTACGGCCGAGTGAGGGATGGATGAAGTCGAACTTTGATGGGGCATCGAGGGGTAATCCCGGGTTAGCACCGGGGAGGGGGGTTGCTAAATATCGGGATACACTCGGCACCTTTAGCTGAACTTTTGGGAGTTTATTATGGTTTAGTGATTGCTTGGGAGAGGCGGATTACACGTTTAGAAGTTGAGGTTGATTCGGAAATGGTGGTGGGTTTTCTTAAGACATGGATTAGTGTATCTCATCCGCTATCGTTCCTGGTGCGTCTGTGCCATGGCTTCATATCAAGGGACTGGATAGTCCGTATATCTCATGCGTATAGGGAGGCTAACCATTAGTTTTTTGATGAAATTTTAATAAATTGGGGCTTCGGCCCCTACTCCGACCAAAAAAAAAAATAATTGACATCTTAACATCTTCTGTTTTAATATATTATATTAAAAATTCATTTTTTCTCATTCATAGTCTGTAATAAAAACTGTATTCGACTTCGAAATATTAAAATATCAATATGACAAAATATTCTTAAACAAAGAACATTAATAAATTTTTTTAGACAACATAAATTTAGTAGTACTCTACCTTTTCTTCTTTTTTTCCAAATGTTTTTTTTATCTTTAATAAAAATGTAATCCGAAAATTTATATTAAGTTTTGAGAGGATGCATAAGTTAGCGTATATGTAGTAAATTATTTCTGTCTTTGACTTGATAGTGTAATAGTTTCCATGTTTTCTATTCTTTCAACTAATATATTTAAAAGTAACTACAATGTTAATGGCTAATTTGCCAAAAATATATATACAAAAATAATATAGATAAGTGACCATAAGGATCCATGTTATATTGATATTGATAAAAATATTCATTTATATTAGAAAAGTATACTAAATTTTCTATGATTCCTATAAAAATATTTTAAATTAAATATTTTAGAAAATTTTCCAGAAGATTCTGAAAATAAATATTATAAAATTTATGTACGTTAACATGGAGATGAATTTCAAAAGTTAGGTGAGATTATTATAAGTGAATATGGATTAGCCTACTATTTAAATATATTTGTTAATTGGCACATTTATCATTATTGTCATGTCACATTTGAAGTGATGTCATGTCATATTTGAAGGGATGTCATGTCACATTTTAGGTGAAATCACCTCTCTAATAATGTATAAGGGATGGAAGATTTTCAATTATTTTTGGAAGATTGCTAATTATTTTCGGAGAGGTAATTTGTTCTAGATCTTATGCTATTTTAAATATTCGATTAGTCTTCTTTCAATAATTCTAATTAATGAGTAATAGAATTATAATGGAAAGTATCTCTACGATGGGAATATAGAAGATTTCATATACTAATAATTTTAAATATTTTTTTTGTGTTTTATTATGTTTAGATGTCTTTTAATATTCAATACTTAAAACAATTTTTTTATGATGTTTCTTAATGTAATTAATATTGAATTTTCCTAATAATACATTATTTTGAATTCTTCGAATATAGTTAACATAACTTGTTCCGTTTGGTTAATTTCCATATTTTCTTTTTCAATTTAATGATTTAAAGTAAATATGTATTTGTTACTAATTTAAAAAGTTTTGTATTTTACCCAAAAGAAAAAATGGTGTCCTAGAGTTTTAGTTTTTTTTAAGATAAAAACGAGATGGGTTAAGGTTTATTTTTAAGAGAATTGATTCGTATTTTTAAGAATTCTTAAGCAAAAAGTTGAAAATATATTTTTGTGTTAATCAAGATTTGAAAAGTGAAAAATTAAGTAAGTTTTGCCATGTCATTATAAAATGGATGCCATATCATAATTCTTTTGTGAGAATGAATATGGAGAGGACACATAAACATTTTCTCCAAAATCAGTTCCCTAATTTTACAATTTTGTTTACGACGCAGATAAACTATTCACAATTTTGTTTTTAATTTTACTGTTTAAGAATGTGAAAATATGTATTGATTTTGATTATTATAGTATATGTTGTTGATCATGTTTTTTTTTTTAAATATGAATTTTTAGAAGTTTAATTTTACCATTTATTATTTCACATAAGTAAACATGTATTCAAACTGAAATATATTATTCCTAATTCAATACATTGGAGTGTAAAATCTATTATATATAAGTTAAAAATTATATTTGAACGTATTTGTAATAAAAACTGAATTGGACTTAAAAATATTATAAGAATTGACATCTTAACATCTTCTGCTTTAATATATTATTTTAAAAAAAATCATTTTTCTCACTGATAATTTGTAATAAAAACTGAATTCGACATCGAAATATTAAAATATTGATATGACCAAATATTCTTAAACAAAGAAAATTAATAAAAAAATTTATACAACATAATTTTAGTAGTACTCTACCTTTTCTTCTTTTTTGCCAAATGTTTTTTTTATCTTTAATAAAAATGTAATCCGAAAATTTATATTAAGTTTTGAGAGGATGCATAAGTTAGCGTATATGTAGTAAATTATTTTTGTCTTTGACTTGGTAGTGTAATAGTTTCCATGTTTTCTATTCTTTCAACTAATAAATTAATAGTAACTACAATGTTAATGGCTAATTTGCCAAAAAGATATATACAAAAATAATATAGATAAGTGACCATAAGGATCCATGTTATATTGATACTGGTAAAAATATTCCTTTATTTTAGAAAAGTATACTAAATTTTCTATGATTCCAATAAAAATATTTTAAATTAAAGATTTTTGAAAATTTTCCAGAAGATTTTGAAAATAAATATTATAAAAATTTTGTACGTTAACATGGAGATTAATTTCAAAAGTTAGGTGAGATTATTATAAGTGAATATGGATTAGCCCACTATTTAAATAGATTTGTTAATTGGCACATTTATCTTTATTACCATGTCACATTTGAAGTGATGTCATGTCATATTTGAAGGGATACCATGTCACATTTTAGGTGAAATCACCTCTCTAATAATGTATAAGGGATGGATTATGCACAATGTAATCTAACTGAATATTTGATTTCCTTAACTCAAATATTTGATTTCCTAAATTTTTGGAATTTCAAACTTAATTTTAGAATTAGTATTCTCAATTTTCCAGAACATAGAACAAATTGAAGAATACATATTCTACATTTTGTAGAACGTAGAGCAATGTGCAGATTATGTATTCTGAAATTTTCTCCTAAATCGTTTGGAAAGTGTGTGTGCTCTAAATTTTTAGAACAAAGAGCAAAGTTAAAAATACAAATTCTAAAAATTGTAGAACATGTACAATCGGTAGATTACATTTTTTTAACTTTTTAGAATAGGTATAGACAACAGAATGTACATTCTGTATAAAATAAATTAAATTTAGAAATTCAAATTTTAATCTATTGGCTACAAATTAAAATTTTTACATTTGATAAAAAGTCTTATTATTTCATTTGTTACATGTTTGAAAAAAAAAGTTTTTAAAAAATTAATTATTTATATAAAAAAGGTAATTGTGGAAAATTTTGACAATGTCAAACAAATGTGTAGATGGACAAATTAATTATTTATATAAAAAAAGGTAATTGTGGAAAATTTTGACAATGTCAAACAAAGGTGTAGATGGACCAATTTTCCCATTTAAATTTTTTTGTTTGGATTAACTATTCCCAATGTAGGGTATAGTTTTAGGGAGTAGGGTTTGACTTTGGGATTTAGGATTTAATTTTGTGTTAAAAAAATTGGTGGCATTTCCCTTATAAATTGATCCATATGATTTGTTATTGTGAGCAAAACCGGTTTTCAATTCCTCTAAGGGACACTATCCGGTTCACAAGAAATTTTCAACTGTTAACCAAAACCTCTTCAACTTTACCAATTTACACGACTGAGACCAAACCGGTCTATTCAATGCAGTCAATTGACTTAAATACAATCAGACCGGTTATTTGCCGGTTCAGCCATTAGCTATGATCTCCAATATAACATCGTTTAAGTAATCAATCGGACCAGGCAAGCACCAATGCAGACAATCGTTCTGTACCTTTGCGTTCTTGTCTTTATCAAACGGCCTAAACTCTCGGTATGCACCGGGGTGCCCATCGGCTCGAGTCAGCAACATTCCAGCGAAATCCAAAAGCTTTAGATTCCCAATCTCCTGACCCATCTCCATAACCACCCTTTCGAACTGACTAATCTCTACATCTCTCAAGATCTTGTTCAAAACATTCATTTCAACCTCTTCTTCGCTCAGCGGTTCTGTTCTCTTACAATTCCCGCCGTTATTCCATTCTCCATTTTCAAAGTGATCCGGTATCATAGTGCGGAAAAAGATCATGCCTGTAGTGTTAGACTTTGCTATGAAGTCCATAACATGACGCAATGATGTATTGTAAGCATAGTCAAATCCTAAATCCGTCATGTTTGAACTTTCCGGGCAGCCATGGCATCCGGCGAGAGTAGCATTCTCGTGGTAGACTGCAGTTTTCAGGTACCATTCCCCCGATGATATGATCGCATAGTCAAGGCTTGGAAAGAGATCAGTCCATGTCTTGTCGAGTTTGTCAAGTTGAAGCTGGACTGCAGCTGATGAGACACCGTTTGAGTCTTCGAAAATGTCGGCTTGAACAAGAAAAGGTGACCAAATGTTGGATACTGTCAGGTTGTGTGATGGAAAAAGCCAACGCTTGGATCTATAGTCCTTGTCGTGGTACACTTCAACCGGTTTTTCAACCTAAACACACAGAAGAAGAAGAAAAAACAACACTTTTCCTTCACAACTCTTTCTTTTTCAGTCTGTAAATAGATTACCAAAAACCTTACTGTAGAGAGCATGCAAAGCAAAGACTCGACGTGGTTACGCGAAATGGAGTCACCAATCAAAGCCCAAGATTTATTCCTCATCATTTGAAGAAATCTCTGAGGATCAAACCTCGGCAAAGAGCAGTCGTTAGGCTTCCATCTCCAGTAGAGAAAACCCGAGTCAGGCCGGCCATTGGTGATACAATTCTGGTGACTGTCTACTTCTACCCCACAAGAGCCGTTTGTGTAAATTGGTCCCAAAGGGTCTTTGATCCATTTCCCAGTAAAGAGATCACACTTCTCCACCTCAATATCTAATACAACAAACAGATTCTTATCATCACTACATAAAGGTTCCATTAAGAACAAGTCAAACATTAACACTAGTAACAACAATCCATATGAGAATCATAAACATCATCAGAGTGATCAAATTGCAGGATACAATTTGTAAAAGCTTGAAGCGAATTGTCAAATTAGCCTAAATCATGAAAGTATAATTAGCATGAAATCAGATACTACACAATACAAAGAAATCACATAAGGAAGCTCCAGAACAAGATCCATGAAACAATAACTTACTATTTACAAATCCCTAGATCTCCCAAAAACGACAAGCTTAGCAAATCCAATGGCGAAATTGTACTCTAATCTTACCGCCGGGAAGAAGATCCTCGTTATCCGATAAGATCACAGAAGGCGGCGAGATTGGGGAATCGGAGTTTCCGTTCACCGACACTTGAAATGGATAAAATTGACCAAATTGGAGGACGAAGAAACGGAAACCGAGGCATGTTATAAGAATAACAGAGACGAGTTTGATGAGAAACAGATTTTGCTGAACCATTGGGATTGATTCCCATTTCATGGTCATCTTCTTCTTCTTCTTCTTCCTCTCGCAGGATTGTGAAGAAGAGTAGAGATTTTCGGTCAACAAAGATAATAACAATGTTTGACTCATTGTGCTTAAAGCGTTAAACCAATAAATAATACAAATCCAAAAGACATTAATGAGAAAATTATAAAGCTCCTTTTATGTGATTTGTTTGATGCAATTAAAAAAGTGTAGCCCTTTTATGTGATTTGTTTGATGCAATTAAAAAAGTGTAAAACAATGTTGCCAAAAATAAAAAATAAAATTTTTGTTTGACATATTATAAGATCAAAACCTATTTAAAAAAAAAGTAATTTTGTTAGTTAATAACATTTTCTATAATAATTCTCATAAAATTTTGTTTCAATTTTAAGAAATTCCTATTTGTTTTTTATTTGTAAATTTTGGATTAATTTGATTTTTTTTAAACGTCCAAGTATTTACGAAAGTAAACTTGTTCATTTACCTGATTTGGTTGAGCATATCTAGAAAAATTGCAGACATGATCAAGATTATAACTGAGCGTTCCTTTCCGTTTATGATTTCGAAATCTATGTTTTAAATGTTTTTTTGTTTCATGTATGTTTGAAATTTCTCTTTTTATTGAATGTACTATATTATCAATTTGGAAAAAATAAACTTTCCTTAAAAAAACACAAATTCATAATTTTTTTTTTTTAGAACTCTTTTATATTTACTACCTATAATCATCAAAAAAATCAAAAAATTAAATTGGGGTTCTAATGCTAATCCCAACACAATTTATATTATAAAATTCACATAACACCCTAACTTAATTACTACCTATAATCATGCTCTAGCTATGAGATGTTGTAAACTCAAGTTGACTTTGACACGTGAGCTGACAAATGACAATATGGTCCTCGGCAAATATTGTATAACATATGGGGCTCTCTCTCTCTCTCACCCTCTCTCTCCCTCTCTCTCTCTACAAAATCATATAAAAGTAGTGGTGGTGATGGTGGCGGAAGCCACAACGGATTCAGTGTGCGTAGTGGTTGGCAAAAGCAACGATATGGATTTACTGGTGTGTGGCGGTCAGTGGAAACAACAGCGGATTCAATAATGTATAGCGGACAAGGGAAGCATTGATAGATCTGGTGATGCTGGCGGTAGGTCCAGTGGAAGTAGAGACAAATCAGGTGGTCTATGGCAGTTAGTGAAAGCATCGATAAATCTGGTGGTGCATGAAGGTCAGAGGAAGTAGCAACGAATTCTGTGGTGCGTAGAGATCAGGGGAAACATCGGGGTTAGTGGAAACAACTCTTGAATCATCAGAGAAGATGAAGTATATAATATCAAATGATATGTGCTTCTATAGTATCCTTAGTACTAGAATTAGCTTTCTAACTTCATTATTTATTTATTTTTTTTGTCACATCTAACTTCATTATTATCCCATCAATATATGTAATAGACAACTACAATTTAGTCTTTGTATTATGAATTAGTCTTTTAAATTAACAAATACATGACTAATATATATAATAGGGGATAACATTTCATTTATCGGTAATATGAATTGCTAGATGTTAATTGGTTAAACATATTTTAGATGGATTATAGTTTATTTACCTGATTAAATGTATTAATACATGTCTAATGATCTACTTACTTGGGATAACATTCTTTTTATCTATAATATGTATTATTAGATGGTTAATGATTGAATACATTCAAAGTGTCAGATCATCTAACAAGTTTGTTGTACTTTTATATAGATATTTGTGTATTTCGAATTAGTCGTTAAATTCTATACACGTCTATTATATTCAATAACAGAATATATTTCAAGTACCGGTAATACGCATTAATAGTCATTTACATATTAAACACGATCGACAAGCAAATCTGATATGTTAGACATCTAATAAGTAAAATACCCAATAACAAATTATTTAACTCTTTGTGTCGGCTCGCATTAACTCAGGGAGTCGACTCGCATGAACTCAGTGAGTCGACTCAGTCGAAAAATTCTCCAGAGCTGTTGCGGCAGTTTAACCATCCCTTAAACTTCCCTATGGTCCATATGCCACATTTTCTTATCCGAACCGGTTCTTCACCGGAAGCAAACATTCTATCGGGTAAATCCAAAATTGAATCAAGAAGGAAGAAACAAATCTCTATCTACTCTCTCTGCTCCGAAACAAGAAGGAAGAAAGAGAAGGAAGAAAGAGGAAGGTTATTTTTTAATTCAAATTAAAAATATGAATTGATTTTCGCAAAAATTAAAAAAAATAACTTCACCACAAATTCTGGAGTCAATGCGCCAGAAAAATCATAAGATTCGAAGAATTAACTAATTGACTATAAGATTTTAGATACTAAAACTACTATACATATTATACATATTGTACCAAACATTTTCCTGCACTAACCTTACCGTGTGAACACGCGCTACAAAAACTAGACTCTATAAAAGGTAGTCGTAAGTTATAGATTTGGTAAGTTACTGTGAAGATATATAGTTGTAACCTACAGATTTGGTAGGCGACTAGTCACACTTCCACATTGTTTTACATTTAACCAACTAAACAAAAACATAAACGGAAATGATATCAGTTATTAACAAAACTATCCATGTGACCGGGTAACCTTAGCTAATTGATTACCAAACGCATCTGATAGCGTATATAGTGTTAACGTAATTAACTATACAAATAATCATCTAATATTTTTGATGATCAAAGATACCACAAAAAATTGATCTTTAACTTTCAAACTAAACCTAACCACCCCCACCCCCTCCCCTCTCCCTCCCCCTCCTTAAACTATACCCTAATTGTTTAATTGTGTGTAACTGTTAATCCAAATTCAAATATTTAAAATACAAAACATTTATAGATCAGTTTTTTGTTTATGATTTTCTAAGGAATAAAGGTTTATGTGGTATTTTAAAGTACAAAACAATGAATCATGCCAATTATTCAAATACTAAGTAATGAAATTAAAACTAAATTCACTTTTAATTTTCAGTCTAAACCCTAAACCTTCAATACCCACTCCATCCCCATAAAACTTTACCCTAATTGTATAATTATTAACCCAAATTGAAAAGTTTAAAGTACAAAACGTTTGTAAATCAATTTTTTGTTTACAATTTTATGAAGAATAAAGGTTCCAGTGGTATTTTAAAATACAAAACAATTAACCATACCAATTATTCAAACACTAAATAGTGACTGAAATATCATGTAACCATTACTTTAGTTGGGTATTGTTCTAACAAGTTAAACCATACACGACACATTTAAACAAAAATTGTTTTGACAGTACAAAAATTATAATATATTATTCTGACATCAGTAGACAATAGCTATAAGGTCATTCTCGTATTTTAAAAAAAAGTGAACACTTCAAATAGACATCTACCTAAATACGCAAATCATCTGGGTCATCAACCATAAATGTTTTAAATTTTGATAGATTCGTAATAAAGTGTGTCAGACGAACATCCTCCACGCAAACGCCACTCTCTTGGATGTTGTACCCGAATATAGGAATTTTTAGTAATAATTTTTTTAGTAACAGTTCTATAGTTACTCACCTAAATACCCAATTGTTTGTGTATAAAGACAGTAATTTCTCACCAAAAAAAAAAGTATCATTGATTTTTGAGAAATTGGCAAAAATAACACACAAAAAAACTATAATAAAATCTCTAACCATTTGATCTAAATCTAATAGGCCATAAGTTTGCCACAAATACTACTTTTGATTAGTTTTTTAATTATAGTTTTTTTGATTGCTATTAAGCAAATTAACGCTTGATTTTTTATGTGATGAGGATAAAGGTCGAGATTATTTTTAGTTTAATAGTACTAAACTACAATTTTGATTTGAACAAGCTTAGTCAAATACAAATATTAATATATTTTCCAAGTATGGGATCTATAAACGAATAGAGGCCAAGAGGATTGTGTTTAGTTTAACAGTACTACTATTTACTAAACAACGATTAGTTTGAGTAAGATTAGTCAAATACAAACAGTAATATATTTTCCAACTATGGGATTTAAACAAATAAAGGTCAGGAGGATTATGTTTAGTTTGAATGCTACTACTAAACAACGATTTAATTTGACTAAGATTAGTCTAATTCCAAATATTAATTTATTTCTAAATATGGAACTATTGTCATTTTAGTCTTCCCGCTTTACTTTCTCTACTTCTAGGTCTTTGCCTCTTCCTCTTCCCCTCTCTCTAGACTCTTCCATTTCACAATCATCTTTTCCAGGTAAAAGTTTCTCCAGAAAAAACCCTTTTTCTCTTTGTTGTTTTACACAATCGAATGCTTGAAAAAAAAATCTGGATTTTAAGTTTTTAACCACTCTTCGTTTATCACCTAACTTCATCGCTCATGAATTAAAACCACATTTTCATCTCGGAATCCTCTAAAAACCCATTTCTGGGTTCGACACTGGTTCGATCTCCAATTTCGGATGCTTATTCTCGTATTTCCTAAGCAATTTTTCATTTTTCCTCTCTTGATCGGTACAAATTGCATTTCAACCACAACAACAAATAAAGTTTGGGTTTTTACAGAATCTGTGACTGAGTTTATGAGTCTTGATTGAGTTTTTAGGGTTTTTACAGAATCTGTGATTGAGTTTATGAGTCTTGATTGAGTTTTTAGGGTTTTTACAGAATGTTGTTTGTGTTGTATTGTTTCAGGATAGGGTTTTGAATTGGGTTAGAAACAGAATGTTTGGTCAAAATGAGAAATTGGCGTTAGATTATGAAATCCTCAAGGAATATCATGAGACTTTGTTGAGGGATTACGAAAGTTGTCAAGAAATGATTAAGCTTGAAGAAGACACTTATGAGATCATAAAAACGCAGTTTAAGAGTAGAAACAAGGAGCTCCAGGTTACGAATACGCTATTGTTGGAGGAATGTGAGAAAGAGAGAATCGAGAAGGAGAAGTATAAGAAGATGCTCGAGGATGCGAATATTGCGTTGACGAGTAAGAACGAGAAGGCTATGTTAGCGAAAAGGAAGGAAGATGAAGAGTTTGAGAAGTTTGAGAACAAGTATGTCGAGCTGGTGGAGAAGTTTGGTGTTGTTGAAACGGAATATGCTAACTTGAAATCGATCTACGATGCTGAAGTGGCTGCTTCGGGTACTCTAAGTGCGGTAATGTCAGAGATTGGAGATACGGAGAACAAGGTGAATCATAATGTGGACAATGATCTAACAGGTATATATATATGTATATAAATATAGATATGCATTTATGTGTCTCAAATTGTTTGTCTTGCAAAGATTTGTGTTTTGAATCTTCCCAATTGTGTGCAGAAGATATGGTGATAAGTGACGAGAGCGATGCTGAGCAAAACCAAGAAGAAGAACGCAAGATTGAAGCAAAATCAGTGAATGAGAATCAAGCTACAAGAGAAGTCTTTACCCTGAGATCCGTAAACCATCCACCGCCTTTTTCTGCTTCGCCATCATCATCATCATCATCATCATCTTCGGACATGTATGAAGATGTGTTTAAGCCACCAGCTGATTGGCCCGATTGGGCAATCCCTGAAAGTTACAAGAAGCCTTAGACAACTTTCAAGAGCAGAGGAAGTGATTGTTTATTTCTACAATGGTATCTTGTTAGGTTAATAATATGTTACAGGTTTGGTATTGAGTATTATCTAAACCCTTTTTTATTTATAGACTATTCGGATTGGTGTTATGGCACCTTAATGAAACCACTATCTGCAAATTTACCATATTGATTATTTCTTTCTGTTTTGAACAAGAGTAATATCACTGTTCTTGTCTAGAGTCTAAAACTGGTTCAAGCTAATTGGGAGAATCCTGATAGATCCCTACAAATCTTAGGTAATTTCAAATGCAGAGAAGAAAGAAGCAGAAGAAGTGAAACTGAAGTTACACATTGTTCAACTAGTGTTTTCATTTTGTTACTTGAACATATGTAGCTACGTACCCTGTAACATATTATTACTGTTTCTATAGTATAACGTACCCTTGAAGGAATTCCCCCAGGGATGTGCGCTGGTGAACGTAGCCACTGAAGATGAACGGGGCTTCAGCATTTCCCAGTCGATAGGTCAGCGCCCCGGCCAAAAATGTATCCTTGAGGTAGACTGGAGCCCATTGTTCTCGATCCTCAAACAGGCTCCGGATGGTCTCGTGATTTGACAGCCCAAACCGGATGACCATCTCTTCCCAAGCTACTTCAAATTCTTCAACCTTGAGAAAACCGTAGATCACTCTGTTCAGTGCTATACGGAATGACTCAGAATCTTGTAGTCCAACAACACTCTGAAAAATGGTTTGCAAGACATGGGTCAAGCTAAGACGATGATGAGTCCTTGGAAAAACTTCCGAGACTGCATTCTGCATTGCCTTGCACTGCTCTGTGACAAAGGTCAGCGGCGGACGTCCTAACATGCAAGTAAGCCACGCTCTGAAGAGCTAAACGTAAGTCTCACAACTTCTGGTCAGCAACTAAGGCAGAATCTCCGTGATGGTTTATTCCAACAAACGCCACAAGTGGAAGCTCATATGCGTTTGATAAACGTGTTGTGTCAAACACAACAACATGGCCAAAATGAGAGTACGCAATCCTAGCTCGAGCGTCAATCCAGAACACATTCCTGAGACTCCCGTCATCGCCAAGATCCATCAAGTAAACAAAGTTGAGGTTTGTAAGTTGAAAGAAGAAATCTTGCAAGACCCTGAAACCTCCTCTGAGCTCCAAATGCTCTTGAATCATGAGTGGGATTGCTCGTCTCCCCGCTATAGTTTGAGGTACTACTAATATGGAAGTAGGAGAGAGTAGTTTGTAGGCACCACATGTCAGGAAAGGGATGTTATTCTCGACGTCTCAATTGATTTTCTGATTAGAGAAGACCAAAAGGTAACAACAAACAACTTTCGTAATGGTAGGTTCTCAACACATGCTTATATCTAAACTTTTTTCTTGCTGCCTTTATCTTCATGACATGATGTTCCCTTATTCTATATGATCTGTTTGCAAACAAGCCCTATCAGATACTAATCTGCCTTCGGCTACTTGCCTTAGCTTTATACACTTGAGCAACTCTAAGCACCCACATAACCATTGCATCTGCTTATTCTTCAAGACTCAACAATTGCTCTTCCCCATTTCCTCACCTCCATTCATTTGCCACTTGGTAAACCTTCCCGTTGTATGGCAACAACAGGCTCGTTACACCTCAGACACTGGAAAGATGCTGCTGAAGCGCAGCGTGTCCTTATGCAGTACGTAGTAACAGTACCTGCCACAATTCATTCTTTTAGTTGTAAGTAACAAGTATAGCACATACCCTCAATTCTTCACCTATCACCAATAACATCACTCTGTTATGTCTAACTTCATATGGACTGTACCCCCTCTAGTTTGAGAATTTCGAATAAGAGACTCAAAATATAAAGAAATAACTCTTCTTTATTAAACACTTAGGAAAATAACTCAAAACCTAAGTTTCTCTTAAACTCATAAAATCCTCAAGGGATGTCACAACTTTGACAACTCCTTTTATAGGGAAACATAACTCCAAAACCCTAAAACACAATTTCCTTTTATTATATTTAGATAACTCCTAAATATATTTCCTATTCTGAACCCTTCAGAATTAATTATTCTTCAAGCTTACTTCAACATTCTCCTTCTTAAGCTTAAAGTCACTCTTCACCAAATCTCGCACTCCCATAAGTTCCCTTACTTCCTTGAATCTGTTCTTTCCCAATGCCTTTGTAAGAATGTCTGCCTTCTGCTCAACTCCAGGAACATGCTCAACTTCAATCTCCCCACTCTCAACACATTCTCGAATGAAGTGAAACCTCCTCTGTATATGTTTACTTCTGCCGTGAAAAACAGGGTTCTTTGTGAGAGCTATCGCAGACTTATTATCAATACGGATGATGACCTTCTCACTCTCTACTCCAATGATTTCTCTAAGAAAGTCACGTAACCAGATAACTTGTTTTGCCGCTTCAGTTCCAGCCATAAACTCGGCTTCACACGATGATAAAGCCACTACATCCTGCTTCTGAGAGCACCAAGAGATAGGACCATTACCCAAATAGAAAATATGTCCTGTCGTGCTTCTCCCATCATCTGGATCAATATTATGACTGCTGTCACTGTACCCAATAAGCCTTGGTATCTTTGTAGTCCTCTCAAACGTTAAACCCAGAGATATTGTTCCTTTAAGATACCTTAGACATTGCTTAATCGCAGCTCCATGGGATTCTCTAGGACTATGCATATATCTGCTCAAAACTCCAACACTGTAAGACAAGTCTGGCCTCGTATGAATCAAATATCGAAAACATCCAATCTTCTTTCTGAAGGCCGTAGCATCTATCTCTTTTTCACCTTCTGCCTTTGAGAATTGAGTACCAAACTCCATTGATATATGCACAAGATTACAGTCCATCATCCCTGTTTCCTCCAAGATTTTGAGAGCATACCGTTTCTGACTCAACACGATCCCTGTCTCACGTTGAGTTACCTCTATTCCAAGATAATACGTCAGCTTTCCAACATCACTCATCTCAAATTTAGAAGTCATCTCCTCCTTAAACTTATTGATCATCTTCATGTCTGTTCCTGTGACAAACAAATTATCCACATAGACTGCAATGACAAGTGTATTACCTCCTTCTTCCTTTCGGTATACCGTTGGCTCCTTCGTACACTTCCTGAATTTCAGCTCCTCAAGGATTTGGTTTAGCTTGTTTTTCCAAGCTCTTGGTGCTTGTCTTAGCCCGTACAGCGCTTTATTCAACTTATAGACCTTTCCTTCACTTCCTTTAACTTCAAAACCCTCGGGTTGCTTGACATACACGGTCTCTTTAAGTTCTCCATAGAGAAACGCTGTCTTGACATCTAGATGATGGATCTCCCATCCTTTTGATGCTGCAATATTCACAAGAAGCCTTATCGTTTCAATTCTTGCTACAGGAGCAAACACTTCCTCGAAATCTATCCCATATTGTTGTACATAACCCTTAGCAACAATCCTCGCTTTGTGCTTGTTGATGCTTCCATCTGAATTCCGTTTAAGCTTAAAAACCCACTTTAAACCAATAGTCGTTGCTCCAACAGGCAAATCAACCAGATTCCAAGTGTTCAACTTTTCAATAGACTTGAATTCATCCTTGCAAACATTAATCCATTCAATAGATAGCTTCGCTTCTTTGAAATTTCTAGGTTCGTTGTTGAGAACAAGCAAAAGTGCTTCTCCTTCCTCCTCTGCGAGTAGGATATAGTCTTCGAGATACACATGTAACGTACTCTTTCTCTGACTTCTCCTAAGCACCGGTGTAACATCCTCAACAGACTCGAAGATCTCATCTTCTTCACTCTGTGTCGGAAGAGCTCGTGTCGATCGACATGGAAGTGTGTCGATCGACACACACGTCTCTGTTTCGACCTCTGTTTCCTCTTCAGCTCGTGTCGATCGACATGGGAGCGTGTCACTCGACACAGACGTCTCTGTTTCGTTAACTTCTGTATTTTCCCAAATCTCTGGCTCAATCTCCTCTGCTTCGGTTTGATTAGTAAGGCCATGATTTCCAAACTCCCCTAGAATGATGCCAAAGCTCCCATCGCAGTCTTATCCCGATTGATCCTTCTTCCAAATCCAGCTTTTTGTTTCATCAAAAACAACATCTCGGCTTACAACAATCTTCCCTGTTTGTGGATCAAACAACCGATAAGCCTTAGACCCTGGTTCCGTTCCCAAGTGAACTAATACCCTTGACCGATCATCCAATTTTTTGAGTAGATGGTGATCGATTTTGGCATAGCTAATACAACCAAAGATCCGCAGATGATCAATGCGTGGTTTTCTTGATTTGAACATCTCATATGGGGTCTTGTCCTTTAGAGCTCTCGTAGCTATTCGATTTAGAAGATATGTTGAATGCCTTATTGCTTCCCCCCAGAGATAATTCGGCACTCTCATGTGCTTTAAGATACTTCTTTTCATCTCCATCATCGTTCTGTTTCTTCGTTCTACAACACCGTTCTGCTGAGGCGTGTATGGGGCTGTGAGATGTCTCAGTATTCCAGCATTCTCGCAAAAAAAATTAAACTCCTGTGAAACAAACTCTCCTCCTCTGTCAGTCCTGAAAGTCTTTATTCTTGCCCCTGAGTCCTTCTCAACACAACTCTTGAAACTCTTGAATTTCTCAAAGGCTGAACTCTTTTCTTTGAGGAGAATCGTCCACATATAACGTGAGTAATCATCAATGAGAACAAAAACATAACGATTACCTGCAGCTGTACTCGGTGTAATGGGACCACACAAGTCTCCATGTACTAGCTCTAAAATCCCAGCAGCTCTGTAAGATGTGGCTTGCGGAAACGATTGTCTCACTTGTTTCCCGAGTAGACATGATCTACAAATCTCCTTTTCAAAAATAACCTGCGAAAGTCCTTGGACAAGATCCCTTTGCTTCATAGATTTGATGGTCTCCGTACTTATGTGTCCAAAGCGAGCATGCCATCTGCTCGATTCACTAGTAGAGGCAAGGTTAAGGTAAGCATCATCTCGAAATCCCATACATACCTTGTACAATCTGTTTTTTGACCTTGGAGCTTTTGCAATGAGTCTTCCTTTTGCATCCCTCATGGTAAGGAAATCTCCTCTCATCTTGATATCGCAACCAGACTCTGTTGCTTGTCCCAGACTAATGATATTTCTTTTCAGGTCTGGAATATAGTATACATCTAACATAACTCGCGGCTCACCATTCATATCAACAAGTGAGATTGACCCTTTCCCTTTAATATCAACTCGAGAGTCATCTCCAAATCTCACCTTCCCTGTAACCGATGCATCAAGCTTCTCAAAGTATCTCCGATCTCCTGTCATGTGATTGCTGGCGCCATTGTTGAGATACCAAATGTTCTCATCCCTAGTGTCTGTCTCAAACTTTCGCGGTATACACTTTTCTTCATTGAGAAAAACAACCTCATGCATCATGAGTTCATCGGCCTTTTGGGTGTCCTGGATCTCTGTTTCTTGAGCTTCTTGTAGCTTTAATAACCGGTCTGGACAGTCCGAAGCGAAGTGTCCAATCTTATCACAGCGATAACAAGTGACCCGTGACGCGTGGAGAGACGGGTCTCTCCACGCATTAGAGCGTCCTCTACCTCTTCCTCTATTGAAACGACCACCTCGGCCTCTGTTTCGATAGTCACTTGTAGACTCTCTGCTGTTTGAACCTTCCATGTTAGCATACATGAGCTTAGATTGATCCTCTTGTGTTTCCTCTTGCTCAGTAATTCTCTCTTCATACGCCTTAAGCCTTCCGATAATGTCTTCAAAAGAAGTAGTATTAAGATCTAATACTTGCTCCAAAGAAGCCACGATATGAATAAACTTCTTGCGAGGAAGACAATTAAGGAATTTCTTAACCAGCTTTGCTTCTTCGATGTTCACTCCAAGGGAAGCCGATTTTGATGCTATCTCTGACAATCTACCCGCGAAATCATCAATTTTATCTGTGTCTTTCATCTTAAGACGATCGAACTCAGCCATAAGGGTTTGTAGACGCGCTTCTTTTACTCGTTCAGCCCCAACGTGTCTCGTCTTGATAGCATCCCACACTTGTTTAGCCGTGGCCAAGTCGCCGACTTGCATCACAAGGGCTTCCGGTATTGATTGAAACAAGAGAGCCATGGCCATGTTGTCTTTATCTCCATCTATTGCACCCGTTCCTGTCTCAATTGCTTCCCAAACCTTGTGAACTTTCAATGCAATCTTCATCCTTATCGCCCACACGGTGTAATTTGTTGAGGTTAGCATAGGACACACAATGGAGGACGAGCCTCCTCCCTCCTTTGGTTTAACCGGAACAATTGCACCATCTGCCATCTCTTCCTAGAATGTCGTAACGCTCTGATACCAAATCTAGTTTGAGAATTTCGAATAAGAGACTCAAAATATAAAGAAATAACTCTTCTTTATTAAACACTTAGGAAAATAACTCAAAACCTAAGTTTCTCTTAAACTCATAAAATCCTCAAGGGATGTCACAACTTTGACAACTCCTTTTATAGGGAAACATAACTCCAAACCCCTAAAACACAATTTCCTTTTATTATATTTAGATAACTCTTAAATATATTTTCTATTCTGAACGCTTCAGAATTAATTATTCTTCAAGCTTACTTCAACACCCCCATGATTCCTCAAATACGCAATCACCCGTAGTTACTATAGAGCTTATATTACTATATAGTACATATCTGAGGGAGAGAGGTAACACCCTATTATGACTCTATAGTCTGAGTTATACTATAGAGCCATCTGAGGTCTAATAGAGAAAAACATAATCCCAACCTTCAAATATTTTAGTGATGAGTTTATCTGCAATTCCAAAATATATAACTCACTAATATCAAATATTTTTTAGCAACAGAGAACACAATCTTGTTCACACACGAGAAAACTTTATCACAGGATTTTAGAAGATCATCACACATAACTTAATCAACAAAAGTATAATTCGAGATTGATTATATAAATGCGATTTCCACTTGTTATTGGCAGAAGCTGAATATACACAATTGTCAAAAGGGATCCATAAAGATTTTCGGTAGATTGTGGAATTTGTGTCCCTAATCTTAGTATGTAAATGGTGAACTAGTGACTGTAATATGTGACCTCACTAGAACAAACCACTATACTATATGTTTTGGTAAATAAATTTGCATAATCTGAAGAAAAAAATTTGGTTATAATTACTGTTATGTTGTATATGTATTCATAACAAGTAGATTAATTTTCAAATTTTCAACAACTTTTTATCGGAATATGTTACTAAAAAAAACGTTTCTATTCTATATTCTTTTGACAATAGATAAACTTGATTCTAAATGTACATGAATGTGCCAATAAATATGATCAGAATCTAATTGATTGTGAGTTAATTACATCATAAATATAATTAAGCGTTTTTTTTTCTTTTTGTCACATGTGCTATTTCTTTGTCACGTTTTTGTAAAAAAAGTATCTCGGATTTCTAAACAAATAATCTATTTAGTTCTCAACATTCGAATACATTGGAATTAAAATGTGATTTCTCATAAAGATAATTAAATAAATTTACTAGATCTCAAATAATTTGGTTAGGAATAAAAAGTATTGGAACAGTTATGTAAACATTGACAAACTAAAGGGACCAATTCGGATAACAAAAACACTCTTAATTTTTTTAGATTATCTTTCGTGTTCGTGTGTCGCTTACTCAAAAACATTCAACTCATTTTCTGCCTTAGAAAAGATTTTTATCGAATCGAATCGAAACGTTTTTTTAACTCAAATTCTCGTCGTTTTCTTCTCAGATTTCTGCTCTGCACTTTGCTTCTTCTATATCTTCTTCTTCCTTCGATTACGTCGGTGGATCTTTTCTTCTCTTGTGTTTTTCATTGCTAGATTTCGTCAATGATTGGCTTCTCTCCCGATTCGAATTTTTCCTGCTCGTGTTCTTAATCATCTCCCAGGTAGAATTTAGGTTTTTCTCTCTCTTTCTTTCAAGCAAATTTCAATTTCTGGGATTGTCTTACAATTCTTCTGTATATTAGAAAGGGGATTGTGTGAATGTCAGTATTGCGCCTTGTTTTCTGCATTTAGCCCTAGAAAAAATCTGAATCAAAGCTATAAATTAGTGATTTAATTTTTTTCAGGTTAAGTTGTTTATTTGGCTATAAATCTCATAGAAAGTACTTGTAACGTTGAGTAGTGTGGTGTAATTTTGATTTCGTGTGAATTTGGATGATTTTATATATCAGTGTTTTGTTTGTTAGATTTATAGGAAGCTCAAAAATAGAAACTTTTGTTTTTTTTTATGCTATCAACTTTTTGTGTAACATGGTTCTCTTAAATTGCAGTACGATATTATATCGATGATACGGTGAATTATGGATGAAGGCTCAGTTGGGGATGTGAGTAGGCTTGATGATGTTGATACTGCTCACCTTCAATTCAAAAATAGTGACCATCTTCTTAAACCGGAGAACTGTGAAACCCGAGAAATCAAAGAAGTGCAGGTTCAGAGGGAGGCGAGCTCTCCTGATAGCTCGTTTGGTGTTATTGCGGATTTTTTAGATGGGAAGAATGCAAACGCTGTGGATCGAACAGAAGATGAACCATGTTCTAGCCGGCAGGAGGAAACTAATGATGTGGGAGACGTGGTTGAGGAATTGACTGTTAAAACTTGTGACGGATCGAGTATGGCTATAGTTGGTAGATCAAGTAATAGAGCTAGATTAGAGATCAATCGCAGTCAGTTTTTGCATCGCTTTCCGCTAGATGGTGATTTACCTAGTAGCAGTTCTATGAGTAAGAGGGAAGGTAAAAGGGGAACGCTGGATATCTGGAGAAATGCAGGAAAAATGTCTTTGCCTGAGACTTCAATTGGAGAACCGACCATTCCTGTTAACGGTGAAGCTAATAAACAGGTGACAAATGTTGAACGGAATCCTGTACCAGTCGAGGCATTGTCCCATGAAGGCATCAAGACAAAGATGTTATCGCAGTCTGGGTTCTCTCAGTTTTTTGTTAGAAAATCATTGAAAGGAAAAGGAGTCACTTTCAAAGGCCCACCACACAATAGATCTACTAAAGCTCGTAATATGGATCATCAAACTGTAACTAGTTCTGGTTGCCCTTTAGTAATATCTAATACTTCAGCAAAGGTTTCTAGCAGCATCCCTTTAGCGGCTTATAATGTTTTTCCGTGCTTGCCTTCCAAAGCTAGTAACCCATCTACTAGTGCTAACCCTTCAGATATAAATAGAGGTTGTGGAGGTGAAGGTTTGAGTTTGAGAGAATGGTTGAAGTCAGAACGTGAGAAGGTTAATAAAGCAGAATGTTTGTATATCTTTAGGCAGATCGTGAATCATGTGGATTGTTCTCATTCTCAAGGAGTTGTCTTATGTGATCTACGGCCATCTTTATTTGAAATTTTGAAGGAAAATACGGTCAAGTATGTGGGTTCAGGTTTTCAGCGAGAGTCTTTTGACAGCAAGATGGAAAAAGAAGGCGGTCCACCTGAAAACCCTCTGGTTAGAAGGCGGTCAGGAGATACACGGTTTCCTTCTAGTCCATTTTTTTCTGCAAAGAAGCAGAAATCAAAAGAACTCCCAAGCTCTAGACAGTGGCCTATGTTTCAACGAGCCGGTGGCGTCAATATCCAAACTGAAAATGATGATGGTACAACACAAGAGCTTCGTTTCAGATCTTGTCAAACTCAATCTAGTACAGCTGCCCGTCCTTTTACCACAATGAGTGAGCAGTTGGAAGAGAAATGGTATGCAAGCCCTGAGGAGCTCAAGGGCGACACCCGTTCATTCGCGTCAAACATCTATAGTTTGGGTATTCTACTGTTTGAGGTATGCAGAAAATTCTATTAATTGCACATTTGGCATGACATCTTTATTGTAGCTTTTGGCCTGCAATTGTAATTATGTACATCCATGAGTTAAAATGTGTAACCTCATAGCATCTACTGTTGACATACTAATATATGTTTTCGATGGGATAACGTCTTCAACTGATGTAGCTTTGTATAAACTGGGCCATAGCGTGTGTGAGTCATGTTTTGCTTCTCTGAATCTTGCACTATATATCAATTGTGAAATTTGTGTACACGTGTTACGCCTCCAGCTTGCATTTGATTTATGCTGATAGACAACGTGGGGCGAATAACAAGGGCATAATTATGAGTCATCATATTGATTTAGGTAGTGTTGCATGTTCGATAATGTTCTGCTAACAGTGAAGTTTCTAGTTGGCATTACAGTTGACTGATTGGGTCTTAGATTAATGTATTACTTGTCCAACTGTTCCTTGGTCAAACAGATCATTCTCATTGATATTCTAATTTGGGGTTTTCCGTCAGCTGCTTAGTCAATTTCAAAGCGAAAGAGCTCGTGAGTCTGCAATGACTGATATCCGACACCGAATTCTTCCTCCCAAATTTCTGTCGGAGACTCCAATGGAAGCTGGGTTTTGTCTATGGTTACTTCATCCAGAACCTTCATGCCGACCATCAACCAGGCAATTCAAACTCTTTAGCTACATTTATTTTCAAGTGAAAAGTCACATGTTATCAAACTTTTGTGTGCGTGTTTCTGTATAAGGTCTATAAATCCCTACAAGGGCTATTGGAAGATAGACTTGTTATATATTACACAGGAAATGTAAAAATGCACCAAAAGTAGAGGCTTTGTTCTCCTGGCTTAAACTCAGGGAACATTGTCTCGTCAACAATTTCAGATAGGATTATTAGCCTCTACTCTGAATAAGTAGTCTTTGTAAAATCCTGGTAAACTGGCTCCTCTTAGGTGCTGTGCTGATAGGCTCCTTCCTGTCATGTTTCATTAATTCGGGATTGTGAGTTGGCTTAATCTCTAAAATATTTGTATGTTCATGTTGTTCTGTACAGGGACATCTTGCAATCTGAAGCGGTTAATGGAATTCCAGATTTGCATGCTGAAGCCTTATCTTTATCTATTGAACAAGAGGATACAGAGTCTGAACTGTTGCAGCATTTCCTTATTTTGTCCCAAGAGCAAAGGCAGAAGCATGCTGGAAAGTTAACGGAAGAAATTGTTTCCTTGGAAGCAGATATCGGAGAGATTGTCAAAAGACGTTGTTCCATAAACCCTCTGTCTCTGGAAAAAGCTTCTAGCTCATCGCCTGCTTCAAGTGTACCTGAAATGAGACTGATCAAGAACATTAGTCAGCTTGAAAGCGCTTATTTCGCAGCAAGGATAGATGCCATTCTCCCTGAAGCACGTTATAGGTTACGCCCAGACAGAGATCTGCTACAAACTCGTGATAATGTTATATCAGATCCAGAAAATAGCGAGACTTGGAGCTCGGATGATCGTGTTGGAGCGTTCTTTGATGGGTTATGCAAATATGCTCGATATAGTAAGTTTGAAACTAGGGGTGTGCTGAGGACCGGAGAATTGAACAGCACTTCAAATGTGATTTGTTCTCTGGGTTTTGATCGGGACGAGGATTTTTTCGCTACGGCTGGTGTGTCAAAGAAAATTAAGATATTCGAGTTCAATTCCCTATTCAACGAATCTGTTGACATTCATTATCCAGCAGTAGAAATGTCAAATAGATCAAAGCTTAGCGGCGTTTGCTGGAACAACTATATCAGGAACTACCTAGCTTCGTCTGATTATGATGGAGTTGTCAAGGTATTTGAACCTTTGAAGTTTTATTTAGATTGGTTATCTCTAGATTGCTGGTTTATACCTTCAGTCTAATAAATTCAAATGTTTTATGATGGATCCAGTTATGGGATGTGACAACTGGGCAGGCCATTTCACATTTCATGGAGCACGAGAAGAGGGCTTGGTCTGTTGACTTCTCTGAAGCTTGTCCGACAAAATTAGCTAGTGGAAGCGATGATTGTTCTGTGAAGCTATGGAACATCAATGAGGCATGTTCTTCTTTACCTTTAAATGCATGGGCACATTAATAGCTACTTCTAATGAGATATCTGGTATATATACAAATGAAAGAAATAGTACTTGGATTATTCTATTTATGTTGTTAAGCTGTATTTTCCGCCTTGTAGCTACTAATACACAACCTTCTTGCATGAATGTGCAGAGGGACTGCTTAGGGACAATCAGGAACCTTGCAAATGTTTGTTGTGTACAATTTTCTCCAGAGTCCTCTCATTTGCTAGCCTTTGGATCATCAGATTTCAGAACCTACTGCTATGATCTAAGGAATTTAAGAACTCCTTGGTGCATACTGGCAGGGCACAACAAAGCAGTTAGCTACGCGAAATTCTTGGATAATGAAACCCTTGTCACAGCGTCAACTGATAACACATTAAAGCTTTGGGATCTTAAGAAAACCACTCACGGCGGCCTCTCCATAAATGCTTGCAGCTTAACTTTTGGTGGCCATACAAATGAGAAGGTAACTTGAATTTGAAATTAACTCTTGTAATGTTTCTCTTTTTTATTTGTGGTTGATTTGTCATTTTCCTGCCTTTTCAGAACTTTGTTGGTTTGTCTATTACCGATGGATATATAGCTTGTGGCTCTGAGACAAATGAGGTATGACTCCACAAACTTTGGAACTTGTTGATATTCATCCAATACTTCATGTTCCGAATCTCCCTTTCCAGAGTTATCTTCTTCCCTATGAAAAAAATTTAAAGTTCCATGTAATATATGTCTCTCTCTTTGGAAATCCATTGCTACTAGCGATATTAAACTAACTGATCCGGGGTCAAAAACAGACTGATGAATAATGTTCATGAATCAGAACAATTTTCATTTTATTGTCCTACTAGTGATCTCTGTGATTGACCAGTGGTGTTTTTGTGTTGTCATTACTCAGGTTTATGCCTATCACCGGTCTCTTCCAATGCCCATTACCTCGTACAAGTTTGGTTCAATTGATCCTATATCAGGTAAGGAGATTGAAGAGGACAACAACCTATTTGTTTCGAGCGTTTGCTGGAGAAAAAGATCGAATATGGTTGTTGCAGCTAGCTCAAACGGATCTATCAAAGTTCTACAGTTGGTTTGAAATCATATTATAGAGAAGAAGCTGAGGTAATGATTCTTCACCTGAAACCCCACTTGGTTTATGGTAAAAACAAAAACCCATCAACCCAAGACTCGGACAAAACAGTTCCTATTACCGTGTTTGCGGAAAAAGGTTGAAATAACAAGCAAGCGTACACAAGATATAGATATATATATATATATATATAATCAAGAGTTCACAATCTATCATGAGATTGTTTATCTATCTTTTGCAAGAGTAATTCCCAAAAGTGGGGTAAAGGAATTAGAGAGAAGAACTACACTTGGCTGAAATGTTGGTTAGTAGTTTTGGTTGCGGTTTGATCAGTGGTTAGGTTAGACCGTTGATGGGTATACTTAAGGTTTTTTTGTTTGTTTGCCTCCTATAGTTATGAAACCTAATCATACTTTCTCATGTAAATTTACCCCTCAAATAGGCCATCATAGTCTTTGATGTATATATAGTTTATATGATGATCTTATGGATGAATCTTCTCCACCAAGAAAAGGTTTTTACGTTATATGTATTCTAAAATATACTTGGTTTTTGTAATTGTCTTCCCATTTATATTCCACAAAGTTTTGCCCAAGAGTTTCAATGAATCTTTCTCCTATTGACAAGATGATAAAAAGTAGTGCATAATAAAAAGATTTGATACAACATTGTGAATTTAAATATCAGTTTCTAAACATTGAGAGAGATAATTAAGATATTTCTTCCGGAGACCAGATGGTTAACATGATCAAGAGCTATTGCTCACAGAAGCTGATCCATCGTGGTTATGGTCCTCACTTGGTATGGAGATATTGAATAATGAACAACATGTTCTCCATTTCTCAAAGACCATTTCATTGTTTTCAACTTGACACTTGAGTTGAAGAAGAAGAAGAGAGGAGAGAGTAATAAAAGGTGTTTCACCATTTATCTTAATGGGCCAATCCTTTAAGGCCCATTAACGATAACATAACATTTCAAAGAAGATTCGATTCAATCGGCTTCAGGTTTTGTTAAACCATCGTCACCGTCGCGTCGTCTCCTCCGATTCCCCAATCAAACTACTCATCGCCGTCGCTTCCGATTCTCCGGGTACGCTTCACTTCTTCAGTCTCGTATCATCTCCATTTGTAGATTTATCTCTACTATGGTTTGACAATTACTCACGATCTAGCTAAATTTGATTAGGTTTGAATTTGAATTTTTGTTCTCTCTTTCATTTTGATTTTTCAGCTTTAAGGTTTGCAGAAATGGCGTTAGCTAGGGCAGCGAGACGACCCGTTGGAATCTTTTGTTATAGTGCTAGTGGTAGATTTAGTTCTGGAAATGAGTATTCTACTGTAGCAAGCCTGTCTCAGTACAAAAGCTCTGGATATGCAAACCCAGCTCGTGATTTTGGGAAATTCATGAGGGGTTTTAGTTCGGGATCTGACAAAATTAGCTTGATCAAGCAACTTAGAGAAAGAACTAGTGCTCCTATGAAAGATGTCAAGGCTTCTCTAGTTGAATGCAATTGGGATATTGGTAAGGATTTGATTTTGAGGATTTTTGTTGGCTACTGTTTCTGTTTCTTAATGAAATGGGTGTTTTTGGATTTGACACAGAGGCTGCTCAGAAGGATTTGAGGAAGAGAGGAAAAGTGTTGGCTTTGAAAACGTCGTCACGGATAGCCACAGAGGGAATGCTTGCGGTTGCCCAAAACGAAGGAAAACTTGCTGTTATTGAACTTAACTGTGAAACGGATTTTGTTGCGAGGAACGAGATTTTCCAGTACTTGGTTAGTGCCATAGCTAATTTCACACGGGTTGCTTTGTTGTTGCTGGCCATTTCTTGTTCTGAATGATGAGATTTTGCAGGCTTTAGCTATGGCAAAACAGGCTTTGCTGATTGAAAATGGTTCTCAGCAAGCTTCTAGTATCTTCCCCTTTGGTCCCGAGCTTTTCGAGGTCAGTTTTTTTTTTTTTTATGTACTCACTCGTTTCCTGTTGTTTCCTGGTTGCACAATCTGAGTACCGATATGCTATTTTCATATGCCATTCAGGATTTGAAGATCACTCTTGATCATCCAAAAGTGAGTGGTGAAACAACAGTTTCAAACGCTGCTATAGAAGTAGCCGCGATAATGGGAGAGAACGTAAAGTTCAGGAGAGGTTTCTTGCTGTCAAAATCTCCAACACGCGTCCTTTCTGCATATCTCCACTCAAGTCCCCAGCCAGGTACAAATTGTTCCTGTCGTCTCTTACACTATATTTCTGCACATTTCTAACTTCTTTTTGTATGAAAATAGGGTTGTGTCGTATAGCTGGGATTGTATCTCTAGAAGTAGAAAATGAAACTACTCAACAAGAAGCTATTCAGCGTGTAGGCAAAGAGGTGGCCATGCATGTTGTAGCAGCTAAGCCTTTATTTTTAAGCAAAGACCATGTTTCTTTAGAAGCAATAGCTAATGAACGCGAAATTTTAAAGGCTCAGGTCACCGTCACTTTATTTTTGTGAAATTGAGTTGTAATTTGTGGAAAAGTTGTCTTATCAAAATATGGTGTATGACAGGCGGAAAGTACAGCCAAGTCTCAGATGGTTTTAGAGAAGATGGTGGAAGGTCGTCTCCGTAAATATTTTGAAGAAGTTGCTTTAATGGAGCAAAAGTTTATTGTGAACGATGACATAAACATAAAGGTATGTGAATATAGCTTTTAACATGATTATCTCTGCATTGCTTGTTGAACGGAACTTTTAGGTTACGAGTTCCATGATTTTTTAAAAAATCTCCATCCTTTTCCAGACACTGGTGGATAATTTGTCCAAGGAGGTGGGTTCTCCGGTGAAGGTTACCAGTTTTCTGAGAGTCCAGGTTGGGGAAGGAGTCGAAAGGTAAATAATACAGTGACCCATAAATGTCGATAATGGTTTATCAGTATTGTAAAGATAATTGACTTAATGATTGTGTGTATATTTTGGTTTTGTGAAGGGTTAAAGCATCTGACGAACCGGTTGCTCAAACTGCTTGAAATGTAGACATGGTATTCCTTTGATTTGCAGACCTCTTTCTTTGGTTCATTAGGTTTGAAGTCCTTAGATTCCGTGGAGACCATTCTGATGTCAGACAATATGGTTTTGAGATTACTGAACGATGGGCTTTCGTTTGCCATATTTTGATGTTATACAAAAACGTCAATAAGATCAATCATGTGATTGTGCCCGTTTGCTTCTTCGGTCATGTTTGATTTACTGTTGTAATTCATAGACTATTAGAATAGATCATTTCAATCGATATAATGGTTATGGTTTTGCCACTAGGCTATTTTAGTTAGTTGCTTAATAATATATATATACTTTTTTTTGTTATCGAACAAATTTAACCCATATAATTTCCTCACAAAACCGAAATGAAGACTTGCCAAACGAGTAATTTATACTAGATTTTAACTTTAAATTGGTCTTTTAAACCCAAAAACCTGACTGAATGATCCTAGGTGGTCCACATCACTGGCACCAACACAAAACCCCATAATAAGAAGAAAATGGAATGTCGTGCTCTTTTATGGGCCTTACCATATTTTGTGGGTTTTGTAGCTATCAAATCAGATTTGAAAGAGACACTCAACTCCTACAAGATCCCATTTATCCCTTTTTTAAATCAACCCTGACAAAAAGATCGATACTGCAATTACTTTTATCCAATTTTTTTTTTCTATGCAAAGAAACTTTTATCCAATCTCGATATGAAAAAAAAAATCTTAGTGATGCTATTAGATTCTTTTTCACGGGCTAGGAAAGCTTTAAATGCTAAACAGAGTATGATTCAAAGTTTAGAACGCCTAATCAGGATCAAAGAGATTTTAAGCGTTTTGATGTTTATAAAATACACTACAAGAAAACAGCGTCTTTTCCGACGGATCATTAATTTCCGTCGGAAGTCCGTCGGATAAAACCGACGGTTGGCCGACCAAAACGTTACCGTCGGTTTTATCCGACGGACTTCCGACGGCAAGCCATTCCATCCGTATTCCGTTGGAATACCGTCGGCAAAACCGGACGGAATACCGACGGTTATCCGCCGTCTTTATATTCCGACGGTGGTCCTGCGGATTACCGACGGAAATCGGATTTTCCGATGTCGGCAAAGTTTTCCGTGGTCGCCGTGTAAGAACTGTTTCCCGACGGCCAGATTCCGTCGGAATTCCTACGGTGGACGATGTCGGCAAAGATTGTGTGGTTGCCAAATCGTCTCCGGTGGCCGATGGGAAATTGTGGGGTGTGATGTCGGGGGTATTGACGGATTTCCGACGGAAATATGTTTTACATAAGGTAGCCGAATTCGCCATTCCATCGTATCATAATTTCTTTAAACAAACAAAATTCCAAATATGAGTTCATATTTTCGGGCATGGATGGACGAGCCAATGACGGATGTGGGCTCGGACTTATTAAGGAACGAATACGCTCAAGGAATATGCGAGTTCATGAATTTACCCAGTAATCTAGAAGCAACAAAAAAAGGTCAGGATATCAAATGTCCTTGTTCCAATTGTTGTAATAGAATTAGTGTCGCCATTCATAATGTTTGGACTCATTTATATAGATATGGTTTTAGGCCGGGATATAAGGTTTGGTTTTTACATGGAGAAACCAATTATGAATATGGTAGTACTAGTAGCAATGCACCTTATTTTCCAGATACCGTAGGGGAAACGGATACCGTATGGGAACCTACAGCGGGAGTAGATGTTGGGGTAAGTACGGTGGCGATGGTTAGAGATAATTTTAGAGAAGATTTGCAGTCGGGTGGGTATGAGGGTGATAGGGTTGAAGAGCCTAATTTAGAATCTCGGAGGTTTTTCAATATGTTAGACGCAGCAAAGCAACCTCTATACAGCGGTTGTAGGGATGGTCATTCACCGCTGTCTTCTGCCACTAGGATGATGAACCTGAAGACTGATTATAATTTGTCTGAAGAATGTGTTGATGCATTCGCCGAGTTCGTGAAAGATGTTTTGCCACAAGATAATCTGGCCCCAGGATCATACTACGAGGTCCAAAAACTTGTCGCCGGTCTTGGTTTGCCCTACCAGGTTATAGATGTGTGCATCGACAACTGTATGATATACTGGAGAGAAGACGAGAACCGAAACAAATGTAAATTTTGCCGGAAACCCCGGTTCCAGGACACAAGCGGCAGGGTGAAGATTCCATTCAAACGGATGTGGTATTTACCCTTAACGGAGAGGTTGAAGAGGCTGTACGAATCAGACCGCACAGCTAAGGCTATGAGATGGCATGCTGAGCATAGTCAAGATGGAGATATCACGCATCCTTCTGACGCGGAAGCGTGGAAAAACTTTCAATCCGTGTATCCAGCTTTTGCATATGAACGACGAAATGTATACATAGGCCTATCCACTGATGGTTTCAACCCGTTTGGCAAGCATGGAAGACAATATTCACTGTGGCCGGTCATCGTAACACCTTACAATTTGCCTCCATCTATGTACATGCGGCGGGAGTTCCTGTTTCTCTCAATTCTAGTTCCCGGCCCAGATCATCCAAGACGGTCCCTCGATATATTCCTCCAACCATTGATCTATGAGTTGCAGATGTTGTGGGAGGATGGTGTTGAGGCATATGATGTTTCAATCAAGCAGAATTTCAAGATGCGTGCGGTTCTTATGTGGACCATCAGCGATTTTCCGGCATACGGTATGTTATCTGGATGGACAACGCATGGAAGATTGGCATGTCCTTATTGCCAAGACAATACTTCTGCATTCCAACTGCAGCACGGAAGGAAGACTTCGTGGTTTGATTGTCATAGGTGTTTTTTACCGGCAAATCATCCATATCGTTGGTCTAAAAGACATTTCAAGACGAATGTACAAGTGTTATATGGTCCACCTGCTGAGATAGATGGTCGCAACATTTTGGAACAGTTACGAGATTTTGGTGCAGAGCGAACTCCTGAATGTGGGGGTAATGGCCATCACCCCGTCGACGGTGTTGGGGAATATCACAATTGGCACAAAAAGAGTATTTTTTGGGATTTGCCTTACTGGAAAGACCACCTACTGCGGCATAATGTAGATGTCATGCATGTGGAAAAGAATTTCTTCGATAACATCATGAACACCATATTAAACGTCCCAGGAAAAACAAAAGACAACTGGAAGTCAAGATTCGACTTGCCATTGATTTGTTCGAGGCCATCTCTTCATGTTTTGCCTAATGGTAGATTGCCGATGCCTGCGTACCGGTTAGACGCTAGGCAGAAACAAGAATTTTTTGAATGGTTTAAAAATTGTGTAAAATTCCCGGACGGCTACGCATCTAATCTAGGTAATTGCGTGGATTCGACGGAAGGGAAGTTCATAGGAATGAAGAGTCATGATTGTCATGTCGTGATGCAGCGTCTTCTTCCTTTTGTATTTGCATTTCTTCTTCCAGGACCTATCCACCAAGCAATTGGAGGTATATTCCTTAGTCTCATTACTTTCTTACTACCATATTATTACTATATATGTAGTAATTTATTTATTTTGCGTTTGTAGGAGTTGGTGCATTCTTCCGAGATTTATGTTCAAGAACGCTGACCTCCCACGGGATACGTAACTTAGAAGCCAATATCCCGGTGCTCCTTTGTAATCTTGAGAAGATATTTCCTCCGTCATTTTTTGACGTTATGGAACATCTTCCTATTCACCTCCCACGAGAAGCAGCCTTAGGAGGCCCTGTTCAATACCGATGGATGTATCCGTTCGAGCGTTACATGTTCCATCTGAAGAAAAAGGTCAAAAATTTGAGCAAGGTTGAGGGATCTATTGTCGCCCAAAGCCTAAACGAGGAAGTCTCACAATTTTCCGAAACTTACTTTCCACGGGCAGTAAGTACTAAGGCGAGACGGCCTCCCCGACATGATGATAGAGGTGAGAAAGCAGTGTATGACGTGGTTGTTCCTCAGTTATTTGCCCAAGTTGGTCGAGCAAGTGGAAAACCAAAGAAACGCAGACTATCACCACAAGAGGTCACACATTTGCATACGTATATCCTTAGAAATTGTGACGAAATTTTGGAGTACGAAAGATATATCAGTTATTATACTACAATTATGGAATTAGTTGCCTTCATCTACTAATGACTGTTATGTTACAGGATTTACATGTCGCTCGCTCGTCAGTACCATTATGGTAAGACAGATGCCGAACTTGCTGTCTTGAAAGACGAAGAATTTGAGGGGTGGTTGAAATGTTATGTAAGTGTAATATAATTATTTACTCTTACTTTTCCAGGTTTTAACTTTTATATGTTACTGATATATTACTTATACCATTGTTAGGTTTCCGAAAGTTTATCAAGTGGTCAAGCTCTCCCGACATGGTTAGTGGAGTTTGTTCATGGTTTACGCAGCACTGCGAATTCATATCCCCAGTTTTGCACTAGGGGATATGCGTTCAGGATCTTCGAGGAAGGACGCCAAAGGTCAACTGCGTACTATGGTATTTCGGCACATTCCGGCGATACCATGTACTATGGGATTTTAAAAGAAATTTTGGAAATCCGCTATCGAGGACTGTTGAACTTGAGGTGCATTGTGTTCATGTGCGATTGGTATGATCCAGCCAATGGTCAGGGGGTTCGAGTTGACTCTCTTGGTGTTACTTCGATCAATTCAAGCCGCAGACTGCAGTATTACGATCCATTTATCCTTGCGTCTCAAGCAGACCAGGTATCAATACACTAATATGTTTACCTATGTACGCATAGTTAAGGTTTCTTGTACATGTATATTAACAATATCCACTACTTATTAATAGGTTTGCTACATTCCGTATCCACGAGTTGCCTACCGTACAGATCCGTGGATCACAGTAACTCCAATAAACCCCAGAGGAAAAATCTATGGAGTTCCAGAACATGATGCTCTACAACCATCGAGAAGTGTACCAATGTCACCTGTTGACGAGGTGGATAACATTGACCTCGTTGTCGATGTCACACATGTCGGGGATGATCTAGTGCATTCGGACGAAGAGGAACCCTGTGGGGAATTTGACGACGATTCAGACTCCATCCCTAGTGAAGGTTCCTCTGGAGATTTAGAATAATAAATTGTGATTACGAAATTGGTTGTTCATGTTCTTCTCTAATATTTGTTTCTTGCCTATAATATTTTTCATTTCATTAACAAAACCGATTGTAGACGAGAATTTGAGTATTGGAACTCCAATAAAACATTACATTTAATGAAACATAAAATTTAAAACACATTCTTAAACGGGTACATTAAAGACTTGCAAATATTTAACACACAACGGTTATGGTACAAGTACGTAATAAACTTCTCATTATACAATCATATGTCGGTTTGCACTCCAAACTTACCATTGGCTAAAACCATTTAGTGATTTTCTTTCCTTTTTTTTTCTTTGCTGGAGAATCTAAAACTCCGTCGCACAATTTTTTGATTGCATCTTCATCAATATATAAGTCTGGCGGTGGCTCTTCTGGGCTTTGGGCGCCTATCAAATCATAGTACTGATCCTTACATTCATTTGAAGGACTTCCACCGTAACTATATGACGGTTCACTGAATTGAAATGGTTGGACGTATTTGTCGCACTGAGTTGGCGATTCCGAGGACAATTTTGGAATGTGGTGGATGTTTGGCGAGCACTGGCTGTCAGGCACTATTGTTGATGTGGAATCTTCTTTATGGATTGGTGAGCACGTATCAAATTCCCACGAGTAAGTGGGCAGCTCTTTAAACGATTCGTCGTAATAAGATTGAGTTTCCCACGAGAATTTTGGTATTATTGGAAATCCAAAAGGATCAAGGTCGGGTGTTTCTGCGTCTTTATGAGGAGAGGGAGAAGACATTTTTTGTGTTATTGAGATGTGTAGAAGATATACACTCCATGAGGTGTATTTATAGTAGAATTTATATGTATAAACCGTCGGTATTCCGTCCGTATTACCGAAGTTCTGACGGATTGCCGACGGTTTTCGATGTCGGCAAAGTTTTGGTGATTATTAAGATTTGTCTGGAGTGGCCGAAGGGATTGGTGGGGTATTATGTCAGACTGGGTTTACGGATTTCTGACGGATTGCCTACGGTTTTTGATGTCGGCAAAGTTTCAGTGATTATTAAGATTCGTCTACAGTGGCCGAAGGGATTGGTGGGGTTTTATGTCGGACTGGGTTGACGGATTTCTGACGGATTGCCGACTGTTTTCGATGTCGGCAAAGTTTCAGTGATTATTAAGATTCGTCGGTTATCCGTTCTACATAAGTTGCACATTTTCTCATTCCTCCATTAAAAATTTCAACAGAAAATCATAACACAAAAATATTCAATTGCGTTATGGCAAACAGAGATCTATGGAATTACTATATGCAAAACCGAGGCCCCGGTTGATTAAGAATAATTAAATGATAAAAGCTTTATGTTGTTTTTATGTTCAATAATGGCCTTTATGTTGTTTTTATTTTGAAATCCATATGTTGTTTTTATGTTCAATAATTTTATGATAAAATCTTTATGTTGTTTTTACTATTTCCGTAGTAGTACAATAATTCCCACGGCACAAGTTTTAATTAAGTATAACATTTTCAAAATTCCAATATAAAATTTATAAAGTAAGGCGTAAAAATACAGAACCCATACTTTTAGAAATCTCAAACTTTTAAAATTTCTTTCTAAACAATTAATGTTGGGATAAAATATTTAAAAATAGAAAAATAAAGAACCGTCGGGATTCCGTCTTCTCGGACGGATTTCCGGTTCCGGATAATTAAAAATTTAATAAAAAATTAGGGTTACCGTCGGGATTCCGTCTCAATTTCAGACGGACTCTCGACGGTTGTATAATTTTTTATTAAATTTATTAATTATCCGATCCCTAATTAATAAAAAATAACGAACCTTCGGGATTCCGCCTGAAATTGAGACGGACTCCCGACGGTTCGTTATTTTTTATTAATTAGAGATCGGATAATTAATAAATTTAATAAAAAATTAAACAACCGTCGGGAGTCCGTCTCAATTTCAGACGGAATCCCGACGGTAACCCTAATTTTTTATTAAATTTTTAATTATCCGGAACCGGAAATCCGTCCGAGAAGACAAAGTGCACAAATCACAAAACCACATCAACTCAAATTTAATAAATATATTTATTGAAAAAATGTTATATTCTCGAATATCCCTATGGCCCTAAATAAGAAAATGTTCGAAAACTTTATTCCTTTAATCTCTATATATATTCCAAAAAACCCTAATTCCCAATATCCCTATATATATTCCTAAATCCGAATTTTTCAATTAACTAAACCGCAAAATCTAAAAATCCCAAATTCCTAAAAATTCCATATTCCATACTTTCAGAAATCTCAAACTTTTAAAATTTCTTATAAACAATTAATGTTGGGAAAAATATTAAAAAGTAAATATTTTCATTTTTTAAAATACTAACCGTCGGAATTCCGTCTTAATGTCAGACGGAATTCCGACGGAAACCCTATTTTCACTTGCCGCCAATAATTCTCGTGTTCATCGTCAAAGCGGGAAACCGTCGGTATTACCGTCTGAAATTAAGACGGAATTCCGACGGTAGATTCCTCTTCCGTCGGTCGACCTTCGGAATCTCGGGTATTAAATCCCAGAACTCTTCTCTTCCCCGACACTTATACAAACCGATCCGAATTTCCGATCTATCGCCGGATTCCCACATTTATCGCCGGAATTCGTATCCCTAAGGCCGGAATCGTCCTATTCTTCCTCGCCACCACCGAATTTGGCTTCACGACCAACGGAATCTTCCTCTCCACCGCCGGATTTCTGTTCTCTACTGTCGGAGACGCCGTTCAGTCGCCGGAATCCGCCGCTCGGTCGCCGGTAACGCCGCTCCACCGTCCTCTCCGTCCAAATCCGTAGCCAATTCCTAAATCAATGTAAGTTTTTAAAATTTGTGGATTTTTTGAAATTGTTCTTGGGAATTTTGTGGATTTGAAGAAATTGAATATAAGAAATGTAGAAAAATTTATAATTTAGAATTTATGGATTTGTAAAAATTAAATATGGATTTTTAGGGATATTAGAATTTAGTAAATTAGAGATTTAGGGAATTATGGATTCATAAATTTTAATAATTGTAATTTTATAAATTTATAAAGTAAGAGAATTATATATGTTTTGTTTTCCGGAATTAAAGCAATTATTATAGAAATTTAAATGAAATTGTGAAACATTTTAAAAAAATGTTATAACAAATTTAGCCAAATATTCAATAATAATATTATTTTATTATTAAAAAACTTAATTATTTTGCAAATTTATTACCTTTTGGGGATTTATTACAATTTACAAATTCTCTCAAATTTAAAAATATAATGTATGCTTTAAATGTTCAAATTTAAATTTCCAAATATCATATATAGAATAATTTAAAATTTCTATTTCCCTAAATCCCTAAGTCCATTAATCCCAAAACCACATAATCCCAAATTCAATAAATTCATTTATTACAAAAAGTTTAAAATCCCATGAATGCCTAAGTTTTTTAAATAACAAAATGTCATAAAACTAAATTCCTTTAATCTCTATATTTCTAAAAACCCTTAAAAACACTAAATCCTTATATCCCTAAATCCGAAATTTCCAAGTAACTAAATCGCAAAATCGAAAAATCCCAAATTATTATAAATTCCAAATTTCATAAATCCCGAAATTTCAAACTCTTAGAATTTTGGAAACCGTAGGGACTATCCACTATTTCATCAGTCTAGAGTAGGGGCGTCTTCCAGTGGGGGAGATCGGACTACGAGTGATACGCATATCCCCTACAATAGTCCCGACCTACAGGCCCCACACATGTCTCAGCCCCCGCCTACAGCGAATTCACAACCCACATCCTTGACCATCGAGCAGTTTGTGGCGCAACCTGGACGTGATAGGTTGACTCGTCTAGATCCAGACACGCCACCTAACACGACCTGGTAAGTCAAATGTAAATATGTATTGGATTAAATTATTTTACTAAAATATTTAACCAAATATTTTAATAGGTTCCAATACTCGCAAAACGGGATTACTGGTTCTATCAACGACATGATGAATACCATGTTAGATAAACCGTATCCCACATACAACGATATGCCATTGGAGGACAGGGACACTTGGTTCCGACAATTTATGGTATGTAATTTAATTTATAAGTTTAAAATATATTTCCTATATTAGTCAAATTATAATGACTAATGCAAATTTTTGTGGTGTGGTTTGCAGCAAACCTTCACGTGGAATCCACAGCTCACTACGTTGGTCCGAAAGGGATTCGACGAAAAGGCGTGGAGGAAGTACTCGTGGAAGATGAACGAGTGGAAAGAAGCGTGGTTCAAGACCGGGAAGCGGCCTCGGGTTATGAAATATAAAGATGCGTGTTGGGAAGGACTAGTTGCACATTGGGAAAAAGAGGCAACTAAGGAGATCTCTGAGAGAAACTCAACTAACCGCAACAGCAACCGGAAGGGGAAGGGACCAGCGACCCACAACCTCGGTGCAACAAGCAAGGCGTCGAAAGCAGACAAAATGGTAAATATTTAAACAATTCATATTTTTTAATAATTTGCTAACACAATTTTATATGTTAACAGTTTAAGGAAAGCGGTGTTTTTCCTTCAAACCTTGATTTGATCAAAGTAAGCCACACCAACAAGAAGACCGGTGAAATCCAAGATCCCATTGCTCGTGAAATCGTGGAAACCGTGGAGAGGCGGCAGGAGGAGTACCTCCAATCGCAACCGATGGACGAAGGGACTCAGGCGCCCACCGAAGTTCCATACGAGGTGATCAACGAGTTCACCTATCAGGTTAGTAACCGTGTCAGTTTTAAACACATTTTAAACTAATTTTTAATACAACTAACTTTTTATATCTTTTTTATCCTAGGCGACTCCCAAGACCAGAGGCCGTGTATTCGGCCTTCCTGAGGCTAGTTGCTCCTCGGTTTCGTCTGTGCGACAAGGCGGTGGTAGCAGATTGGAGGCCAAAAACCGAGCGCTGACCGAGCGGCTTAAGGCAGTGGAGGAAGCGAGAGAGAAGGATAAGGCGGAGGCCGAGGCTGCAAGAGAGAAGGATAAGGCGGAGGCCGAGGCTGCAAGAGAGAAGGATAAGGCGGATGCGGAGGCACGATTTCGAGAGTTGGAAAACCAGATGAGACAGTTCCTGACCTCCCGTAGGGCGGAATAGCCCTTTTAGAGTTTTTAAATCTATTGTAAAACTTCGATCATACTTTTAAAACAATTTTAATTGTTTTTTTAATTTTTAATACATTTTTAAAGTTTTATATAATTTTAATTATTTATTTATTATTAATAATTTTTTTTTTCAAAAAATTCGGTCTCCGTCGGAATTCCGTCGGTGATCGCCGGAACTCCGGCACCGTCGGAATTCCGTCGATGATCGCCGGAACTCCGGCACCGTCGGAATTCCGTCGATGATCGCCGGAACTCCGGCACCGTCGGAATTCCGTCGATGATCGCCGGAACTCCGGCACCGTCGGAATTCCGTCGCCGTTTTTATTCCGACGTTTTAACGTCGGATTGCCGTCGCAAATAATCAACGATTTTCCGACGGATCATTTTTTCCGACGAGACAGAAGCGACGGACCAATACCGTCGGAATCCCGTCGAAAATGACCTGTTTCCGACGGCGTTCCGACGGGATTGGCCGTCGGAATACCCCCTGTTTTCTTGTAGTGATAAGATAGTGCATCATCTATACTTGTTGGGATATCATCTAAATTTCACATCGAAAAATTAGAACTCTCATCACTTAACTCTCATCAGTATGAAGTATTTTGAAAAAGAGTCATAAAACAAGTTTGTGTGGACCTGACTAATTGATTCAAAACCGACAATAGTATACTACTGATGGAGTTTACACTGTGAACCGAATAATGCAATTAGTAAAAATACATGTTATATATTCTTTTTGGACTGAAAGATTACATGTTACAATCTATAAGAAAAACCAATAGTTGCATTATGTTAAAAAAAAAGTTATTAATTGGTTAAAGGAAAGAAATGCTATATTTTTGTGTGTTCGTAGTGTCACAAATGTTTCTTTGGTTGCATTATCATAATGTAAGTGTAAGTGTGTAACAATTCGTTTATACGAAATTTGTCTATACGAACACACAAAAATATACGCAGTCTTATAGGGATCCTGTTGGCTTAGAGTAAACCAAACTAATTATGCATTCTCTAAATTTCTGATAAACGAAAAAACAAAAAGAGAAGAAGGAAGAGAGAGAAGTGCATGGGAGTGGCACGAGAAGTGTACGCGAGGAGTGAAAACGTTCAATAAATTGTAAGTGGAATATGTATATTCTATCTATCTACCAAGTAGTGTATTTATTAAGCAATGCAACATTTCATGAGACCTATTATCCTAGTCATTTCTTTATCATTTTAATATTTCTGATTTCTGTACCTCATAAATCATAATTAGTAAATTATCAGACAATTGTGGTGGTTTAGAAGTTCGCGGACGACTTGATTTTAGTCTGATTTGGGCATCGCCGGCGACACAGATTAGTCTCTTGGGCCTAGAAAGCCTTTGGAGAAACTGTGTATAATTCAAAAAAAAATATATATATTGGATACTTCAGGTTTTGATTTTTTTTTTCTTTTTTGGGGTAAAATTTCAGGTTTTGTTTTGCCCGACTCTAATGGCTTGTGATATAATCACAGTCGTGCTTTATGGTGTTGGGGAAAAACAATTATCGATGATTACAGAATAAACGACGTTAGAGAACCCAACCATTTTTTTCGAAATAGGGTTATTATATGTTTAGACATTTTCTTTGGGAAATCTATAACAGTAAGAAAAAAAAAATTGTCACACAAGAGGTTGGACGATTTGGTTATCATATTTTCAGAAGATTTATGTGAGTCAAAGGGATGAATTACAAAAAACATGAAAAAATGTAGTATAGAACTTCTATATACTCAACTAAATCCTAAACTACAAACTTGTAACTTAGAATTTGTAGTCTAGAAAAGGTTTTTAATTAATTTTTCAACTAAAAGATTCAATGTGCAACCTAGGTTTTGTAAAGCCTGAGTGACAGACCATCAACTGTGAATGTGTCTTGTAAAATTGGTTAGTTGCCTTGGGCTTTATGCAATTGCCAAATCGTACAATGGCTTTGTTTTCAGCATTAAAAAATTACCCAAGGCAGAAAGATCTATACTTCTTTTCCAAATCAACACGTTTTATAATAAATTAACCATTTTTAAATTTATCTTAAGTCTCTACAAACATAGGTACTATAGTGGTTGATAGTGATTATGTGCATTGTTGACCTTGTCTGACCCAAATATTACCAGGTAACTTGACCCAAAACATTTTTTCCTTTCGCAATTCTTCTTTTTGAGTGTGGCTTTTATAACGGTTATTTGCAATGGTAAACAATGATAAGAAATGTATTTAAGAAAATGACAAGATCCATTTTATTGCTATATGAAAAAGATTATTTTGCCACATATTCTCCCCCATTTACATTCACTCGCCTACTTTAATCTTAAAATTAAACGGAGGTATAATATGAAATATATCATTTTTCTTTATTTCTTAACTCTTATTTCTTCCTCACGTTCTCTTTCTCTCTTTTCACAACAAAATGTTAAAAATTATACTCCAAAAAAATGGCGAATAGAGAAAACAAATCAGAGAAAGTTAAGAGGATTTTCTAGCAATTCGATGGGAATCGAGGCGATGGGGTAAATTGAGAAGAAATGGCGGCTCTTCTTGTAAAAATTCGAGTGAAATTAGCGACGAACACATCTACAAGAATTTGACTTGCAGCGGTCTCCTCTATATATACAACGACGGTGTCCGAGATGTCGCAAGAGATTTCGACGCGTTAGGGCTCGAACTAAACGCTGACAAGACAATTAAATCCTCGGAAGCTTTGTCTTCTTCGATTACCGATGAGAGAGTTGTTGAATCTCAGGAGAAACATAGGACATTTGCTAAGTTTCAATTTTGATGTGCTCGGTAAATATTTTAGATCGATTCTTTTTGGTTTGAAGATATACATGTATATAGTTAAATAACAAGTTATCTGTTTATGTAAAATGCTAAAATATTTTTAATGGCATATAAACATATATTCATAGATACACATATACATGGTAACAAACTATGTAGAAATATATAATTCTCTGTTAAATAATAAGTTATTACTTTTTGTAGCATGAGATTTGTATTATGTAAACAAAAAAATAAATCTCTAACTTTAAACTTAGAGAAGTAACTAAATTGTTAGAGATCTTTCATTTACTAATTTGCATAAATGTTCATACA
Organism: Draba incana; assembly: GCA_963576765.1. Taxonomy (NCBI): domain Eukaryota; kingdom Viridiplantae; phylum Streptophyta; class Magnoliopsida; order Brassicales; family Brassicaceae; genus Draba; species Draba incana. Next base: position 14,178,992 of record OY755214.1, on the reverse strand, counting down.
TGTACTATAAATAGATTTGTTATTGGTTAACAAATTTGTATACATTACAATAACGAGATATGCGTAAATATACATGTATATTTAGTTAAATAACACACTACGAGTATTTATAACACGTTAACATATTTATTGTTGTGCAGAAACAACAAAATAGATCTATAATTTTGTACTTAACGAGATAATCAAATTATTAGCTACATATTTATTTTCATATGTGCGTTATATATTTGTTAAATATGCTACAAGTAAATAAATGTTTACTTTCAAATGAATAATATATAATTATTTTCAAATGAATGTTTTGGATCAGTAAATTGTGCCGATTTTGGTGGTCATTATAATTGAAGGTTCATAATTATGATTAGGCCATTTGAGATCATTTTGGTTAGTGATTTTGTTTTGTGCTAGTCAGAAGAAGAAGTAGAAGAAAAAAAAGAAAGAGAAAGATAATTGTTGTAATTAATGTAGTTAAAAGTGAAATGGATCTCGATCAAATAATCTAAACGTAGAGAAAGAAGATGGAAAATGTTGTTATTGCACTGAAGATGGAAAATGTTGTGGGTACTCTTTTGCCAATTCTCCATACACTTTTTTCTTTTTGTTGATTTTCTAATTATATTATTATATCTTGCCGTTCACCAAATTCACATTTTGATAAATGTATGGACTTAATATTTTAAAATTTTGTTTATTGTTTTCTAATTTCTCTATTGCTATTCATTTTTGGTGAACTCGTTTTCACTTAACATAACTTATGTTTAAGATCCTCACTGACATATTCTTTAACTAAATTTAATTCAGAAACAATCTACATATCATATTACTTTCAAATCTTTATGAACATATTGAAAATTGTCAGTCCAAAATATTACACATAAGCATTTCACATGTAAATTATATAGACCTAAAACGGAAATAATTAAAGTTACAACAGAGTTAAAAAAATAAGGAACAAGTGTTATGTATTGTAGAAGATTTTCCTCACATGTTCTTAACTTTCTTAAAGTTAAAAGATAAACAAATAGAAAAGTGGTAAATGAATCAAATTAAGATCATTTTTGGCATAGACATTTGCCCAGATTCGATTCTCCTCACGTGTAATTTATCTCTTCTCTACATTAATTTCTCCAAGTCTATGACAATTATCTATCCTTAACCCTAAGTAACAAAATTAAACTGCATAAATCCAAGTTACAGTAATCTTTTTTTTTTTTGTCAACTCCAAGTTACAGTAATCTAAACAAGCTTTTCTATGCCATTCCCGTCACGTGAGATAACACGTGATTCGTGAAAAAACCCAAAAGAAACAAAAAGAGGAAAAGTAACGAAGCGTGAGCGAGAGAGAACTAGAGATTTTTGCACAGAGAAGCTCGTGCGTGCGCGACTGCACGCCGTTAACTAATAACAGACGTTATTTAACGCCAAAAAATTGACCATTAATTAACTTAATTTTGATTTAAGTATAACAAATCTTCTTCACTTTAAAAAAAAACAAAATACAAATCTTCTTCACTTTAAAAAAACAAAATCGCCTGAGTTTTAATATCTCTCCACCGGTAACAAAAATCACTAAATGCCGTTTAACGGCCGTTACTTTCTTTTTCGTTTAAACAGCTAAAAGAGGATCCGACCCGAATAGATCCCCAATATCTTGAAAATGGTCCTCCACGTGCCAGCTAGAGAATCCAGACCCAGACCCGGATCCAAACCCGTACCCAAAACTCATATCCCCAAAAATATCATCTCCAAATAAATCGCCACCGTAACAATGAGACATCGACGCCGGGAAACCAAAAACGTCGTCGTCCGGGAACAACGACGACGAGAAATCCGTAAACGTATCCGACACACCGGAGAGTTCTTCTTTAACCTCAATCACCGCCGTTGACAGGCCGGAGTGTTCTTCTTTAACCTCAATCGCCGCCGTCGATACGCCGGAGAGTTCTTCTTTCACATTAATCTCCGCCGTAGACGTACCGGAGAACGGAGATTGGAGAACAGAAACCGGCGAACGGAGGCATTCTCCACCTTCGCTTGAAGTTCCGGCCGTCTCTGTCGCCGGAGAAGGAGGAGAGAAATTAGTGAGAGCGTTCGGACCACGGAGCTGAATGGCGGCGTTATCGTAAACAATGGCTGCTTCCTCCGCCGTGTCGTAAGTACCTAACCAGAGCCGTACACGTCTACTCGGATCTCTAATCTCAGCCGCCCATTTTCCCCACGGCCTTTGTCTTACTCCTCTGTACCTTCTCGCCGTCGTTACAACCACCGGAGCAGATTTAACAGTCTCCGCCGTCTTTTTCTTCATCGTCTTCCGTCTCTTCTTCTTTTCCGGCGACTCAAGAACAACTTCGTTCACAAACTTCTTAACACGACGTCGTTTTCTTGAGATTTCTTGACAATCATTATCTTCTTCTTCGTCGCTGGAGGAATCTGTTGCGTAAGGATCGGTTACAGTGATTCGTAAGACTCTGGGTTGAGTTTTTATTGTAGTAACGATTCTGCTTTTGATTTTGTGCTCAGTGAATTTGATTCTTGAGTTTGTAGAAACTTTCTTCTCTGTTTCCATTTTTGTAATCTTCTCTGTAATATAATATGAGTTTTATTTGCTTCTGTGTGTATATATAGAGTTATGGGAAAAAAAGAATAAAGGGGAAAAAATGAAAAATAAGAGAGAAAATAGAGATTTTTCCCGGGAAAGTTGAAGAAAGTGAGGGAAAAAGAGCTTTTTTAGAGATAATATGCTTATGGAATCAGAGTTTGGTGATTAGGTAAAGGAGGAAATGCTTTTATTTCTTGTTTGGGGATGAATATTAAGGTTAAGAAATATTCCTGGGAAAATTTTTGGAGAGAAAAGAAAAGAGAAAGGAAAGTTTTTTGTGGAGAGTGAGAAAGATGAAGAAGCGAGAGGGATGCAGAGAACATGTAAAGTAAGTAAAGAGAGAGACTCTGAGCAAAACAGAGTCTTTTATAGGATCTTCAAACGGCGGTTGCGGCGTTTTAAAAATCGCATTTTTTTATGTATTTGTCATTTTCTTTTATAATCTTAATATTCATCCCCAAGCAATTAATTTTTTTTAGGGCATCCACAATGCACACTTTTAAAGATCCAATAAGGTTGTCTAAACAATATTAAAACAATAAACCTTAAGATTACAGATCCAAAACTGATTAAAAGTGTCTAGTATAGGATTTATTTTCGGTCTTTAGACATGTCGACGTAGCGTCATCTGATTGGAAGAAAGAACATAAACACGGGAAAGAAAAAAAATCAGGCTTTTAATTTTTTTTTCATTCGCCTCTCTCTTCTCTCTTTCTCTTTGTTTTCATCGACGGAGAATGAAAAGGCGATTTGAGATATCTTCGTCGAATCGTCAACAAATGATGATTTCAGTGTAGAAATAATGCGGAAATCGCCAGATAATGGTGGATTCTCCGTGGAAAAAGTACGGTGGTGATAAACGGTGGTTCTAATCGATGGTTCATCATCATCATCGGAAATCAATCGGTGAATCCACATCGATTCTCCGTTTAAAAGGTTCGTAATCGACGAAATCTCCCTCTTCTTCCATATATATTTTAGGGTTTGTGGTAAATGAGAATCGGATCTACAATTTTAGGGATTTTTGTAAACCAAGGGTTTTTTGAAATTGGGGTTTTAGATATGCTTAGTTAGGATTGTTTTGTGTTTCGGAATTCAAAATTTTACAATTAGGGTTGTTCAAGTCCTCGGACATGTATGTCTCTCTTCATACTCATTTACATTTTTGCGGTTTGGCCTAAGTTCTGATGTTTTGATTTTATTTTCTACAGGTTATTTGGCTAACATTTCTCATTGGAAAAGGAAGCAAATATTAACAAGGTACTAATATTTCTTCTCTTTGCTGTTTTATTTCTCGTGTAGCCTTGTATGATATGAGAAATGAAGTGATTTTGTTCTGATATGAGAAATGAACTGATATCTTGTTAAAGATATAGAACTGAGTTGAGTTGTTGCTTCTTTGTTGTTTTATTTGTTGACTTTGTGATTGAGTTAACTGTGAGGAATGAGACTAAGAGAAACAACTTAGTCGTTTTAGGCTTATCTGGTAATAAATGCTAGTTTTGCCTCTGTTTGTGCTTAACACTGTCATCAATGCTTGTGATGTGATGAATGGTTTTAGATTAGGTTTGTTATTAATTTTTGATGTGATGAATGGTTGTAGATTAGGGATATTATTAAGTTCTGATGTGATGAATGGTTGTAGATTAGGTGGACAGTTGAGCTTGTAATTGAATGCTTTACTAAATTATAAGAGTTACTTGTGTTTACTTAAACCTTTTCCTATATAATTAAGTACTCAGCCGAAACTTAAAACCACTTCTTGCTTAACCTTCTCTTTATCCTTCTCTTCTGTTTCTTCTTCTTCTGTATCTTCTTGTCTTCTGTGCTATTCTGCTTCCTCTTCTCTCCTCTTGTCTTCTCTTCTGTTTACTATCATAGGTAGGATATGGATTCTTGTAATCCATATGGTCAAAGGTTTAACTTTATGGACCTTTTAAATAGCCAAGAAGATACCCATTACCCTGACCAGAATCCATTTCAGAGTTTTTCTCAATCTGTGCCAGTTGGAACATCAGAGATTCCACTGTTTAGTACATAGTGTTCTGATGGTCCAATACTTGAAGAAGAGGGTCGTAAAGAGAGAAAGAGATGGAGTAAAGCAGAAGATATTGTGCTGATCAGCTCATGGTTAAACACCAGCAAGGACAACATTGTTTCAAATGAGCAAAAGACTGACAAATTCTGGGATCGCATAGCAACATTGTTTGCTGGTAGTCCTAACATCCCAGGTGATGAGAAGAGAGAGCCCAATCACTGTCAGCAGAGGTGGAGGAAGATCAATGACCAAGTCTCCAAGTTTTGTGGAGCTTATGCGGCTGCAAATACTCCTCCCAAAAGTGGCTTTGGTGAGAAAGACTATGTAAAGCTTGCTCATAGTATCTTCGTCTCGGACTACAAGGCCAAATTCATGCTTGAGCATGCATGGCATGAGCTCAAAAATGAGCAGAAGTGGTGTGAAATCTACTCAGGTAGAGGTGTAGATGGAGGCAGTTCAAAAAGAAGGAAGTTTGCTGATGGTTCTGCCCAATCTGATAGTTCACAGTCGGTGAACAATGTGGAGGATGGACCGGAGGTTAGGCCTTCCGGTATTAAAGCAGCAAAAGCTAAACTTAAAAGATCCATGTCCAAGACAACCACTGTAGAAGAACAAACCAAAAAGCTGGAGAACTTTCAGACCGTTTGGGACTTGAAAGTGAAGGATGCAACTCTCAAGAAAGAGGTGTCAGAAAGAAACATGCTTGAGACTCTCCTTGCCAAAACTGATCCACTGTCTGACCTGGAATTAGAGCTCAAAAACCAGCTGATTAGTAACATGTTATCAAAGTCTTGATTTCCTATTTCTGTTGTTGTAACATATTGTCATATTTCTGTTTCTTGTGAAATGAAATGATTTGCTTCCTTGTTCATCATATTTCTGTTTCTTGAATTGTACTGCTTATGTGATTTGCTATTGTCTGTTTCTTGAAATAAATATCAGTTTCTATAAAATCCAATTTGCTATTGTCTGAACATCCAAACAACTCATTAGATGATTGTTTCTCTAAGTACTGATTACTTGTGTCTCTTCTATTTGTATATATCGTGAGGAATGAGCTGAGCTTAAGGTGAGGACAAGAAGAATAGTAGAGAAGATGGTGTGCAATCTGATGGATTTGAAGTTACACAGGTTAGTTATTCGTCATTTGTATTTATGTTGTAATTGTAATGTAAATTACTAGGTTTATGTTAATGCGTGTTAATGTTTCAGATGGTGAATAATGTGTATTCATGTCGGCACAACCAAACAAGTGAAGTCACAAGATGTCACAAAAAGTGTTTCACCATGTGTAGAAGTCAGAATTGGTTTTGTTGGTTTCTTTAGACCAAGCAAGTGTTCTGTTTATTTCACATGGATTCTTTTGTTCTTTCATACGAGTTATTGTTTACGTTCATACAATGTTGATTTGTTATTTGCACCATGCATCAAATTCTTCTTATATATATATATATTTGCTTCTTCTCTCCTCTCATATCAAGCTTCTCCTCTTCTCTTCTCTTTATTTTTTGAACGACACTTCTCCTCTTCTCTTTAAATTACAAACAAAGCTCTATCTCATCTATTACTTCTCCTATTCTCTTTAAATTACTAACCAAACCAAAATTTACAAACCAAACCTAACTTTCACACAATTTTCTTTTACAATCCAAACCAAAATTTCTCGCCCAAATGGCATCATCTTCTCATGATCCTTTCTCACAAGCAATCGATGAAGAATTTAATGAATTTATTGAACAAGAATTCAATAATTTGTTAATTGATTATGATGATCTTGAAGAACCAACTGAACCGGAAAAAAAACGGGTCTACATCAACCGAGATCACGAAGAGGGACACGTGCAGTTATGGAACGACTATTTCAGTGACCACCCAACTTACCCGCCTAATATATTCCGACGCCGTTTTAGAATGCACAAGCACTTGTTCATACATATCGTGGACCGACTATCAAATGAATTTTCATTCTTCCGACAAAAGAAAGATGCTACTGGAAAGCTTGGTCTCTCTCCACTTCAAAAGTGTACAACAGCAATTCGTGTCCTGGCATATGGTGTTGCGGCTGACCAAGTAGACGAATACCTCCGGCTCGGTGAAAGTACTACTTATACATGCGTGAACAATTTCGTCGAAGGAATAATATCTTTGTTTGGCGATGAATACCTACGAAGACCTACACCAGAGGATCTACAACGATTACTTTATGTCGGAGAAGAACGGGGATTTCCCGGGATGATAGGAAGTATCGATTGTATGCATTGGGAGTGGAAGAATTGTCCTACTGGTTGGAAAGGACAATATTCACGGGGATCTGGAAAACCCACCATCGTTTTAGAGGCTGTTGCTTCATATGATCTATGGATATGACACGCATTTTTTGGCAGTCCAGGTACCTTAAATGATATCAATATTCTTCACTGTTCACCAGTTTTTGCTGATATACTTGATGGTAAAGCTCCAAAAGTGCGTTTCACTGTCAACGGAAATGACTATCATTTGGCTTACTACCTAACAGATGGTATATATCCAAAATGGGCAACTTTTATCCAATCCATTCCACTTCCACAAACTCCAAAAGCACGTTTATTTGCTGAACGTCAAGAAGCTGTCCGAAAAGATGTCGAGCGTGCTTTCGGAGTCTTGCAAGCTCGGGTTGCCTTTGTTAAAAACCCAGCTCGTATGTGGAATAAGGCAAAAATAGGAAACATTATGAGAGCTTGTATCATACTCCACAACATGATAGTAGAAGACGAACGAGCTGCAAATTCTCAGTATGATGTATCAGAGTTCAGACAAGGAGAAGGAACTGCACATGTAGATTTCACATTTGGTACTGATATGCGTTCAAATGTCTCCCAAATGTTGACCGTTCGAACTCGAATCCGTGATAGAAAAAAACATGAAGACTTGAAAAATGATTTGATTGACCATGTTTGGCAAAACCGACAACAAGAATAAAACTCATCGTACTTTTACCGTTTATTATTGGAAATATTATGTTTGTAATCTTTCTTATGTATTCTATGTTTGAATTTTTATTAATCTTTGTTATGTTTTAATTGTTTTTATGTTTAATAAAATATTTCTAAAATTTTTAATGAATTAAATAATAATATTGTTTTCTCCTTTAGACACCCACATTTAAAGTGTCTCCAATGAATCACTCCATAACCAAAGTGTCTTAAAACATTAAACTTATTTAAATTTAATCATAAATTTCTTTAGACACTCATTTTAAAAGTGTGCATTGTGGATGCCCTAAGCCGTAGAGGACACTGGAGAGACGGTTTAGTCTAACCTTTGACCTCGAAATTTAATACCAGTGGTAATAATAATTGTTTTTGTCACAATTTAGTAGCGTAATTTAGGGTAGTTAATTGGTGTAATTAAATTCTTAAAACCTTTGTACGAGAATCTCTTGTTCGCATTTAACGACATGGGTGGTTTGGTCATTTGTTATCTAAGTCGGTATGTAAAAAAGTTTTAGACCGTTGCGGTCTGCAGTTTATCTTTGTTGTCATCGGTCTGCAGAATTTTTCACTTTTTTTTGTTTTTTTTTGTTTTTTTTTACTTTTAGCAGGCTCTAGTCTTTTTCTACAGCATGGTGTCTGACGTGGCAGAGACGACAACATGGGATGTTACTTCAAAAAATCTCCATCCTACATTTCTAAATGTGTATTTGTCTTTTTCTCTTTTTTGTATCATGGTATTATTTTTATTTTTATGGGTAGTATTTATAATCTTTATTTATTAAAGTTTATATTTGTCCTTTTTTTACTCTCTTTTAGAAAACTCTCTTTTTCACTGCATAATTTCACGTGAGTGTGTAAACCAGAGAAAACAAAGTGCCTTTAATTTTTTGATTTTTGCCACTTTTAACGTGGACGGTGTTTGCCTTTTCCCAAGATAATAAATGGTTACATTTTTTCTACAAACAAACAAAATAGTATTAAAAAGGTTGAATTTTCTTATAATTAAGGATTTCGAGCGATAACATTGTTGAAAGTTTAAACATGGATTACAGAAATATACTAAATATACTCCCTCTGTTTGCTTTTATATGATGTTTAAGGTTATTACACACTTATTAAGAAATCAATAAATTTATCTTGATTTTTGAAATAAAACAATAGATTTTATTTATTCAAGATATTTTAACCAATAAAAATTCATTCTGAATTTTAAGAGTCAAAAACACTAAAAAGTCATTTAATTATGCATTGGTAAGTGAAAACATCACTTATTTGTAAAAAAAATATTACACCTAAAACATCACTTAATACCAAACAGAGGGAGTATATAACAATATACTGTACTATATATATATATATATGTGTGTGTGTAATGAAATAATGAAATCATCAACCCATAATTCTGTTGCAGGAAAAATAAATACCTGCAAATTACATGATTTTGTAGGTAACCTAATAAAAGCAAAAACAGTAATTAAAAAACATTTCAATGTAAATTTAGAGAAATATCATTTAAAATTTTAAGATCCGTTATCATTCTTCGGTGTTACTAAAATCTACACACTATGTTTTATGCTAACTTGTTAAATATTATGGATTTTGGACCAAAATTATTATATTTTTCAAAAAATATATTAGTAATCAATCAAATGTATTAACAAAAAAATAGGGGGCAATTGCAAATATGCCACTGTTCACAAAAATTTAATCAAATATGCCACTGTTCACAAAATCATTACGAGCGTGCCACTGTTAGCTGACTTAATGAAAAAAAAAATCTCACTTTCTCTCTCATCTCTCTCACGCCCAGATCCAAAATTTTTTTTTGAAGAAGAAGATTTTAATCCGATTTTGGTTACAAATTTGAGTTTTTGATTGGATTTTGGTCACGAATCTAAGCATTTTATTCGATTTGGGTTACAAATTTGAGCTTTTGATTCAATTTTTGTTCAGATCTGGGTTTTGGATATTTTTTGGTCAGATCTGGGTTTTGGTTGTTTTTTTGGTCAAATCTTGGATTTGGTTATTTTTAGGGTTTTCCCGTTTTTATAAAGTTTTTAAACAGTTTTATAAGACTTTTTTACATGTCATTAAAAACTAAACAGTTAAATAATTTATAAGGTTTTTAAAAGGTTTATAAGGTTTTTAAAAGGTTTATAAGATTTTTATAAGGTTTGTAAAATTTTTAAAAGGTTTATAAGATTGTTTAAAAACCTTATAAAACTGTTTAAAACCTTATAAAACTTTACAAAAACCTTATAAACAGTTTTACACGGTTTTTAAATAGTTTTATAAGGTTTTTTTTTAACAGTTTTACTAAACCTTTTAAAAACATTATAATTTTTTTTTACAGTTTTATAAGATTTTTTTAACAGTTTTATAATGTAAAGGCAAAACCCTACCCCCATCTGGGAGATGAGCGTGAGAGAGATGAGAAAGAAAAAGAAATCTGTTTTTTTTTTTCATTTAAGTGAACAGTGGCACGCTGGTAATAATTTTAAAACAGTGGCATAATTGAAAAGTGGCATGCAAATAGTGGCATAACTCAAAATTTCTCAACAATTTATTGATTAAATTCGGTAAAGGTTTTTTGTTGTTGAAAATTTGTATTAAACTAATTTATTTTTTGGTTTTTATGGGTTTTATATTTATGTTTTGGTACTTAACAATATTACAGTACCAGGCCTTACCACTAGTGTTAGGGGTGTCAAAATGAGCCAATAGCTCATGAGCTAGCTCAGCTCAGCTCAGCTCGAATTTTCACGAGCGCGAACTATGTTTTAGGATCATTTAGTAAATGAGTTTAGTGATCGAGCTTAAATGAGTTGGCGAGTTATGCGAGCGAGCTCTAATGAGTCGTGAGCTAACTCATGAATATTTCATTTTTTAACGATTTAAAATAGTATATTGATACATTTTATATATATATTTTAGAATTTATCAACCAAAATATATATTCTTGTTCCCTTTTAACTAAAGTAAAAATAGAAACAATCATCAATAGATATCATGATGATGAGGATCATAATAAGCATGATGAGCAAAGAATCTCTCGACCATTTGAAGACTCTCAAATGGAATAGATTCAACCACTCGATGATCATTGCATTGTTTTTCTTTAAAGTTTGAATTTGATTCAACATTCAATAACAATACTTGTTTGGATTTGGATTTGTTTTTACTATTTTAATATTTAAAGTTAATTTTAGATTTTATATTACTTATTTTGTTTTTATATTTATTTTTGTATTAGCTCGTGAGCTCCCTCATTTAGCTCACGATCTTGGTGATATGAGTTTGAGCTTATGTTTAGAAGCTCATATAATAAATGAGCTGAGCTGTGCAACATTCTAGCTCATCATGAGCTGAGCTAAGCCGAGCGAGCTAGCTCATTTTGACACCCTTACTAGTATATATAGTACATACTAAACGTAACGTATACACGAAACTATGCTTGATTGTCGTGTTCTGAAAACACGTAACTCTAAAATGTTTGTATATTATGTAGTTAATTACATGACTAATTTTTTTCTTTTTTGTCAACCATCACCATATATTAAATCAAATGTTAGCGTTCAGACGGTTTTCCTCGTGAGCAACCCCAAGCAGAAATGTTTGACTTACATGAAAAAATGCATGTTGATCTTGGGATCGAGCTCTCCACTAAATTTATAATGAGGTCGAGATTCTTGTTAAGTTGAATAGATTTAGTTGGATTGATGAGAATGAATGAGATTGGTATCGAGCCAGCTCGGGACACCTGCTCTAGAGTAGTCGATCTAGTGTTCCGAGCAGAGATCGAGATGAAATGATTTAGCTAATTACCGAGCAGAAGCGTACGTAAATACGGAAAAGAGAATTAATATGGAGTACTTGTCGAAAAAGGTGTAGAATTAAAACCTCTCTGTACCAAAAATATGGTACCACTATATATAGTACAAGTATTTATGGTTTTATTTACATATGGTTACATTCTAACCATATGTTATCAAAGTAACCACACATGCATAAAGTAACTATACTTGGTTAATTAAGATGTTGTTATAGCGGATGCGTAGTCATAGAAATCAAACTAGCACAATTTGTCTAAATCCTCAATGTGGATAGTCTTCCCTTATTCATGCACTCCATCGCCCAAAGTAGACCATCGAACTCAACATGAAATGCTGAGATGCTTCGTCTGCATCCTCTCATACCGTAAGTGATAAGGCTTGTGTAGTCTCTTAGGCACCACCCAAGTCCACTGACCGGCCTATAATCAACTCGCATCAACTAAAAAGTAATAGTTTCCGTTTTTAATCACATGTCGATATTAAGTATTATTAAGTAGGAAAAATCTTAATTTTTCATATGAACCATAATAACTTGTGTGAAAATACATACTTAAACAAAAGATATATGCTCAATCCTTCACCAACTAAAACGAAAATATATACTTCATCCACCAACTATTTACATGTGACTAATAACGACTTTCTAGAACGTAACCAAAGGTAACTTATAAACATTAATAAATATTTTTTGATAAAAATCAAACTAAGTTGCATCTTATATAGTTAAAAAAGTCGACTATATTATCTATCTTATATTTCTTCGATATTATTATTTGGTGAATCATCTGGAGCAAAGCTCCCAGATTTTATTAAACTAAAAACGTCTTACACATGCATTCGCCGTGCTTGAGTGATTCCACATACGTCTTCACTCAATAACATCGCTAAGTTTGGTGAAACAGAAACAAACGTATGAAAACCTACGGTAAAGAAAAAACATAGGTCGCTAATCCATCAGCTAGACAATTAGCCTCCCTATACATAAGAGTAACTCGGACTATCCAATGTTTCGAAAAAAAGCCATGGCACAGACGTACCAAGAAGGACAGCGGATGTATCTCACATATCTCTGTCTTAAGAATCTCCACCACCACCACCAATGAATCTATCTCTAGTTCCAACCGTGTAATCCCTTTGTCCCAAGCAATATAAAGGCAGTATTAGACACCCCACAACTCGGCTAAAGGCGCGGAATACCTCCCAATGTTTAATGCGAACCCACCACACCAATGGCCTTCAGCATATCTCAATACCCCACCTACCGTAGCCAAGCCCAAGTTAACACGAGACTTCCCGTCCGTGTTAAGCTTCATAAAATCCGTCCCCGGTACCGTCCATCTAATCAGCTTCTCCACTTGAGTCCCCGACCCCACACTCACATTACTCTTCCCATTTGCTAACTCTACCTCCTTACCAAACTCTTTCAAAACACGTACTCGGTCCTCACAAAGCTTTTTTTCCAAAGACGTTCTCACACCTCCACTTCCATGCCCACCACACGGTAACAACAAACAAAGTTGACGACGACCCATCCACCGTACTCTCATCCTCATTCAAATTCACAAACACCCACTTAAGTAAACTCATTGTAAAAAAAACCGTTTGCTTCCGCCGAGGAACAATACGAGTCCATTTCCCCACCATTGAAGAACAGTCCCGAACCTCATATAAAATGGCTGCACCCTTGCACACCGGACAAATCTTTGAAGCACAAATATGTCTTATGAACCGCTCTTGATTCGTCATAATCCCTTGATTCCGGACTAACCAAAGAAAAATATGAATCCTTTATGATGTTTTCACTCTCCATACACGCCTGAAAAACATACCCATATCCTGCCTTGGTGATTCCTCGCTAGTTAACAAGCTATACGCCGATTTCACTGTAAACTTTTCATCCGATGTCTCTCCCCAAGACAAATTATCACATGCTCGTGTTACATTATCTACCACTACAACCTCTAGTTCCAATCTTCTATTCTCCGATATTATCTTTTTGTAGTGGTTGTTTGCTTTTCTACATACTTATATAGGTTTTTTTTTTTGTTACATTTGTGTGCTATATGAGATCTACACGGAAACATGGGTTTATCTTTTTCTCAACTGCCTATATGTTCAAGATGTTTGGCGTTTGGATTTTAGAAGGATAAAAGCTCTTTATATGGGATTTGGAACATGGAATGTGTTCCTTAGATGGCTTAAAAGTCCATATCTGAATCCATCATAAAACAACTTACGGTTGTTAGCGGCTCATGTTGTTGTCTATTCTCTTTGGAGGCAGAGAAATGAAGATTTTTTCTTTCTTAAAAACAAGCAGAGATTCTCTTCAAGAAAATAGATAGAGGAATTTGTGATTATTGCTTGGCCCTAAAGGACAAGTTAAGTTTCTCGGAATGCCATAAAATATGGTTTAAGGGAACTTTTCATCTTTCTAATGTAATTTTTATTTTTTCTTTTCATGGTTTATGACCAAAGGCTCTAGTTATATGCTTCAGTAAATCTTGTAAGATAATTACGATCATAAATTTTGTTATTAAAAAAAATAAAAAGTATATTTTTTATGGTTGTTATATAGGTAGTTGTGGTACCGGGTTTGACACCCTCTACCCAGACCTGACTTAAAATTAAACCGACTCGAGAATCCATCCAGAGATGACGAGCTGGACTTAAATCGATCAAGGAAGCCCATTACGAAGACGGGAAGCCCAATTCGTATAAAGATCACCAACTTCGGAATACTTGGAGAATAAGTAGCGAATATATGAAAATATTGGGTAAATTTTCCTAGTTAGGATATTTTCCATACATTTCTAGGGTTGATTCTCTAAGATAGTTTGAGTATAAATATGTAACTCATTTGGCCCAAAACAAGATCCAGAACTCTCTTGAGCAATAAAATTCATTGGTATCATTCTTGATACTTTCTTAAGTTTTTCTTATTATCTTGCCCTTAAATCTAAAACCCACACTTGTTTGATGATGTGTAAAGTTTTAACCCAAAATAAAATCCGCAAGTGCACAGACAATCGCAGTAATATAAAGGGTATCGAATCCACAGAGACCAAGGTTACACTATGAAATTATAGACTCTAATTTAAAGCTAAGATAAAATATGGTTTTGTGATTTTCGAAACAATGAAAACGGCAAAATAAAACGATGTAAAATTCAATAAGAACAAGCACTAGATCAAGGTAATTCGCCGGTGATTTCGGATTCAGGACTGAGCAACTATTCAGGAATTAATTTAAGTACGGTCTAGAACTCAAACATAATGATAATATTGCCCCACTGTCGTGATGTATCAATAACTTTATCTAACAACCTAAATACCTAAACTGTCGTTTGGACCCAGCGATGCTGACAAGCATTAACGAGTTGGTTCAATTTGTTCACAATTGATGGTAACAATCAACTGTCGTTGGTTACACACCAATTGCTCACCAATGGTTTATCTAGCAACCTAGAGCACTGTCGTGAATAAGTATAGCTTGAAATCATAGATTAGGTGATCAAAATAATCTAAGCATTAAAAATCCCTATTGATGAAGACATGATAATCGGTCCTATTTGTGCTCAGCCACTAATATCCTATATCACCATTGAAAACCTTAACCTAGCTAATGGACTACTCAAGCATGATGAAACCAAATACAACAAAGCTATAAAGAGAATTCATGATATTATTGAAAGAGATTAGGGTTTAGAATTCTTCTCAAACAAAGTTGTAGAATGATCCAGCAAGGAGATGGAACAAATCGGAACAACAAAAGTGGTGAAGGTCCGATCCAATCTCCAAAACAATGAAGAACAAAATGAAAAGAGTCTCAAAAAAAAAACTTAGAAAAGAACGTGAATGTGTTTTTGTCTTTGAACGTGAGTCCTCCCTTTTTCCCAGGCGGCTGACTCTTATTTATAAACTTTATTTTGAATCTAGGTAAAAATCGGAGCCTCTGGCGAGCAGGTGCTCGGGTACGAAAATCGCCTTTTTGCTCCAAATTCATCTCGTTTGCTCCAACAAGCCCCAGTAATTCCAATCCACGCTCCAGAGCCTCCTAGAACCTGAGAAAACACAAAAAGAACTAGAAAGACTCGAAAAACAATAGAAAACAATAAGTAAAATAGGCTAAAATCCTAATATACCAACTCCCCTGGACTTAGACCTTTGTTTGTCCTCAAAGAAAACAAAATCAAGAACAGAAGAGTGCCTGAAAATCGCATGGAACTCACTCGCTTGTTGGAAATTTTTTTGGACTTCATACTTTCGTCACCGAGCCTTAGAACATGTACCATAATTAGCCATGGGGTTCATAACCTAACCTTAGTCACTCACAACTCATCAAAACTTCGGGATCCCCAATATCATCTCTTACATAAATTAATGAAAATGAAAGTACAGTGATCTTACCCAAGGGAATCGGAACAAGGGGTGCCGACTTCTTCAATCCAAGACCCTCTCCCGTATACTCTTTTCAACTCTTTTCCTCTCTCAAAACATAACCAATTTTTTTTTTTTTTTAAATGACGAATCTCCATGAGGTCGCAAAGGAGATACGGGTTTACGCATCATCCCTTGGTTCACTTTGAAACTTTTAGTTTTTTTTTTTTTTGGGACGAATCTCATGAGGTCACAAAGGAGATACTGGTTTATGCATCATCCCCTGGTTCACTTCGAAACTTTTAGTTTCCCTTACAACATGCTTTCCGCGAGGTCACAAAAGAGATACGGGTTTACGCATCATCCCTTGGGTCACTTGTGTAAGATTTTAGGACTTAGATTGAGAGAATAAGAGATTGAGAGAATAGAGAAAGAGAGTATGAACTTGAAAATTTTCATTCAAGATAAGGTACAAGGTTCATACAACAAGGTTTAAATAGAAAAAAACAATTCTGGCCTTCGTGTCGATCGACACTACATAAGTGTGTCGATCGACACGATTCTCCAACAGTCATATCTCAACGGTTGGATCGCAACGGTCGAATCGCAACGGTCGGATTCAAACTCTGGGACTCGTGTCGATCGACACGACTCCTTCGTGTCGATCGACGCCTTCGTTCCGTGTCTCTCGTTTCCACAGAGACTGGAGTGTCGATCGACACTCTACCCTGTCGATCGACACTCTTGTTTATTCCCTTTCCCTTAGCACATTTTGATGGTGCCAAGGTCAATACTCCCCCTCAAGTTAAACATAAAAATTATGCTTAACTTGGAAACCCGCAACCATCACCTCATTAAAAAAACCTTAACAAAGAAAACCACGTGGGACAAAACTTTGCTAAGGGAAAAAGAGTGTGATGATTGCAAGTTAGGGGTCTTCTCATGGACGAGTGAGATCCACGAGTCCAAGCTTGCTAGAGAGACGGTTGCAAACCTTGAGACTCGCGGCTTTGGTGAAGATATCCGCCACTTGGTCCTCACTCCTTGTAAAACACGGAAGTGTCCATCCTTGTTCAATCTTCTCACGAACCTTATGACAATCGATCCCGATGTGTTTCGTCCGTTCGTGGAACACCGAGTTGGTAGCTATGTGAATTGCGGCTTGGTTGTCGCAATGCATCACCATCGGCTTGGTGGTCTCAATCCCAATGTGAGCTAAGATGCCTCTCAGCCATGTTAGCTCATTTGTTAACTTCTTCATTGCTCTATACTCGGTTTCCGCACTTGAACATGAGACCGACTTTTGCTTCTTAGTTCTCCAAGTCACCAAGTTTCCACCAATGAATGTTGCATAGCCGGTCGTGGATCTTCTATCGTTTTGATCTCCGGCCCAATCCGCATCACAATACCCAACAACTTCGGTGTTTTCATTTCTTCCCATCCAAATACCTTGGCCAACACTCCCTTTCAGGTACCGAAGTATTCGGTCCACCATATTCCAATGAAAAACCTTAGGCTCCTTCATATGTTGACTTACTTGGTTGACCGCAAAACAAAGATCCGGCCTAGTTAGGGTTAGATAGATCAATTTCCCAACAAGCCTTCTATATTGAGATGGATCCTCATACATTTCATCTTCTTGCTCCCCCTTTCGATTGGCCTTGTAAACCTTAACAAAGAAACCTTAACAAAGAAAACCACGTGGGACAAAACTTTGCTAAGGGAAAAAGAGTGTGATGATTGCAAGTTAGGGGTCTTCTCATGGACGAGTGAGATCCACGAGTCCAAGCTTGCTAGAGAGACGGTTGCAAACCTTGAGACTCGCGGCTTTGGTGAAGATATCCGCCACTTGGTCCTCACTCCTTGTAAAACACGGAAGTGTCCATCCTTGTTCAATCTTCTCACGAACCTTGTGACAATCGATCCCGATGTGTTTCGTCCGTTCGTGGAACACCGAGTTGGTAGCTATGTGAATTGCGGCTTGGTTGTCGCAATACATCACCATCGGCTTGGTGGTCTCAATCCCCATGTGAGCTAAGATGCCTCTCAGCCATGTTAGCTCATTTGTTAACTTCTTCATTGATCTATACTCGGTTTCCGCACTTGAACATGAGACCGACTTTTGCTTCTTAGTTCTCCAAGTCACCAAGTTTCCACCAATGAATGTTGCATAGCCGGTCGTGGATCTTCTATCGTTTTGATCTCCGGCCCAATCCGCATCACAATACCCAACAACTTCGGTGTTTTCATTTCTTCCCATCCAAATACCTTGGCCAACACTCCCTTTCAGGTACCAAAGTATTCGGTCCACCATATTCCAATGAAAAACCTTAGGCTCCTTCATATGTTGACTTACTTGGTTGACCGCAAAACAAAGATCCGGCCTAGTTAGGGTTAGATAGATCAATTTCCCAACAAGCCTTCTATATTGAGATGGATCCTCATACATTTCATCTTCTTGCTCCCCCTTTCGATCGGCCTTGTAACCTTCATCAAGTGGTGTTTTTGCCGGTTTAGAGGCAAGCTTTCAGGTCTCCTTGAGCAAGTCCAAGGTATACTTCCTTTGGGATATGTGCAACCCATTCGTGAATCTACATACTTCGATCCCAAGAAAATACTTCAACTCTCCTAGATCCTTGATTTCGAAGACCGATTTTAAGAAATCTTTAGTGTCTTTAATCCCTTGCTTATCATCACCGGAGATTATCATATCATCCACATAGATCAAGACAACCACCATTCCATTCGGTCCTTGAAGCGTAAAGAGAGTGTGATCCAATTCACACTTCTTGTATCCTTTTTCCTTGAGAGTCGAACTTAGCTTCTTGTACCAAGCCCTTGGGGATTGTTTAAGACCGTAGATCGCTTTCCTTAGCCGAAGAATCTTTTCGGGAGCAATGGTGTTCTCTAGGCCGGGTGGTGGAGTCATGTAAACCTCTTCTTCAAGATCTCCTTGAAGAAAAGCATTCTTCACATCCATTTGCCACAACTCCCAATCCAAATTGATTGCCAAAGAGAAGACAATCCGTACCGTGTGTAGCTTAGCCACCGGAGCAAAGGTGTCCGTATAATCATCTCCATAGGTTTGTGTGAAGCCTCTAGCCACTAACCGAGCCTTGTGTCGTTCCAAGTCCCCATTTCTCAAGAACTTAAGAGTGAAGACCAATTTAGAGCTAACCGCTCTTTTCCCAAACGGTAGGTCGGCCTCATCCCAAGTATGGTTTTTGATCATAGCACCAACCTCATCGTTAACCGCTTCAACCCAATGTTCCTCTTCCATTGCCTCTTCATATGTCTTCGGAATCGAATGTTCATCTATCTTCACAAGAAAGGCTTGATGAGAGGAAGGTAAAAGGGCGAGTGAATAAACCGCTTGAATAGGATGAGCAACGGCTTGATTGTTGTAGTATACTCTATTTTCTTTCCATGTGGAAGGATCCTTCTTGAGCCGTGTGCTTCTCCTAAGAATCGGTCCACTTGGTTCCTCTTCAACTCTTGAATCATCGAGATCTTGTGCTTGAGCACCGGAGAGATTATCATGACTAACCACCTCTTCTTGACTTTCTTGAACACCGGAGATCTCATCATTACTAACCATCTCTTCTTGACTTTCTTGAACACCGGAGGTCTCATCATTAGTCTCTTCATTACTAACCATCTCTTCTTGATCATTTTGAACATTCTCATCATTGGTATCTTGAGTAGTCTCCTCGTGGACCGGAAGTCCTTCACCTTCTCTAGCCTTTGGTGCTTCCGGGTTGCCAAGGTATTGGAGGAGGAACCTTAAATTAGCGTTGTAATCCATAGAACTTGCAAATTCCCTTAGGTCATCCTTCTTTTCGGTACCGTAGTAGCTCTTTTCCTCCATAAACTTCACATTTGTATCCCTTTTGGGTAGTGGAGTATCCAATGAACATACACCTTGTGCTCTTTGCATCTAGCTTTGTCCGCAACTCACCGGGAACTAGGACAAAACAAACACACCCAAAAACCCTTAGATGTTCAATAAAAAGTTTAGTGTGATTGAGTACCTCAAACGGGGATACATCCTCAAGAATTTTGGCTGGGATTCGGTTGATCAAATAGCACGCCATCATGACCGCATCCCCCCAAAAACTCTTAGGCACGTTCATGTGGAACATCATGGCACGAGACACTTCCGTTCGGCCACTCCATTTTGTTGAGGAGTGTATGGACAACTCGTTTGATGCAAGATGCCATGCTTAGAGAGGTGTTATTTGAATCGATGGCTTGTATACTCTCCTCCATTATCTGTTCTAAAAATTTTGATCTTGGCATTGAATTGGTTAGTAACATAAGTTTGAAAGTTTATGAATGCCTCAAGAACATGATCTTTTGATGGTAATAGGGTGATCCAAGTATATTTTGATTTTTCATCTATAAATGTTACGAAATACTTGTTGTTATCCCTAGATAAGCATGGTGAGGTCCAAACATCCGAATGAATTAAATCAAAACATTTCTCATATGTGGTAGTAGAATTCGGAAAAACCGTTTTACAATGTTTACCAAGAATACAAGATTCACAACTCTTATGATCAAAGTAAACATTTGGTAACATTAATTTAAATGCTCTAGAATGAGGATGACCTAATCTAGCATGCCATATAGCATTATTAGCAACTCCTAAGCAAGATTTAACCGAAAAAGAACTAGGTGAAAAATCTTCAATAACATAGAGATCATCCTTGGTTCCACCCTTCCCAATAATCTTTCCGGAATCAATATCCTGAAAATGAACATCATTAGGACCAAAGATTGCATAACAATTCAAATCTTTGGTTGCCCTTTTTACCGAAAGTAAATTAGAGGTAAAAGTTGACATATAAAATGCTTTAGATTCTTTATCAAAGACTTTTAAAGTTCCAATTCCTTTTATTGGTATATTATCACCATTAGCAATCATCACATTTCCATTAGTTGATCTAAGATTATCAAGCATCCTAGAATTACTAATCATGTGATGGGATGCTCCCTAATCAACTACTAGGAGTATGGGTAAAGTAAGTTTTACCGGATTCCTTTTGTGTGGCAAGGGCTTTGATTAGTGCCTCCAAGTCGGATTTTCTCACATAATCTCCTTGGTTGGCCTCCTCACCTTGCTTAGATGATCCGGTTGAGACTTGGTCGGGCTTGGCCGTGGTGTAATTTGCTCTTGGGTTCCCCGGGTAGTCGATCCACCAACTCGGCTTGAGTTCCGGATGAAGGATCCAACAAGTCTCCTTGGTATGTCTTCCCTTACAATGTTCACACCTTGCCTTTGAGCCCGGCCGATTGTTACCATAGCCTCCTTTGTTCCCACGATTATCGAATCGGTTGTAAACCCCCTTGTTAGCCGTTGGAAGCTCCCCCTTACTACCAAAGAGTCCTTGAGTCCCTTGCTCCCTTTGAATTTGCGAACACACATCCTCCATACTTGGTAGTTTCTCCGACCTTAGAATGTGTTTAATGAGGTCGTTGTAAGCCGGATTCAAGGTGAGGAGCAACCCGAAGACCTTGTCTTGTTCTTTCCTCTCATTTAACACCTTAGGGTCAATGGAACTTGGTCTCAACATGTCAAGCTCTGACCATAAAGATTGATACTTTCCCAAATGCTTCTTGAACTCCATTTCTTCTTGATGGAGATTGTTGATAGCCCTCTTTACTTCAAACACACGCGCCAAGTTCGAGACATTTCCATACACATTCTTCAATGTCTCCCAAAGCTCAAACGCCGTCTCGCAATAAGAGTACGCCTCAAGAATGGAGGCCTCAAGACCATTTTGAAGAATGGCCAACACGGTTTGGTCCTCTTGAAACCACATTGCTTCTGTATCCTTTGCTTTTGTTTTTCTATCCTTTGCGAAATCTTCATCTTCTCCTTCGGATGAATCATACACCGGTTTGGATGAAGTATCGATGTGGCTCCACAACCCTCGGCCACAAAGAGCGGTCTTCGTGGTTCTTGACCACAACAAGTAGTTCTCTCCCTTGAGAGTCACCGGAAGTACCAACGGTTTCGAGTTATCCAACGAACTCATATTTTCACCGATTTTGAATGAAGATTCAAAGCTTTTAGAAACGATTTGGGATTAACTATTCTATATGTATGTTAAATCAAGCGCATAAAGAGAATAGAAATCTCTATATAACGATTTGATCTTACTAATTAAAGAAAAATCCACAAATCGGAAAGATTATTGAAAGAGTGAGATTTGAAGAATGAGATTATGAGAGTATTGAGGTCACAAAGATCAAACTTGCTCTGATACCATGTAAGATTTTAGGACTTAGATTGAGAGAATAAGAGATTGAGAGAATAGAGAAAGAGAGTATGAACTTGAAAATTTTCATTCAAGATAAGGTACAAGGTTCATACAACAAGGTTTAAATAGAAAAAAACAATTCTGGCCTTCGTGTCGATCGACACTACATAAGTGTGTCGATCGACACGATTCTCCAACGGTCATATCTCAACGGTTGGATCGCAACGGTCGAATCGCAACGGTCGGATTCAAACTCTGGGACTCGTGTCGATCGACACGACTCCTTCGTGTCGATCGACGCCTTCGTTCCGTGTCTCTTGTTTCCACAGAGACTGGAGTGTCGATCGACACTCTACCCTGTCGATCGACACTCTTGTTTATTCCCTTTCCCTTAGCACATTTTGATGGTGCCAAGGTCAATAACTTGGGCATGTTGCTTTGATTAGACCGAGAGGAAAGTTAGAGAGGAAAGAGTGTACTTGTTGGAGAGTTGCGGTGTCTTATATGGTTCGAAAAAGTCTTGCCCAATGAACATCAAACCCCTGAGAAAGAAATTAAAAGTCAAGATTAAATACCAAATAAAAATTTGAGATGATATCGGATCAACCTAATTTACGATAAGTGTGAGCTTTGGGGAAAATTTAATCCACCTATAACCTTTCCGAAACAGAAACCTTGGCCAAGCTGTGAGTCATACAAGTAATCCCTAGTCCAAAAATAAATCCAATAGATCAAGTTCATAATTCCCGAAAACTTCTTATTGACTCGATAAACTCAAAAGCAGACTAAAGAAAACTAAAATCAAAAGCAGACACAACAACAAGACCGCTCCCCCGGACTTAAATCACACCGTCTCCGGTGTGAAAAAGTTCAAGAGATTGGCGACACAATAAAACAAACAGAAACACGGATAGTACAATGATGGATAGAAGGGTGAGAAAGATATCACTGAGTAGAAGCTTCGTCAAAGGTTGGTTTCGCCGAATTGGCGTATGAGAGAGTAGCGGTGGCAAGGCACTGCCTAGTGACATCCGGGAAGAGGATATCCTCCTCTAAAGCAAAACCCATGCAGCGTGCATTGTAAAGAATACTACGAACTTGGTCTCTTAGGCCCAATTGGGTCAAGGTTTCCTCACACATGAACCTAGTCGGTTCAAGCTTCAAGTCCAAGAGCTGGTTGTAGTAGTACGCATTGACTTCGTCCCAAGCGGTTGGTAAGGTAGGTGGAAGCTCATTGGTGCCGAGATCAAAGCGCGTGTTCTCGGGGCGAGGCCACGAATGTGTGGGGAGTTGCGGAGCAGTGGTATTACACCGTGAGAAAATCAATCAGCGAGGGAGAGTGAACCAGTGGATGAAGCTCGGCAATTTGGCGGAGGAGAAAAGCGGCGGAGGAGAGAGAATTGAAGAGTGGGGAGAAGGTAGGGTTGCTCGTGGATTTAAATGAGTGGAGGGGGAGGGCTCAGGTTTGGAGCCCCCTATCCCGATGTCCTGAGTAGGTGCTCGCGCCTGGTTCCTGGGGTGCTCGGCGAAGATTTCGCTTTTCTCTTCTTCTTTTTTCTTTTTTTTTTCTTCGCAGAACAAAAGTACTGAAAACACAAGTAAAATGTCAGTAATAAAAGGAAATTAATAATCGAATTATGTACAAGAAACCTTACCGATGGGTTGCCTCCCATCAAACGCTTGTTTTAAGTCATTAGCTCGACTTTGTAGGCCATCTAGGCTCGAGGAGGGTCACTGAAGGGGATATATCCACCTTCTCCAATGCATGTGTCAGCGAGATATGGCTTGACCCGCTGACCATTCACTACAAACTCGCCTCCTTTAGTGTCCAGCAACACTACGGCTCCATGTGGTCTTACCTCTTTGATCGTAAACGGACCAGACCATCTCGCTTTCATCTTACCCGGAAACAACTTGAGGCGAGAATTGAATAACAAGACTTGATCATTAGGAGCAAAACTCCTGGAGATAATCCTCTTGTCGTGGTAAGCTTTGGTCCGTTCCTTGTAGATTCGCGAGTTGTCATAGGCGAGATGCCTAATCTCCTCCAACTCATGCAGCTGCATAGGTCTCCTTTCAAATGCGCTAAGGACGTCGAAGTTGAGCATCTTAACAGCCCAGGCTGCTTTGTACTCCAGCTCCATCGGAAGATGGCACGCCTTCCCATACACCAAATGAAAAGGCGTTGTCCCCAACAGAGTCTTATACGCGGTTCTATACGCCCACAAAGCGTCATCTAACTTCCTTGACAAGTCCTTGCGTGTGACACTCACTGTCTTCTGTAGGATAATTTTTATCTCCCTGTTAGAGATCTCAACCTGACCACTTGTTTGAGGGTGATAAGGAGAAGCTACCTTATGCATAACCCCGTTCTTCTTTAATAAGTTTTCATAAACCTTGTTTATAAAGTGTGAACCTCCATCACTTATCACTACTCTCGGGACTCCAAACCGCAGAAATATCATAGATGTGAACATCTTGATAACCACTCTAGCATCATTAGTCGGGCTAGCCAGCGCTTCAACCCACTTGGAGACATAGTCAACAACCACTAGAATGTACTTATTTCCATAGGAGGATGGAAAAGATCCCATGAAGTCAATACCCCATTCATCGAAAACCTCCACTTCCAGAATAAAGTTCTGAGGCATCTCATTACGCTTGCTGATGTTCCCTTTCCTCAGACAGGTGTCACATCTATATACATATCTATTCGCATCTCGGAACATCGTCGGCCACCAAAAACCGGCCTGTAACACCTTCGAAACCGTCTTGAATGTGGCAAAATGCCCAGTATAAGACGAACCGTGACAATGGTATAAAATCCCAGGGATCTCTGCCTCTAACACGCATCTCCTATAAAGTCTATCTGAACACTGCTTGTACAAATACGGCTCATCCCAAAAATACCGCCTAACATCGCGGAAAAACTTCTTCATTTTGCTTCCCATTAGGTTATCAGGAACCTTATCAGCAGCCAAGAAGTTAGCAAACTCACCAAACCATGGGAAGCTCGAAGATTAAGTACTCTGAACCATTCCACAAAAGATTTCCCGAGCAGGTGCTCGGTCTGTCAAAACGGGTGCTCGGTCGGGTGCTCGGAAATTCTCACAGATGCTGATAGAATAGATATGCTCATCTGGTAGACTATCCTCCATAGGTGTCTCATCTTCAATCTGTAACCTACTCAAGTGATCTGCAACTCCGATCGGACACCTCGCAAAAATTAAGATCATCTCCTACGATAGAACGACCGACCCAACTCAACACCTAATGGCCTTCAATATCGCTATAGGAAGAGCACATTTCCCTCCCGATGAGAAGTAAGTCGGATACTATCAGTTCTTTGTGGAGAATCTGAAAGGTGACGCACTGGCGTGGTTTTCTTAGCTGGAGAGAAATTCTATTGATAATTTCCATCAGCTATCGACAGCATTTTTGCAACATTATTACATGCATATCGAGTAGTGAGCTTCAACCGCGAGACTATGGTCACTAGAACAGAACAAGGAGAATCACTTCGGTCGTTTATGCGATGCTTCAAAACGGCCGCATCCAAAATGATCGTGCCAGATGAAGTAGCAATGGAAACCCTCCAAAAGGCACTCCTCTCAAAAACACCATCTCGACAAGAACTGACGATAAATCGACCCGAAACCCTTGAGGATGCCATGCACAAGGCATCCCGCTTCATCGAACTTGAAGAAGATGAAGGGGTTGGGATCGAACCGCAAAGCGCACAACAAGACCTACTAGAGAGATCCAGTAGCCAAAGTCGTGCGAGGCATAATTTTCAGATCGCCGAGGAGGATAATGAACCGAAATCAAAATCCGATGAGAAACCACCCGAGGAAGCGATGCAAGAAATCTAACAAGTTTGTGTAAATATCACCAGAAGTACGGTCACGCCACAACCTAGTGCCGCCTGCTCCAGAACACACTGCTGCTAGAATTCAAGGCTAAAAAACTCCCAACGATTGGACGATATAAGAGTGCTGCTACCAAACGGGCTAAAAAGAGAGAAGAGGCGTAATTCCATAAACCACCCCAAGGAAGTTCCAACCCACCAAAATGAGATTGAGATAATCTCCATGGAAATAAAAACAGCTCGGTACACTGGAAGCGTATCAACATGATCATGGGTGGCTCAGAGGAGTGCAACGATTTGGTGAGGTCAATCCAGCAATATGAGCGATTGACCGGCACGTCACAACATTGCCCAATTTCAGTAGACGAAAAATTAACCGTAACGTTCGATAACAAGATGCAAAAGATCTAGATCGGCCTCACAACGATCCGTTAGTAAAAGAACTTATCATTAACGATTGCGAGGACGGAAGGATCCTGATCGATACCGGTAGTTCAGTTGACTTGATCTACAAAATAACGCTGAAGAAACTTGAGGTGAACGAAGACGATATAAAATACTGCAACAGACCTTTGACAGGATTCGCAAACGTTATGATGACGACCGTCGGAACAATTAAACTCCCAGATTATATCGAGGGAATCACACGAATGGTCGAGTTTGTCATCAATACTCCCTCAGTATACAACGCTATCCTAGGAATTCCTTGGCTATATGCTATGAAAGCTGTAGCATCTACGTACCATCACTGTGTCAAGTCCCCCATCGCGGGTGAAAGCTACACCATCAAAGAAATTCAAAAGCAAGCTCGGCGTTGCTTCGCGATCGAGCAAAAAAACATGAATCAAGCTGAACTCGCTCTCCATGAGACTAAGGAAGACGGACCCTTAGCTCGTCAGGAAAAAAAGGAAGGAAGATCGCCAAGGACTTTCTCGAGGGGGTCGCTCACATGAAAGTCAAACCCGAGCCCTAGTAACACATAAAGCTGAGCTCAGAACAACTCCATTGTTTTCCATTTCACAAAAAACAAAATACTACTACTTATGTATAAACTACGAGTGACTTGATTCCCTTCTACACAGGATACGTAGGCAGCTTTGTCACCAAACCACAGTCGCAAAAACCATTCAATAAAATTCCCCTTTGAAAGAAGATTTTATCCAATCTAAAAGCGTATTCGGATATACCTACTAAGATCTGCGCGGCCAGTTCGTCCATCTCTACGACTTAAAACTTAACAATTTCTCACATCGTTACCCTGGTCAAGTATCCGATATTTTACGTACTTCCAGCTAAGTACAGTGGTATTCACCCCACTTTAAAATAAAAACCGAACCTGCTTTCGCATTAAGTCTAAGTCCATTTAGGTAAAACAAAATGCCGATCCTCCATCGCATACTTAGGTGCTAACTTAAACCACTCTAACTATCTTAAGTGAAAAAAACTATACACTCGAGTATCTTCCTAAAGAGAAACTAAATCCTAATGTCCCCAAAACTCGTACTTAGCAAAGATTAAGCTACCAGCACGGTACTGCTCCAATAAGTCAGCACGAATTTCGTATTCCGCAGCAGCCATCTCCGTTAGACATCGGGCAGCACCTCGAGCGAAACAAAATTGCATAACAACTTGCTCAGCAGCATCACGAGAAGAAAGATGTGCATGGATTATTTCAAGCCAAGCAGCTTGTCTCTCTCTCAGCCCCGAGTTGGAACTCTTCGCCTCACCTAGACGACTTCTGGAGTCATCGCGTTCTTTGCGCAATCGATCTTCCTCCAACTTAGACTTCTTCTGAGCGACCTTCAACTCGGCCTCTTTCTTTTTCGCTGCCTCCTCGATCCGAGACCTCACCTCTTTCAAGGCACCAACCCGATCATAATATTGCGTCAGCTCTTGATCGTTCGTGATGGCCTTGAGCTCCCAAGTGTCAGCCCGCTGCCTCTGACGTTCAACCTCATCTAAGGCTTCTTTAATCATAGGGCGCCGAGCATGAGTGCGTACTTCCCCTTCGCTCCTTAAGATAGTCGCTTCGTACTCGCTCACAAAGTGATTGAACGAGCTGATCAACTACAGCAAAAAAAAAATACACACATTCATATAACGGACAAAAACTGATGGTATTCGAAGACAGAGGACAAGACACACCTTTATCATATCACGAGTAAGAGTGGAGTACTCGTTGGGGCAAACCATGTAGTCGACTAAAGGGAGACGAACGTTGGGTCCACCAATGTTCCTAATGAACGTGGTCTGATGGGCATGAGGACCCAACATTAAAGGAATATGAGGAGTGCGGTGATGAAAGGAGAAGATGCAGTCATAGTTGGGAGGAATCTGCAACGGCAGAAATGGACCTTGTTTTCTCCTCGACTTCTTTGCACAGCTCATCAAAGGATCGCTTCGGAACTCGCGGTCCTTTCAACATCGAAGTTAAACAAAGGCGTCAGAGGCGAAGTGAACCAAGGCGTCTTTTCGACATCCTTTCGAATGCGACGGTTCGATACGAGCCACGTGGAATAATCGAATAGATGTGTCGATTCAATCCTAAGTCAAATCAGCTTCTTCAACACGTTTTATCCGACCTCTGACGTCATCAGAGACCGAATTCGGAGGGGGGGGGGGTTTCTTATTGGTGGTACCGGGTTTGGAATCCTCTACCCAGACCTGACTTAAGATTAAACCGACCCGAGAATCCATCCAGAGATGACGAGTTGGGCTTAAATCGGTCAAGGAAGCCCATTACGAAGACAGAACGCCCTATTCGTATAAGATCGCCGATTTCAGATTACTTGGAGAATAAGTAGAGAATATAAGAGAATATTGGGTAAATCTTCCTAGTTAAGATACTTTCCATACATTTCTAGGATTGATTCTCTACGATAGTTTGAGTATAAATATGTAACTCATTTTATCCAGAAAGGGATCCAGAACTCTTTTGAGCAATAAACTTCATTGGAAACATTTTTGATACTTTCTTAAGCTTTTTTTATTATCTTGCCCTTAAATGTAAAACCCACACTTGTTTGAGGAGATCGAGTTCGTTTGCACGAACCCGATACCTTCAGATAGTATTTCTTTGCAGATATCAATTTTTGAAATTTTATTGTCAATGTATTTCGTATTCATTAAAATCATGGAAAAACATCGTAAGTATAGTCTCTTGAATTCAAATCACATCTAAATTTTTTTGGCTGAGATTGATATCGGTAAATTTACTTTGGTGTTTAGTCAATTAGTGGTTTTGCTAGATTTTGACCTGCACCAAGTGCGGGATTATATTACATATAGTAGATAAAAAAATATACGATTTTGATCTAAAATATGTAGACAATAAATAGTTTCAAAGCTTTGTTCTTGAACCGTCTATTGAAAATAAATAATCAAATGTGTAACTAAGATAGGTTCAATAATAACAAAAAAACCAACACCAAAAACCAACAAATTAAAGCAAAATCAATTAAAAGGCAAAAAGCGTATGTGAACTCTTTGATGCAAAGTTTTGATCTAGTGCATCTCTTGTTTCTCTTCCTTCAATTGCAGGCCTGCTTATACTTCAGGATTGCTTAATTTTTTAGTAAATCTCCTTAAAACAACATTCATAGTCTTCTTCTACGGATTACCATACTTGTCTGTGATCAAAATCTTTAATCCCTCCTTAGACTTTACTCTTGATAGTGTCACGTACAATTGTCCATGAGAAAATACAGGTCGAGGTAATAGAGACCGACGTTTCTGAGTGTCTTGAGGGAATTACACTATTTTTGGACCACACAAACTGCGTAGAGTGTTTTTTCTTGAAAAAAGAATTGCTTATTGTATTTTCTCCTATCGTGGAGCAAAGACTTGTGGCCTTTAGCTTGAACATCCTTTTCATCGTGTTTGTCATCTATCTTACTTTTCTCGGTTGTGGGTATTACTCGATCTTGTCCTTTTTGAATATACTCAAATAAGTACTTTATAGCATCGGTTTGGTCGCACACATCTACAATAAAAGATGGAGAAAAAAATTAATACATTTTTGACATATGATTAATCCATTTATGTGATTATAAATAAGATAATCTAATTTGAACAATTACTTACACACACCATTGTTGATCGTGGAACCACAATATTTATGATGATTTGACTTTTCCATAGTGGCAATGATATAACTTTTCCTATAACCACATGTAAGATAGTAGATTAATATTTATCAAAAACAATATTAACACATCAAAAACAAAGAGAAAACGTTCTCATACCGTAAAAAAGTGTTTGTTAGATATGTGTTATTTTGTTTGTTAGCTTATATATATAGGGAAATGGTGATGGTAGTGTTATGTTAGGTTTGAAAAAAAGGAAAGTTAGATATAAATATTATGTTAGAAATTCTCTACGAAAATATTATATGAGATCATATGCTTTCCGAAAATATTATATGGAAAATATTATGATCGTTAGCAATTATTGTTCTATGGGAATTTATGGGAAGTATTGTTCATGCCAAGTAATGTATAACAATATATAACAAAATAAAGTTTACAATATTAATATAAAAATGTGTTATTATATTTAATTTTTAATAGAATGTTAATCCCTTAAAATACTCTTAGGATGACACATATGATTTTTTAACTTAGAATATCTCTATGAGTGACACCTAAGATTTTGAACTTTTAGTGTCTCCTCAATTAATATATATAGGATTATGGCTTTATAATTTGAGCAAATCAAAAAAGAAAAAAAAAAACGAGACCGTACGGATAATTGTCGAAAAAAACAAGAACAAGAGTTGGACAGTAGCAGTAGAAGTGGGTCCCACTTAGAAGGTCTGTACCGTTAGTCCCGTAAATGGCGCCGTTCCCTCGGTTCGAGCCCATTTTCACTTTGTTTTCATGTGACTTCGTCGTCTCGAGGCACTATCTCTCTCTCTTTCGCTTATTACCTATTTGTCTCCCAACATCTTTTTTTGGCAATATACTCATGATTCTCCAAATAAAATGTTTTGTCATCTTTTGTTGTTGTTGCTGTTTATAAGAAAAAAAAACACTATATATTTTGTTTACACAGTACAAACTATCTATCAAATGAGCTAATCAATCCACGCCTATGATATTAAGCCACCGACGAAATTGAAAATCAGTGGCTTGAAAGCTGATAAGGTAACTAATAAAAGATAAAAGGAAAATAGAAAAAATAATGATGATATATTTTTTCCAATGTTCAAAAATTCGCTAGACGTTAATCGGGCGGTCGGAGTGGGCCTAGCGATTAATGAGAAAATCGGAGATTAATTGAAGATTAGTTTTACACATTTTAAAGGAAATATAGTATATATATTATTTTTGCGGATAAATAGGAATAAGTTAAGATAGTCTGGTGGTACGATGAGACTAATTATACATTGAGAACGCGTGTTCGAATCTCTCATCTGCCTTTTTTTATCTATTTCTGCGTATTTACTTTAATGAAATGCAAAATGACGAAATTGCCCTCGTTTTCCTCATGAAGGAAAACGATTTCTGCAACCCTAGCCGCCATATATGTTCAATTTCCTCACGTTATTCTTCATTTTTTTACTTTTTTTTGTTCTTAATATCAAAATATGACATATCCATTAAGTTTTAATCGATTTTGAACTTAAAATGATGAAAAGTTTGAGTTTTTACAAAAAAATCTAAAAGATTGTCCGACAGCGATTAATCGGCTAGGCGGCCGATTTTTTGAACAGGGATTTTTTCTGTTAAATACTTAGGTCATTTTTTTTCTAAACATCTGCATTTTATTTTTAACTTTGAAAAAGTTTACATAAGACATGATAGATCATGTTGTATACAACTTGGTATAAAATCATAAATACTCCAGTCATTTAATTATTAAGCCAAAACCTGATATTTTTGTAGTATAATTTTACAACATGTTATTTTGTACGTGGACGTCTAATTTACCACAAGGAAACTTATAATGATCTAAATGGTAAATTCGAAATGGAACAATGGCCTTCTCACCAAACCAGGATCGAGACCGGATATCCTCTTTGAGAGGTTGAAAGAAAAGTTGAGAAGGCAGGCCAACCCATTATTCACTATCGTTCTATGCAAACTGAAGTATTTTTTGTTGTTGTAGAACAAAGCGAAAGAGTAAAGTTCTAATAATGAACCAATTATCATCTATCTATCAGTGGTGTACTTGGAAAGTGCTTCAACCTCGCTGAAAATATGGGCCTAGTCAGGGAACTTATTAATTATAGTTATTTTTTGTAACACCCGTGAACCAAAAATGGAATTTTTGGGGTGTGTCGATCGACACAGGAGGTGTGTGTCGATCGACACTAGGTTGTTCTTCCTCGGGAATTTTGGCAGGGGGTGTCGTGTCGATCGACACGGTGTGTCTGTCGATCGACACGAGGCCATCTTTTCGGATATTTTGGGGCAGGAAGTACCCCGTCGATCGACACAAGGAGTGTCCGTCGATCGACAAGGGCTAAAGTCAGACCTAATTGTGAAAATTAGGGTTTCCTATAAAAGGGGCTCTTATCTCCTTTGGTGGAGGCAGAGGAGAATAAGAGAGGAAAAGGGAGAAAGAGAGATTTAAGGATTTTGAGAAGGTTTTAAAGGAAATTCTTGTGGATTCTCCTTAGATCTCAATCCTAGATGGTGTGCCTTCGTGGGGAGAGCTTGGGATGTTGGATTCGTGCGGGAAATCGGAGTTTGAAGCTCGTGTTCTTCGTGTTCTTCGTGGGTTTTCCCTCTTTTCTTCAGATCTAAGGTGAGTGCGCGACCATGGGTCCTTGAATGGAGGAATATATGTTGTACGTTTGTTTGTTGCGTGTTGGGTGGATTCTTTTGTGGTTGAATCGCAGGTGTTGGTCGGATTTGGGGAGTTTTGGCCATGAGAGGATAGGCCAACCTCCGGTGGCAGTAGGCTCCTGTCGATCGACAGGATTGCTTCCTGTCGATCGACACGGGGGTCGTGTGGGCCGTCGATCGACAGAGGTGGTTCCTGTCGATCGACACTGGACCTGCTGCCTGGGTTCTGTTTTTGTGGTTGCTTGTTTGGTGCATTGTGTGATAACCCTGGTATTTCATGTATTGTTTAATTCAAGTAATTGGCCTGTAGATGGGACGACCGTCTCACTAAGTATTTGTTAAATACTTACGCAACTCGTTTTTCCCAATTGTGTTGCAGGTAAAGAAAGTGTGATCGCGGAATCATGGCCAGAGAGGGGAGGATGATAGGGTGTTTGGTGATGTCGATAGTCTAGGGAACCAATGTTAGGTTGCTAGAGTTACGATGTATCTTCCTGTTGTGATATTGTTGTTATGTGGATCATTGTATGGGTTGTGCTAATGGAACTTGTTAGGGAGTTGTGTGATGTGTTTATTCCGCTGTAGAATTGTTAAAAAAAAAAAAAAAACTGGCCGTCACATTTTTAGTCAGAAATTATGGGTAGTTAATTGAAATTCATAAATCAGTGATACATTAGATTCCTTTTTAATAACCAAAAGGTGTCGACAAAAAGATCAGAAGGTTTTGGATATTTGGTATAATTTCAGAAAGAAATACGGGACTCGATATTTGATAATACTGTATTTGTTGTAAAAAACTTTTGAGATATTTACAATGATTCCAAACGTATATCTTTCAACTCTATTTTCAATAGTTTTGTGTCCAACGTTTAAATCAATTTACATAGGCTGATAGGTATGTTTAAGTGAATAAGGTATGTTAATAGTGATAGTTTTGTGTAACATTCCTATTCTAGGTCATCGGGTCCGGGTAGATATGTTATTGGATAAAACAATAAATGTGCATAAAAACCGAATAAGTATGAAATATCTTATTAAATACGGATAAACGAGTAGTCTCAAAAGAATATAAAATCCAAGCCAAATAAAATTAGAGTCATAGCGCTAAAACATGAAGTCTGAAATTAGCGGAAAACATGGCATTTTCCTAATAACATCCTACCGGATACTCCAAGTTCCTATTCCATCCCATTACTTGAGGAAAGAAAAATAAGAGGGGTAAATAACAAGTTACTCAGTAAGAAAATGTCATCCCTGCCCACGCGATACACTAAACACATAACCAAGCCAACATATGATAGTCCGGTAACAATAATTATACTAAGATACATCAAAGGGTACATCCCTTACAACAAATACCGTTTACACCACGGTAAGTTTAAAGCCACCAAAATGCAACCAAAACACATAATATTCCATATATATATCACCGAGTTCACCCACCTCTACAAGGGTGCATGCATTCCAGGTCTTCCCTTTATGCATTCCAAGATATACTCATTAATTCGAGGTCACCCACCTCTTTATATATATATATATATATATATCGTATATATCACATGTCATCAGTCCGTCCAACCAATAACCCGACAACAAACTGTAGCGGTAGCCTAACCCGTGATAGGTCAACCTAACATAGCAACAACCAAGTATACATTCCACAATCTCATTCAACCTAACAAGGTATGCTATCAGAATCCTAGCACAACTACACTTACACAAGAGATAACATATGCGAGATAGGTTAAGAGTAAAAAGTATCCACAAGTAATATGATCTTAGAGATTTGGAGGACAAGCAAGCACAAAAAAACAACTATGAATCTTGAGGCACAAGTGACGTCTCCGAAACCCTATGAATGGTCGACGATGGGTCAACGGTGGCCACGAAAGCGGCAGCAGCGGCTTTAATCACGCGACGGCTCGGTTTTCCTTCACGGCGAGCCCTTCCCGACGCTATAGAGGACTCAACAACAGTTTCCTCTCCTCCTCCGGATCCGCCTACGTGCGGGTCTTCAACGACGACAGCTTCAGGTACGATACACTTACGAGGACGACCTCGTTTCCTTCTCTCGACGACCGGAACAACACACGGCGACTCTCGAGTCAAAGCGGCAACAATACGACAACTAAGGTTTGGTATAGCGGCAGCTGCACGGTGAGGATTTGGTAGAGCTTCGCTAGGTTTTTTTGATCACAAACTCTCTCATCTCATTTATCTTCTCCTTATATAGAGGAATGAGAGTGGAATCTAGGGCATCACTCTTGTGGGCTTCCACTAAATGGGGGCTAAATCCAATTCAAATGAGTCTGGATGTTACAGTAACGATAGATAATTTTAAAATGGCATTAATATAGGTTTCTTTTATGTTACGTGTTACGTGTTTCTTTTGTGTTGGAACATGCAGTTTACCTGAAAAGGATTTTATGTGAAAACGCTAGAGAGAATGTATGATTAAAGGAATGATTGTGACAAAACATGTTAATTAAAATCGATGTTTATGGAATCATCGATTTGAAGTTCGTATATTGGACCACTGATTAATTGAAATTAATTTAATTAACTTCTAACTTTTATAAGATATCTATGTGGTGACCCGACAAGGGCCACACCAGTGAACGAAAACTATTTGGTGCTCGTACACTCACGAGTTTTACTTTTGCTACTAATAATAATTTTTTGAAATGACCCATCAAATATGATAGATGTTTTATGTCGAACCATAAAATAAGCATTAAGGTAGATAATAAATATCCAAAATATATATCTTATAGTGACAAAAAAAGAAGAAGAAGAGATATACCTTATTTAGATGATTTGTTTCATATTTTGCAAACACTTCTCTTTTTGTTTTTTTGTTTTCGTTTTGTTTGATGAAGTCGGATTAGTCTATATGTAAACTCATGATCATTTACATATTTTAATATACAGTTGACCAAAGTCTGGACTAACAAATTTGATGTCGAATATATCGATTAGGAAAGAGTATTTTCCATTGTCAATAAATTATTGCAATAATTAGTCAACACAACAAACTATCAAACTACACCTACTCGTTAATCACCGGATACATAAGAAAAGTTGATGGTCCTATATATCTTTTTACGAATTTATATTCTATAATCCAAATTTGGTTAGAGCTTTTTTTATGTGAGAAATATTTTGATTAGTGTTATGATATGTATATTCCGTTTTTGTTTATAAAATTTTAAGTGGTGTGGACGTGCGGGATGGTGATCCAGCAGGTGATTGTCACTCGTTGTCTTGTAGTGAGACAACTCTCATTAACTATGTAATTAGAACTAATAATTAGACGGATGCTTAATTTTGGGGTCCTTTCCAACACTTTATCACGACCTTAATGCCGGTTTATTTTCCACTTGTTAATTAACCACAAACAACTTTTGGTTTTGCACGTGCATTACACCGTATAAAACTGTGATTACGATACCTATTTAACTTAAACAATGTTTGGACAATGTACTTGTGGGAATAGTTTATGCAAAATATATTGAGATTTCTTGTTTTGATATGCTTTTCATAAAAGTTCTAACGTTATTACAAAAGCTTACAACTATGACAAAAGAAGATCAAGAGATGGGTCGTAATGGTTCATATAATTTATGTTTGTATCCGTTTATAGTATAACTAGAATAAGGCCCGCGTTAATACCCGGGTTAACACATTAAAGTTATTAATACATATTTAAGTTTTAATTAAAAATCCGTTGAATTTGATAGAATATAAACTATAAATCAATATAGATAATTTATATCTTAATTCTTATCACAATTGATATAATGTGAATTCATAACCATATATATAACATAATTCAAAATTTTTTTTTTTTTAATTATATAATAAATCGTAATGTAACTAAAATATTTTAGAATTAAATCATAAATTAGTAAATTTTATGTCAGTAATCTCTCAGAAAACATATAAAGAATATTATCAAACATCACATATATACACTTATTATATAAACTTTTAAAGAATAGTAACCTCTAGTAAATTTTATGTTAGTAACCTCTAAGAAAACATATAAAGAATATTATCAAACATCACATATATACATATATGCGATAATTACAATGGTTATGCATATCTTAAACTTTTAAATTTAGATTTTTTTACCCATCTTATTACTTTTTTTTTTAGTTTCTATATCATCTTTTGTTTTATCATTCGCCTTTTTCTCTCATTATCTTCATATTTTTTTTGTTTTTCTACAACTTACATTATTTCTATGTTGTAGTTTTTAATTTTCATTCTATGTACTTTTTGTTCTTTTACTACTTTATTTCTCTTGACCCTTTTCTTAATTTTTTTTATAATAAGATTTGCACTATAGTTTAGATTATATTAGAAATTTTCATGTTATTATAAATAGTTTAGATTTTAGAAAATTTCCTTTTTACTATTTGATTAGTTAACTTAACAACTATATTGTTAATCTTCCATTTTTAATTTTATTTTTCTGTAATTAGTTTTAACATTAACACATGTCATCATTCTAATCAAGTTTTAGGTCATTATTAGCATTTTTTCCAAACTTTGAACATATTTTAATCTTTTTAATACCGTTGATCATTTTCATTTTCTTTGTTTTAAATCAATGTACTCAAAGCGGGACTTAATAAGAATCCAATGTAATAATTTTTAAGGACCAATTAAAAATATCAAGTTTAGATAGTAAACTATATATTTGTTCATGGTATATTGTGTCTATACCATGAATTAAAAATATATAACGTCATGGTAATTAATATTTTTTTTTTTTGGTCGACAACGTGAAATTTCATTAATTCGCAGAGCTAGAGGAATATCCTCTAAGAGCGTTTTTGGCCAATGAATCGGCCACTACTGTAGAAGTTAGAACCATAAAGAGTGAACTTACTTCACACTTAGACTCAAGAAAGATTTAAGCTTTTCCTATGAATCTAATAGAAATTCTCTCTCACTTCTCTCAATCTCTCGTTTGTATGATTTGTAACTTGAAAAGTAAAGAACACACAGCAAATTAACGAGTTCAGGTCCTTAACCGGAATCCCTACTTCTCGCCGAGACTATCCTCGGAAATCCACTAAGACACTTGCTCTTATCTTGAGCCTTTAGGGTTCTTACTACTTCTCTCTCTCATACAAGCTTTTCTAACCTCTTTTAAGCCTTACTAGTACCCATTATCCCCTCATATATAGAGAAATTACAAAAGGACAATGATACTAACCCAACAACTTGTTTACATACATCTGAAGAGTGAGTTGTTGGTTTGAATCCGCAAATCACGGCTTCAATCTTGGCTTAGACACTGATTCAGAAGTGTTTGGTAAAGCTAGCTGGGTAGTTCACCAACTCTGGTGCTTGCACGAAATCTGCAGAGAGAGAATGATGACATTGGACAGAAGAAGAAGTAAAACCACGTTTTCTGCATAAAGCAGACCTTCTAATCCAACCAGAAACTCTTATCTCTTTGTTTCTGTTTCCCTTGTCTTTGAACCCTCTGAACCATACAGAGTCTTTCTTTAACTTAGTGAGTTTTAAACCAAAAAACCCACAAAACTCCTCCTTGGTTTCAAACCCACTTGGTTCCTGTCTTAGTGTTACTGATTTCCAGTCTCGGATTCTGTGGTCTCTTATCGACTTGAGACCCTGAGCAGCTTCAATGCATCCTGAAGCTTACCCACTGGTACAACCTTGGTCAATATATCAGCTGGATTCCAGTTGGTAGCAATCTTCACAACATGAATCCCTCATTCTGATATCTTTTCTCTGATGAAGTGAAACCTCACATCTATGTGCTTTGTCCTCTCATGATGAACTGAATTCTTGGACAGAGCTATAGCACTTTGTGAGTCACACATTACCTCAACAACCTCTTGCTTGAATCCCATCTCTTCATCCAATCCTTTTAACCAGATCGCTTCCTTAATTGCATCAGCTAGAGCCATGTATTCAGCCTCAGTAGTGGAGAGAGCAATAACCTTTTAAAGTCCAGACTTCCAGCTTATTGTGTTACCTCCAACTGTGAATACACACCCAGTAACAGATCGTCTCTTATCTGGATCGGTGGCATAATCAGAGTAACAATACCCTCTGATTTCAAACTTTCCTTCCTTCTTGAACCTCAAGCAAACTTCCTTTAACCCCTTCATGTACCTCAAAACCCACTTAACTGTTTGCCAATGTTCCTTTGTAGAACTTGTCATGAATCTGCTCACAACACCAACTGTGTAAGCCAGGTCTGGTCTGGACCCTATCATCAAGTACATGATGCTTCCAATAGCATTTGAGTAAGGTACAGACTTCATGTAGTCCATCTCATCTTGTAGAACCTCTTCTGTAGCAGCTCTTAACTTGAAATGAGCACCCAAAGGTGTTAGTACAGCCTTGCATTTATCCATCTTGAACGTCTGAAGAACCTTCTCAACATAATGTTCTTGAGACAGTTCCAAAATCCCTCTGTCTCTGTCTCTCCTGATCTCCATACCCAAAATCTTTCTTGCTGCACCTAAATCCTTCATTTCAAACTCTTGATTCAACAGCTGCTTCAGTTTATGAATCTCTTCTTTATCTCTTGAGGCTATCAACATATCATCTACATACAACAGCAAGTAGATATATGTGTTGTTAGATAAATCTTTTATGTAGACACAAGAATCATACATGCTCCTTTGATAGCCTGATTTCTACATGAATGAATCAAACTTTTGATTCCACTGCCTCGGGGACTGCCTCAGACCATATAATGACTTCTTCAAGAGACAGACTTTTTGTGGTTGTCCTTTAACCTCATACCCTTCTGGTTGTTCCATCAAGATATACTCTTCCAGATCTCCATGGAGAAATGCAGTTTTAACATCTAACTGCTCCAGCTCCATATCAAAATGAACCACAACCGATAGTAGAAACCTTATAGATACATGCTTGACCACAGGAGAGAAGATCTCTTGATAATCAACTCCTTCTCTCTGTGAGTATCCTTTGGCCACTAACTGTGCCTTGTATCTAGGAGGTTCAACACCAGGAACTCCAGATTTCCTTGTATAAATCCATCTGCACCCAATTACTCTTTCTGATTCAGGCTTTACTTCAAGAATCCATGTGTTGTTCTTCAGCAGAGATCTCATCTCTTCATCCATGGCTTCCTTCCATTCATTCCATTCAACACATGAGATTGCTTCTTGATATGAGAGTGGCTCAAGAGTATCACCATCTTCTGTAGTACTCAGAGCAAAACCAACCAGATTAACTTCTTCATCAAATCTTTGAGGAGCTTTGACTATCCTTCGAGGTCTATCCCTGGCCAGTAGATAGTTCTCTAAGTCTAACTCCTCTGAATCACTTCTTGATTCTTCTACATTCTGTTGGTTTTCTTGTCTTGAAGTACTACCTTCAGATCCTGTAGCTTTCTCAGAGACTGCTCCTCCTTGATCTTGACATTCCTCATTCATAAAAAGATCTCTCAGCTCAATACAGACTCTTTCTCTTGCAGTGAGACTGCTTTCACTTCCTGTAGAATTGTCTGTCTTAATATCCTTATACATCAAGCTTTCTTGAAATACCACATCTCTTGAGATAACAATCTTCTTCTCTTCTATCACCCACACTCTAAAACCCTTTACACCAGTTGGATATCCTACAAAGACTCCTTTCTTTGCCCTAGGATTCAACTTGCCTTGATCAGTATGAATATAAGCCAATGATCCAAACTTCCTCAGACTCTTGTAATCCGGTGGATGACCTGTCCAGACTTCATCAGGAATACCAAAATCAATAGATGAACTTGGACTCTTGTTTATCACAACCACTGCCGTTGAAGCTGCTTCAGCCCAAAAATGTTTCCCCAAACCTGATTCACTCAACATGCATCTGACCTTGTTCATTATGGTTCTATTCATCCGTTCTGCAACTCCGTTCTGTTGTGGTGTGTAAGAACATGTCTTATGCCTTACAATACCTTCTTCTTTACAGAACCCATCAAACTCTCTATTGCAAAACTCTAAACCATTATCTGTCCTCAAAGTCTTCACCTTCTTACCCTGTTGATTCTCAGTCAAAGCTTTCCACTCCTTGAACTTTTCAAACGCTTCATCTTTAGTTCTCAACATGTATATCCAAGTCTTCCTAGTAAAGTCATCAATAAAGGTGATAACATATTGATATTTACCTAGGGACATTGGAACTGATGGAGCTCCCCAAAGATCTGAGTGTACATAGTCCAGCTTCTCCTTTGTAACATGCTTACCAGATCCAAAACTGACCTTGTGTGTCTTCCCAAAGACACAGTCTTCACAAAACACCACTTCACTCACTCTGTTCTTATCTAAATACCCCTTTCTGATCAATACTTCCAAACTCTTTGAACCAATGTGACCAAGCCTACTATGCCATAGATTAGTCTCATCATTAACCTTATCTATAGCATAGGCTTGTCCTGTGTGAGTTACTCCTTTTAGAAAATATAAGGTACCCCGCTTACTACCAGTTAACACAGTAATATCATCTTTTACAATCTTTAGAACACCTCTCCTAGATTCGAACCAGCAACCTCTATCTTCAAGAGTTCCCATTGAAATCAGATTTGTAAACATCTCAGGAACATACCTGACTTGAGTAAGCAGAATGGTGGTGCCATCGTAGTTCAAGATCCTGATGTTACCAACACCTTTCACATCTGAATAAGTGTCATTCCCCATCTTTACCTTTCCACTTGTAACCTGCTTGAAGTCCATCAACCATTCTTTCCTGCAGGTCATGTGGAATGAGCATCTTGTGTCAAGTATCCATGTATCAGGAGTTAATTCAGCAAATCCGCTAAGATCTTCAGATGCTACCAAAACAGCAGCATCCATGGTTTGAGAAGTCACTGCAGCAGCTTCTCCTCTCTCAGACGTGGACTTATTCCTTTCTCTCCATACATAGCACTGCTTTTTGAAATGGCCTTCCTTGCCACATATCCAACACGTTTTAGCTCCTCCTCTAGACTTTGATCTGCTCTTGTGCTTGATCTTATCAAAGCCTTTACCTCTCTTTTCTGATATGCCCCTATCTTGGACAAACAAACCATCTGAGTTGTTCCTTGGCATCTTGCCACTTTCTCCCAACTCTAGGTTCTTGGATCTGATGGCTCCTGTGATTTCTTCCAGACGAAGAGTTGTCTTGCAATACTTCAATGTCTCCTTCAGTTGATCAAACTGCCTTGGTAATGACATGAGTAACACAATAGCTTGATCTTCTTTTGGAACAGTCACCTTCACATTCTCCAGATCTGATATTAGCTTAAAGAAATCATTGACATTGTCATCAATCGTCATACTTTCACTCATCTTGTAAGCATAGAGTCTCTGCTTCAAATATATACGATTTGGTAATGACTTTGCCATGTACAGCTGGTCCAACAATCTTAACATTCCTGCAGCTGTCTTCTCCTTGATAATCTTCCTTAGAAAATTGTT
This sequence comes from Draba incana, assembly GCA_963576765.1. NCBI lineage: Eukaryota > Viridiplantae > Streptophyta > Magnoliopsida > Brassicales > Brassicaceae > Draba > Draba incana. The sequence goes on along the minus strand of OY755214.1, from coordinate 14,136,791 downwards.
CCCTACACACAGAATAATGTTGGATCTAGCTTTACCCCTCTTTTCTTAGAGTTCTTTATCTGCAGGAGTAGAAGACTTTGACTTTGGAGTAGCTGGAGCAGCTACAGCTGTTGTCGTTCCTGCTTCAGTTCCGGTTGCAGCTCCTGTTGCAGTCCATGTAGCACTAGCAACCACCGTAGCATAAGACTGCACCACTCCACTTGTTTCCTCTTCTTCTTCTAAACCTTCAAGAAGACCCAAAATATCCAGGTGTGCTATCAACTTTTCTTTCCAGAGAATGTAATCCCCATCACCATCAAACTTCTCTACTTCAGACTTACTTGAAGACATCTTCCAAGCCTTCTCTTGCTCCCCTGTTGTAACCTGGAGCTCTGATACCACTTGTAGAAGTTAGAACCAGAAAGAGTGAACTTACTTCATACTTAGACTCAAGAAAGATTTAAGCTTTTCCTATGGATCTAAAAGAAATTCTCTCTCACTTCTCTTAATCTCTCGTTTGTATGATTTGTAACTTGAAAAGTAAAGAACACACAGCAAATTAACGAGTTCGTTTCCTTAACCGGAATCCCTACTTCTCGCCGAGACTATCCTCGGAAATCCACTAAGACACTTGCTCTTATCTTGAGCCTGTAGGGTTCTTACTACTTCTCTCTCTCATACAAGCTTTTCTAACCTCTTTTAAGCCTTACTAGTACCCATTATCCCCTCATATATAGAGAAATTACAAAAGGACAATGATACTAACCCAATAACTTGTTTACACACATCTCAAGAGTGAGTTGTTGGTTTGAATCCGCAAATCACAGCTTCAATCTTGGCTTAGACACTGATTCAGAAGTGTTTGGTAAAGCTAGCTGGGTAGTTCACAAACTCTGGTGCTAGCACGAAATCTGCAGAGAGAGAATGATGACATTGGACAGAAGAAGAAGCAAAACCACATTTTCTGCATAAAGCAGACCTTCTAATCCAACTAGAAACTCTTATCTCTTTGTTTCTGTTTCCCTTGTCTTTGAACCCTCTGAACCATACAGAGTCTTTCTTTAACTTAGTGAGTTTTAAACAAAAATACCCATAACTACATTTTCCAAGCGTGGGATATAACCTATTTCAAAAGAATTAAATGTAGAGATAAGGTCCCGAATGTCACACATTAAGAAATGAATCTCCTTGTGATCACCATGGGAGTGCAGAAGGTGAACTAGGGTAGAGTTGTCGGAGAAGAATTGTATATCCTGGCAACTCACCTCACTCGCTGCTGAAATTGATGTCCGGAGCGCGAGGGCTTCGGCTGATAGAGCAGAGGGGATCGAGTCCGCCCCCTTCATGCCTTGAAATGAGATCAAGGGGTTTGTGTAAGACGTATTTTTCCATCCCATTCCGCAAGCTAACGTATATGGGTTCCAAGCTGCATCAACATAACATGAGAAGCCATGGTGGCGTTTATCAATCTTTAACGTTGAAGATGGTGCATTGGAAGGTTTTTCGTTCTGAGCTTGGGCTTCTTGCCATGATCTTGTCTCTCTCAAAGCTTTGAGAAGAACTTCCGATGGTGTGAAATCAAGATTAGAGAAAATGAACTCGTTTCTTGCCGTCCACAGAAACCAAAAAATCCAAGCACATAGATTAGCTTCTGAGATACCTGAGGGTGTGAGAGTCATGATATTATGAGTTTCCGTAAGAACTTGAAGGAAAGGGCCTTGGATCAGACCAATATTGGTAGCAAAAGGTGCTAAACTCCACACCGTTTGGGCAAATTGACAGTCTCGTAAAACATGTGTAATTGTTTTGAGTAATCCACAACGTTTGCACACGGGATCAATATCAATTCCTCGACACAACTATTGATCACCAACTGGTAAAGCTCCCACTGCCGCTTTCCACAAGAAGTGTTTTATTTTCGGGCTTGTTTGCACTTTCCAAATGTTCTTTTGCCAGTTGAAGTTAGCATGTTCCGTAAGTACATTAGCATTGTAAGCAAACTATAGCCTGATTTTGATGTATACTCCCCTTTCAAAGATGGGAGCCAGAGAGGTGCATCTTCTCTGTTTGAATTACTCATTGGTAGAAGTTTTATTTGATCCTCATGATGAGGTAAAATGCTTCAGATCCGTTCCTAATTCCAGTCATTGGAAATTGGGTGCAGTAGGGCTGAGACTTTATATGTCGACGTCTCAAGAGGAGAGGGTCCTAGTGGTCGAGCCGGCTCTGCAAGCGAGAGCCACGGTTCAGTCCACAGATCAATATTGTTACCATTACCTACTCTCCACCCTATTCCCTGTTTCAGGATTTCCCGACCTATAATAATACCTTTCCATCCATGCGAGGGATTGGAGGGTAGTGAGCACTCCATAAAGGAGGAATAGTGACAATATTTACCCATGAGTATGCGTGCTAGCAAGGACTGCGGATTGCGGAGGATGCACTAACGGATCTTAGCCAATAAGGCATCATTAAATGCTTTGATTTCCCTAAAACATAGTCCTCTTGCATTTGTCGGGAGAGTTAATTTGGACCATGCTATCCAGCTTATTTTCCGCACATTCGGTTTTGCATCCCACCAGAATCGACACAAGACCGATTGGATTTGTTTGCACAAGGAAATTGGTATTTTAAAGCACGACATGGTGTAGGACAGCATTGCTTGGAGAACCGATTTTAGTAACACTTGTTTTCCAGCATTTGATAAACATCTAGTAGACCAGCTATGAGATCGTTGTTTAATTTTATATCGTTGTTTAATTTTATCAACAAGTCCTGCAAATATGTCTCGTTTCCTTTGGCCAAAATTTTCCGGAATTCCAACATACTTACTGGTACCACCTTCATTGCGGATATTCAATTGTCTCATGGCTCTATTACGTTGTCTCCGAGGCATCTTAGAGGAGAACGTAACCGAGGATTTAGCAACATTGATGCTTTGACCAGAGACACTCTCATATTTATCAAGAATATTAACTAAGGTTGACAATTAAACGCATTAGAGCGGCAAAAGAACATAGTGTCGTCCGCGAATAGAAGATGATTTAGCGGCGGGCAGTTTCGAGCAACTTTAACTTCAGCCAAGGTGCCGTTTAATTGTGCCTTGCGACATAGACCGGATAACACTTCGGTACAAATAATGAATAAATACGGTGATAGGGGGTCGCCTTGTCGTAATCCCCTGGTTGGATATACCTTTTCTTGCGCTGCAACGTTAATTAAGAACGAGTAAGAAAACCATGGTAACACATTCCATCGTCCAATCGATCCAATGTTGATGAAATCCCATCTTTTTTAATACCGCCTGAAGAAATCCCCATTTAATTCTGTCGTAGGCTTTACTCATGTCAGTTTTGACGGCCATTGTCCCCCGCTTAGTAGCTTTGGAGGTCCGCAGAAAATAAAGGACTTCGTGAGTAATTAATATTTATTATATAAGTATAACGTTAATATATAACCACATTAAAGTTATTAATACATAATAATTAACTTTAATAATTAACACATTAAAAATATATAACGTTAATTAATATTTAACCACAACAATAAACACATATAAAACTATATACTGTATGTAACAACAGACGTGGTAAATCTTATTAATTTATCATTATGATAAAGATTAATAAGTAAGTTGATATAACAGACGTGATCTGATAGAACAACAATAGATATATTCATAGAGTAGAAGAAGTTCTTCTTTCATGAGTGCATTGTTGTCTTTAAGATTTCTAGCTTCCCATTTTCGAAGAACATGTCCAACAGTACGACGATAAACGCGATTTCGATCTAATTGATTAAAAGTTAAGTAGTTTTCTTCTTCGGTTTTTCATGATTGCTTGTTGATTATTGATTGTGATAGAGAATACAAAAATTCAGCTAAGGTGGTGTAGTTATATATAGAGTTTGGTGTGGTAGTAAAAAATCTTTTGGTAACGTGCCTTTTTCCAAGTAATAACATTTTTTTTATGTTTAATGTATCCATTTATAATATAGTTTTCCTTTTTTTGTGTTAAATATGTCTTGTTACTTTTCTTTTCTTTCCAAGTAATAACATTTTTTTCATGTTTACGTATCCACTTATGATATAGCTTTCCTTTTTTTTTTTGTGTTAAGTCTTGGTAGTTTTCTTTTTTTTGTCAAGTAATAACATTTTTCATGTTTAAAACAGCCACTTATAATGTTTTTTTTTTAATGTTAACAATGTATTATTGCTTTTACATTTTTTATGACACCCGCAGGAGTAAAAAAAATTTAAGTTGTCTTTTCCATTTTTTATAACTAAGGTATTAATAAAAAAAAAATTTGTAAGTTGTTTTTTTAGTTAGTTTTCCTTCTCTAAATTTATGTTTTATAATTTAATTTAAGTTTTAATACGTGTCATCATCTTAACCAATATTTGACTCATGTCATGATCTCGCGAATTACAATTTCGCTTATGTGTCGAGTTCTCGTCGACCGGCTTCTCCTTTATATAATAAGATAAGATCTGCGGGGTTAGAAAATCTATATATCTATAATTAACATTTAAGATGAAGAACTATACATCTATTTGAAATCCAAATCAACAACACCAACGGTTAATTACCAATCAGAATTCAAAGTACCCCGAACTATACATCTTTTGAACATCTTCTTAAGACGATCAAAATTTTGTGTTTATAACAAATACAAAACAGCCAATGATATAAAAGTATATCTATCTTCGCTAACCTTTATATGTAATATATTTTCTACGACAACAAAACTGCAATCAATATAAATTTATACTAGGTGATTTTCCCACGCCGTATACGATAAACTATTTATTTTATATTTTCAATTGGACTTGAAATCAAATATGTATAGGTTTTGATAATATTAGAGGAAACATTATTGATATTTTTATTGTAAAAAATGTAGACATGTAGGAAGTGAATATTTTACATCATTTCTATAAATTTGGAAGAAAACCAACTACGTTATCGTCATTTTGGGAAGAGAGTATTCTAGATACGTGTCTCATCATAGTGAACTTTTTCAAAGCAGTGTCATTTGGTTTTGATGAAGATGGTGATTTGTTTTACGCTAAAAAATTTGTTTTCTTTTGGCCTTTACATCAGAATCATATATTGATTCGAATTGTGCCTTGTATGTTGGTCAAATATGTACGATACAGAAAACCACTTAGAGAAAGTAATTTATTAAAAACGGAAGATGAACGTAGAAAAATAGTTTTTTGAATAAATAGTTTCTTTGAACCTAGAAGTGAACTCCCACATAGAAGGTAAGTGATGAATCTCCTATATACTGTATATGTTAATTTGATCATCAGCCCAATAATCAAATATTTTTAGAGAAATTTTATTTGTTATTTGGCCCACTAAAGATTATGCCATGTCACAATTTAGAGAATGACATGCCACAATTTTTAGGTGAAATCACCTCTGTAATAATATATAAGGGATTTTATTTTGTTTTATCAAATCAAATTTTACAGAAAACTCAAGTTCCAACTATGGATGAAATGTCAAGGCATAAGAGCATCCATAACGTTAAAAGACTCATCGAATTTCTCAATTAATTATTTTAAATTAAATAAATTATTTATATATATTTTAAATTATCAAAGAAAACTCAATCAATTAAACAAGGACAAATAGCAAAAGGTTTCTCAAAACCTTGAATGTAACATCCCGAAACCAAAATGTGGGTTTTGGTCAGGGGTGTCGATCGACACCAATGTTTCGGGTTATTTTCGGTTTGAATCAATTGCTCAGTTTTGTCTCGGTTTGGGTACGGAACCCTAGGTTCGCGTATATAAGGTCACCAGCCGCGTGTTTGATCAATTTTTGGGGAGAAAAACTATGAGAAAAGGAGATTTGTGAGAAGAAAGAAGAGTTTTATGAATTGAGAGTTTAAAATTCATAGGAAGTGTTCTTCGAGGTTTCTAGTGTTCGCGGGATCGATTGTGACGGTGTGATCGTGTGTTTGAGGCTGAAATCAGCGGGGTTTTGCCCTGAATCTTCGTTGTCGCAATCCAATTTGATTCTAGACAAAGGTGAGTGTGTGATCGTGGTTATGGATACGTGATATATTAGTATTTTGGTCTCTTTTACGTATTGTTTCTTTAGTATTTTTGGTTCTTTCTAGTTCCTTTTGTGTCTTTTCAGGTTCTAGGAGGCTCTCGTGCATGAATTGGGGTTATTGGGGGTCATTGGAGGAAAAGGGACGAATCTGGAGAAAAGATGGCGTTTTTCGTAACCGAGCACCTGCTCGGTCTGGAGCGAGCACCTGCTCGCACGAGGGCCCGAAGATCCAAGAGTCCCTGGAATCCAGATCGACCGATCCATCACCAGATCGACCGATCCAACACCAGATCGACCGATCCAGCACCAGATCGACCGATCTGGCCTCGAAGAAGCCAAGACCAAAGTCTCTGGAATTGGGACCGACCGATCCACTTCCGGACCGACCGGTCCGGTCCCCAGATCCGATTTTAACCTACTTTTTATATAAATAAGTGGTAGCCACCTCTGGAAACCACATTCTAAAACATTCTGAAACAGTTCCTTTTACGTTTCTTTTGGAGATTTTCTCTGTTCCTCTAAGCATTGAGACTATTTTGTATTGTTCCTTTGGATTTGCAAACTTGGAGGATCATTCCACAACTTTCTATTGAGAAGATTTCTAAAACCCTTATCTCCTTATTATCATTATGAATTCTTCTCATTTGATTGCTGCGTTTTCATTCTCCATGTTAGAGTAGTTTCATTGCTAGATTAAGGGATTTCAATGGTGATTTAGGATTGACTAGTGACTGAGCCAAATAGGATAGATTTTCGTATGTCTTCATCAATTGGGAATCGTATTGCTTAGTCTAGCGTGGCCGCCTAGTCTATGATTTCAAGTTAACTTATTCACGACAGTGCTCTAGGTTGCTAGATAAACCATTGGTGAAAAATCGGTGTGTAACCAACGACAGTTGATTGTTACCATCGATTGTGAACAAATCGAACCAAATTGTTAATGCTTATCTTCATCTCTAAATTTGAATGACAGTTTATGCATTTAGGATGTTAGATAAAGATATTGATGCATCACGACAGTGAGGCAATATTACATTTATGTTTGAGTTCTAGACCGCGCTTAAATTGAATTCTGAATAGATGCTCAGTCCTTAATCCGAAATCACCGGCGAATGACCTTGATCTAGTGCTTGTTTATATTGAATTCATCATCGTTTAAACTGCTGTTTCATTTCTTGTTTCGTTACAATCAAAAACCCCTATTTATCTTAGCTTTAAATTAAAATCCATAATTTCATAGTGTAACCTTGGTCTCTGTGGATTCGATACCCTATATACTACTGCGATTGTCTTTGCACTTGCAGTTTTATTTTAGGTTAAAACTTATCACATCAAGTTTTTGGCGCCGTTGCCGGGGACCAATTGCGTTACCTTTGAAATTCGATTTTATTTATAGTCTAAGAATTTTTGCTAATTTTATTTCTTTTATTTGTTTTTGTTATGTCTCAGGAAGCGATGAATACTCAGTTGCAGTTGTTGAGGGATCAGATTGCTCAGTTGCAAAGGAATCAACCACAAGCTCCACTAGTACAACCGGGTATAGGGGATTCGGATAATCCCCATGCTTACTATCAGAAACGTTCGGTTATTGTTTCTCCAACAATTCAGAGGCAAGATTATGAGATCAAGCCTGAGTTGATCTCATTGGTGAAGCAACACTTATTCCATGGATTACCAGCTGAGATACCTATGGATCATATCGAGGATTTCGAAGAAATCTGCAGCACTACGGGGTCTAATGGAGTATCGAGTGAGTTCTTGATATGCAAGCTGTTCCCGTTCTCACTCTCGGACAAGGCTCTTAGATGGTTAAAGTCATTGCCCGCTGGTTCTTTGAAGACATGGGATGAGGTTAGAGCCGCGTTCTTTGATCATTTCTACACTAAGTCCAAGACGGCATCTTTAAGGAACAAGATTTTGTCTTTTCAACAACATTCTGGAGAAGCTTTCTGTGAAGCTTGGGAGAGATTGAAGGAGTACCGTAGAGAGTGTCCTCATCATGGTTTCAAGGATGAACATATTTTGGGGATTTTCTATGATGGAGTTGAACGGGATTTTCGGAATGCTCTCAACGCTGCGAGTAATGGAAACTTCATGACCAAGACTAGAGATGGTGCTTTTGAGCTGATTGAGAACCTTGCTTCAAGCTCTAGCAACAAGGCTCCTGAGTATGATAGGTCCAGGAAAGTCTATAGTATGGACACTCAGAAGATTGATGAGCTGACAGCGAAGGTGAATCTACTTTTACGGGAGAATCAGAGACCGGTAAAATCTGTGGAAGAGAATAGGGCTGTTCCTATTTCTCAAGAGTTTGAAGATTATGAAGTTGCTGAAGTACAAGAGGTCAACTTTGTGAATGGTCAAGGATTTCAGAGGTTTTACTCCAATAACGCCCAAGGGAATCAGTTCATCCCTAACGAGAATCAGAATCGTTACCAAGGAGGGAACCAACAATAATTTGCTGCGCCACAACAAGCTACTTCCGCGCCTACATCTCAGGATGAGTTGAAAAGTCTCATGCAGCAACTGATGGTTAACCAGCAGAAAGCGTCCACTGAGATTAGTGCCAAGGTAGATCACATGTACGATGATCTGAAAGCGAAGTACGAGGCTGTTACCGCGCATGTGAAGAGATTGGATACTCAAGTAGCTCAAACTGCCGAAGCTATTAAGAGACCAGCTGGTTCTCTTCCAGGACATGGTGAGGCTAATCCTAGGAAGCAATATCAGGTAAATGCTATTGAGTTGAGGAGTGGACAGTTGTTGGTACCGCCTACGATCACAAGCTTCCACGTGAGGGCTAAGGAGAAGACTACCGAGCACCATGCTCAAGAGAGTGATTTTTCTGAGAATGATACGCATAAGGAGATTGGTTCAAGCTCATGGACACCTCGGGATTCTGTCCAAGTCGATGCTGCGAAAACATTTTCCGAGCACCTGCTCCCTACTGCCGAGCACCTGCTCGCACAAAGTGCTTCCACGAAAATTTCAGAAACTTCGCCTGAGCGAGTTTATGTACCAAGGGTGCCTTACCCTGAGCGAGTCTATGTACCAAGGGTACCTTACCCAGTGCCCCCTAAGGAATCTAGGAAGGATTTGGAGGATGTTGAGTGTAAGGAGGTGCTAGAAGATTTGACGGTGGAGCTCCCTTTGGTTGATGCCGTGCAAATGATACCATCACCCGAGAGGTACACGAAGGAATTGGTTGCTGGTAAGTTTGTTGAAGAGGAGAGTGTGAAGATGGTTTCTAAGGAGTGTAGTGCCGTACTTCAGAATAAGGTGCTAACAAAGAAAGGTGATCCAAGAAGGTTTGTGATTTCTGTGAAGATAGGGCCTTCCACATTTGCTTGTTCATTGAGTGACTTGGGAAGCAGCGTTAATTTGATGCCATATTCTGTGGCTAAGCGTTTGGGCTTCACCGAGTTCAAGCCTACTCCCAAAAAGCGAGCACCTGCTCCCGAACAGCGAGCACCTGCCCCCGAAAAATATATTGTTCATGGTTCTTGGAGTAAGCTGAAAGCTCCAAAGCTTGAGTTGAAGACCCTCCCAGCATGGCTCAGATGGTTACTCAGGTTCCGAAAGATTAAAGACAAGAAATGGCCCGGTCCGTTCACAATCAAGAAGGCGAGACCACATGAGGACATAGTGTTGCTGGACACTAAAGGAGGTGAGTTTGACCCTCCTTGAGCCTAGATGGTCTACAAAGTCGAGCTAACGACTTAAAACAAGCGCTTGGTGGGAGGCAACCCACCGGTAAGGTTTCTTTTCCATAATTTGATTTTCATTTCCTTTTATTACTGATATTTTACTTGTGTTTTTAGTTAAAAAAAAAAAAAATGGTGAAAGAATCTTCTTTGAGCACCTGCTCAGTTTCGGAAAAGGCCCAGATTAAGTCTCTGGAAATGAGACCGGTCGACCTCATAGAAAGACCGGTCGATCCAGAGCAATCAAGAGACACGGCCAAGTCTCTGGAAATGAGACCGGTCGATCCCATAGGCCGACCGGTCGATCCAGAGCGTTTCGTGGAGCGATCGATCCCATAGAGGAGACCAACCGGTCTCACGCGCTGAACAGAACGTAAAAACTCTCTGGAAATGGGACCGGTCGGTCCAGTTGTTGGGACCGGTCGGTCCCATGCCCAGCACCCACTCCGTAAAAAAAAAAAAAAAAAAAAAAAAAATTGAGAATTTCACCGAGCACCTGCTCTGAAGGATCGAGCACCTGCTCGGGACAACCATTGAGAAGAAAGAAGCGGAGGACGGGTGACGACGACGACGGAGCTTCTACTAGGTGATATCTTTTCTATCCCTTCAACCATCATTGTGCTATCCATCTTTGTTTCTATCTTTCATTTGTGTCGCCAATCTCTTGAACTTTTTCACACCAGAGACGGTGTGATTTAAGTCCGGGGGAGCGGTCTTGCTTTTGAGTTTGTAATTTTTATTTTTCTGTTTCATTGAGTCAAAACTTTGTAGGGAATTAGGACTTTATCTTATGATGATATTTGAACTATCTATGTTTAACCTTCTCTCTAGTGACCATTTTTACATAGCATGGGTACAAGGAATAGCTAGGACACTTCGATGCACTATCTTCCAGGTTTCAGATAGACCAAATTTTCTCTCGTTATTGGCACTAGATTAGGGAAACGAACCATATTTAGGACTCCTTATTCTTTTTACCACTCTTGTTGATCCTGAATAGCTAGCTCATTTTTAGCTAGTACCCTCCTTAACCCTTACCTCTTTTCAAACCCCTTGCATTCTTGTTACTTCATTGTCACATGTGCAGCATATGCACAAAAGGGCCGGAGAGAATCGAGTCGACACTGCATCTAAATCACTCTTTCTGAAGATCGAGCACCTGCTCGCGAGACATTGAGCACCTGCTCACATTTTTGGAAGATGATTTTATACTAAGGAAGGAATAGCAATAATGAGCTCCACTTGGATACGTGTAACACTCCTATTTATCTTCGTGTTTGAGAGACACATACTTGTAATGTATGTCCCTCTTCATCATCATCATAAAAAAAAAAAAAAAAAAAAACGATGATGAAGAGTGGGGAATCTGTAAAAGAGAAAAAGTGTCTCTCTACACAAGCGAGTATACCCAAGGTGGATGGATGGTTAGCCGAATGGGAGGAAAGAGAATTTTGGAGAAGAAAGAGTGGTTTAGAGAATGTGGATATCAACGTACTCATTCTCTCTTGCAATTTTGTGCGATATCCTGCATCCTCTACGAAACATCGGGTAACCCTTAAACACTCTAAACACCTTGAACTCCACCTCCAAATGGCCTTAAACCCTTAGCGCCGTATTCCCTAACAAGGTGCCTTTAACGAGATCCTCACGCATACTTTGAGTGCGTCGAGTTTGTGTTTGGGAAATGGCCTGGTTGAGAAATGTGTTGAGGCTGTCCTGGAAAAGCTTTGCTATTCGTAATTTGGATTATGTGGTCTGCAGATTGAAAGGTTATTTGGTTCACTGAGGATAAAAGAGTTCCCGCGTTTTCAAACCTTTCTCCTTTACTTATTTCTGAATTTGTTCGAGGACAAACAAAGATCTAAGTCCGGGGGAATTGATATATTAGTATTTTGGTCTCTTTTACGTATTGTTTCTTTAGTATTTTTGGTTCTTTCTAGTTCCTTTTGTGTCTTTTCAGGTTCTAGGAGGCTCTCGTGCATGGATTGGGGTTATTGGGGGTCATTGGAGCAAAATGGACGAATCTGGAGAAAAGATGGCGTTTTTCGTAACCGAGCACCTGCTCGGTCTGGAGCGAGCACCTGCTCGCACGAGGGCCCGAAGATCCAAGAGTCCCTGGAATCCAGATCGACCGATCCATCACCAGATCGACCGATCCAACACCAGATCGACCGATCCAGCACCAGATCGACCGATCTGGCCTCGAAGAAGCCAAGACCAAAGTCTCTGGAATTGGGACCGACCGATCCACTTCCGGACCGACCGGTCCGGTCCCCAGATCCGATTTTAACCTACTTTTTTATATAAATAAGTGGTAGCCACCTCTGGAAACCACATTCTAAAACATTCTGAAACAGTTCCTTTTACGTTTCTTTTGGAGATTTTCTCTGTTACTCTAAGCATTGAGACTATTTTGTATTGTTCCTTTGGATTTGCAAACTTGGAGGATCATTCCACAACTTTCTATTGAGAAGATTTCTAAAACCCTTATCTCCTTATTATCATTATGAATTCTTCTCATTTGATTGCTGCGTTTTTATTCTCCATGTTAGAGTAGTTTCATTGCTAGATTAGGGGATTTCAATGGTGATTTAGGATTGACTAGTGACTGAGCCAAATAGGATAGATTTTTGTATGTCTTCATCAATTGGGAATCGTATTGCTTAGTCTAGCGTGGCCGCCTAGTCTATGATTTCAAGTTAACTTATTCACGACAGTGCTCTAGGTTGCTAGATAAACCATTGGTGAGCAATCGGTGTGTAACCAACGACAGTTGATTGTTACCATCGATTGTGAACAAATCGAACCAAATTGTTAATGCTTATCTTCATCTCTAAATTCGAACGACAGTTTATGCATTTAGGATGTTAGATAAAGATATTGATGCATCACGACAGTGAGGCAATATTACATTTATGTTTGAGTTCTAGACCGCGCTTAAATTGAATCATGAATAGATGCTCAGTCCTTAATCCGAAATCACCGGCGAATGACCTTGATCTAGTGCTTGTTTATATTGAATTCATCATCGTTTAAACTGCTGTTTCATTTCTTGTTTCGTTACAATCAAAAACCCCTATTTATCTTAGCTTTAAATTAAAATCCATAATTTCATAGTGTAACCTTGGTCTCTGTGGATTCGATACCCTATATACTACTGCGATTGTCTGTGCACTTGCAGTTTTATTTTAGGTTAAAACTTATCACATCAATACGTTTGTTAGGGTTGTGTGACTTTCCTTGATAGAATTGATGTTGTGTTTGCATATTTTCGTTATTTGTGATTGATGTGAGTTTGATTATCATGCGGTATATTGCTGTGTTTGTTTCTTCGAGAAAACGAAGTCGAGCCGTGAGAGGATTTGGCTCGATCCCGGTTTCTACAATGGAGTGTCGATCGACACCTAGAGGTAGTGTCGATCGACACCCCTTGTGGTTTCGTGTATGGATTGTGTCGTGAAGGTGGTGTCGATCGAGACCTAGTGGTAGTGTCGATCGACACCCTATTGAAATTGTTGAAATTATGTTTGTAGTGTCGATCGACACCGAGTTGCTTTGTGCAGATTTCGTTTATTGGTTCTTATCTTGATATTTTGAACAATGTGAATTATTAAATGTGTGTTTAGTAATTGGCATTCGTCATCCTTATTATGTAACCGGTAGACGGGATGACCGCCTCACAGAGTATTTGTGATAATACTCACGCAACTCTTATTTCCATGTGTTGCATGTAAAAAAAAAGTGTGATCGCGGAAATGGCGTAGGAAGAGGATGATTAGGATCTTGTTGTATTTGATTGAACTGAGTAGAACCTGGTGTTAGGTTGCTAGTTTAGTTGAATATGGGATCTTGTCTATTGTTGAATCGTTTCTTGTTGAATTGGTTTAGTGGTTTAAATGTTTATTAAATTGATTGGTTTAGATTGTTAGTATTTTCCGCTGGTTATTGTTGGCTTGAAATTGACCGTTGAGAATTAATATTTTTGGGAATACTAAATTCGGGTTAATTATTATTTGTTTATTAAAAAATTAATAATAAGTCGGGTTGTTTCATTGAAGGACAGTTCTTCCTAGAAAAACTATTGAGACGTTTCATCCTCTCTCTCCTCTTTATTGAAATGTACCTTCAGGAATGCTCTAAAAAAATAACGGCTAAAACATAAGCCGTTCAAAGTAGTTAACGGTAAAGATAGAAAAAATGGTTCTAACACATAGGATGATTTCAGCTTATTAACAACACTTCTAGACTTGAGACACTCGACAAGAGAAAGAGAGTTTGTGAACACAATCAAGTGTCATATCTCTATAGTTGAAGCAGCTAAAATTGTAGATTTGATTGTGAAGTCTTCGCTCCACGCAGATTCACCTTCGATACAAAAATTTCTACAATAAAGTTAGGTGGACTCGATTCGATGTTTTACGGATGGTGCTTGGGAACCCGAATCCAAATCGGCTGGCATGGGTTGGTTCTTCGAAACAAAGGAAAAGGAATTGATAACACAGGGATCATCAGCCGCAGGCTCGATAAGCTCAGCTCTCATAGCAGAGGCTCTTGCGATCAGATCAACGATCCGCCACGCCATCGAATTGAATATCACCAAGCTATGCCTCGCCTCAAATTCTCAAAAACTCGTGCACGCTATCAATACGAGATCATACCTATCAGAAGCTTACGGAATTCTCCAGGATATATTCAGATTTGCAGGTGAATTCATCGAAATCTCTTTTCAATTTGTCAAAAGGGAACACAATCAGTTCGTTGATTCCTTAGCAAAGCAATCGTTATGTTTGTATTTTACTACTATTGGGCTTGACATTGGGCTAAGGTCTTAGTTTTAATGGTTGAACCAAAAAAAAAAAAAAAAAGTTAGGTGGGTCGATAATATACGTCCCTAGTTACAATTCTGCTATTTACATTTACTGACAAAATAAAAAATTTAAATGTTCCTTATATCAATTTCACTAAACACAATTAAAGAAATTGTGAGAGAACTAGATCATGGCATTAAAAGCTCAAAAGAACGAGATTCATACTATACGAAATGTTTTTCCCAATTTGGCACAAAGGGACGAAAACCAACCACAAAGCAACTATCGCCATAGTGATAAAGGATCAGAAATAAGGTATTGTGTAAAGGCATACTGCAATAAATGTATTGTGTAAAATCTATAAAATTGCCAATGAAAATCACAACAAGCACCAAAGGAACCCGATACAACCGGATATAAAGAAGGCACTACTAGAACAAACAAGATCATAGCTTCACATTTAATGAATATCCAAATTTTTTCCAAAGTAGGAGAAGTAGATGATGAAGAACGAAAGCTTCCCACTTAATATAAGGGGGTTTATTGGTTTTAGTATTTTAGTGGATTTTGAAATCCACTTCAAATCCTATGTTATTCGATTTATCATTTTAAAATCCTCATCCAAATCCAATGTTATTCAACTCATCATTTTTAAATCCTCATTAGAATCCCATGTTATTCAATCAATCATTTTTAAATCCTCATTAGAATCCTATGTTATTCAATTTATAATTTCAAAATACAAAATAGAATCAAGTCTTATTCAATATCAAAATTTTGTATAAGAATTTGGATTTGAATTGATTTGGAAGTGATTTTGTGTTAAAAATATGAAGAGTGAAATTTTTAACAAAGACTTGTTATTTTGGAATGATTAGACACATCTTCCACATATTTTCCCAAATATTACGTCCATATTTATTTCTTCACATTATCAAATTACACAAATATTATGTTCATATTTGTTTTTGTAAATCTCACTTCAAAAAAGATTTTTCTATATCAACGATGGTTTATTTTATGATGTTTTTTGTTGCTGGGTTTAAAAATGCATTTTATTTGATTTTGAAATCTTTTTTGTTGATTTTTGAATCCACATTATTTGATTTTGAAATCTTTCTTATTGATTTTAAATTCATATGATTTGATTTTGAAATCAATGGATTTGCTAATTCTATATGGATTTCAAAATCCATCAAAATACCAAAACCAATAAACCCCCCTAAGTATATATCACTTAAGTTTGATGACCTATTGGTTCCAAATCATCACCTTCAACTTTATAGGGAACTCAAAGACCACTTCACAAGCAATTTTATTTCTATACATATGATTTTTTCCTTATTTTCTTTTTGCTTTTATGAATTTATCTTGGTTTAATAAATAACTGAATAAAAAATTCATAAGCAATCATTACTTTTTCATATTTAACTCAACAAAAGAGAAATATTTTTGTACTTAATTATCGATATGTCATTTTTTTTTACAAATTTAAAGATATATTATTATTTTAACAGAAAAGAATGGCTCACATTAACGAAGTTAACTATTCTTTTACTTTTATTTTTGTTGGGAACTATTCTAATATTTAAATTGACAGTGTGTACAAAAATAACCAACGTGAAATTTATTTAGTTGAAGTTTCCACAAGTTTTTTTTTACCTCTATAACATCAAAATATACTTTCCAAAGAAGCTATACGTTTTTAAAGGTTAATTTCTCTTTTACTGTTTAACTAAAACCCCTCAACTAAATCAATCCTATCTCCTTTTTTTTTAGTTCCACGTTCCGTTACAGAGATAAATATCTCTTTCGTGGGTAAGTCCTGACACGACCCGTTCCCGATCACTTTGAGTCCTAGGTCTCGCACCCTAACTTGCAACACAAGAAACACCTGCACATAGAAAAAGAGAAAAAAATGGTGAGCAATTCCGGGAAGAATTACTCAGTGAGGGAGATCAAGTCTGCCCACATGATCCATATTAAACAATAATGTAATTTAATAGAACATATATACTAAGCCTAAAAATAATCATACAACATTCAACATATATTTATCACAGCATCAATCACACATAATCTTTAAACTCATAATCACATATATAACATATCACATGACTCGATAATATATTCATAATCTTTGACACCTGACACACTTAGGCTGACCGTCACCTCGAAAGGTCGTACACCACCTTTGGCTCGTCAGCCGGGTTACGGGCTTTGGTGGGATCGTCATGTCCCCACCCTCAGTCCGACTACACACCTCACACATCACATATAATAATAACATAACTATCATACATCACAACCAAATCTCATCTTAACGTTTCATTCAGCACACAATCACTTTTTCTAGACAGAGCATACATACTTATTAAACCACATTATTGCATGATGTGAGTCCACAAATCCCAACCCTCACCTTGGCCTTAAAGCTTTCCAAGTTCTGAACTTGCTCTATTGAACTTCTAATCTCCAACTCCATTTCTATATTGACACTATCTCATCTTATGAGTCCTTAAGGTGCCTGCAAAGCTCCAGCTCATTCTGAGCTCGTTTGTCCAACCAACAATACAATTCAATAAACTTAATATCAAACCCAAAAATGCACTAATCATGCTTTAAAAGACGTGAATAACAGACAAACTAGCCGTCCATTTGTCAATCCAATCGTTGATTTCAAAGTTCATACTGTCTTGAACAACTCCACAAAATTACAGCATGATCGGACTTGATATGATCCTCCAAACGAACCTCTAAAGTGGTTGTAGCGAAACTATCTCTGCACATATTTGAACCATGCTGATTCTTGTGCAACAAGCCAAGCTCACCACGACCAAGGAACAATTTCGATGAGGATGATTATAAATCTAATGGCTTCCCTGACATGTCCTCTGTCAGACACAACCATCTCCATGACCATCGGTTCACTGATGTACCCACTATCGTCCTCCAAATACAGCAACTTGAAACAGGAACAGAAGAATTTACTTAGACAAAATTCTGGGTTCAGAAACAGAGATTTTGCCTCAACTTTGAGAAAGATTTGTGGACGGACCTTATCTTAGATTTGAGATAGGAAACGTTCTCCAGAAACTAGGGATCAAGCTCTTTCCAACGACATCCATATCGTATTCTAGTTCCTCCTGACTTAGCCGGAAAACATCTGCGAACTAGCTTGGTTGCATATTCACTCTGCACAAATCAGTCCTAGTTAAACACCAATAACTTTCAAACCATTACTCCGATTGACAAAATTCTTTCGGATATGACTAGTATGGGTATGACTACATACCCATAAAATCTCATTTGATTCCAACTTGGTTTATCTGTCCGTTTCTGCCGTTCTCCGGAACAAGACAGATTTGCCTTCTTGAGATTTTTCTTTGACTCATCTCTAATCTTTTTCTCCGGTGGACTCTCCACCACTGCCTCAACGTTGGAGCTTATCTTCACGGCCACAGCTCTGTCTTCGTTCCTCACCTCTGAACATCATCTCCTTCTTCCTTCTCGTCAATCTCGTCTTATTTATATTTCTTCTTCTACTTTCTCTTCTCACGAAACTCTCTCCATCTTCTCTTATCTCAGATTACGGCTCAACTAGATTAGTTTAGGATTAGGTTAATTTGAACATATGAGCTTTAGGGAAAGAAATATTCTTTTGGTCCAAACCATTAAATTGGCTTTTCTCAAGGTCCATTTTACATACTTAATCCAAAAATATTCTCTCACAAAATTTTTAAAGGTCCTCAAACAAGGTCGTGACAAGTCCAACTTTTTCTTATTTAAGGTTCTTCATTTCAAGCAATTTTGCTTGTTATATTTAGTACTAATCAAGTATTTATGACACTTTAGATTGTCCTAATATTTGTTTAACTCTATTGGAAAATTGGGCTAAATAACCAAACAAAAAATAATAACTAAAAATCTAACTAATTAATCTAGATCTAATGGTTGGTTTTTTCCCACATACCCCTACTTTTGTTATTTTTTTATTATTAATTTAGTTTTGGTTATCTAGCAAATTAACCCAACTTTATTATAGTAAGTCAAAAAAATGATTTTTGTTCCATTTGTAGTAGTTGATATATAAGTGTGCTAAGAAAATTGATGTATTCAAAAGAGCTAAAAAAATTAATGTATCTCACAAATGAGCTAAGTCTCTACAAATGAGTAAAATAATCAAAAGTAGACTGCAATGGAAGTCTACAAGTCTTCTATTTTGACAAAATAAAACTATAAAACTGATTTATCCTACAAATCTTGTAACTAAATATGTACAAGTCATACACAATAAACACCTCTGTATTTTTGTGTAGCTTATAATCATCTTGGGCCATTTCAACAACCCTTCCTTGGCTCCTTGCTTTAATGGTTGACAGTTTGTTCAATTAGAGTTACTGTTAGTTCTATAGCTTTATCCATCACTTGACTAGAAACATTGGCTGTTGTGATTGGGATGCAGGTTATGGAGGTTATACATACTTATTGGAGCCTCTTTGGTGGGCTGGCATGGTGACAAGTGCGTTCATCATCTTATACTTTAGAAGCAATATTTTCTACTCCAATTCTAATCAAGATTCTCTTGCTAGTGATTGTTGGAGAAGCTGCAAACTTTGTGGCTTACATTTATGCACCGGCTGTACTCGTCACTCCTCTTGGTGCATTAAGTATAATCATCAGGTATGT
This sequence comes from Draba incana, assembly GCA_963576765.1. Lineage (NCBI taxonomy): Eukaryota > Viridiplantae > Streptophyta > Magnoliopsida > Brassicales > Brassicaceae > Draba > Draba incana. Next base: position 14,117,543 of record OY755214.1, on the reverse strand, counting down.
ATGTCATTTACTCCTTTTCTGTCTACTGGCTTGTGATATTCTCACACTTCACTCTTTCGTAGTGCTGTTTTGGCACATTTCCTATTAGAAGAAAATGGGGGTTCTCGGATGTGTGTCTTGCATCGTGGGCTCTGTTGTTATTGTCATACACGCACCTAAGGAGCAGAATCCAAATTCCGTCGAAGAAATATGGAATCTGGCAACTCAGCCACGTACCTCTTTCTCTGGCACTCATTATTAATTATGCCTTCTGTCTCGTTGTCTATCTGAGAAACACAATTTTTCTTTCTTGTGTTTGAAACAGCTTTTCTAGTTTACGTAGCCATAAACATGTCCATTGTTCTTGCTTTAATTCTGCACTTTTAACCTCTGTGCGGCCAAACCAAGATTCTGGTTTGTATCGGAATCTGTTCGCTAATGGGTGCTCTCACAGTAAGTTGCTTCATTTCAGCATCTTGGATTTACCTATGAGCTCTTTTTTTTATTTACTTGTGCACTCACAGCTCTAATAACCTACTGTTCTTAGTGTTTCTTTAACAGGTTATGAGCATAAAGGCTATTGGAATTGCGATAAAATTAACAATGGAGGAAGTAAGCCAGATCGGGTATCCACAGACTTGGCTTTTGGCCATGGTTGCACCAACTTGTGTTGTTACACAGTTGATTTTTCTGAACAAGGTAATCTCCCTTTCTCATAATTCTTTTGGTATCCCTTGATTCTATCGGTTAGTTTTGAGAGTTAGAGTAGAGCAGGTATAGTGTGAATGCCCGTGGACAATATTCATCAGTAGATCATCAATAAGCAAAGCCAAGTATTCTAGAATTACTTGGGCATTTTTTTTCTACATCTTCTTGTAGAGAGAGAGAGTCGTCCTATACCCGTGCTGACTTGTTGAAACTTTTGGCCTATAATTGATACTAATTTGTATATTCTTTGGCAGGCGTTGGACACATTCAACGCACCAATTGTATCTCCATTGTACTCTGTAATGTTCACAACCCTCACAATTGTTGCAAGTGCAATAGTGTTCAAGGTAGCTCTAACTACATATCCTCTGCAGCAGAAAATTTCGTTCAAAATTCGTTTATAGGAAACACCCTTAACATCACATCCGATGCTTTTGACAGGACTGGTCTGGACAAGATGCAGCGAGCATAGCCTCTGAGTTATGTGGATTCATCATTGTGCTCATACGCACAATGATACTACATGGCCGGAGGGAAGAGGAACAACAAGCTTCTTCAGGTAAAAGCCTTTTCCATTTTTAACCACTTGATACATTCATCATATCTTGTTCTTGTGCGCCCATTAAACGCAATGCAGCTTTGATCTTTGGGTCTTCAGAACCAGTAAGATGGTACGAGTCAAGAAAGAGCACGAACGAAGAACATTTGATACTAGGAAGAAGGTGCCATCTCTAGACTCTCCATAGATTGAAATGTGACAAGAACAAAGCCTTGGGATCTTAAAAACTGATAATGTTCAATCAAAGATAACCGAGGGGAATGATGTCTGGTTCATTGTGGTGTCTTCTTAATGTACAGACAAAAGTGTCCCAAATTACAGTTGCATATGCATCTTCATTTTTGTAGGATGAAATATTCCTTAATTGTATTCGAATTGATTGAAAAGAATAAGTTAAAAGTTTGATTAGAATTTTGAGAGACTTAACAGCTATCTTCTTTTCCTTTTATTATACATCACTGATATAATAGGAATTGTGAATTATAGCAAGTTCTTCGTTGAAAAATGAGATGATAACAAACTTGTCAAAATTCTTCGGTACTACAGAATTAATGTTATTCAATGAACTAGAGTTACCAAAATCAATCCATCGAAAATAACAATATGATGATGAGATAGTGAATATTAAGTTATTAACCAAGAGACACAATGAACTAGAGTAACCAAAATCAATCATAAAACCTTGAACATTCACATATTCTCCAAAAGCAGTAATCCATCGATAATAACAATAGGATGATGAGATAGTGAATATTAACCAAAATCAGTTTAAGAGACACAATGAACTAGAGTAACCAAAATCAATCCTAAAACCTTGAACATTCACATATTCTCCAAAAGCAATAATCCATCGATAATAACACTAGGATGATGAGATAGTGAAAAGCTAAACTTCACCTCCATGTGCTGCTGGAGGGTTTGGTGCTCTCACCTGATAGAGTCGAGGAGGCAATCGAGGTTCATTGCCGTATTTCAGAAAGTTCACCCACGTTTCCATTCTATAGTGCCCAGTGCCGGTCCAATCATTTTGGATGCCTATGCATATATGTAAAAAAGTGTCTTTTCGTACATTTTTCAATACCATAAAAATAGTAATCTAAATAAAAAAAACATTTGAAAAGGTCATAAACATTGAAAAAGCATTTGAAAAAACAAAATCTTACGAATATTATTATCGTAGAAAAAGTTTATAATTTTTTTTAATTATAACTATAACAAAAATTTAGCAAAAAAAAACCCTCTAATTCTAGGGACAAAATCCATTCGACTTTTTATTTGATTTGGGCTGCAAGCCCAATGTTGCGCATCAAGCCCAATGTTGCGCTCACCAAGTAAACGGTTAGTGCACCCTGAAGATGTTGACTACCGAAGCTCAGGATTTCTTCAACTATTCAGCTTAGCTCCGCAAGATCAAGTCAGCGTTGCTCAACAGAGTGTAGAAGAGATCCCGATATTCCCGGAAGATACAGTTAAACGTGGCCGATATCTCTGGCGGTGGAGCGAGATATTCGGAGCTGACCTGTTCAGCTCAACTTAGTATAAATAGATAGTTTTAGAGCCGAAATGACTAATTTTTCCCATACGTTTATACTAATACACACTTTAGCTCATCACACATATTCTAACTAAAGTCTCTTTATAATATCATTCGATTAATCTATATAAATCCATTTATTGTTCTTTTGGTCTCGATCTTGGTTAGATTTATCACCATTTCGTAGGACTATAGTTTCTTTCCCGAATTCATATATAAATTCTTAGTGCGGAATCTAGCTTCCATTAAGTTTATCCATTCATTTGATAGTTGTTTGATTTATATTTAGTACTAATCAAGTATTATAACATTTTAAATTGAATATTTGGTAAACTTTATTATAGTAAGTCAAAAAATGATTTGTGTTCCATCTGTAGTAGTTGATAAGTGTGTTAGTGACTGCAATGGGTCTTGGCCCCTGAAGGGGCCCAAAACAATCTCGTTCTCAATTAGACGCCTTGTGTTTCTCTTTATCATCTAAAAAACTGTATGCCGTTCTTTTGCTAATACTCTCTACAAACAGACAAGTTCAAATTACTCACCACGTTGTGAAAATCCGATCTACGTCTTTCTCCAATCTTCCTGCGCCACAGATTTCTCTTTCCCCAAATCTCCGATCGTTTCACGGCGACTTCCGATTCCCGGTAAGAGATGAATGACGGCGATGTTTCGAGGCAGATCCAGCAGATGGTGAGATTTATCCGCCAAGAAGCGGAAGAGAAAGCAAACGAGATCTCCGTCTCCGCTGAGGAAGTACGTTTCTTAGATCTTCCGATTTGTATGGCTTGATCCAATTTTGTTATTTATCATCGATCTGGATTGTTTTGAATATCTGTAGGAATTCAACATCGAGAAACTGCAATTAGTTGAGGCGGAGAAGAAGAAGATCAGGCAAGATTATGAGAAGAAGGAGAAGCAAGCTGATGTGCGCAAGAAGATGTGAGTTTTTCTCAAATGATCCTTACAATTTCTGATTGAAATTGAATCAATCCTTGTTCTGGATTTCAATTTTGACTTTGAAACGTAGAATTGTATGGTTTATAGATTCGGAGTTTTCAACTTGTGATTTGTATAGTTTCTCTTGATTGATGAACGTCTGGTCTAGTCTGATTACAAAATGGAAGAGATTTCACTTCACATCTCGGTACTGTTTACTGGATTGATCCAGCTTTATAAATATCCAAAGAACCGAAGAGTTTGATTATGCAATCTCTAAATCTTCATCTTGTGCATTCTATTTGTACAAATATGGAATAGGGGCATTTTTCCTTTGGTGTGTTTGTTATATGAGGGAAAACATGAGGTAAATAATGGTTCATATGTATTTTGTTTCAGTGATTACTCGATGCAGCTGAATGCGTCGAGGATCAAAGTTCTTCAAGCGCAGGATGATATTGTCAATGCGATGAAAGACCAAGCAGCAAAGGATCTTCTCAATGTGAGTCGTGATGAGTATGCCTACAAACAGCTTCTGAAGGATCTTATTGTTCAGGTTGGTGCTTAAAACAAAACAGACACTCCCTATCACTTCTCGATACATTCAAATAATACTTTATATTGTATACTCGATAAAGATTGTTTCTTGTATTGTTGTTGCAGTGTTTGCTTCGGTTGAAAGAACCTTCTGTGTTGTTGCGTTGTCGTGAAGAGGATTTGGGTTTAGTTGAATCTATTCTTGATGACGCAAAGGAGGAGTACGCTGGTAAAGCAAAGGTTCATGCTCCAGAGGTTGCTGTTGACACAAAAATCTTCCTTCCCCCTCCTCCTAAATCTAATGATTCTCATGCTCTTCACTGGTAAAATTCATATTTCTCATCATTAGTTTAGGATATGACATTATCGGTGGTGTTTAGAATTGGCTTCATATAGCTTTGAACTTGTTGTAGCTCTGGAGGTGTTGTGTTAGCTTCTAAGGATGGGAAAATAGTGTGCGAGAACACACTTGATGCGCGTCTTGATGTCGCATTCCGTATGAAACTTCCAGTGGTATGAACAAAATTGTAGACCCGCATAGATTCTATTTGTTTTGCTTTGTGATCCATTCAGTCACTGGTCTAGTTTTACTTTGGTTCTCTGATTCTCCCATTTTTTTCTTCACAGATCCGTAAGTCGTTGTTCGGCCAAATTGCTGCGTAATGAATGAAAGAGAGAGAGAGATGAGATTCAAAACCGGTTTGTGTTTGGTTATTAAGCCATTTGGGAAGATTGATTTCTCTTTGTTTGTGATTCTTTATATTCTGTAAACTTTTACTTTGATGCCAAACTCATCGAACTCTTTGTTTTCGCATGTCTTTTTTTCCTACTTCGAGTGTTATCATGGCTATAAAAATTAAATAAAGAGTGAAAGACTTCTTTTTCTCACTTTTATTTATCTTATAAAGTTGTATTTTTTGTAAGCAATTTTGTGCCATATAGATTCGTATGACTAGATGTGGATGCCAAAGTATTTTCATTGTGTCACTAGTAAGATCTTGTTTTTGTCAAATTAAGAAACTGCATCCAAGTGCGAAAATTACAGTAAAAACTCTATAATTTTAATCTATAAATTTAATAATATTGGGACTATAATATTTTGTTAATTTATAAAGTTATTAATTTACCGAATAAATAAACTTTCCATAATTTTCGAAAAACACACTTTAGTTTAAAATATTTATTTTGATCAAGCTATATTTTAAAAAAAAAAATTTCTTCTTTTTGTTGGTGTTTATAACATCCAATAATGATTGACTTATAAATAAACTTCAGTTTTAAGAAAAAACCAAAAAACACTAAAATCACATATAAATATATTTACCTATGATTTTATAAAATTTTATATACCACATATTAATTTATGATATTATTGGAACCATATATTTATATAGAGTTCCTAAAATATTTATTATCTTATTAAATTGTGTCTATTTTACATTGGTTTGACTCCGGACAGACGAAATTTATTAATTTATCGAGTATTAATTTAGAGACTTTTTACTGTATATGTACAATGAAATACATCCAACATATATTCTTTTGGTGTGTCCAAAATTACCATAATTTAAATTATTTTTATTTTAGATAAATAATTGTTTTTTCTCTAATCAAAATAGCTAACAAATTTCGCCGGAAATTGAAAAATCATGTATGTTGAGATGGAATTGTAAAATTGTATTTTTGACGCCAAAATTATATAAATCATATTTTGGTGCACAAATGGTATAACATTCGATGTGGAAAAAAAAAATTGCATAACATTCCTATGGGCTGTATTTTATGGATTTGGGTTTAGTAAATGAAAAGCCCAAATATAGTTTACGAGCATGGAAGAAAAAAAGAAAGAAGGTTTATTGTGATTTTGATCTTCGTCCTTGTTCAACAGGCAGGTTTTTTTGTCTTCGCTCCTCAGTTCCGACCAATCTGCCTCGATTGTCTTGTCTGAGACAAGAGTCCAGAAGACAGGAGATTCTCCATATCTCTTTAAGGTTAAATATGCTTGAGTTTTACTTTTTGGGTTTGTATGCGCGCAAGGTGTTTGTTCATTTGCCTAAACGAAGTTGCTGCCTAATTTTGTGTTTTTGTAAAATTGATATACTTCCCTTTAGTTATGCTTCCCTTTAGCCAATCATTATCTATCTTTTGATGAAATCCGATTCCGACCTAAAGGGATCTGAATGAGATTTTGTGTTTCCATGTCGAAAAGACGAAAAGAGGTAACATGTATCGCGGCTATAACTAGGATTATTCTATAGGGCTTTGGGGATGTTTGATTCTCTCACTTTCTGTGTTCTTAATGACCTAAAGGAGGAAGTTTTATGCTTATCAAATTGAGGGTTCTTTTTGTCTTGTTTCAATGCAGAGATTGATTGACATATGAATGGCGTCGAGGCACTTAGGCAATAAGGTACTTTTTTCTACTCTATTTGGTGGATTTCATCAAACTTGCTTTAGCTTTAGCTTCCATTTCATACTATTTGCAATTTTTTTGCATAGTTTTTAGTGGTCAGGAATTTGTTGTGGTTATGTTTGTTGGTTTGGTTTAAAGTTGTTAGGATAATTGTTGAATGTTTGATTCTTGCTTCTTATGTTGTTTATTTCTGTACATTGCGTTTAGATCTGTAACTTAGATTTCAGAAAATTTCTGCCATTGTTTTTCCTGGTGGAGCAAATTTGCAGGCTTATGATTAGATCATTAGATGTACTAGTATATGTGTTTATCCATGAAGGATTTGAAGCTTTTTCATTGGTTCATTTTATAAGCTATTCGTACTTCAAATTGTTGGTTGGAACTTGAAAACGAAGTGAAATATTATGAAGCGTTTGTTTCATCTAGCATATACAAGTCTGCATTTTTTTGTTGAGTTTGTTTGGTTTGGTTAGTAGGTTTATTTGAATTGTTTTGCATATGCATATAGCATTTCGGTCTCATTTCTATCAGCATTTCGCATATGTTACAAGATGTCTCAGTTAACTTAACAAATTTACAGGGCATTCAAGCCTTTTTAAAAAGAGGTTTGATTCTTCCACGAGTAGCAGCATCTACACAGAGGCAGATTTCCTCTACGGTTTTAAAAAGCCCTTCAGAAAGTGTCTCCTTTTCATTTCCTCGGTACTTAAATGGTAACCGTAAAAGGGTTCACTCACAGTTAGTTACAGGATTTCTTCTAACAGTGTATAACCGATTTTCTCACTGTTTTTTTATTCATGTTTTAGGGTTTGGGTTTAGCTCGCTATCAAATTGGTCGTCTAGTCGTGATTCTTTCCCAGCAGAAGTGTCCATAAGGTAAACCATTCGCCTACACTTTTCTGTCTTTTTTTCTTTCTTCTTCTATTTCTTCCTTTAATGTATCTATTTGAACAGGTATTTTCATGCGAGCCGAGAAACATTGGCGAAAAGAAAAGAGGATCCCGATCGTTCGCTGAGTCATCGTGAACGCAAAAAACAGATTGTGAAATCAAAAGGAAAGTTCTCAAAACGTGAGAAAAAACCGGACAAGCCACCCGTTGAAGCTCCTTATGTACCTGCTAGGCTGAAAAGATTGGCAAAGGGACTGCCCGAGAAGACTATCGACATATTCGAAGGCATGACACTACTCGAACTCTCCAAGCGTACTGGAGAGTCAGTGATGGTTTTACATAGCATTCTTGTCAATGTTGGTGAAACCGTTACTTCAGAATTCGACACAATCAGTATTGATCTCGCCGAGCTCATTGCAATGGAAATTGGGATCAATGTAAGGAGGCAACATTCAACAGAAGGATCTGAAATTCTCCCACGGCCTCCAGTTGTAACTGTAATGGGCCATGTCGATCATGGAAAAACCTCGTTGTTGGACGCGTTAAGAAACACCTCTGTAGCGGCCAGAGAAGCCGGTGGAATCACTCAACACGTGGGTGCGTTCGTGGTGGGAATGCCAGATTCCGGCACTTCAATCACTTTCCTCGATACCCCTGGTCATGCCGCATTCAGCGAAATGCGTGCTCGTGGAGCCGCAGTGACTGATATAGTCGTCTTGGTCGTCGCTGCTGATGATGGTGTAATGCCGCAGACGCTCGAGGCTATTGCACACGCTAGATCAGCGAATGTTCCAATCGTGGTTGCGATTAATAAATGCGATAAACCCGGATCTAATCCGGAACGAGTTAAGAACCAGCTCGCCGCTGAAGGGATAGAGCTTGAAGACATCGGAGGAAACGTTCAGGTCGTGGAAGTGTCTGCGATGAAGAGTACCGGGCTAGATAAATTAGAAGAAGCTCTGTTACTCCAAGCCGTGGATATGGACCTTAAAGCACGAGTGGATGGACCAGCACAAGCATATGTGGTGGAGGCTCGGCTCGACATAGGTCGTGGACCGTTAGCTACTATTATTGTAAAAGCCGGGACTTTGGTGAGTGGTCAGCATGTGGTAATTGGGTCTCAATGGGGAAGACTGAGAGGTATTCGGGATATGATCGGTAAGACAACAGACCGAGCAACACCTGCGATGCCCGTGGAGATTGAAGGGCTTAAGGGTCTTCCAATGGCTGGTGACGATGTCATCGTGGTGGAATCAGAGGAACACGCAAAGATGCTGAGCGAAGGGCGGAAAAGGAAATATGAAAAAGATCGGTTGTTGAAAGCTGAGGAAGCGAGACTAGCGGAAGTAGAGGCAAAAGAAGCAGAGTCTAGCGAAGGGTTTGTTCGAGTTGAGTTACCTATAGTAGTGAAAGCAGACGTTCAAGGGACTGCGCAAGCTGTTGCTGATGCGTTAAGAACGCTAAATAGCCCACAGGTGCGTAAAAACCAAAATGTGATTGTTGCTTATTGGCTTCCTGTTTTGTGAATCTGAATCTTTCTTTTTATTTGGAAAAGGTTTTTGTGAACATTGTTCGTAGCGGAGTGGGAGCAGTTTCTCAATCTGATTTGGATAAGGCACAAGCTTGCGGTGCGTGTATCGTTGGGTTTAACGTTAGGAGTGGAGGTTCTGGCCATATTTCCGCTTCTCAAGCCAGCGTCAAGGTACACGCTTTGTTTTCAAAATAATATTTTCATATCAAATTGTAACGAATGGCGATATTTTAGGTATTCCATCACCGTGTGATATACCATTTGCTGGAAGACATTGGGAACTTGATAGTAGAGAAAGCACCGGGAGTATCGGAGATGGAGGTGGCGGGTGAAGCCGAGGTGCTTAGCATTTTCAAGATTTTAGGGAAGAGGAGAACCGAAGAAGATGGAGTGAGTATCGCGGGTTGCAAAGTGATGGATGGTAAGGTATGTAGAAGCGGACTGATGAGGCTGTTGCGGAGCGGGGAAGTGGTATTTGAAGGGTCGTGCGCATCGCTGAAACGGGAGAAACAAGACGTGGAACAGGTGGGGAAAGGGAACGAGTGTGGGCTTGTGATGGGAGATTGGAATGATTTTAGAGTTGGAGATGTGATTCAGTGCATGCAGGCAGTCATTAGAAAACCCAAATTCGTTTCTTCTGAGAGTGGAGCTGTGAGAATTGAGTGTTGAAAATCTAAACACTAACCTATTCATATTTTATTGTCAGGGATTTTGATAATTTTTTTGTCTACTACCTGTCGTTACACTTTTTGTTTCCATACATCATAAAGTCTCGCAAAAACAAAACTAATTGGTTTAATTTTTGTAATTGTTGGAATTAAATCCAAAATATATGTAAACAATGATTAGTATTCAGACAGAAGTTGTTGCATATGGTTAGATCTTTGCTCTGTAATCAAATCCCACTGAAAACAATACCTGGTTCCACTAACACAACTAGTATCCAACCTATCATCTTTTTGAAACATACTAATATCTTTTTAAGAGCAAATGAAACATACTAATATCTTTTTGCTATATAAGATTTCAATCGCATATCTATTGATATGGAGGATCTACTAAAATTTCATCAAACCATCAATTTTTTTCCTCACAAATTAAATCAAAACCCACAAAAGAAAAATGTAAAAGGATAAACAACGTGTCGTGCCTTGATTGGCTCATACAAAATTATTATCGTGTTCCTGAATACCGCAGATCATATCCGAGTTACGCCTCGAAGCTGTGTGGTCGTTCTTAAACAAAATCAAAAGCTATTTAGGGATTTTGAAGATAAGAGAAGAAGCGATAAAAAAAAAAAAATGCTTCTTCAACTCTCCACCACCTTCCGTCCTCAGTTTCTTCTTCTTCCTCGTCAATCCCCATTTACAGATGCACTTCTGATTAGGTATGTTCCCGAATTGAAATTCGATAGGAATTGCAAATTTCTTATGGGTTCTCGAACATCTCTTGTCAGTTTTTGTTCGTTTGGGTTTTGTCGATTGGTATTGTTAAAGCCAAAGTCGAAATCTTTTGCAGAATTCACAAAACCAGTTTTGGTAATTTGGGGATTAGCCGATAGGTTTGGTTTTGTGATTTTTTTGTTTCGAAATTACAAAAATGAGTTTAGTAATTCGATTATTTCGAATGTTTTATGAAGAAAAAATTCAATCTTTTTGTTTGTTTGATTGTTTTGTTTTGTGACGAAAAGGCAAGTAAACTTTGGTGGAAGCAATTTAGTCCGGCCAGTGATTCGATGCCAGAGAGTTAGCGGAGGTCGAGGAGGCGCTAATCGAAGCAAACCCGCAAAGCCGCCTGTTAAAGAAGGGAGTAACAAAACAGTAATCGAAGGTTTAGTAACCGAATCACTTCCCAATGGGATGTTTCGAGTCGATTTGGAGAATGGAGTTAACATTCTTGGTTATATCTGTGGAAAGATTCGGAAGAACTTCATTCGTATTCTCCCCGGTGATAAAGTGAAAGTCGAAATGAGTGTTTACGATTCAACGAAAGGTCGTATCATTTTCAGAATGAGTAGTAGAGACTAATAAGAACTTCGAAAGTGTTTACTGAGATCATGTCAATTCTTTTATAAGTATTAGGCAAGTTTGATGTGTAATCGTATAGCAGATTTCTACTACGTAATTCGGGTTCTTCCCTTGAATCGCGTTGATGTTCATCTTGTTTTATAATCATAAGCACAAAAACGTCTATGTTCCTACTGTTTCTTTTGGACTATGATTAGGTTCGTGTTGGTATAGCAAGTAAAGGTATTTTGATGTCTAAAGTTGTTTCTTTTTGATACTCTTTTGTGAACGAGAACCAGCACTAAAACTTTATTTTGAGAACGACTTGTATCATGCACGTAACAAAAGCTTGCTTTTTACAAGCCCTTAAGGGATTTCAGTTGATACTTTCGGATTAAAGGGTTTGGAAAATGGTTTTTTATATACATTGAAATTTCGATGACTATTATGTCATTCTGTTTGCAAACATGTTCTTTTATGGAGAAACAAATTGATCTTGGACTTCCAATTAATATACTAATTAGTGAATAAATTGTATTAAATTCTTATATGTTCAACAACCGACCTTAGCTCAGTTGGTAGAGCGGAAGACTGTAGTGGTTGTTGTAATCTTTAGGTCGCTGGTTTGATTCTGGCATGTCGAAATACTTTTTAAGTCTTTTTTTTTGGGTAAGATTTTCTGAATTCGGTACCTATATGGGTCCAAATGGCATAAATAACCTTCAAAGTAACGACCACTAGCACTTTAAACCTCTAAAATTTATCACTCACACTATAAACTTTCATAGTAATATATTTAACTAAATAAACCTTTAAACTAGATTTTTTTGTCACGCCGATATTTCCGTTATCGGAACAGTAAATTCCGTCAACGAAACAGTAAATTCCGTCGACGGAACAGTTAACTCTGTTAAAAATTTTAAAAAATAGTTTTTATTTTTAATATTTATTATAATTAATAAATCTAAAATAAACAAAACAAATCTCCATCTTCCTTGCCGAAAAAAAAAAAAATCTCCAATCTTCCTCTTTCGCTTCTTCTTCTTGCTGCTAATTCTTCCTCTTATTCTTCAGCCTTTCGATGACCAAATTCATTGCTTACGTATCCGAGCCCAAAACCAGATTCAACGAAAACAAAGCCACATATTTCGCCTGAGAATCACCCGACAACGACCCAAGATCCAACAAATCAGAGACATCAAATATTTCCTAAATTTCATCTTAAACAAACGATATGTATACAGATTCAACAATTTTCGAATTGAAATATTTGTTCAACAATAAAAAAGCTAGGGTTGCAAATTGAATTTGGGGAAAGAACATAACTTGCTCTCAAATTGGTTATGAGTGATAATCAAAAACCATAGAGACACGAACGCTTTGGAGAAATGGGTATGGGTATTTCAATTTTTCAATTCCAGATCTTGTGCGTCGTTTACTCGGTCGTTCATGGATTGTTATCTCCAAATTGTCTTTGACAAGTTTTTTTTTGAAAAAGGAATTGTCTTTGACAAGTTCTCTGCATATTTTTGTGACTTTCAAAGTTTTGACTCTTTGATTTTATGTAATTGGGTTTATGTAACTTTGAAGCTGAGAAATTGAGAGAATGAAGAAGAAGAAGAAGAAGAAGAAGAAGAAGAGCGTGAAAGAGGAGAAGAGGAGGAAGAAGAACTTTTTTTTTTCTTTTTTGGTTTATTAATTTTAATAAATAATAAATAATAATAAAAATTATTATTTTATTAAATTTTTAACAGAGTTAACTGTTCCGTCTACGGAATTTACTGTTCCTTTGACGGAATTTACTGTTTCGATAATGAAAATGTCGGCGTGACAAAAAAATCTAGTTTAAAGGTTTATTTAGTTAAATATATTACTATGAAGATTTATAGTGTGAGTGATAAATTTTAGAGGTTTAAAGTGCTAGTAGTCGTTACTTTGGAGGTTATTTATGCCATTTTCCCAAAAATCCTATACTCGAAAGAACTGACCCGAATAGTTACTAGTTTCATGTCTTGGGTTTTCATGTTTTTGTGAGTTGATTTTTTGTTGCTTTGTCCATTTGTATTTGACATGTTGTTCCAAGTTTTAATTGTCTGTAACATAACAAATTTATATTAGAACATTGTTATGTTTTGTATACCGAGTTCTAAAAAGCGGTTTGGCGGTGCCTATTCGTTAGATGTTCATGGACCATATCGATCACCACATAGGCGTTGGTATTATGTGTATTTGTTAGTAAGCAGAGTAAGACAATCTTAGACGGTTCTAGGTGGATTTAAGCGGGTCTTAACGGTTCTATAAAACTGTTCATCAGTTAACAATAATTTATTTTCAATATTATGTTGATTTCATAATAATAATAAAATATATATATATATATATATTTTTTTTTTTGATATGAATTGAATGAATATTTATTTTTGATTCGTATATATAGATATATTATTTTATGATGTTTAAGTTTTGATATATTTAACATCATTCATGAAATTTTTGTATAATTTGAAATTCACACATTTGGTATTTCATGTGTTATACTATTTTAAAAATATATATAATTTATAGGTTAGTTTATCTTATAAACACTAAAACCGATTTAAAAATCGTTTTCTAGGCGTTAAACGGACGGCGATCCATTGCCTAGCACTTACAACTCTTAATCGGCATATTATTCTGATTTCTTCACCGATTTCATTGATGGTCTCCGAGTGCCCGATCGTTTAACCGTCGTCTGAGCGGCAACATTTTTGAACGTATGATACTCCCATATTGATGCAAAATAATAATAATACAAATTTATACATTGCTAAATAATGATTAAAAAGAATCACACATGCTAAATAAGAATTTAAAATTAACTTATTTGATGAGTACTCCATCAATTAACAAATGATAAACACTATTTTAATTAGTTATATCTTTGTCATTTTCATGCATTATAGAATGTTATTATTATGATAACATTTACAATAGTTGAAACAACAACGGGTTCGATCGGATGTTTCCCAAGAGAAAAGCAACAAAATAAAGAACTAAAAGATACTCTCTCCATTTTATTTATTTAATATTTTAATTTTCTATACAAAATTTGTGTTTGTTTTACTCTATTACTGTTTAAATTTTGCAAATTGTATTTTTATTGATTAAACTGTTTTGGAATTGATAATAAAATATATTTTATTTTGAAAAAAAAATATTATCAAACAAATTTTATAATCGAATGCAAAACTTTTAAATATCAACTAAAGTGAAAAAGTTGGAGTAATAATACATTGTTTTCTTCCTCCTGAATGCTTATGATTGAAAGAGTTCACATTGACTAGCATTTCTTGAATTCATAGAGGATTTAAATAAGACAGAGTACTCATTTTCGTTTAAGCACGACATTATACACCAATTGTGTTTTCCACATTTCAAAATCGATGGGATGCTCCGAAAGCTTCTTAGCAAATCGATTAAATAACTCATCAACCACACCATCTCCAAAATGTTTTTCTATCATTGTAGTGAGAAAGGCTCGAAACATGAAAGTGAGGAATTCATTGGTCAATGGCATATCCTCCAATGGATGAATTAGAGTCTCCATCATCACAATCACAAAGCTTTCGTTTTGTTCAATCTCTCCCTTCAACTCACTAAATTGAGGAAAATAAACGGGGAAGCTAAACGACTCGATCTTTTCCTCGCTTATTACTCCCTACATAAAAACCAATAATTGATGATTACTTAGCAATTTTTTATGACCCTAAATATAATATATTTATCTTGGCTTTAAAAACCATATTGCAACTTTTTTAAATAAAGTATTTGGAATTATATATCTTACCGATTTGGCCATATCCATAAGACAATCATTGATGGTGTTGATCACATGACCCATCCATGTCTCATACATGGGCACACCATCAGGTAAACATTGTCCTACAAAAATCTGTAAGTTTATCCTTATGATTACATACTTGTAATCCATCCCATAATCGCCACTAGAACAAATGAATCAACGATTTTATATTGATGGAGGTTTCGGTTATGAGAAGGACGAATGTCTAACCTTGATCCATTGCATTGTTAGGCATGATGATGATTCTTTGATGATTGTTTGATCTTCTCCTTCCCTTCTTTACTGCGATCTCCCCTTCGACGGAGCCGGGGTTTTCCGATTCCGATCATAATCTCTAATCTCTCTTATCTGTTTCTATGTTATGTCTTTTGTCTCAATTCTGAAAAACAAAGACCTTGTCTGCGATAACTTCCTCCTCCCCTTTTTATATGAAGGCCCACGTGATTTGAATCAAAGGGGAGGAATTATGTCTCTTAATGAGACACCCCTTCATTAAGACATAACATATAAATTATACCTTAATACATATACATTCATATAAGTTAATCCATTATATATAAATGTATATGAACTTTATATTAGATTCTTTATTGGGTGGAGTAAGAGGGTTGACATCAAACCCATTCCGGTATCTTTTCTTTGATTCGGTCCATCACCGTATCTCGTTACATACCGGAAACCTTAAGCCTTACATTAAACTTAAACTATAATAGTTGGACCGTTAATACTTCGGCCACACTAACGGAAATATTCTTACATTCTCCCACTTGGCCGTGCATTAACTTAATGGTTCAACTTCCTTTAAAGCGCGCCTTTCATTAAGCTTAATTATTCTTTTAAGTACCATAAAATCAGAACTTATCGAATGAGGCGGTCCCCTATCTTTTTACAGCGATAAGTTCCCTTCCATCACCACGGACAAATTCCAACTTTACTACTTCTTTAATATTTGAGAGGTTACCTAATTCTCAAAATCCATTATGTTGAGATATAACTTTATTCTCAACTCATATGCTATCCAAACACTACATGTACATATCATAATGATAACATATTAATTTGCAGAAAACACCTAAAACTTTATTGAATTCATATTACTTGAGTTAGCATCTTTACAAATAGCATAATATTAATACAGCAAGGTCTTATCAATTATTCCCATCCTCTCTACATGGCCAATGAATATACCGGGAGGGAGTCCTTTCGTTAACGGATCTGCTACCATCATATCCGTTCTTATATGCTCAATTGCTACTCTGCGTTTCTGCACTTCTTCCTTTACAGACAAGTATTTTATCTCCATGTGCTTAGCACCTTTCGAATACTTGTCATTCTTTGAGAAGAAGACTGCTGCGGAATTATCACAATACATTCTCAGCGGCTTGGAAATACTGTCAATAAGTCCAAGTCCTGAGACAAAGTTCCGCAGCCACAATGCTTGAACTGTGGCCTCATAGCATGCCACAAATTCTGCTTCCATGGTGGAAGTAGCAATGACGGACTGCTTTCCACTCTTCCATGATACTGCTCCCCCAGCTAATAGGAACAGATAGTCAAACGTCGATTTTTGAGTATCGACGCACCCGGCATAGTCTGAATCAGAGTATCCGATTACTTCAAGATTATCGGATCTCCTGTACGTAAGCATAAACTCTTTGGTGCCTTGCAAGTACCTGAGAACTTTCTTTGCAGCCTTCCAGTGATCCATTCCAGGATTACTTTGATATCGACCCAAGACACCAACCACGAAACTGATGTCTGGTCGAGTACATGTTTGAATGTAATTCAAACTTCCTACCACTGATAGGTAAGGGATCATCTCCATTTATTTCCTCTCTAGTTCATTCTTTGGACATTGACCTTTATTAAATTTGTCCCCTTTCTGAACTGGAGCTTTACTTAACTTGCAATTTTCCATCCCATATCTCTTTAAGACTTTATCTATGTATCCTTTCTGAGACAAACTCAATAAACCTTGTGATCTTTCCTGGATTATTTCAATCCCTATCACATAGTTTGCCTCACCCATATCCTTCATTTCGAAGTTCTTGGAGAGATATTTCTTTACATCACTCAACATACTTATATCATTTGTAGCCAACAATATATTGTCAACATACAATACTAGAATGACAAACTTGCTCCCACTGACTTTCATATAAATACATCGATCAACGATGACTTCTATGAAACCGTATGACAAAACGGTATCATTGAACTTTAAATACCATTGTCGGGAGGCCTGTTTCAATCCATATATTGACTTCCTCAACCTACACACAAGATTTTCTTTTCCTGCAGCCACATAACCTTCCGGCTGGTCCATGTAAACTTCTTCCTCAAGTTCTCCATTAAGAAAGGCGGTTTTAACATCTATTTGGTGAAGCTCTAAATCATAATGAGCTACCAATCCCATGACAACTCTTAAGGAATCCTTCTTTGAAACTGGAGAGAAGGTATCCGCATAGTCAATGCCATCCTTTTGAGTGAACCCTTTAGCAACAAGGCAAGCCTTGTACCTTTCTATGTTACCTTTAGAGTTTCGTTTGGTCGTAAAGATCCATTTACACCCAACGGTTTTGAAACCATCAGGCAACTCTACTAGGTCCCACACTTTGTTCACTTCCATAGAAGACATTTCTTCGTCTGAAGCATTCGACCACTTTTCAGAATTTTCACTTTCCATGGCTTTTCTAAATGTTTTCGGTTCTTTATCAAGACTAAGGTCACATTCATTCTCAACATCATAAACCACATAGTCATCTGTAATGGCGGATCTTCTTTCCCTTCCAAATCGCCTTAATTGTTCTTGTGGTACAACGTTCTGTTCTTGAATGACTTGTTCATTTTCGGTTTCCTGAACTAGTGGGTCCGTATGTTCTTCATTCTGTTGTTCTGTTTCGATATTAGGTTGTACACCGACAACAGGAACAACAACTTGGGTTGGAACTACGGGTGAAGAATCTTCTACCCAAATTTCTTTAATGTTCACTCCCCTAGATTCTGAACTCCCACTAGATTCACCATTTTCAATGAACCTAGCATTACTAGTCTCGACAATTCTCGTACTGTGGTTAGGACAGTAGAACACAAACCCCTTTTGACTTTTCTGGATAACCAATGAAAAATCCACTGACCGTCCTAGAGTCCAATTTCTTTTCATGCGGATTATACGGCTTTACTTCAGCTGGACATCCCCAGACACGTAAGTGTCTTAAACTGGGTTTCCTTCCCGTAAATAGTTCAAATGGAGTCATTGGAACCACTTTACTAGGAACCCGATTTAAAATATATGTCGCAGTCCTTAATGCGTATGTCCACATTGACATTGGTAGTTTGCAATTACTTAACATGCTCCTAACCATTTCCATTAAAGTATGGTTACGCCTTTCAGCTACACCGTTCTGCTGAGGTATTCCAGGCATTGTGTATTGAGCACAAATGCCCTTACTTTCCAGAAATTTAGCAAATGGACCTGGACATTGTCCACTTTCGGTGAATCGACCATAATATTCACCACCTCTATCAGATCTCACAACTTTTACTTTATTTTCAAGTTGCCTTTCTACTTCACCAATGAACACTTTTAGTACGTCCACCGAGTGAGTCTTTTCATGCAACAAATAAGTATATCCATACCGTGAGTAATCATCAATAAAAGTGATGAAATACTTCTCACCACTCCATGACGGAGCATCTATAGGGCCACAAATATCTGTGTGAATTAACTCCAAGAGTTCATTACTTCTTGTGGCTTGTTTCTTTGTGATGTGTTTGGTTTGCTTTCCTTTAATGTATTCTATACACACATCCAAGTCACTAAAATCCAATTGAGGTAATAATTCTTTGTTTATTAACCTCACCATCCGTTCTTTGGATATGTGACCTAATCTTTTATGCCACAAAAATGCTGAGTTTTCACTAGTTGCACTACGTTTAATTCCTTGATACTCAATATTAAACAAAGATTCAGAGAAGGTTTTATCAAGATTGAACTTATAAAGTGAATCACACAATGTACCACTACCATAAAAGTATCTGTTACGGTACAACGAAAACACACCATTACCAATCTCAAAGTTAAAACCTACATCATCCAACCTACTTACTGAAACAAGGTTTCTAGCACACTCAGGTACAAAGAGACAATCTTTAAGATCTACAAAACATCCAGTATTGAAGATCAATCTATACGTCCCAATGCCTTCTATTTGCGCCTTCATCCTATTTCCCATGAACAAGTACCTTTCAGTTCCTTTTAAAGGCTGGATCGAACTGAATCCCTGTTCAATATGAGATACATGAGTACAAGCTCCAGAATCAAGCCACCAAGTATTTCTAGGCACTTCTACAAGATTCAATTCCGAACAAACATATAAATGTTTTGTACCTTTCTTGTCGAACCATGCCTTTCTTTTAGGACAGTTTTTCTTTATGTGTCCCTCCTTCTTGCAGAAGAAACACTTGACAGCTTTACGGATTTTGCTTTCAGGAGTCTTGAAGACAACCTTATCCTTCTTTTTGCCCTTGCTTGGTTTCTTGGAGTTGCCCATGGCACTATCTAGTCCAGCAATTAGTGCAATATTGTCCTTCTGTTTCTTTAACCTTGCCTCCTCCTGAACGAGCATGGCCTTCAATTCCTGAAAGTTCCACTTATCCTTAATGGTGTTGTAATTCACCTGGAACTGGCCATATTCTATAGGCAGAGAGTTCATAATGAACTGTACCAAGAAGGACTCATGCACTTCCATCCCCATGGACGTTAACTTTGATGCCAAGTTTGACATGTGAGTGACATGATCATGGATTGTCTGAGACCAATCGAACCTTTTCGTAGATAACTCACTCATGAGACTACCTACAATCGATTTGTCAGCGACATCCGATTGGGATTGTTCTTTGATTTTCAAGATGAATTCCCTTGCTTTCTCTGTCTTAGGCATGGATGGCTTAACACTGTCCGCCATCGACATCCTAAGTAAATTCAGGCACAGCCGGTTAGAGCGCTCCCAAGTCTCATAACGAGACTTTTGCAATTTGGTGCTCGTAGCCGTAATGGCTGTCGACTCCTCATCTATAAGAATAGCCTGATCAAGGGACATTACACCCAAGGAGAACCTAATCTGTTCAGACCATTCCTTATAGTTGAGCCCGTTGAACTTCACGACAGAGTTTGCTGAAGCAAACGAAGCTGCAAAATTTTATATATGCTTACCATTAGTTCTATGAGACTTTAATAGATTCATCGACAACAAATAATCTAAACACTTTCATTTGTATGTATTCAAGCAACCTTTGGGCAATACTTTAAACACATACACTTAAATTGATGCTTGTTTAGATTTTCTTTAATAATTAATCAATCCATAGTTACTGTGGATAGCAATGCTACCTTTGGGTATACACACCATCAACCGCAACATGGGTGATTAACACTTTAGTTGTTACTTAATACACCCAATGATCCACCTTTGGGTGATCTCCTAGGATATACTAAATAAGCAATTGATCAATCAATAAACTTTTCATGTCATTTAGCATCCTTTAATCATGATCAATTATGAATCTTTACTTTACCGTCACATTAAATATAACCAGACCACTTTGGTGATTAACAAGTTATACGTAATATGAACTCTTTTCTTATAAGCTTTTTATGTATTAACATTTCATAATAGATTTTAGAAAACAGCGGAAACGGTTTATGGTTTAAAAAAAAAAAAAAAAATTTTTTTTTTCTTCGGGACATGGACCGACCGGTCCGGACCACAGACCGACCGGTCCAGTTTCCAGAGACTTTATGCACTTCATGGACCGACCGGTCCCGACCACGGACCGACTGGTCCGGTTTCCAGGGACCTTTACGCATCTCATGGACCGACCGGTCCAACACATGGACCGACCGGTCCGCTTTCCAGAGATCCTTTTGCACCTTATAGACCGACCAGTCCGGTCTCCTGGACCCTTTACGCAATTTATGGACCGACCGGTCCAGTCTCTTGCGGTTACCTTCATTGCGACTGTTCATCGCGAATTATAGTTTCAAAACTTTAAAATTCCATAACTTTTGATTTACTTGATGGATTTTAATGAATTTTATACCGATGGATAGATAATTTCATCCTCTACACATTGATATAACTTTTAGACCATTTTAAGATTCAATGCGTTGATGAATTTCTTAGAGAGAAAAACGAGTTTTTTCGGTTTTATCCATCAATATGCTTTAAAGTGAAACAAATGATTCTAGGACTGCTCTGATACCATATGTAGGTTTATCCTTATGATTACATACTTGTAATACATCCCATAATTGCCACTAGAACAAATGAATCAACGATTTCATATTGATGGAGGTTTCGGTTATGAGAAGGACGAATGCCTAACCTTGATCCATTGCATTGTTAGGCATGATGATCATTCTTTGATGATTGTTTGATCTTCTCCTTCCCTTCTTTACTGCGATCTCCTCTTCGACGGAGCCGGGGTTTTCCGATTCCGATCACAATCTCTAATCTCTCTTATCTGTTTCTATGTTATGTCTTTTGTCTCAATTCTGAAAAACAAAGACCTTGTCTGCGATAACTTCCTCCTCCCCTTTTTATATGAAGGCCCACGTGATTTGAATAAAGGGGAGGAATTATGTCTCTTAATGAGACACCCCTTCATTAAGACATAACATATAAACTATACCTTAATACATATACATTCATATAAGTTAATCCATTATATATAAATGTATATGAACCTTATATTAGATTCTTTATTGGGTGAAGTAAGAGGGTTGACATCAAACCCATTCCGGTATCTTTTCTTTGATTCGGTCCATCACCGTATCCCGTTACATACCGGAAACCTTAAGCCTTACATTAAACTTAAACTATAATAGTTGGACCGTTAATACTTCGGCCACACTAACGGAAATATTCTTACAAAATCATCAATCCTCCAGGCACAAGCTCTACGGCTCTAGCTTGAAGAAAGACCTTCATGTCTTTAATGAATTGGACCTTGTAAGCCTCAGTAACTTCCTTTATCAAATTGTTACAACTAATGTAAGTTTTGTTCCAAGCTGGAGAACTCTTGTCACATACTTGTTCGGGAACTTTGGAAAGCCAGTGAATCGTGTATGAAGTGTATCCGATGTGGATGCTGTTTCTTGGTAAAACTTGGCCATAGAAGGAGCCAGGAACTCCTACCGAGAAATATTCGCGTTCTGAGGAAGGAGGTTGGGTTCTAAAAAGTATGTTGAAATCATTGGTAGGTTGATCGTTGAAGAAAACTTGGAACTCGAGTGGCACACGGCTATTTTCATCGTTTTCTTTCAGGAGTTTGAATTTCACTGTATCAATGATACTTTGAACAACATGAAACGTGTTAGGACCAATAGAACAACCAAAATCTGCAATTCTAAAAGTACCAAGATCCGGATTCAATGGGAGATTGAATTTTTCTATGATGCATTCCCTTGTCTTTTCTTCAGCACCATTTATACCTGCTTTCTGTATCACATATAAATGGTAGTTACGTTCTCTATGTGTTAATCACAAAAAAGCATGGCATTGTTGATAACAATATTAGTAAAACAAGCTCTACGAGACTACGACTTGATATCGTAGAAAGATTAATGGAAGTTATTAGACAAAAAAAAAATTAAATAGTAATTTGTTGCATATAAACATCATAGCTCGACCGGCAAAAACAACATCATAGCTCTTTTTTTTTGTCATCAACATCATAGCTCTAATCATACACATATATAGTATTGAATATAAACGAAAATAATATCGACATTATATCATAACATACTTGATATGCAGAATTATGGATGTAACTGTGTTGATCATCACCGCTGCTCATCGGGTAAGAGTGAGAAGATGTTGACATTGCTCTCTGTCTCTGGAAATTTACGAGCTTAATCTGTATAAATGTACCAATCTTAGCTTTAAATATATATAACCAAAGACATGAAATTTAATTGCATATTAAAACAATGTGGCGTGCATTAGTTAAAGTCAACTAACAAAATGATACACGTTCTATATAAACTTAAAAACAGAAGTTGACAAGAATAAAATTGGTAAGATGATACATAGAAAATGACTTGTGGACGAGAAATAATACATAAAGATCATGATAATATTACTGTAATATCGAAGCATGTGCATATATTGTCTTGCCCCAAAACAAAAAAAGTTGACGAGTTTTTCTATTTAATTTTGAGCACTTAATTGGCAAAAATAACAATAAAAATAATTATAATTAGGCACATAATCATTAGTGATACTGGATTTAGCATATTTACCATAACTTCATCCAGAATTTGGAACTCTAAAAATAATGCACGGATTGGACCATGAGATAATAAGTTCAGCCCTAAAAGAAGATTCAAGCCCAAATTCTTACCATTCTATCGATTTTATGGCAACTGAGGAAAAAGTGAAAAGTTCAGCTCGGATGATGAATTAAGTGATTTTTCATATATTTTTAAGGTTTATTCGAGTGACTTATATTTATATATAATCAATGTAATTTTCCAAGAAAGCGATCCCCAACTTTGATCAATATTACAACTTTCATAAATCTTTTTCATTGTTCTTAAGATTTTGAGTCTTTCTTGTAAGTGTGGTTTCGTAGCTAGATCTATTCGTTTGTATGTGTATGAGCATAAAGAGAATTTAACACAAGAGATTTTTTAACGAGGTTCATTTCTTAATCCTTGGGACCTCGTCTAGAATCAATCCACTATAGAATAGGCCACAACCTACAATTGCGTATGATATCCGGCACTACAATGCCTACAATTCTTTTTTACATGAATCAACTTACTATGAAGAGAGGTATCAAGCCCGCAGCTTGACTACCAACCGGATGCACCGGTGCGTCACTGTCTTCACACGATTGCCATCTTCATAGACAAACACCAACATACAGATCTTGTTTTCTAATCTCCTCTGGTGGACAACGTCACACACACGTGTGCCTCTCTCAATGATATCCTAGGCACGTGAGGTTTCTTGTCACATCCTCTTCGTATTTATACTCATCTCCCATAGGCTAACCTTAGCCTTGGTCTCCAAGTTTGGTAAGATTTTGTTTCTTTCCAAATCTCCAAAACTTCCTTAAATCTTTCTTGAATCTTCACTTATCCTTTTTCTCCAAGTAAAAGATCTTCTGCCTCCATTCATCTTTATTCAGTCGGCAGGTTCACTTTAACTTGGTCAAAGCCTAACTCCACAAGGCCCGATTCGCCTGTACATGCTTCAGCTCCGGTTGTACTACCGCTGGTACAACGACTCCTTAAGGTACAGAACTCCTTCTGGTACAGGTACAACTTCAACTTTGTATCATCGTCCTGCTTAAGCTCTGCTTCAACGTCCTGCTTCAGCGTCCTGCTTCAGCTCTCTATCTTCATACCTCTGTTTCAGACCATGTTCTCTTCTGTTATACGATGTAGGAGTCGTAACTCGCACAATTGAATTTGTAAGGGTTGTTAGAGAAAGTGCGAGACTTCTGAGTAAATCACAGTGGAGAAAAGTAGAGAAGACTGTTTTGTAGCTGTTAAGAGAGCTTTATTAATTTTGTTCTGAGAAATTGTGAACCTCTTTCTGGGTTAATACAATGAGCTATTTATAACTTTTCTAATCTAGGTCTAAGTACTATAGTTGAGTCTGGCCTATTAAGCAATTAAAATAGGTTTAGACCCATAATATCATTAAATCCATTTTAAATATGGATCTAATTCTATTATGGGTCTAATTACAAATTAGGCCCTTTTAAGCCTGTTTAAGATTTCTTCTGTACTTGGCAAAATTATTCTTGTTGTTGCATCGATCTCGCAGGGGTGGAATCCGACCCCTACATACGAGCTTCTTAAACTAATCAGTACAGCCTCAGCTCTGTGACTCAGCTTAGTTATTTCTGTATTAGGTTCATGTATTACCATCTTCTCAAACAAGTCATCAATACATCTTCATTTCTTGCTTTAAAACATAAATCCTTACTTGTTTGGATCGAATCCGAATAGCTTACGCGATCCAGATTTACCAATTGGCACCGTCTAAGGGAAACATTATTTAGGCTTTTTACGCAAAAGACACCCGACAAAAGGGCTTTAAGCAATGTCTAAAGCTGAAAACCAAGAGCTTCAACTAGGTACCAGGAATACTAAAGAACACTTGGAAGATACCGAGAACCCGCGAGTCGAGGACGAAGATCTCGGTAATCACTACTAAAACCCAGCAACCGATAACCGAGATAACGGAGACAACCGAGAAGATGGTCGAGAGAAGATGCCGCCACCTATGGCGAATGACGTCACACCATCAACTGCCGCCGATGTTCTAACCATGCTCCAAAAACTACTTTAAAAGTACAAGCACCAGCAAGAGGAAAATCAAGCGATCAGAGATAATAACTCCTCACAGGTGAACCGGACATAAACTAACCATCATCACAATCAGCAACATATCAACTTGCAAAATATGGAAAAATCTACTTGTTTAGAGCGTAACATGTTCCATGAAGAGCACACGCTACCGTCTTATCAGTTAAAGACCAAGCTGCCACGTTCGCAACACCTTTAGGACACTAAATATTCAAGAGATTCGGAGATCCCATCTATGAAAGAAACGATACCCTCCATGAAAACAAAGATGCATCGTGTCATTAGCTCGGCTCCACAACTCGACCTAGTGCTTGAGGAAACAAGGCAAACACACTTCACTGCTCATATAATCAACACATCGTCAAGCATCACACAAATATTAAAATATACCAGACAGTGGAAAGAGCGATCCGACCCAACACCTGACCGTGTTTTTATATACATTGAAATTTTGATGGCTATTGCAAGATGAAATCTTTGTTTATTTTCTATCATTTTGTTTGCAAACATGTTCTTTTATGGAGAAACAAATTGATCTTGGAATTCCAATTAATATACTAATTAGTTAATAAATTGTGTTAAATTCTAATGGATACAACATCCTACCTTAGCTCAGTGGGTAGAGCGGAATACTGTAGTGGTTGCTGTAATCTTTTTTTTTTTGTCAACACTGGGCCACAACTGGCCGACTCATTAGCCTAATACCTACATTAAGTAGGCCGGAGGACTCGATCCCGGGTGTGTAAGTGCCTGCCTTTTGTGGTTGCTGTAATCTTTAGGTCGCTGGTTCAATTCTGGCAGGTCGGAATATTTTCTAGTCTTTTTTTTTAGGTAAGATTTTCCGAATTCAGTACCTATGTGGCTCAAAAAATTCTATACTCAAAAAACTGACCGAATACCCGAACGTCTAGAACTATTCAAGACAATCAATATTTCTATCTCCAAATGGATATTAAACTCTATGAATTTTACTAGTTTCATGTCTTGGGTTTTCATGTTTTTGTGAGTTAGTTTTTTGTTGCTTTGTCCATTTGTATCTGATATATTGTTCCTAGCTTTAATTGTCTGTAGCATAACAAATTTATATTAGAACATTGTTATGTTTTGTATACCAAGTTTTAAAAAGCGGTTTAGGCGGTGCCTAGTCGTTAGACGTTCATCGACCATATCGATCACCACCTAGGCATTGGTGTTAAGTGTATTTGTTACTAAGCAGAGTAAGACAACCTTAGACGGTTCTAAGCGGATTTAAGCGGGTCTTGGCGGTTCTATAAAACTGTTCATCGGTTAACAATAATATATTTTCAATATTATGTTGACTTCATAATAAAAATAAAAATAAATATATTTGTTAATTGATATGAATTGAATGAATATTTATTTCTAATTCGTATATATATATATATATATATATATATATATATATATATATATATATATACTATTTTATAGGGGAATTACAAACATGTCACCTTTAAAAATATTTTTTCAAATATGCCACCCTTGAAAATCTATTGCAAACATACCACATTTTATAGAAAAAGACAAAATCATTAAATTTTTTCTCTCTCTCAAAACCCAAACCCTAAACTCTACCCCCAAAAACTATACCTTAAATATAAAATAGTTAGCTCAAAGTCTCAAACCCAAAAAATTTAAAAATTAAGTTAAAAAAATGGCATTATTACAAAGATTTTCAAACGATGGCATAACTGTAAACTGGCATGCCAAGAGTGGTATATCATGGAAATTCTCATTATTTTATGATGTTTAAGTTTTGATATATTTAACATCTTTCATGAAATTTTTGTATAATCTGAAATTCACATATTTGGTATTTCATGTGTTTTACTATATAAAAAAATATATAATATATAGATTAGTTTATCATATAAACACTTCAACTGTTTTAAAAATAATTTTCTAGGCGTTAAACGGACGTGAATCCATTGCCTAGCACTTAGAACTCCTAATCAGCATATTATTTTGATTTTTTCACCGATTTCACTGAAATCCTGACGGCCTCCAAGTGTCCGATCGTTTAACCGTCGTCTTAGCGGCAACGTTTTTGAACGTGATACGCCGGTATTGATGCTAAATGTAACATCCCGAAACCAAAATTCTGATTTTGGTAAAGGGGTGTCGATCGACACCAGCTGTGGGTGTCGATCGACACCAAGTTCTGCGGTTTAGTCGATTTTAAAATTAATCGCTCGGTTTGTGTCGTGGTTAAGGGAAACCCTAGGGCTCGGCTATAAAAGAGTTTTTTTCAGCCTTGGCCGTGTTTTCCAGAGGAGAATCAGAGAGAATCATAGGAGATTGAGAGAGAATTTGATCGTTCTTGAGGATTGTTGCAAAGAAATCCTCGAGACATCGTTCATTAGAGTTTTAGGGCCGTAGGGATCATCGTTCTTCGTGATTTCGTGAGGGAATCGCTCGGATCGTTCTGTAGCAGTGGGTAGAGGCTCTGTTTATCGAGTTCGTGGTCAATTCGTTTCCTTTCCTTCGTTTAAAGCTAAGGTGAGTGCGTGATCGCGATTACGGGATTAGTTTGTTAGGGTATTGAATGATTGAATTGTGATGAATATGAATGTTATTTCTGTGATTTCCGTGTGATATTGTGTGGCTTTGTCGTGATCAGTCTCGTACGATGAAACGGGATCGAGTCTCGTGAGGATTTCGACTCGGTCTAGGTTTATGCGAGAGGTGTCGATCGACACCTAGTGACAGTGTCGATCAACACCCCCTTTTATGATCGCGAGGATTGGTTTTGGTATTGGAGTGTCGATCGACACCCAGGTGGAGTGTCGATCGACACAACTTGTTAAACTGTGAGAATTTGCATATCTGTTGATCGTTGCATATCTGTTGAGTGTTGCATATCTGTTGATCGTTGCATATCTGTTGATCGTTGCATATCTGTTGAATGTTGGTTGTTCGCGTAGTAATTGACATGCTATTTCCCTATTTTGTAATCGGTAGGCGAGATGACCGCTTCACTGAGTATTTATGATAATACTCACGCAACTCTGTTTTTCCCTTTGAGTTGCAGGTAAAGAAAAAGCTTGAGATCGTGGAATCATGGCTGGGACGAGAGGATGATTAGGATCTCTAGTTTGTTGTGGTTGTGTTTAGAACCTGTTTAGGTTGCTAGGAATTGTTAGAAATGCTTTTGGATATTTTGGATCGGAATAAATGTTAAATCATGTTTATTGGTGTATTGAATTGGTTATTTATTTTATAAAAATTAATTGGTCGTTCTGTTGGTTTGATCGGGTTGTTGGTTTCCGCGGTAGCATTGTTAGATAAACAAAAAAGTTTGGGTGTTTCACTAAATAATAATAATAATACAAATTCATACATCGCTAAATAATGATAAAAAAAATTCATACATGCTAAATAATAATTTATAATTAACTTGTTTTATGAGTACTCCATCAATTAACAAATGATAAACACTATTTTAATTAGTTATATCTTTTTCATTTTTATGCATTATACAATGTTATTATTATGATAACATTTACAATAATTGAAACAATAACGGGTTTGATCGGATGTTTCCGAAGAGAAAAGCAACAAACTCTCTCCATTTTTTATTTATTTAATATTTTAATTTTCTATACAAAATTTGTGTTTGTTTTACATTTTTTACTGTTTAAATTTTGCAAATTGTATTTTTATTGATTAAACTGTTTTGGAATTGATAATAAATCATATTTTATTTTGAAAAAAATGTATTATCAAACAAATTTTATAATCGAATGCAAAAAATTTAAATATCAAGTAAAGTGAAAAAGATGGAGTAATATATTGTTTTTTGGGGAAATTGCTGTTTTTAACCCAAAATTTCATTTTTTCAAAAAAACTAAACCAAAACTTGAATCAAATGCAAATCTAACCTATCGGGCGTGGAAAATTACAGTTACCCCCTTATGACCAAACAAAAAACGCAAAACCGATATTACCATTTTAACCTTCGGGCCTGTCAGACTTCTTTACAGGTCTAATATTAGACTCTAACGAAAGTCTGATACATATTAAATTAGTAAATTTAAATTAGAAAATAAAAAAAAAATAATTTGTTAGCAATTGTTTGGACAGAAATTAAATATTGACGATGTCGATGTTTAGAAATTAAAATTTCATAAAATTGAATCAAATTAAACAAGGTTAGTTAATTATGCACATATCCTAAAAATATCAGACTTCTGGAGAAGTCTGATATTTAATTAACTAGTAAATTTAAATTTAAAAATTGTAAAAAATTATTTTCTCAAAATTACTTGTACATAAATTAAATAGAGACGATTTTTGAAGTATTAAAATTACATTTCGTGATATTAAATCACATTGACTACATGTAAGGTAAAGTATGATGTTCAGCTGAAAACATGTTTTGAAATGTAAGAAACATGTAAGAAGCATTTACCTATAAATTTAGGGTTTAGATTCATGGATTAACAAATTTACTTTTGAAATGTTATGTTTGCACATATGTGTTGTAAGGTGCCTATATTTAACGAATTTGATGCAAAATATAGGTTTGTTTTTAATATTTTCATTGATAAGTGCAAAATATTAGATTTAGGGCTTATCAGACTTCTCGGACAGTCTGACAGATTTAAATAGTAAATTTAAATTATAATATTAATATTTTAAATTTGCAAACATATGTGTTGTATTGTGCATATATTTCACGAATTTGATGCTTCTTATAAGTTTTGTTTAAATATTTTCATTTATAAGTGCTAAATATTAGATTTAAGGTTACTTAGACTTCTCGGAGAAATCTGACAGATTGGGGGTTCAGACTTCACATGCAGTCTGAAATTTGAAAGTTTTTGAAAATTTTCACCAGAAAACTTTTTATAAATGCGGGAAATTTTACCGCCCGAAAAATTTAGAATTCCCGCTCTATTCAGAAGTTCTAAATCAGACGGCAAATTGAGTCTGATATTATTAGACATCTATAGAAGTCTACTAAACCGAAAATATTAACCTAACCAAAAAATCTGTTAAACCAAAATTATTAACCTAACCGGAACTTTTATCCCCATATATAAACCAAACTTACTACAATAACCTAAAACCCTCAACGCTCTTTTTTTATCAAACGGCGCTAGAAAATTGCTCTCTCCTTCAGATCTATACACACGACCGCGTTCCGTTCTACACTCGATCACCAGAAACCAAAGTTTTTAGAGAGAGAAAATTTTCCCCTGAAGAGAGATGAGGTTGTTCGATCCATGGCCAGTGTTCTTCAAGAGGGAATGGAAACGATGTTGGCCGTTTCTCACTGGATTCGCCGTCACCGGCGTTCTTATCACCAAGCTCACGGCTGGACTCACTGGTTAGTCGTTTCAGATCTCACCGATCTTCTTTCGAAATATGACAGACCGAATCATCAATTTCATCTTATCTTCTCTGTGGAATCAGATCGGGTTGATTATTGGATCGGTGGTTGTGGAAACCCTAATTTATGTATGTTTTCTTTTGATTGATTTGCAGAGGAAGACGCTAAGAACTCCAAGTTTGTGCAGCAACACAGGCGGTAACGCCTTAATCTCTCGATTGATGATTAATTTCAGATTTTTTTTTTTACTTACTGGGTCTGATCTCCAAATTCGACCTTGGAAAAATAGTTTAAAAAATAAATCTGATTCCATTTTGTTTCTGTGTCATTTCAAAATCAGACCAGTGCCGGTGATCTTGTCCGACGAGAAGACATGCTAGCTCTTTCCAAGGTTTTACGGAGGTTCGTTTCCTCGGTTATACTTGTATTGAATTCTTCTTCTACCATTCGATTCTTCCATTTATCTTCTCTAACCTCGATTAGGAGCTTGCAATGCTGTGTACTACTCTAAGCAAGAGATACCATTAGGAGAAAGGAACGGTGCTACTGAATCAAACGCTTTGTTACATGAAAAACACAAAGCTTTCACTAGATTTAACCAACTCTCATGGACCGGAAAACGTTCATTCTCCACGGAGACCCAGTAAGTAAAAGCTTCAAAAAGGTAAAAACCATTGATTTCTCGAGGTGGAGAATGGACATGGCAAAATCTGGTGTGATTTATATCCAACTAGCATCTATTTTGCAAAAAATGTTGATGGTAGTTGAAATTTAATTTCTTTAATTTGTTCATGTGACATAGGTAGCTGCATGTTCAAGATGTAACTCAAGGAAATGCCAGAAGACAGTAGAAGAAGCACACATGAAGTTGGGTTATTGTTATATACGAGATATATAAAAGCTTTTCTCTAGGATTTTTTCTTCTTCCATTTTTTGTAAATTGGTTATTGGTTTTGATCTCTCTTTGTCGTTGGGTTATTGTAATAGAAGTCTTTACTTGTTCATTTAGATTAAGTATGAAATTAGTTGTGTATTTGTTTGTCAGTGAATGTAATGAAGATTATAAGGTAAAATAAGATTACTCCGATCAAGATATCAGGCAAATTTTATCGATTTCGAACTGACTCGAGATTACTCATATACGATAGATAGATGAAAATTTAAAAATCCAGACTGCCAAAGAAGTCTGATTCTATTAGCTACATTGCCTGAATTTATCAAAAATTTATTTCAAAATAATTACCGAACATAAACATTTTAAACTAACACAGGGTGAACATATACAAGTAACACACCTATTAAAGATTTAAAATCAACGAAATACATCACAAATATACAAAAAAAAAACGGTTTTGAAAATTTAAAAATCCAGACTGCCAAAGAAGTCTGATTCTATTAGCTACATTGCCTGAATTTATCAAAAATTTATTTCAAAATAATTACCGAACATAAACATTTTAAACTAACACAGGGTGAACATATACAAGTAACACACCTATTAAAAATTTAAAATCAACGAAATACATCACAAATATACAAAAAAAAAACGGTTTTGAAAATTTAAAAATCCAGACTGCCAAAGAAGTCTGATTCTATTAGCTACATTGCCTGAATTTATCAAAAATTTATTTCAAAATAATTACCGAACATAAACATTTTAAACTAACACAGGGTGAACATATACAAGTAACACACCTATTAAAGATTTAAAATCAACGAAATACATCACAAATATACAAAAAAAAAACGGTTTTGAAAATTTAAAAATCCAGACTGCCAAAGAAGTCTGATTCTATTAGCTACATTGCTTGAATTTATCAAAAATTTATGTCAAAATAATTACTGAACATAAACATTTTAAACTAACACAGGGTGAACATATACAAGTAACACACCTATTAAAAATTTAAAATCAACGAAATTCATCACAAATATACAAAAAAAAAACGGTTTTGAAAATTTAAAAATCCAGGCATCTAACGAAGTCTTATTCTATTAGCTACATTGCCTAAACTTATGAAAATTTTATTTAAAAATAATTACACAACATAAACATTTGATACTAACACAAGGTGAACATATACAAGTAACACACCTATTAAAAATTTAAAATCAACGAAATTCATCACAAATATACAAAAAAAACGGTTTTAAAAATTTTAAAAATCAGACTGCTATGTAAGTCTGGAAGATTTAACCTTCCAGACTTCTATGTCAGTCTGAAAAGGAGTGTATTTTTGCAATTCAATTTTGATGTAGAAGACTACGGATGCCGTCTGATAAAGTTACCATTTTCAGACTGCTATAGTAGTCTGAAAAGACTATTTTTGCAATTGACCAAAATTTGACTTTTCTGTCAGACTGCTTTAGCTGTCTGAAAAAAATCGAAAGTTATTTTTGCAATTGACCAAAATATTGACTTTTCATGTCAGACTTCTTTTATCGGCCGGCAGTCTGAAAATTGTGGTGAGCTATTTTTGCAATTGACCGAAATTTGACTTTTTTATTTAGACTTCCCTCGCGGTCTGCAAAATCATTTAGACTACCAAAGATGTCTGACCAAAATTTGTGTATTTTTTGCGTTGACCAAAATCTGTGAAATCAGACTATCTAAGCCGTCTGAAAAAATTCATAGATTGCAGACTGCCATAGAAGTCTGAAAAATTTTCGATCTAAACAAGACTTAAATAGAAGTCTGATATTATTCCCCCCAAATAGGTCAACATATGAAAATTTTTGGTCAATTGCAAATAGTAACCTTTTTTTTTTTTAGATTTCCGATTCCGTCTGAATAGATAGTCAACTTGCAGTCAAAGTGACTGATTTTCCTGCAGACAGAAAATGAAGTCTTAATAGAAAGTCAATTTTCGGTCAATTGCAAAACTACCCTATGCCTCGATTAGAGGAATTTTCATAATTTTTTTGGTTTCAAAGGAAATTAGCAGACTTCATATTGAGTCTGACAAGTTAAATGTCAATTGCAAAACTAACCCTCTCGTTGACTAGTTGAGGTTTAACAGACTTCTAAAGCAGTCTGAGTATACAACTCAGATCTGCAATTCAACGATATGAAAAAATCGTACCTATATCGGTTTCGAGTTTCATTTCGCCCTCGTTGGCCGCCCAGATCATATAATCCGCCAGCCCTGTCGTCGTTTGCCGATTTTATGACATTATTTCCGATTTTGGTAGGTTTTAAACGGAAACGCAAAGGAAAATATGGAGAAATCGGAGAGAGTAGTCGCAAAAAGTGTTGGAGTGCTCTATCCTTGAGCTTTAAAGCCGGAAATAACGTGTAACTTACTGCATTAACTCGTCGACCATGGTGGTTGTCGTGGAGGTTGAGAATTGATGACAATGGCATTTCCGTAAATAAGTTAGATTTGAGAATGCCCTTAGATCTATTGAAAAAATGGTTAGACTCTAATAGCAGTCTGATGAGTGACATATTCGTTAATACACAGATTCATTAAGGGTAATTCATGGGATTTTGAAAGAGAGGAGAGAAAGAGGTTAGTTTTAGCTTTGACTTCAAGTTTTGGTCTATTTTTGCAAGTACCCCTTGTTTTTTTCCTCCTAAATGCTTATAATTGAAAGAGTTCGCATTGACTAGCATTTCTTGAATTCATAGAAGATTTAAACAAGACATAGTACTCATTTTCGTTTAAGCACGACATTATACACCAATTGTGTTTTCCACCTTTCAAAATCGATGAGATGCTCTGAAAACTTCTTAGCAAATCGATCAAATAACTCATCAACCACACCATCTCCAAAATGTAGGAGGAATTACAAATATGTACATAATGTACAATACATTTGAATTTGTTTTTTTGAAATGTGCCACCTCTTTTGAAAATTTATTGCAAACATGCCACTTTTTATTGAAAAAAATTATTAAAAAAATTTTATCTTTCTCAAAACCCAAACCCTAAACTCTACCCCCAAAAACTATACTCTAAATATAAAATAGTTAACCCAAACCAAAAAATATAAAAGTTAAGCCCAGAAAAAGATGACATTCTTGCAAAAAATTTCAAACGATTGCATAACTGTAAAGTGGCATGCCAAGCCGGCATATCATGAAAATTCTCAAATGTTTTTCTATAATTATAGTGAGAATGGCTCGAAACATGGAAGTGAGGAATTTATTGGTCAATGGCATTTCCACCAATGGATGAATTATAGTCTCCATCATCACAATCCCAAAGCTTTCGTTTTGTTCAGTCTCTCCCTTCAACTCCCTAAATTGAGGAAAATAAATGGGGGAGCTAAGCGACTCGATCTTTTCCTCGCTTACTACCCCCTACGAAAAAACCCAATAATTGATGATCACTTAGCAATTTTTCATGACCCCAAACATAATATCTTTACATGGCTTTAAAAACCATGATGCTTTGCAACTTTTTTAAAGAAAGTATTTGGAATTATATATCTTACCGATTTGGCCATATCCATAAGATAATCATTGATGGTGTTGATCACATGACCCATCCATGTCTCATACATGGGCACACCATCAGGTAAACATTGTCCTACAAAAATCATCAATTCTCCGGGCACGTACCTAATTTCCAAGTTATTGGGTATGACTGTTTTACATGTATAGAAAAAAAAAGAAAAGGAAAAAAAAAAATTACTAGCTTTACCAGTCAAAAACAAAGTGGTAGAAAACAATTTTCTTCCAAAAATAACTAAAACAGTAGAAAATTTTCCACCTCAAATACTCGGTAGAAACATTTTTCTTCTAGAAAGACCTTTTTCTTTTCTTCCTATTTTTTCTTTTCTTTTCTTCTGCATTATTTACCATTCATAGCCATTGAGTATTATTCAGTTAATTCACCCTTAAAAATATTTAACCAAAGAGATGAAATTTAATTGCATATTAAAAGATGAATGATCTCAAAAAGACACTTTGCTCTACATATAATCTCAAAAGGACACTTTTAAAATCATTTTCGTTTTGAATTATTTTTAATCCCGAAAATAGGTAAGTTACGTTTTTAGCATAGCCAAGACTTAAAAATTACGAGAAATACCTGAGTTTTAACCGCCCAAACCGGATCGACCCGCCCGTGACCCAAACCGTCTCCCCAAACCGGATCAAACCGAGACAAATCCCTAACTGTTCTCAACCGGCGAATCGACTTCTCCTTCTCTTCATATCTCCGACCGATTTCAC
Source organism: Draba incana (assembly GCA_963576765.1). Classification (NCBI taxonomy): domain Eukaryota; kingdom Viridiplantae; phylum Streptophyta; class Magnoliopsida; order Brassicales; family Brassicaceae; genus Draba; species Draba incana. The sequence continues at coordinate 14,081,684 of OY755214.1, read as the reverse complement.
AGCTCCGACCGTTACTCCTCTCAAAATTGAATTCTTAAATCAAAACTGTTACTCCTCTCAAAATCAAAATCGAATTTCGTTCTCTCTCTCAATTTCGATTTTCGTTCTCTCTCTCGAATTGATATCAATGCCTCGACTCCGAAGGAAATCCGTAGTGGAATGGTCGCAAGTTGGTCTTCCGGAAGTTGTTCGGGATGTTGTTCGAGAAGAAGAAAGGGTTCACTCTCATCCGTGGGTTGAGAGTGAAGAAGATAAAGAAGATGACGACGAGACTCATTTGGTGAATATTAGAGACAATCTCAATAAAAAGAAGATGGGCAAAAAGAGGAAGGGAGGAGTAGCTCACAAAAGAGACATGAGTCCGAAGAAGAAGAAGAAGAAGAAGATAACGGGAGATGAGAGGGATCCCGCTCCTACTTTGGTTGAGGAGGTGCGGAAGAAGAAGAAGAGTGAGAAGAAGAAGAAGAGAATGGGAGATGATAGAGTGGAGTCTCCGGCTCCTCCTCCTCCGGTTGTGGAGAATGAAGAAGAAGAAGATAATGCAGAGGGGAGGGAGTCTCCGCCGGCTTCTGTATCTCCGCCTCCGCCTGCTCCGGTCTTCTTCAATAATCAAGAAGAAGATTTAGAAGATGAGTGGCTGCCTCCTCCTCCTCCTCCTCAGGCAGAGTCAATGGTAAGTATATGTGTCTTGGTAAAACTGGTAGAATTAGGTAGAACTATGTCTTAACCTGTTTGTAAAACTATTTGTGTTGGTGATGAGATTGGTGATATTTGGTAAAACTGTTTGTTGCAGGATGCCAATGATGAACCAACAGCAGGAAAACCTCAGGGTATGTACTTCCCATCGTCGGAGTATAACAAAAAGATAAAGATATTGGCGAAGTGTCATATAGAGGAAGTTTTGACAACGTTGAATGAGTTGGAGCATCCTTTGACCGATGATGAGTGGGATTGGTTTAAGAACCATCCACAGTTCAAACACGTTTTCCACATGCCGAGGGAGAAAAACCACAAGGCTTCGGGCATGTGGTTGCTTTTTCTTCGAACCGCTAAGATTGAAAAGAAAAAGGAGGTTTGGTTTGTTGTGAATGGGGTTCCCATCCGGTACAGCATTAAGGAGCATGCGTTGATATCGGGTTTTGATTGTCGAAACTATCCACTTGGTTTTGACAAACTTGGAAGTAAGAGTTTTGTGAATAAATATTTTAAAGAAAAGGTGATTAGACGGGAAGATGTGAGAGAAAGGTTGAAGCAAATGGTACCAAGGGGACGGTCTCAGGATAGGCTGAAGATGGTTGTTCTCTATTTCTTATCCAGCGTAGTTGTAGCACCGATAAAGGCTGGAGAGAAAGCTACAGGCGTTGATGACTTATTTCTACGTGTTGTGAGTGATCTTAGCATTTGCGAGTCGTTTCCTTGGGGAAGATATTCCTTTGATCGCATGCTGGTATCGATCGCAAAAACGATGAGTCATTTTGACGGGTTTGTGCAAAAAGAGAATGCAGTATGGGGGATCTCGGGCTTCTGTCTGCCTATTGAGGTAAGTAAAATGTAAATGAGTTATTGGATGCGTTGCTTTGTCCTAATTGAACATAACTCTAACCATATGTTTGTTGTGCAGCTTCTACCATTTGAGGCCATTCAAGCTTTCAAGGATAAGTTCACAGCAGCTAATCCTTCTCCGGACGTCTCTTGTCCTAGGATGTGCAAGAGAAAGTTCAAGGATTGCGATATGAGAGGATATCCTCTTTCGAAGCTATATCATGAACTTGGTGCAACTGAGGTTAGTGTTTCTTAGTTATCTACTTATCATAAGAATTATTTTTGGTTGTTATGTATTTAATATATCTGCTTTGTTATGTTCACATAATATTGTTAGTATCTTAGCAACCGAAGGCGATGAAGAAGAGTCTCTCCTTGCTGGAATCACCGAGCAAGAAGATGAAGATGATGCACATGATGCTGTGATTGAAAGTTGGATGGAGCGTCTTCGTCAAGGCTATACTGTCCGCCTTGAAGAGATGTTCAACGAAGATGTGCAGTCCCGAGGAGAACCTGAGAATGCGGAGAACCTTGAGAATGTGGTGGATGAGGGAAGTCCACATCCGAATTTGATGGATCTCTTCAAGACCTTCAAAGATGAGATGGAAGAAAAGGTGACTACGCTTGCTGGGAGGATTGATGGGAGATTTGATATGTTGGAAGAAAGAATTAAACCGTTGGAAGACTTTGTGAAGACACAGGTAAGTTTAGTAAAACTGGTAATACTAGTAAAACTGGTAATACTAGTAATACTACGCAGAACAGTCAGTAATTACTTAGTTATTTGATTGCAGATTAATGTTGAGGCAGAAGCGATGAACACTGAAGCTGAGGATGGTGAGGATGGTGATCGACAAGCGACTAACACTGATGAAGCTGAGGATGGTGATCGACAAGCGACTAACACTGACCCACAAGAGCATGTTGAACCAGCTGAACCATCTCCTCAACCACTGCCGAGGCGGGTGACACGGTCACAGGCTGCTTTGAACATTTGATCTTTTTGGTAATAATGGTCTTTTGGTGGACTTGTACTTTACTAACTCTTTTCGGTGAACTTGTACTTTACTTTGTCTTTTCGGTTAACTTTTGGTGGACTTGTCATTTACCTGGTCTTTATTCGGTGAACTTGAATTTTTCTGGTAATACTGGTAATACTAGGTAATACTACGTATGCTAGTTATACTGATTATACTGGTAATACTACGTAATACTGCATATGCATACAAAGATACTTGAACAAAGATTCATTACACAACCATAAAAACACTTAAACAAAGATTCCTTACAACCATAAGAGTACTTAAAAGTAATTAAACAAAAGTGAAGGATAAGCTCTTCTTCACTTCAACCCCAACTCGATCTTCACTTCTTTTGCTTCAATGACATATCCTTAAAAAACTTGTTAATTGCCTCCATAAAACGAGCCATATCTTCTTTAAGGATAGCGATCTCTTAATCCTTCTGTTTCAGCTCCAACTGGATTTGCCCAATGAGAAACTTATGGTTTGCCATATCTCTCCACCTCTTTGTGTTCTCATCAACCTCCATCGTTAATTTTTCCACCTCTTCTTCCATAGAAAGATCCCAAGCTTTCCTAAGGTGGAAGCCATCATTCTACATAGAAATACAAATGCTGGTTATACTGGTAATACTAGCTAAAATCGCGAAATCTATGGGGGCACAAACTCACCTGAAAGACTTGACAAGTAAAGAATCTCTTTTCGGCCAGCATCTCGTGGATTATGGGGGCACCACAAGGACACTTCTTGGGGATCTCATATCCACCATCGGCAACAGCTTCTGATTGTCGGAAAGCCCTCTTCGATTCCTTCATGTCTCTGTAGTACGGGTCCTGCTCATAACGATCCATTTCGTGTTTTCTTTTCGATTTGCAAAGAAGAGGAAATGGTTTGCTTTTCGATTTGGAAAGAGATAAGAAAAGAAGGAGTCGAAGGAAGGAGATCTCGAGGAGAGAAGGAGTAAATCTGTTTTGAGAGGTTTTGGGGAATTAAAAATTAATTAAGAGTTTTTGGGGGGAAAAAAAGATTTTGGAGGGAATTTTGTTTGTTGGGGGGAAAAAAATATTTTGGAGGGTTTTTTGTTTGTTGGGAGGGCGGAATTAATCACGTGTGCGCCGTCAAAGGAAAGCACGTGTGCGCAGTCAAAGGATCACGTGTGCGCCGTTATTTTCGCGCGTGTGTGTGTGTGTGTGTGGGGGGGGGGGGGGGGGGAGGGAATTGTACATAGTTGTACCAAGATAGTAGTTCTACCAAAGTTCAACATAGTATTACTTTTGCTATTTTTCAATTTAATCAGTATTACTTAACTTTTTAATTCGTTTTTTTAGTTTTACAAATTACTGAAGTCGATAAAAATGTAGTTCTGAGTGTTTTGTGTATTCATATGTTAAAAAAACAACAATTTGGAAATTTTTCATCATAATAGTATAAGTGAGCTTAAAAGTATAAGTGTTCCTTACTACTTGGTGATATATTGTGTAGAGTCTTTCATACTTTTATATAATTTTTAAATTTCTTATTTTATAGTTAATTCATCCTTGTATAATTTATAAGTACTTTTCATTTCCATTTGTTTTTCATCCTTACTTATTATTAACAAAAATAAATATATCAATAATAATATATCCTAGTTTTACCAGTATTACTCTGTTATTAGTGAACGTTTGTGGTAAATTATATGATACTAATTCTGAAAATTAGTATGATATAATTTATTTTCCAATTTTTAAATGAAATTGATCGATTTTGGCCGAACGATTATCAATTAGTATTTACTTATATTTAATTACTTTATGAAATAATAAGTATTTATGAAACTATAACCACTAAAGAAAATTGTAAATTTAGTAATATAATTTAAAAATAATACTAAGTTCTTTGTAAAAATATCCTCATTGGAATAAAAGACATAATAATACATTCATACATCAAGCCATAATAATACATTGAAACACAAAGACATAATAATCAAGAAACACCAAGTCGAGTTCCGAATAACAACCATTGGAGTTTTTCTCTCGGCCGCCTTTTGTTTTTCGTCCGCGGACGCCTTTCCCTAGCTGATGGGAACCTTTTCACTTTCTTTCTTCCTTTCTTATTTTTTGGATCCGGAGGTATGATTTGTTTGCTTTTCACGTCATCCGAGACATCCCATTGAGATCTATCCGGCACTAAATAGATTGTCTTCTTATACGCCTTTGCCCACCAATCGGTCAGATAATATTCTGAACACAACTCATGTAATTGGATATCACGACCTCTGTCTTTATGCCTTAGGAATTCAATGTAAGCGGCTAGTCCGTGCACACAAGGATACCTTTCAATATCGAACACCTTGCAACTGCAACTTTTCGAGAGCAAGTTCACCAAATAAGGCTTTCCATCACTACCAATGACATGGTATTCAAGCTCAAAAATGTTTAGCTCCGTCACAGACAATTTATCAGCAACAACCCATAAATCGTGCATGCAATTCTCCACAAATGGCACGAGTTTATGTTCAATCGATCCAGCCACTGCCTCCTTCCGGTGTTCATTAAACCACCTCGAAATTGTTTTAATGATTGCATCAAGCATGGGTATTAAGGAGTACTTCCTTGCGTCCTTAAAAACACTATTCAACGATTCCACACAGTTGCTTGTGTCTAAGTTGTATCTTTCTCCTGGAAACCAACATCTTGCCCATTTTTCTTTCTTGGTAGTCTCCTCTAGATACTTGGCAGCAGATGGATATCTCATCTTAAAAGAAAAATAAGCAGCGTTGAAATCAGCCACTGTGTACTGCCTACTAACCTCCATGAATCTCCATGCGACTACATCCTTGTTCACGTTAGAAGCATGACCTTTCACATTTTGAGACAAATGCCATATACAAAACCCATGATGAGCCTTCGGATACACATTACCTATGGCGCCGATGAGCCTTGCATTTCTATCACTCATAAACACCAATTCAGAAGAGTCCGGTACAACAGTTTTAAGCATCTCCATAAACCAAGTCCAACTTGCATCCTTCTCACCATCGAGTACACCAAACGGTATGGGATAATGGTGACGATTAGGATCTTGAGCTGAGGCAAATATTAGAACACCACCATATCCGTTCTTCAGAAACGTTGCATCCACAATTATCACTTTCCGCATGACTTTAAACCCTTCAATGCTAGCTCCCAAAGCTATGAATAGGTACATGAATTTGGAGCTGTCCTTATCTAAATGCACATATGTTTTTGTACCATCATTTACCTTCTCTAACATGTGCAAATAGCAATACAACATCTTGTAGCTTTCTTCCGGGTTACCACGCAAATGACTAACAGCTAGGTTTTTCCCTCTCAGAGCGGTGGAGTATGATATTGTGACACCTAATTTTGTCTTTACAAGATCCATGATAATTTTAGGAGATGGAGTTTCCATTTGTCCTGGATAATCTTCATGCAAAAGAGCTGCAACTAATTCTTGACTGCCATGCCTCTTCATGTTGATGTTGTTGCTTGTACTCTGAGTAGCCCGAGAGCATGTATGCATGTTCGTGTACTTTCTAACCAAGAAAATATCAGTCTTTGCAATCCTCGACGCTCGTAAACTCCATTTACACATTTCTTTAGTACATTGTAGCACTAAACGGCTCGGATCCGACCTTTTAATAACAAAACTAAAACTGTTCATAAATGAGGCTTTACCAACAACAGCTTGCAATGCCTTCTTATTTGGAAATTCTTGAAGTACACTCAAACCCAAACCGTCTTCCCATGGCTCTATAAACGACTGACTAGCTTCTACAACAGGTGGAGGCTCAAAATATTGATCACCCATATCTCTATCCGACCTACACATAGCTCCATCACTCATAACTTCATCACTTGTTATATTTCCACCCTCTTTAGTATTAGAGACATCATCATCATCACCATCATCACCGTCATCAACCTCCATCTCTACTTGTTTTCCTTGTTCTTTTTCTACGTGGAGAGTAATGGCATTAGCTCCGATTTCATCATCAGTTGCCTTCTCATAGTTTATACCAAAAGAACTTTTGCCCGCTCTCGACAGTTGCTCGGGCACTCCCGAAGTAGTGATGACCTCCACAAACAAAATGCATCTACGGTTCTCGTTATCAATGGATGTTAGATAAACATACATATCCTCATCATCACAAATAGCCTGCTCTTCCTCACATCGAACCAGTAGTGGAATGTAACTAAATTGCAATTTAACCTCACTTTCATCTAACGTAAGCTTCTTGTATATCCTAGCTTCTACCATCGACAAAGTTATCTCCTCCACTGAATTCTTCAACAATATGCTATACATGCGACCTTGGCATTTAAAATGTATGCTGACATTGTTGCTCATTGTTTCCTGCCAAAACAATACACAAAACTCATTCACTACAATCAGTTATACCAGTTTTACTAGTTATACCCAGTTCTCTACTCCTCCTATCGGGTTCTAATCTACAATACAATTCATTACGATTCAACCACTGATATCCATTTCTTACCAATCTGAAGTCCTAATCGACCCACAAACCATGGTCAAACACCCAATGTGCGTATACCAAAAGAGTCTCATACCAACATAATGTGCATAATCAAATCAAATCCAATTCAATTCCTCAATTTGCAATTCTAAAACTAAAACAATTGAAGAACGGACCTGCCAGATCCACGGAGGCAAAAGAAACGGCGGCTGTTGAATTGACAGAGCTCGACGGCGGCGAAGGCGGCGGAAACCAGATTTTCCGGCGAGACAATTAGCTGCAGAAGGAAGCTCAATAACAGACCTGGAACTTCAACGACAGCTCAATGCAGATCCGAGGAGGCAAACAAATGGCGGCGATTGACTTCAGAGAGCTCGACGGCGACGGAAGCCGGCGGAAATCAGATTTTCCGACGAGAAAATAAGCTGAAGGAAGGTGAATAATGGACCTGGAACTTCAAGGAGAGCTCAATGCAGACCGGCGGAGGCAAATAAATGGCGGCGAAAGAGCTCCACCGCGACGGAAACCTCCTTTTCCGGCGCGATTCCGAAACGTGTTTTCTCTTTCTCGTGGAGAAGAAAGCGATTTCTTTTTTTTTCTGTTTTAATTTTTTCAGTTTTTTTTAATAAACAGATTTAATAAATGAAAGGGCATTTTCGTCTTCACACAAATGTTTAATTAAAAGTGGGTATGAAGATTAAAAGTGGGTATAGGAGATTTGTATTGGAGCAAAGTGTCATTTTCATATCATTCCTCATATTAAAACAATGTTGCGTGCATTAGTTAAAGTCAACTGATAATGACACCAGGTTCTATATAAACTTTGAAACACAAGTTGACAGATACATAAAGAAATGACTTGTGGACGGGAAATAATAAATAAAGACGATGATAATAATATTGTAATATCGAAGCATGGCAAGAGCTTTTCTATTTAATTTTGAGCGTTTCGCAAAATTAACAATAAAAAATTATAATTAGGCACATAGCCATTAGTGTACTAGATTTAGCACATTTACCATAACATTATCCAAAACTTGGAATTTTAAAAAGAATGCACGGATTGGACCATGAGATTCAAACCCAAATTCTTATATTTCTACCGATCTTACGGCAACCGAGGAAAAAATGAAAAATTTAACTCGAATGATGGAAAATCACTTAAAATTAAGAGATTTTTCATATATATTTTAGGGTTTATTTAACTGACTTATACTTATATATATATATATAGAATTTAGATTGAAAAGCAAAGTTTTGGCCTATATTTAGGTGGCCGGTAAAAAACTGTTTGGCCTACAATTTATCAAAACAAATTCTGACTATAACCCTATTCCCTACATCCCAACTTGGTCTGACAGAAAGATAGGATTACTACAAATGGTCTCAAAATTCGTAATTTTGCTACAGATATTTTCATATCTATAACACTACTTGATATTTGTTTAATATATATGTCAGGCGTTGCTTCTTACTTTTCTCTGAGACATTTTTCTCTCTTTTTCATCTCTTTCTCTCTCTTTTTCTTCTCCATTTTTCTGTTTCTTCGAATCTCTCATCCAATCGCTCTTACATTCATTAGCTTTCTTCTTTATACGTGTTTTATAATTGAGTTAGTGAACAACCATTTTCATTTTCTCCTAAATTTAACACCACAAAACTTTTTTATCTAGAAGACTCGGTCATTGCGATATTGATTTCTCTACGGCGGATACGACGACGGAGATCTAAATCCAAGTATATGATTTGATTCACATAAGATTCGAATAGATCTCTACGGTGGATGCGGCGACAGAGATTCGAATCCACCTTCGCATACCATGTTTTGATTTTGAGTTTCCGATAAGAAGAAATCTTCTAACTGAGATTCCGCCACCGGTGAAGAACCAACAGGCGAGCTTGACGAGGATTGCACGAAACTCTGTTTGAACCCTATGCATGTCCGAAACTCTGTCAGATTGGTTAAGGCTATAGTTAACAGCTAAAAAATTTGGTATATGGTAATAAGTTTGATATCTCTATTTTTATGCTTTTGTATTTGAAGATGTTGTTGACCCTAGTAATCTACTAACATGTTGGGGTACCTGATAAAGTTTCTGGTACCCGTTAATTTTGTTGATATCTTTAGGGTTGACACCCTTTTCTATTTCCAGATTGGTTACGGCTATAGTTAACTGTTAAAACATTCGTTATCTGATAATAAGTTTGATATCTCTAGGTTTTTGTGCTGGTGTATTTGAAGATGTTGTTGACCATAGTTCTATGCTAACATGTTGAGGTACCTCATAATCTTCATGTTATCCGCAACTCTGTTTTGTATTTCCATTTTTTGTATTAATATTTAAATCTTTATATGTTTTGGTACCCGATAATTTTCATGTTACCATGTGCTATGTTTTTGTATTTCCATGTTGTTGCAGATAATTACGTTAACGAGGTCTACTAACAGTGACAGAGATCTGAATGCAAATAGATGACTCGATTCAGGTATAGATTGAAGAACCTTTCTTTTTCATTAGTAGTCCTTTGATCTCGAGTCGATGTTCCGGTTGAAGAAGCCAAAAACCACAGAGAGGTTTCCGTCGGTAACGATGATAGCAACGAAGGAGATTCTGATCGTACAACGGGGGTTGTGAGTTAAAATTCACGCTCTCATCATGTTTTGATGGAGAAGATCGAGTTGACTGGAACAAGTAATTGTAATTTATTATTAGCTTGCTATAAAAAAGTTTAAAGTTGTAAATATTGTGATTCTGGAAAAGTATAATATTAACAAGGTAAACTTGTTGGTTTAGCACGATACATATTTCAAAACTTATTATCACACATAAAATCTAAATTACCATTTTTTTGTTTATTTCATATAAGTATGTTAATCAATAAGATAGCATTCACTAGTTTAATTATCACGTTAAATAAAAAGTTATAAATACATTTAAATATTTATCCAGTATACTCAATATGTTAGCATGTTACATATAACATAAGTTTTGGAGGGAAATCTTGTGCAATCTAAGAGCATTTAATGCCCACTTGCATGCTCAATTATGTGATTGTTCATCTGTCTACGTGTCTCTATTAATCTATAATAGTATGACTAATATCTACTCTCATCTGACACAAATCCACCCAAAATCTTCTTATTAAAAATTCAGAGGGTAAATTCGTTATTTTCTATGTCATCCACCTAATTTACAAAATATCTTTGTCATCCACCTAATTTTATTACATTTCTTTGTTTTACAGCTAGTTCTCTCTCATATATATATATATATATATATTCCATGTAATTTTGTAAGAAAGCGATCCGCAACTTTGATCAATACTACAACTTTTATAAATCTTTTTAATTGTTCTTAAGACTTTGAGTCTTCTTGCTTTAAAACATAAATCCATAAGGTTGGTTTTGTGTTTGTCGATGCTTGCCAAAGTTGGGAAAGACCGTCTCGAGGGTATTCAAAAGGAGGAGGAGTAGGGTTCATGATATCATCACTGGGAACCTCGACCTTGAGGGCTTCTACCGCCTTATAGAATTCTAGATGATTAAGGGGGAGCTCGTAGTCAGCCTCAACCACCCGAGCGAAGCAGAGTTGCAGCAGCACGAGCGAAGCAGAGTTGCAGCAGCACGTGCAAAGCAGAGTTGCATAGCGACCTGCTCGGAAGTATTCGAGACCTCCAAATACATGCGAATCTTCTCTAAACGAGAAGCTTGTCTTCTGGTCCATGTTGTGCTGGTGCTTGCCATTTCTTAAATTTGCCGTGTGGCTTCATCTTGCTCTATTCTAAGATGACTCTCTTCATACTTAGATCTCTTCAAGTCGGCTAAAGAAGCCGCCAACCGAGCTCCTTCCCTTGCATCCTCCTTGATTTAGTTTTTTCCTCCCGAAGTGAATCAGCCCAGTCGATGTAATTATCAAGCTCTTGTTGATTCACCGAAGCCTTCATCTTCCATTCATCGGCTCTATCGCTTTGCCGCTCAATATTTTCCCAAACCGCATCACTGAGCTCACCAACTATCATAAAAGGTGATAAGTTCACATCTTTGTCAAAAGACAATGCAATAAAAAAAACGGTAAGGTAAAATAATATACCTTCATGACGTCTTGAGCAAATTGCTCATACTCTTTTGGATAGACCATGTCGCCTGGAAGAGGGGAGGTGAACATTTGGATCGCTGATCTTTCTCACCAGCTATGTTATTAATCTAGTAACTATATATAGATATCTATATTTATTGGTATAACATTATGACTTTTCAAATTCTTTTTTTACTGTTAAAACCACATGCATAATTGTTATTTAGTATCTAAATCAAATTTAAAATTATAAAAATGAAATAGTATATGAAGTGGAAGATGACGTAGATGCACGAGAAGAGAGAAAAACTATCTTTTTTTTTGTCGGAAAGAGGGAGATGGGATCTCCCTTATTTATTAAAATAAAAACAGCTACAAACGTACATGGCGTGGAATTCCAACACCACCAACATCATCTAACAAAATATCCTCAACAATATCCGGAGCTAACTCAAAAACATGAATCCCAAGCGGTAAAGAAAACGCATAGTTTGCTAACCCATCAGCAAGACGGTTAGCCTCCATATACACATGAGAAATTCGGACTATCCAGTCCCTTGAAATAAAGCCATGGCACAGACGTACCAGGAATGACAGCGGATGTGACTCACAAATCCCTGTCTGAAGAAAACCCACAACTATCTCCGAATCCACCTCAACCTCCAACCATGCAACTCGACGCTCCCATGCAATACATAGCCCATAGTATACACCCCACAGCTCCACGAGAGGTACTGAGTATATCTCGATGTTCAAAGCAAAACCCCCACACCATTTCCCATCCTTATCCTGTAATACCCCACCCGCACTAGCCAAGCCGGGGTTTCCTCGAGAAGCACCATCCGTGTTTAGTTTAATCCACTCTTCCAGGGGGCGGCTCCAAGCAATCAATCTCTCCTCCATAATACCCTTGTTACTCACCAAAGCATTCACCTTGTGATTCACCACCGTGATCTCCTGAGCCATATCCTTAAGAAACTTGAGTCTATCTCGACATTTGCCCGTTACTCCAAATATATTCCACATCTCCATTTCCATGCCCACCAGATGGCGTTTGCAAAGAGGGTGGACCAAGTGCTTTCCCCTAATCGTGAATGATCACCCAAGTTACCGTATAACCATTCAATTAAAGATTTCGCAAAAAAGTCTTTCCTTTTCCCACGTGGCACTAAACTGTTCTAGATCCTTCCATTGCAAAGCAATCTCGAAGGATGTGAAGGATCATCTCATCTCCCCCTCTGCAAACTTGACATGTACCGGTGTTACAGAAATGTCTCTGTAATCGCTCCACATTTTTCATTAAAACCTGATGCATTCCCAGCCAAAGAAAAATCCTCATACGCTCTGGGACTACAACTTACCACACATGTTTAAACAACTGCCCCACAGATGGCCTCGGCATCATGTCTCAGATCAACACAGAATATGCTGTTCTAACCGTAAACTTCCCATCCTAAGTACCACTCCATGAAAGTCGATCTCGTGCTCCTGTAATATTGTCTAACACCATAGAACTAAGTTGCAAATCAATATTATGAGAGACATACGGCTCAATAAGATCCATCCTCTATCCTACTCCATTCTGCCACAAATCACAAACTCGAGTCTCTTGAGAACCGGCCGGTAAGTCTCCCAAAACAACATCTTCAAGGGCCCCATCAGTTAACCATTTGTCTGCCCAAAAATAAACCGTTTGCCCATTACCAACAACCCATCTCAATCCTGGAACCACCACTTCTCTTAGCCCTACCCCAATACTCCGCCACGTAGACGACCAAGTGCTCTTGACCTCCAACCAGGAACCATCTTGCACCTCTTTAACCTTATACTTGCTCCTTAAAACTTAAGACCAAAGGCTTCCTCTATCATGTAGAAGTCTCCATCCAATCTTAGCCACTAAAGCTTTATTCATCTCCAGAGCTGACCTGATGCCTAAACCACCATCTTCTTTGGGTAAACAAACCCTTTTCCAGCTCACAAGATGCTGCATACTATGACCCGACCCGTCGCCCCACAAGAAGGATCGTGATGCCTTATCTAAATTTGCCAAAATCGACTTGGGTAAACATATTGTACTCATCGCATGAACCGATAATGCCGAGAGAACCGCTTTTGTTAAAGTCAACCTTCCCGCAAAGCTAAAACAACTGCTCTTCCATCCAGCCAACCGAGAAGAAACTCTCTCAAGAACTTCGCCATAAGTCTCTTTATTTATCCTTTTTTGCAACACCGGCATCCCGAGATATTTCCCAGCTCCCGTGTTGATTTAATTCTGCTTTCATCACTGATAAGCTTCCCCAACTCCCGGCTTACGTTAGAAGAGAAGAAGATCTTCGATTTTTCCAGACTGACCTTTTGACCCAACGAATTGTAAAATCGTTCCAACACCTTTCGTATTACTCGTACCTGCGCCACCGAAGCCTCAGCAAAAAGAATAAGGTCATCCGCAAAGCAAATATGCAATAATAGAGGTCCTCCTCTTGATAACCTAATTGGCTTATAATCTTGAGTCGCAATTGAAACGTCTATAAGGTGACATAACCGTTCAAGACAAAGAACAAACAGGTAAGGTGATAACGGGTCCCCTTGTCTAAGCCCTCGCATTGGCTTAAAAGGCTCTGTTTGCTCGCCATTCCATAACAGGTTCATAGACGGTCTCATCATACTTCATAATCCACATAATCCACTTTTCCAAAAATCCTGCAGCCCGAATTGTATCCTCTAAGAAATCCCAACGAATCCTATCATAAGCTTTCTCAAGATCAAGCTTAAGCAACATCCATCCTTTTCTTTCTTTCTTCCGTCGCATTGAGTGCACTGCCTCTTGAACTACCACAATATTGTCAATACTTAACCTGCCCGGAATGAAACTCGATTGCGCTGGACCAATAAGCTTCGGCATCACTCTCTTCATTCGAATCACCATAGCTTTCGTAATAGTCTTGAAAAGCACATTACATAGGCTGATGGGTTTAAACTGCGTGATTTTCTCTGGTTTAGCCACTTTCGCTATTAATACCACTAAAGCATCATTCGTACCTTCCCGTAACAGCCCTGTAGTGAAAAAGTCCAGCACAAATCGCTGTAAAGAACTCCCAACAATCTCCCAGCATTGTTGATAAAACACCGGGGAAAACCCATCTGGTCCCGGAGCCTTGAAAGGTCCCATACTCCGGACTGACCTTTCAACTTCTGCCATCGAAAACTCTTTCTCTAAATCATGAAGCTCACCCCGAGACAGCACTGAAAATCCTATATGCGGCAGCTGGTCCACAATCAAAGGAACATCCTCCATAGAATAAAGTCTTCTGTAATACTCAATTGCTAACTTCTCCAAGTCTGCCGGATTCGAAATCCATTGGCCCGCATCATCCTTCAATAACTCAATACGGTTTCGTCTTCTTCGAATTATAGTAGATGTATGGAAATAAGTGGTATTCCGGTCGCCATAAACAATATACTTCTCTCTTGACTTCTGAAACCAAAGCATCTCCTCTTGTTCTAGTACCACATCAAACTCCTTAAGTAGTATATTTTCTTTTTCTAACAAAAAATCAGTTTGAGACAAATCCAATAGATCTTGAACTTCCTTAATCTCTTACATCAAACTTTTTTTCTTCTGATGGACATCCCCGAACACTTCCCTATTCCATTGCTTGAGCTTATCCCGCAGCCCACGCAGCGCCTGTGGAGTTGATAGCTCACCCATCCAAGAGTTAGAAACAAGTTCTTTAAAGCTATCATGCTTCAACCATGCCGCCTCGAACCGGAAGGGGCGACGTTTCGGGTCTCCTGTTTGTTCAGGGCAGAGTTGGAAAAACATAGGCGCGTGATCTGAAGAAAGAAATGGGAGATGCAACACAGTTGCTTCTTGCCACTTCAACCGTGCGTTTGCATTACAAAGAACTCGGTCTAACCTTTTCGCAATGCACGTGGTACTACTTTGTCCTCGGCGCCAAGTAAACTTATTCCCCTTATAGCCTATATCAATTAACGAAGCATCATTAATCCATTCTACGAAAGCTAAGGAGTCCAACAATAACCTCCCATTACCTCCTACTCTTTCATCAAGACAAATAATAGAGTTGAAATCACCACCTATGATCAAGGGTTCCTCGATCCCCTGAATCACTCCCTGCAATTTCGTCCACAATTCACTTCGGTGACTAACGGAAGGAGCTGCGTACACTACCACTAAGTGGAGAATCTCCAAACCATCAACAACTGTAGCATAGATGAACCGACTTGTAGCTTCAACTATTGTAACCACACCAATTCCCGATCTCTAGAAGAGCCATAAACCACCGCTCTGACCAACTGAATCAACCCGAAAAGAACCATCAAATCCCAGACCACGAAAAATTCTTCCTGCTTTATCACCTGCAGCATGAGGCTCAAAATTGCAAGCACATCTGTGTAATTCTTTTTCAACATATATCTAATCGATCTCCAAAAATTGGGTTTGTTCGCCCCCCGGTAATTCCATAATAAAAGATTCATTATCACGATGATAAACTGACACACTCGAACTACCGGGGCGAGCCATTAGGCGACCACAAGCTCCATCCCTTGCTCCACCGAGTTCTCCCCTTCAACTCGACTTCTCTGCCTCTGCTCCACATCGGACTCCATTGTTTGCTGAGCTAAAAGCCCATCATGTTTCTTCTGCGCCGACACCGATGACTCAACCCCCCTTTCCATCTGGTTTGTGATGCCACCGACTGGTCCCCGATTCCCAGTGTTCTCTGTACTTAGTCTTTTCCCCGAAGAAGATAACATTTCCTCTGCCTGGGTTGGACCAAAAATTAATCCACGGGTGGGCTGATTATATTTGGGCTTCATTTTAGGCCCATTACTCACACCAGAAATTCCAAGTCCATTCCTTCTCTCTTTCCCTTTGAATTTTATTTCCATCCGACCTCTTACTTAAACTACCACCAAAATCTCCCCTTTTCCCGCTCGTATTAATATTACTTGCTCCAAAAGGAAACCCCATCCTCTCATTCTTTTTATTTGCTTCGCTTACCATATCCTCACTCCGTGAATCCCGTAAATGTAAATCCTCCGTCAACATTCCAAAACTGTTCGATACCACAATATTCTGTGATTTCTCAATTAGTGGAGTTTCCTTATCTTTCCTCACCGGGACTGCACCCTCCCCACTCGCCGGAATCACTATTGGGTTCGTCGCTTTACCACTAATCTTCTCTGCCTCCGCACCTGAGTAAACCCCTCACCAACATTCGGCTGTGTTTGTCCTCCCGCACTCACCATGAGAGACGAACTCTCCACCGTAGTCACTGGAACACTTTGGCCACAATTATGAATCAAATGGCCATACAACCCACACTTGGAACAGATATTCGGCAAGCCTTCATACGCCACATACTACCTAGCCCCATTAATCAAAACTGAACCTTTCAAAGGTTTCTTGAGATTCACTTCAACACACACCCTAGCAAACCTCGCCCTTTCCAAATTCAATGTTGTATCATCCACCCTCACTGGTTTCCCCAATCCACTCGCAATGCCCATAATAATCGCCTTGTGATAATAGTTAACCGGTATATTCGCCAATCTAACCCAAACTGGAGTGGTGATAACATCATCCCTTGTTGGGTCGAATTCTGGAGACCATGCCATGACCATTAAGTAGCTCCCAAATACTCTCCAAGGGCCTCCTGTTAGAGCCGCCATGTACTCCGCTTCATCACCAAATCGAACCATGAAGAATTGCCTCGGTAGATCCAACACCGACATTGATCCTTTTGGTTTCCACAACTCCTTGAGTTTCTTTGCCAACACCGCAATCGGAACAGTTCGTCCCAAGACCTTCACAATCATACACTGCCTCCATAAACCATTCATCGCCTCCAGTACTTCACTACCGATCGTAATCTCCGGTTCTCCATCCTCTCCATTTGGAAAGGCCACGTTCAGCCTCGCAGCGACAAACGCCTCATCCATTAGACTTTCTGGCACCGGTTTTCCTCCTGCCCTCGTCCCATCACCGTCTCCGCCCATGAGACTCCCCGATCTGGAGGCTCCCCCGAAGGCCGCCCCTTTTTCGATGTATCCATCATGGTGTCCTCTTGGTCACGTAAAACCCTAGCACGCTCCCTTTCGCTCTCGTCCATTTCCGTAAACCAGCTGCAGTTTAGAAGAGAGAAAAACTATCTTTATATATGTAGTTATATTATTATTTTTTAATTAATTTATTTTAAAAATTCTGATCTTCGGATACTGCAATTAAAAGAAAAAATGACATTACTGTCTGGTTTCAACGGATCCAAATTTTCATAATTTGAATCCAAACTTTTCGGACATTCAAAGTAAATGGATCATAACATATATCGGATTTCGGATTTACTTCTCCCACCATAATATCTTAAAGTTAAAGCTGATCATAATATCCATTGATTGGTTTATTGACGTGTCCCACTTTTTATTTCTTAATAAAAAATTTCTTGTTAAATGATTCTTTCTTGAAAATGGAATTATTACATAGTAGAGATTGTCATCATGATTCAACACCTAGTTAGTGAGGCGATGTCATAGAGAAAATTATCATGTTAACATTTTAAATATCAAAATCCGACTGAATATAGTCCAATATCAGAACCACTTAAAACTTACATTCGATTAAGTGAATTGTCCTATGCAATCATATATATGAAAGGAGAGTTAACCCTCTCCATATGACTGACACATCATCACACCAGAAGATGACATGTGTCGAAAAGAAACCCAAGAGTTATCTCGTTCTCAAACGTTACGACTAGAGCTTCTTTCTTTTCAACTTCTAATAACTTTAGTTATTCATATGTTTAATATAAACTATTAAACATCAATGTATTAAATTGAATATTTTTCTGCATTTTTATTTTTTCGTGATTTGAGTAAGTACATATATAGGTATTTGTACTAAAAAAATCGACTTTATTTGAGGAGTAAGAATCACAAATGTTCATATTGTATATCGTTCGACTTGCTATCGTACTATATTAAACATGTATTCACAATCTCATGTAAACAAATTTCATCCCATATTCAATTTCTAGGGATTACCGACCGTTGTCGATTTTAGTTGAGGAGGAAATGTGTGCTCCAATAAGTTCGGGTTTTGGCATATTCTGTTTTGGCTATGTAAATTCTCGGGGTTTGAGAAGCTCAATGGATAAGTAATTATTGATATGAGTAAAATTATGGCATATACATACACATCATCTCAATAATTAACAAAAGATGTTTTGATCATGTAAGTGGTTTTCTTCGAAAAATGCTTGAGATTGTATTCGAAAGAACATCAAAAGTTCCAACCCTCCACAAATATGATATTTGTTCTTGTAGTGTTTTTTTATGTGAGATTTAAATATATCTATGTATTATAAGTGCTATTTACTTAGATGTTCTAACTTATTAATAAATCCTTAAGGTTTTTTTTTTTTTTTACTATATAATTTTTTGAAGAAATACATGGGCGTATGCATGGATATAGGCCTAGTGAGACTTGAAACTTGAGAGAGGTACATGTTTTTGTATTGTTTATTGGTCCTTATAAGTTTATAAGTGACAAATTATAACGGAAAAGTTTTACAAGTGAGACGACTGATTTCTTATTATGTGTCTTTATAAACGATTCTTTGCTAGCTGGTGGAGACAAATTTGAAAAACCACTAACTTTCGTAAGTATTGTATGCTTTATTACATGCTTTCTCTAAAAGCCAAGTGCGACTTAGTGGACATAGTCAGAATATCATAGAAATATACAAAAGAAAATATTATGTTCAAAAATAAAGTTATTAAAAGAGAATTGGCCAATTGAGAATTGGCCAATTGAGAATAGACAAACAGGCACCAAAATTAAAGAGATTGGTCATGGACCCAGGGTCCCTCTTGCACTCTAGATTAATAATTGTAAACAGTAATTTAGTTAACAAGGTTAGATTAACATTATTACCCTCCAATGATTGCAACTGGAGCAGTATATTGCAGAGTTTGTAGGGGCATAATTGGTGGCAATCTACTCATGTCCTCCCGCTCAAAACAAAAAGTTACACGTCGTTAAAGAACAAGAAATGTTTCTTTACCAAAAAGGCACTAAAGAAAGGGTTACAAACTTTAGGTTGTGTGCCATGTTCTTACTATCTTTATAATATTTTAAGGTTGTCAACAACCAACTTTCTCGCCTCGGTAATTTAAGTAGAGAATAACCACTAGACTACTAAAGACATTTGTATATATCACAGATAGAAACATATATAACCTGCTACTAAAAGTTTTTCTAAAAGTCATTCACAAAATTAAGAAATATTTTGAAATGCCAAATATTTTTATTTTTTTGTAACGTGGAATCTATTTAATTAAATAAATTTATATACCTCTAATAATGATCATTCGTGATTGGTATTAATTCCTAAACTTCCAAAATTAATTTTTCCATTTATTTATCAATTATAATTCAACATTTAATTTTGAAACGCCCATATAACGTTTTGATTATTTAAATTAAACAAATTATTAATTATTTTACCATCAAATTGATCTCATCTAAATTTAACGTCCACATTTACTTACTACAATAAACTTACAAAATCTAATTAATTTATTATTGAAGATAATTAGGAAATCTTAAAATTTTACCTTGATAGGAATCAATTTATTTAGAATATATTAAAATTAAAATAGTTTAAAACCACTCTACCTTTATATGTTTATGCAATATAAATAAGAAAATTCACTAATTTAGTTTCAAGTCAATTACAAAATTGGTTTTTTTTGTCAAATAAAAATAATAAGACAAAACATATTGTTTGTCTTTACATCTAATAAAATTTTCAAACATATTATCATATAGTTTTATATTTTGATTTTTAAAAATATAATTTGTGAGAATATTTTTAAATATCACTTATATATAGTAAAATAATTTTAAAATTTATATAAATAGTTTTTCCACGCAACGCGTGGACTTTTTCTAGTCTTTATAATATTTTAAGGTTGTCAACAACCAACTTTCTCTGACAAGACGACATTTGTCACCTTTTTCTCTATAAAATTTTACTTGAAAAAAACGTTCAAAATGTTTCTTCTGGGTTTCGAACCTCAGCTAACCTCGGTAATTTAAGTGGAGAAAAGCCACTAGATTACTAAAGACACTTGTATATATCACGGAAAGAAAGATATATAACTCACTACTAAAATTATTTCTAAAAGTCATTCAGAAAAGTAGGAAACATTTTGAAATGCCAATCTTTATAATATTTTAAAGTTAACAAGCTCTGACATGACGACACGTGTCTTCACATATTTATATAATTAATTAATTATTATTTTTAGTCAAATATGATTAATTACTAAAATTAATACTACTATTAAATTAAATACAATATCTCAAATAAAATTAAATAACAATCCAAGAATAATAGATTTGTTATTTTATGTATTTAACTAATGTATTATAAATATTTAAATAACTAAAGTTTATCGAGTTTAAATTTCTTAATTTTATATATATTTAATGGTGGTAAATATATATTTAACATACCATATATGTAAAGTTACGTTTAATGTTCCTAAAGTACATTACCACCATTTATATTAACTCATATATTATATACAAATCACATAATTTATGTCAATTTTTTTTTTACTAATACAGTTAATCTCTTTTTTAATATATTATTTATATGTAGATATGATATATAATATATAAAATGTTATTGATTCATATATAAAATAGAATAGATGATTAAAAAATTTGTTATACCTCATCATAGGCTAATGTATTTCAACATAATATTTTTCGATTAAAAACACATAATTATAGCTAATAAAAGTACATCAGAAATAAAAACTAACTCTTTGTATAGATAAATATGAATAAATTAAAAAATGATAAGTAATTAGAATATAGAAAGAGGTTTTATAATAGCTAATATAAGTACATCAGAAATAAAAACTATCTATTTGTATGTATAAATACAAAAAAAAAATTTAAAGGAAAAAAATGATAAGTAATTAGAATGTAGAAAGAGGTTTTACAATAAATAACTATTTTACTATAAAATTTTAAGCATTGTTTAGATAACATAATTGATTTAGTTGTCAAATTTATGTATTTATGTAATTAACAAAGTTGCAAACAAATATATTCAAATAGTAACCACTAATATTGAAAAAGTTGAAAATCACTTTATATTTCAATGTTAATGCAATATAAATAAAAAAAGTAACTAATTTAATTTCAAGTCAATTATTATTAATTTTTACTAGCAACCAATATAGATCTAATGAATTGGTTGTCTTTGTCAAAAAAAAATAAGATAAAACATATTATTTGTCTTCAAATGTAATAAATTTTAAAACAAAACTCGCGCATCGCGCGAGACATTTTCTAGTATGGTATAAGACTCGGAATCACACCAAGCGTATGGTCACACGATTTCAAGACCTATGGTTTGAATGGATCGAAATTCGCAATATAAAGGTGTAGAAAGCCTTTGCGATAAGGACACAAATCAATGTCTATGTGAATCACACACAAAGACAAAGATCTCACTTGCTTTCTAAAAGAATCACACATAATAGAAAAAACAAGCAAAGAAAACCTAAGCTTCAAGGGTAAGAAAACACTCTATTTTATTTTCCAAAAATTTCTACATATATATTTACAATGAATGGAAAAATGAGCTTATATAGACCCCAACTACAAATCATCAACATAAATGCAAATAAATGAAATTATTTACAAAATCAATCAAACTAATTACAAAAATCAATTAAGAATAATATTGAGATATTTTATCGATTCAAATTAATGAATGTTGGTTCTTGTTTCTAGACACTTTCTTGATATATCCATGAATTGATGGCATTCTATAACTCTATTGAATTTTGGACTTGATTTGCACTGGACCATATGTTGATGAGCTATGGATATAAACCGGATTTTTGAGATTACATCATAATCAAAATAGATTTCATTGTTCGAATTTAAGTATGATTTTGTATGGTTTCATTGTTAGATTTTTTTTTTGTCATTTATAAAATAAGGATTATGCAACTACCATTACTATTATTCCCACGAGACAGTTGTATAACCAGTTGAAACAAAATAAATGGTGGATAAATAGATCAAGAGTCGATGACAAAAAAAAAAAAAAGATAGACCAAGAGTCTTTAGTTCGAAACTCGACAACAATAACACTTATACAATTAAAATAATAATAATATGATTGAGACACATATTATTTAGATGATTTGTAATATTTTACTCTCTTAATCAAAGGTTACCAAAAAATAAAAATAAAAGATATTGGCTTGTGTATCTTAATTGATTTGTAAATCTTAAGTATAATCTTTTTTTTTTTGCATTCGACAATGACATTGAATGAAACAGTAGAATGGGACAAACGTAATAGTAACAAAACTCTATAAAGTTTTGTTGCTATTCCGTGTATTAGGCACTTTTTTACCATGCTCCCAACCGTTTCCATTCGCAATGCTTTTGATTTTTGAACTCATCATAATCGAATGGCAATGAAGTAATTATTTTGGGGTAATTTTCTCTCTCTTTCACCATCAAAATGATTAAAGAAAAAAATGCCTATAAAGACAAGAAGTAGCAAGACAAAGACTCTCTCTCTCCTCATTTTTAGTCATGGAAGTTTAGTCAAGATCTCCCTAAATTTGGATCAAAACGCGAAAGCTCTATAAGGTTGATTCCAAAAAATGGGAGTTTTAGTGGTTGAGCTTCCATGGAAGCTTCTAGGTGGACCGGATGGTTTCACCAAATAGCTTATAAATACAAAGTTCTCTCCCTCCACTACGTGACCGGTGGTTGTGATGATTCTTCAAACCGATCCGATTAAAGTGGTGGACTGAACCGGCAAGTCATAGAACGGCGGATAGGCTCGATCTTCTTCGAACCTACCAAAGGTGTTATATCGGCTCCTTATCTACTCTATATATATAACTAGGGTTTTCTTTTTAAATTTTTCATTTTTCAATTAATGTTCTTGCTGATTCTTGTTGTTTTTGTCAATTCAGTTGTGTTTATTTGTGCCATTTAAGGAGTTAAGATCTTCAAATTTGTTTAGACGGTGTTTATTTTCCTCTTTAACTCACGAAGGTGATTATAAGAAAAGGAGCGTTTTCAATTAATTAAAGTCTTATTATATTTACGCATTCCTACTAGATTGGACAAAATTTCTGAATCGACGAAAATTTCTCGAACCCGAATCGAATTATAAAATAATCCAAATAAGCTAATGATAAAGTTACGTATTTTTGTCATAGATTACCATAACTGGGAAAAATTGAACATGTTCGAATTTTTAACATGATAACGATTGGCCATTAAAAAAAAGGTTTCTCAAGAAAAAACATTAATGGTTCTTCATTGAGCATGTGTTGAACTACAAATTAATGAAAAAGTTCTTTTTTGTTACAATTATTTGTGTGTTGAAAAATCAGACGTGGAACCCAGTGTATTATTATGGCACAGAAACATAAACAAAATGAATAAAATGAACTTTAACAAAATAAAAACATAAATAAAATGAAAATATGCATAAGTGTGATTATTTTATTTTCTTTTTATCAAAAATTCGAAAAATAAAAAAACTGTTAGCTCCAGATTTTTAACCCTCATAAATATTATTGTTGGAGTATTGCTACTTAGAGCTAGAGCTCGAAGGAAAAATTCATCACTTTTACACTCGTAGATGAAAAATTTGTTTAGGGATATGACTAGTATCCGCAATTGTAGATTATTACTAATGCTAATAGATTAAAAAAGAATAGTAAAACTGTAAATCCGTGAAGGAAATAAAGAAAAAGGTTAATCCAAGCCAGATCACTTTGCTTTTGGCTTAACGAATTTGAAAAACAGAAAATAAAAGATTTTGTCAGAAGTGGGGTTTGAACCCACGCCCTCTTACGAGGACCAGAACTTGAGTCTGGCGCCTTAGACCACTCGGCCATCCTGACCTTGATGAGCTAATTGTCTATTTAGTTTATATATATCTTCTTTAAGTATTAAATATCATATTTGCTTGCATAACACGTTCGAGCAAAGATAAAAGCTCATGTACTCTTTATTAGATAGACCATCGAAATATACAACACAGAAAATCAGTTACATTAAGTCACCAAATACATAAAATATATAGGACAAGAGAACCACTACAATTTCCTTCTCATACCACAACAACATCAAAACCAACCCAAAACCAAAAAAAAAGGAGCAAATTGTCAAAAGTAAAATTCTGAGACACAAAAAGATGACATCTAACGCATAACTTTAAGATTTTACCATTTCACAACACAACCCATTTAAAAAAAACCCAGAGCATTTGTGCACACACTCAAGCCAAGAAAGAAGCCCCACGAAAAACCCTAATCTTTCTTCTTGCTCTTCAGAGGTCCCATTGGGATTTTGCTCAATACCTTTGAGTCAAACACAGCGTATTGCTTCTTCAATTCTAGCATGGCTTTCTCTCCGTATGGGTCTATTTTGTCTTCGTATTTGTCGTAGAGAAGAGGAACAGTGAAGAGCAGAACCAGACCTGAATCAAGAAAAATCAAATCAAAACCCTATACCCCATTCATCAGCATTGTTGGAATAAGAAGAGATGAGTTAGAGAAGGAAAAGAGCAAACTTTACCTATGTATGCCAATGTCAAGAAACTACAACAACCGCCCAAGACTGATAGAACCCACAAGCCGGCAATAACCTAACATGATCAAACAGTACATTTTCTAGTCAATCTTAAAGATGAGAGACATTGAAGAGAGGACAAATCCTGGTCAGTTAAAAACTTACAGAGAGGAATTTCTTGAGATCCCTTCCAGAGGCAATCTCATGAAGAGAAGAGAACCCACGGTTGATTTCGATTCTTAGCCCAGAAGCAAGTTGAAGAAGAGGTTCTTCAGGGATATGAATTTCAGGAATCTTTGGTGGTGACCTGAAAACAAAAAGGATTAGAAAAGCTTGATCCGAGAATGCGAACCACTGTAAATACTTTCATTAAGATTTAATCACAAACTTACTTGTGAATGAACATGGTTGCATTAGACCATAGAAATAGCACAGCAAGAACAACAATCATAACATGACATAGCAGAGTAAGAAGATGATACTCCAATAGTTCAAATAGCACCCAAGCTACTGTAGCACCACCAAATACACCACCTGACATCTTCTTGTTCTTCCACATAAATATATCAGCCGCTGCAATTACACAAAATCATCATCAACTATCACCATAATCAAGGTTTTATACAATCAAAATCATTACTCAATTCCATTTTCAATGCTCAAATTGTGTAAATCACATCAAAACAAAACCTATGCTGATTCAAACCCAAAATCACCAGAAAACCACCGATTATTCAATCCAAGCATCAACCGAATAATAATCGAGCAGATCAAGCTAACGAAAACGCAAAAAAAGTGAAATAGAGATCGGAGTAAACATACGTTTTCCGCCACCGAGAACTTTATGAACAGGCTTCTCTCTTCCGAACAAACGGTAAACCTTCGATTTCATAGAAGACGGAGACGAAGGTTTCTTCTCGCTCTCATCATCTGAAGACGATGATGAAGAAGACGAATCACCTTTATGGTGAATCTTCTCCGATAACTTCTCCATCAACGATTCCCTCTCTACAACTTCCACCGGCGGATCCAAATTAGGATGAGATTCACCGTGATTATGTTCATCCGCCATTGTTTCCGATTCGAAGCTTCTTATTTCAACAAAACGAAACAAACGCTTTCTTCTACCTCTGGAAGAAAGATCTCGAAGAAAGGTTAACAATAGAAGAACGAGATTTAAAACTCGATCGTAGCCGTTGAATTTATGGTTTTGATCTGAGACGTTGGTTGGTTCGAATCCGAACCTGCTTTTTAATAACACAGCGATATTTGGGGAAGAGAGATAAATGGCATGGGGACATAAAATAAAAGTTTCATAGGACCGAGATTTGACGGTGTTAAAGTTAACGGCTTCTTAAAGCGTCGAATTTGTCGTTATCGCACGTCTATTTAACGGCTCCGTCAACATTTTTTTACTTATAAAATGTTTGTGGTGTTCAGGTGTCGCGCGAATTCTGTTGAGACATAGATCATTTGACACGTGGTAGAATAAGAGCCATTCGTATTGGTGAATCACGCTCTTTCGGTTTATGTCAAAAAATACTATATTTACTTTGGAATTTTCAGACTAAATAACTTAAAAATGTAATATATTTTGGAAGTAGGAACCGGCTTATTGTTGAAAAAAGGAACCGGCTTATTGTTTTTTATTAAAATTTGAAGACGTGTTTTAAAAAGAAATTCTAGAAAGAAGAAAAAGAAGTTTGTAGAAAGTGAAGAAGCATTCGTTGGACAGCGATGTGCAAAGATATTTAACACCAAAGCGTGGCTGGCGATCCAAACGTATACCGTCCAGACCGACAGACCGTCTAAATGGAATTTAAATGTTCATGAACTAATTTTGTATGTTATAGGTCCGAATGATGTGTTTATTATTTTTTTTTGTAGTGCATACTAAATGGTAACAAAATTCTTTCATATATATATATAAATAAAAAAAGATTATATATGTGTGAATATTTTTGTTATTATTCAGATCATTTTATCTTTATTTTATCATGTATTGTAGTGTCACCATTCGAAACCAAATATATAGATATAACAACGTAAAATTGGTCAAATATAATTAATGAATTGCATATGTAAGTTAAAATTCATAGTTGTATCTACTATATAAAAGTAGAAGGCTCTCTCCATATAGCGACACGTCAGCATCGGGAAATCGACACATGGCAAATTAAACATCCGAACCTTTCGTCTGCTGTTTCACTTCATCTTCCCAACTCCCCCTCTTTATAGTTTATCAACGGAGTGTTCACATCCAAATCCAATCGACAAGTTTTCTTTGTATCCTTTTGCCTTTACATTGGTCGTAAAAAACAAACTTAGAAGGAGATCTTATTAAGCTATAACAAACATGGGGATTTTTCAATTTTTCTCTCACCATTTCCGGTCATGAAGAAGCTATGGTGGCGCCGATGGTTCATGCGAAATACTTGAAGGAGATGAACAACACTTGCTCTGACATCATGCTTTGATTGACCTCAGGTTTTCATTCCTCTGATTTCCTTTGTTTTCACTGCGTGGGTGCAACATAGTTCGTTTGTTACTGGTTTATATTTAGTTTCTCGAAATCGCTCAATCTCAGTTGCTTTGAACTGTTGCTAATCTGTTTTCTCAAGATGGCCCGATGATGCAACCAACGATGCAAAATAGAAAGACATGTGAATCTAATCGTTCGTTTGTAACTAAGGTTTAATGTGTTTTTCTTTCCCCTCCTTTCTTTTATTTGAGATTTGGGGTTTAGTTATTATAGATTCGTTTCGATAACTTCTCTTGCTCTGCCTTCTCTTTTTCCCCATAAATGTTCATATCATTGGTGACTTGAGATTACTATCTATGCGGACCTTTTACTGTGCAATTGATTTTTCATGGCACCCCCTTCTCTATTTACTTGCATGATCCAGAGGTTTATGCTTCTGAATTTTCGATAGACAAGGTATGATCGGTAGTACTTCTCCCGCATAAAAAATCTACTAAATCCAAGGTACGAAATCCAAATTTATTCACGAATCTTATTCTCCTATAATTAAATTACAAATTTATTGCCACTTTATTAATACCCCATTCGCATTTTGGCCATGAGATTAAAGTTAGATTTGGCATTCTTCAAGTTCCTTGGGGCGAGATGTGATTTCTCCATGTTTTCCTAAGATCGCCAAACTCTCGGGATAAAGAACTAATGTTATAGGAGGTTTTGATCGTCCACCCATAGATTAAGAACTAGAATCTCATGAAGATCTAGAGACGGAGACACTAAGTGAAAGAGGCTTAAGATAGACTTCAACAAAAGTGCAGAAGATGAAACATGGTATGATCTTTAGACCTACCTTATGCTTTCAATATAGAAAATTAGAAACAAATTTGGCATATGTGACTGATCATTTGATTTTGCCTTAATGTTTGATTATTGTAGTATCTATGTTTTGATCGAAACTGAGTTTGAAGCTTCAAATTGTGTCAAAATTTGATACAAGGAGAACGTTGGTGGAAAATATATTCACATGAATATGTTTATTTCAATTGGATTGGTGCTCATAATAAACTTATTTCGTGTCTTCTCTTTGTTTCTTGTTAAAGTTGATGCCTACACCATCGTCAAGGCAATGTCTCTCAAAGTGCTTGCTTTGAATTTTTAGTAGTTTTTGCGAATCCCACTTCCCTCTACGATATTAACTACAGTATTGGTGCATGTCGTCTTCATAGATTTCTTCTAAGGTTTCAGTGGTGAAGGCTTACTGTGTTTGACCAGAATGTTCACTCATGTCTCTCAAACAAAACTCACGTACGCAATGATAAATTTAGAGCTGAAACATTATCTATATTGTGGAAATTTTAATACTCTGATTGAATTAACACTGTCCTTCAATCTTGACTTTATTTTACATTGTAGATAGCCGAGACCAAAGATTGATAGATGACTCCCTACACCGATCGGAGGTGTTCGTAACCAAGGTTGTCTAAAACCAATAGGTGAGTTATTGATTAGCCAATATTATTCTTAAGGTATTGAAATCGAAGGGAAGGTGAAAAGGATAGTTGGTTTTGCGTTCGGCTCTAAACGAAAGATGGCCAAATAAGAAAGGTTTGCACTTACATTCTAAGTTTGTGAACTGCCACAATCCCTCTCTCCTTAAAGATTTATATTATAACATCACAATGTTATAAAATGAATTAAGATGCAAGGGTTTTGCAAGTATGAATTCCTTTTTCATTAACTTTCTTAATTTGCAGATCACATCCTGCTTTTAACCTTCGAGGTATCTTAGAAAGATTGGCTGAAAAAGTAAAAAGAGAGTCAACAATGGCAAGTCTGAAACTCGGCACAAAACTTGAAGATTCTATGTATGAAAGCATATAATGTAATGATGATCCCTTAGGATAACAACTATTCACGCAGAGCAACCGATCAAGAAGCGGCAAAATGTTAACGTTGAAGGTTGTGTGTCACAATAATGTTTAGACGAAGTCGGGGTTTCGAAGCTGCTTAGGCGAACACTAGAGTCAAGAGGGAGAAAGCAATATGTATATAAAGAGTGTCAAAGGAATGAGTGTGTCATGAATATGTTATCTTTCCTTTTTTTAATTCATCATTATTTCTTTTTTTTCCCGGTTTGAATATAATTTAACATTCTTTTCAAAAAAATAAAATAATTCATCATTATGATGTAAGATGCTTAAATCCATGTTTTTCTACAATTTCTAACCATACTTTCGTCCATCCTTTAATTCTAAACTTACTTTTCTCGCCATGACTTTGTAGCTTTTACAATGGTGAGTTTGATCACAACAAAATTGTGTACGCATATATGTACCCAACAATGGTAACTCTTGATTCAAAATCGCAAGTTTTTGTTTGTGTCTTTTGGTCAACACCATGAATTCATACAGTTCTGTGGTCTTCGGATGATAATTACCATCTTGTAAGTGGTAGTAAATCTGTTGTTTGAATTCAAAGAAAGGAGAACTAGCCCACTTACAGAGTCTTATTTACTTGGTTTGGTTCTCCTGTCGAATGACAATTATGTTTTGGAATGTTATTGTACGTTGATCTTTACGTTTTCAAGAAATGGTCAATAGCATCTCCTTATCTTGGAGGTAGCAACGAATTTAAAAGAGATAGAACTCACATAAACCTTATTGTGTAGGTGGAAAAAGAAATTATAATATAGGTGCGGGTACTCACCTTGTATATATAATTACAGAATAATAGATGGAATCGTTTTAGATCATTATTGTATAAAAATACTTTTTGTTGTCTTTCTAATTAGAGCTAGATTATTATTTGTAATAAACTATAGTATTTTAAATGATGCTTCAGGTAAAAAAAACAAAATATTTGACATAGTTAAAGAAAATAATGGGCCTGGCTACAATGTAAAAGAATTATCGAAGAGGAGTTTATTCTTTTTGACTTACAAAATTAAAAGAAGGGTGGAAGGAAAGACATTTTCCACGGAGAGTGAAAAGCTTCCGAGATCTTTCCATGGAGAGTGAGAAGCTTCCCAGATCGAAGTTGTTTACAGATTTTGTTCTTAAGTAGTGATAAGTAAAGTTTTAATCATTGAACCAATACAATGAAACTACTAGATAAAATGAGTAGTAGTGATAATTTTTTTTTTTAATGTAAAGAACACTGAGCTATTTTTAGAATTTCGATTCGAGAGAGGTTGCCGTGAAACGTGGAAATGGATTTGGAGGGGGATTATTGAAGAGGACTATCTTTTGTCTAGACCATTTGCCATTT
The DNA here is from genome assembly GCA_963576765.1 of Draba incana. Lineage (NCBI taxonomy): Eukaryota > Viridiplantae > Streptophyta > Magnoliopsida > Brassicales > Brassicaceae > Draba > Draba incana. Next base: position 14,051,152 of record OY755214.1, on the reverse strand, counting down.
ACGAAGAGGACTATCTAACTTGTAGCAAATACCAATTTTTTAGGAAGAAGTAGATTACTTCAAAATTTGAGAATGCTGAATTTTCTTCTATCAATATAGTATTTCACGATGCAGTGGTATTTCAGTCGAAAATTTAATTCTCAATCCCATTGATAAGCTTTATCAGTCAAACATAAAACTAATTAAAAAAGCTGGTATGATAGTAGTTGTTGAACTTGGAGAGCGGGTTCTACACTGAATTTGTGAAGAGGTTCGAGATTCTTTGGTGACAAGATGGTAGATGAGAGCAGGTTAAATAAGTATGCCTGTTCGGGAGAGCAGACAACTACGGGTTCCGAACAAGCTAAACAGAAGGTGATTAGTCCGAGCAGAATAGACTGAAATAGGATTGTATTATTGCCCAAATGTGGTAGAGAAAGCATGAGTGTCCCAAAATGTGATACAACTATTTATATAGCCTTCTTAATCTAGGGTAAATGTGTATATGGTTTAAAACTAACCATATACCTCACAAAAGTAATCCTAGATTAATTGTAAAGTAACTATGTATAGGTTATACCTTACACTTGGAAGTGGGCCTTGGAGCTTGTTGGGCC